>JAYDZK010000001.1:986729-1011045 GCA_034509185.1 Euphonia xanthogaster
CCAGAGCAGCTGTGGCTGCCCCTGGATCCCTGGCAGTGTCCAAGGCCAGGCTGGACAGGGCTTGGAGCAGCCTGGGACAGTGGGAGGTTGGTTTTGCGTGGCTCTGTGTAATGAGCAGGCAATAGCTGCTGTTCATATCAAGGGAAGGACCCTTCAGGGGAAAAAGAATCAACTGTAAAAGGTCTCCAGGAGTGACATTGTCAAATGTGAGAGCAAATCTTTTTTTAAAGCCCTTGCTGTGTCTGGTGCATCCACGTTCATTTGACTGCTCCACTGTTGGGCTGATGAGGCTTGAAACAGTAATAAGGGGGTGGCATTTTTTCATGGGAACAAATGTATTTATTATCCTCAGAGCCTTCACAAGTGCTGGATTCTCAACCATCCATTAACTTGCTCTTCAGAACAGTCCCACCCTTGCTTTCAGTTTCTCCTCTATTTTTACATGCATTTAGCATGAGTGGGCTGGAATAGTTTCATGGCAAGGAGGTGAGTGAGTGATGGGGTAGCTGTGGTTATGTGGGATGATCAGTGGGAAATGAAACCTGCTCCAGCCCCTGGGCTCCTGCAGCATCCAGGTGCATTTACCTGGCTGCTTGTAGGGGCCTCGGGAGAGGTTTGGGGAGAACTTGCCATGGAAACGTGTCAAATGGATCAGTGTGATGAGGAAAGAAAGGAAAGGAAATCCCATCCTTCCTGCCCTGAGCTGGCAGAGCAGGATTTGCCCAGAGATGTTTTAAACACTTCCCACTGAGCAGGGAAGGTCTGGCACTGCCCTGTGTGAGAAGGTCAGAGGTCACCTCCCTAAATCCCATGTGCCGAGGGATATTCCAAAAGGCAGGAGAAGATGCACAGCCTAAGCCTGGAGCTCTGCAGCTGTGTGAGAAGCCAGGCAGGCTGGGAAGATCCTTCTGGAGTGAGATTGGCTGATGCCACGGGAAGCAAGCTTTGATGACACCCCTGCTGCGAGTCCTTTGGGAAATGCTGGAGCTCTTCCTCTCTGGAGGCTGGTTTCCGCTGCAGGAGGAGTTCCCAGATGTCCTCCTCAGCTCCTTTCCCCGTGTCCCCTCTCCATCCCATCTCCAGGCACGTTCTTTCCGGTGTCACTGCTCCCAGCAATCAACCTTCAAGAGCCTTTCCTGCGAGTCTGGCTGGCGGAGGCTTCTGTGGAGCTGTGCCAGGGAGCCTCCATGGTGTCTGCTCTCTCATTTCTCACTTCTGGGGTGATTCCTCAAGTACCAAATCTGCACATCATTCATTTCCCAACGTGTGATTTTCTGCAGGAATGAATTCCCAATTGCTCGCAAGGGAATGGATTTACAGCTGCCAGTAGTGAAGTTTCTCACGTTTTGTCCAGAGAAGGTGCTTGTAAATCCTGTTTTTGAAGAGTTTCTGAGGGCTGGGCACTAAAGAATGAGAAATGCTGCATGGGTTTAAAATAGAACATGAAAGTGTTTTGCAGGGGAAAATGCTTTGGCTCCATCTGGCTGACCCGAGGAGGTGATCATAAAGCAGAAATGTTCCTGGGGTGCTGCAGCTTCAAAGCTGTCACTCGGCAGAAACAAAGGGGTGGACAGCAGTTAACAGGGTTTAGAGGGAGGATTGGTAAAACAGAAGCACAGAACCAGGTTGGAAAAGCCCTCCAAGACCACTGAGTGCAGCCATTTCCCCAGAAGTGCCAAAGCCACCACTGGCCCACGTCCCCGAGCGCCACAACCACGTGGCTTCAGGCATGGGGACTCACCTGTGCCTTGGGCAGCAAATTTACCTCACATTTATCTTATATTATCAGATGTATCTCATATTTACCCACTCCAGAGCAATGAATGCCACAAGAGGGACGGTTCTGTGGCTGCCTGGCTTCTCCTTCCAGGGATTGCTGGTGGTTAATTGAGCTCTCAACTGCAGCAAGTGTGGAGCTGGAGTCCTTGGCAGCTCAAGAAGCTGAAGTGTGGTTTTATGGTGCTTTGTCCTGCCCTTAGATAAGGGACTTTATCATCCTGTAAAAATCCTTGTGACACGGCCGCTTTCAGGAGTCTGTGCTGCTTGAGACTGGTGAAGGAAAAGATATTTCATCTTGTAAATTAATGTCAGCTGCTCGTAGCAATGAAGGCCTTGGTCAGATAATGGTCAATGAAACTACTCTTGAAAAAGTGAAATGGCACATTCTGGAATTCAGTGTTGGAAGTGACAATTCCCAGGGGGTGGGAGGCTGAGACCATGGACCAAGCATGGGCTCTGTAGCCAAGGAGAAGCAAATTCTCTTTCAAGAATTTCAAGAGAACCTTCAGGGCTTTGGCACATATGTATTGTCATGGTTTGGGTGTTATTTAGGTGATTTTGCTACAGAAATATTAAAAATACACGAAAAATTAAAGATGGCTTTTAAATACCTACTTGATGCAGCCCCATGTGCTTTTTGCTTTGCACAGTTATTGTGTGGTGATTTTTAAAGCAGCTCAGCCAGTGCTTCCCAGAGCTGGAGTGCTGCGTGTTTTCCCTGGGGAGGAGATTAGATGAACACTGCCTTTCTTACTCCTATTGATTGTGGAGATGATATTAAATTAAAATAAGCCACAAAACAACTTTGGATTTCTTCTACGAGGAATCTAATAAATTTTGTTCAATATTTTTCATCTCATTTTCTTTCCTTCTGCACCAGTGCAAGGCCTCAAGCCCAGAAGAGACAGAGTCTTGTCATGTGCAGATCCACAGGAAGTAAAGGATATTTTCTTTCTGTTCCTGACATCATATGTCAAGTGGGTTTGAGCCTCTTGCTGTTATTTTTCATTGAAGGTAACGAGGCAGGACAGACATGGCAGGAGGGGAGCACTGTCAGCAGCAGGAACAGGAATTTACAGGAGGTGTCTTGGGTTTTCCAGGGGGAAAATCAGAGCAGGATGCTGCATGCTTTGGTGTCGTCACCTCTCCTGAGGTCATCCCTGGTTGTTGGATCCAGACTTTGTTTTGTACCCAAGGGAATGTGAGGCATCATGGGGGAGCACAGCTTTTTCTTCCATCTGGGAGCTGATTTGGGATTATTTGGAGGATGAAGAAGAGCCAACAAACAAATCCTAAAGGCTCAAAGCCAATGGGATATAAAAATGATAGGATTATGGAGTAGTTTTGAGTCAGAAGGGACCTTTTAAAGGTCATCCAGTGTCCATAGGCAGGGACACCTTCCACTATCCCAGGTTGCTCCAAGCCCCAATGTCCAACCTGGTCTTGGACGCCTCCAGGGATCCAGGGGCAGCCACAGCTTCTCTGGGCAGCCTGTGCCAATGTTTTATCACCCTCATTGTAAGAAATGTCATCCTCATATCTAATCTAAATCAGCCCTCCTGCAGTTTGAAACCTTTCCCTTTGTCCAATCACAACAGGCCCTGCTAAATAAAAAATGCCCCATGTATTTTTAAACCTGCTGGATTTGGAGTGCTGGGAATTTCCAGGCATGTTTCTTCTGGCACAAATTGCCCCAGATTCTGCTACTTTCTTGTTTTTCACTATGTCCAAAAAAAGGAGCAATCCACACTAATTTTCCTGTACCTTTCCCATCTCTGCTTTGCCTTAAAATAGAAAGGACAAGTTTTCTTGCTGGAGGTCAGCACTTATCAAAGTTTATGAGATCAGAGTGGAAGATAGTGCAGTGCAGGCCTCCTTTTTGCATCCAAAGCTATTAAAGCTTCCTTGATAGAAATCATATTTATTTGAGCTGAAATGAATGCAAACCCAGCCAATAACTTACCTGCAGAACAACAAAAGATACCACAGTAAGGGAGAGTCCTGCCAAGCAAAAACTAAACCTCAAAAAAAAGTAGAAATACCAATTGAGTCCCTAGCCCTGGAGGGTTTTAAAATAGGTGTGGATGTGGCACTTGGGGACATGGGGCAGTGGTGGCCTTGGCAGTGCTGGGGTGGGCTTGGGCCTGATGGTCCTGAAGGTCTTTTCCAAGTGAAACAATTCTGTGATTCTATAAATACACAGTTACCTCCATGTGCCTGAAATAAATCCTTCAGTACTCAGCTGGATGGAAAATCTTACCCAAACCCTCACTTTTCTTGTGGTTTGACTTATTTCAGGCTCTTTTTTTTTTAAGGTATAACTCCCAATGCTGAAAATTATGGTCCGAGTAAAGGAGGTTTTCTTCCTGATTTTGACAGTGGGTGAGTGCTGGTGGCATCTCAGAGGGCACAGGTGAAACATTTGTGACAGCACAGGACTCTTGTTTGTCATGGCTGCTGACTGAGGACTGGTAATTAAGGATTATTACTAAAGACTGGAGCAGTTTGTGGGATTCAGGGCTTGTTTGGGGGGATTTTCCAGCAGCAAAGGTCGGAAGAACCTCTTGGAGCCCCAAGAGGCTGTCATCTAGATCCCTTGCAAATGAGCAGGGACTTCCCAACACCATGGCACACACAGCCATCACCATCTGTGCCCATGGCTGCTCTTTGAGGTCCCTTCCAACCCCAACCAGTCTGGGATTCCACTAAACCACGTGCCAGGAAGATAAAACCCCATGAAGAAACACAGGAAAACACACAATTTTAGGGAAAACACACTTCAAGAAGTGAGCTGGGGTTGGTTCGGCACCCCTGGCCAGATTATTGGGAGGAAACAGGGAGAGTGTGGAGCAATGAATGTCCTGGGAAAGACATGGCTGTGTTCTAATGAACTGGAGAGAAGGGATATTTCTGATTTAAGATCCTCATCCTTAATGCTCTGCTTGCAATCACTGGATCTGCAAATAACTTTCTAAGGAGCTTCTTGATTGCTGAAAGGGTTTAGATATTCCTGGGTACGATGAAAACACAGTTCTGTGTAGCCTAAAAAACAACAACAAAAAATCTGTTAAACTGCTGCTTATCCAACATTAACTACAGCAATTTTTAATTAACCTGATTTAGAAGCCAAATATATCACTGATGAAAATGAGAGGGTAGAACATCCAGTCATTTATTCCAGTACAGTGGCCATGATTGTTGGATTAGATTTATTCAAATGAACCTCAACATTTTGCCACAGAAGTCACTGGTGCCAGGGTTTGGGAGCAGTGGGATTTGGGGTGTGGGAGGGGGGACTGTGCTGTGGCTCTTTTGGCACTCAGAAGAGGGAAATACAGACCCACGCTGGCTTTTCTTTAATAGAATAAAATATTAAAAAAGATGGGTGTAAATCCACTGCTAATTACCTCCTTCCAGCTTTGCTGGCAGCCAACAGGCAGTGTCAGTGGGGCTTGGCATGGAAACCCTCTCCAAGGGCCATTACACTGGCTCTGCTCTGGGATGCTGGCCAAGGGGACACACAGATAAACTGAGTGGTGACACACAGCAGAGCCAAACTGTCCACCAGCAAAGCAGGGTTAACGTGTCCTGTTTCCTCTGCCAGGGGGGATTTACTCAGCAGCACCTAAGGAGGATGGAGTTATTCAGGTGTTGCTCTTTTCTGTAGGGAAAACCTGCAAGAAAATGAAGGAAATGAAAAGCAAAATGGTGAGCAGTGACAGGACCTCAGGGAAGGGCGGGAGCTGAACCAGGGGAGGTTTAGGCTGGATTTTAGGAAAAGGTTCTTCCCCCAGAGGTGCTGGGCACTGCCCAAGCTCCCCAGGGAATGGGCACAGCCCCACAGAGCCCCAGGACCGTTTGGACACTGATCCCAGGGGTGCATAGGGTGGGATTTGGGGTGTCTGTGCAGGAACAGGGGTTGGGCTGGATGATCCTGGGGGTCCCTTCCAGCTCAGGACATTGTGTGATTCTGTGGAAAAGGAGCAGACCAAAGTGCAGAGGTTGTGGCTGTGCTCTCCACAGATCAGGAATTTCCAGCGAAGTAGGAGCTGGATGCTGGACGCCTGCACTGTGTGGGTGCACACAGGCTCTGGGGTGTGCCACGATTTCCAGCCCCCCAGTTCCATCACAGAGTTCCCCTGAACTCCCTCTGACCTCTGCCAGTGAGGCTGATGCAAGCTGAAGATGCTCTGCAGCCCTGCCCAAAGTGCCCATTAAACCCTGCGTGGCTCCAAAGGGTCCTTCCAGGTGGCTTGGCAGGTAATCAGGTCCCTCCTGGGAGCCCTCCTGCACTTGTGCAGCCATGGGTGAATCCAAGGCTGGCATGTTTTCCTGCAGGATCCCTGCCTTCCCTTCAGCAAGAAACTCTGCTTAATGGAGGTGCTGAGCTCTCCAAAGTGCTGCCACGCAGCCCAGGAAAACCTTCCCAATATTGCTGTGCTGGTGGGGTTTTGTACATGCATTCCTCGTTCAGAGTATGGATTTTCCCAGCAGTTTTCTCCAAAGCACAGTGAGCACACCTGCATTCTGCATTCTGATCCTTGTTTCCTACAGGAATAAGGATGAAATATTGATGATGTCACATGTGGAGCACATTCACTGTCCTTCCTGTCCCCAGAGAATCCAGCTGTGTTTTCCCTCGGTGGCCTCTGTGCTCTCACAGGTTGTTTATTGCTCTTCAGGGGTGCCATCCTTGCTTGATTGATGAAATCCTCATTGCTGTTTTCCTCTCCTTTCAGGTTATCCAACAGGCTATCCCACTGCTGCCCCAGCCTACAATCCCAACATGTATCCAACCAGCAGCCCCGGCTACGCCCCAGGTAAAAAATCCTGAGAAAGGCCTGAAAACATTCCTTGCTCATCCATTTCCAAGCACACACTGCAGAAGAAAAATCATATCTCACCCTTCAATTCGACTTTGAGATGTTTATTTTGAGTGGTGCTGCCTCAGAAGAGCTGCAGGGTTTTAGCACTTCCAAAGGAAGCTGCCTTTTGAGCTCAGTGTGCAGCAGGAAGAGCTGCTTGCACAAGGAACACAAAGCTGGACTTTGTGCCTGTCTTGCTAAACCCTCCCTTCCCCTTAATTGCCAAGTTTTCAGTCTCCCAGTTGTCATAAAATCAGTGGATCCCCAGGCTCAGGCGCTTCCCAAGGCTGATGAAACAGGAATGAGGGGTTTGTTGCCAAAATCTTTCGGTTTTGTCTTCTTCACATCACGGTTTACACATATTCCTTAACACTGTTTGTTGTGGATGATTCTGGAAGGGATCTGTTGTGTTTTCTTTGGGTTTATGTGCTTTTAATAAGGTCTTTAGCTGCATTTCTTCCCATTAAAGCCTTAGCATGGAACATGAAACAATTTTTGTTCCCCTGGATTTGTGCTGGCCACCCTCCTTTCCCCTGAAGGATAAGACACTGGAGGAATTAAATGAAAACAACTCCACAGAATAAGAAAAAGCTCATAAATTTATTAGTAGCTTGTCCTGCCAGAGGCTGGCAATGTCCTCCCTGCTCAGCCAGGAATGTAAAGTACTGCAGCATTCTGGCATTTTGGCCTGGATATTACAAAATGTCACTTGTCCCCAGTTGTGCAGGCAGCAGATCCTCCACCGAGTGGGCACATGGCCAAGGGAACACCCAAGTGAGAGGAAACCCCACATCACTGAAGGATAGGGATTTTTCGGGGGGTCTGAATTGCTTCTTGTACATCTTAGACACCATTTAATAATTTCCATCTTGGAAATCTCCTGATGTCCAGAGAGCTGACAGGTCGTTTTTTATGGAGGACAAAAACCTTCCAGTGGTTTGCACAGCTAACCTCTAAACTAGCAAGGAAACTATGAAAATTAAAATTCAGACATTAAAATTGGAATGAAAATGCTGAAGCTTTTAGAGAGTTTCCCATAAATCATGAGGGCAAGTTGGTTTAGGTAAAGGTGTCCCTGCCCAAGGCACAGGGTTGGAACTGGAATGTCCTTAAGGTCCCTTCCAACCCAAACCATTCTGTGGTTCTGTTATAAACAATTTTTGCAGCTCTTGAAATCAATACCATTGAATATCACAGCAGGATTTTAAACCATTTTAACCACTCTGGGAAGCAGGAGCAGGCTCTGCTGCTCAGGACCTCCCAGCACCACCCTCAGTTGTCCCTTCTCAATGGAAAGCAGACTTCCAGGAGGAAAAAAAACAAGAGATTTTGAGAGCAAACTGATGGAAAAGAAGTGCCATAAAATCTCCCAGCAGTGGGGACATGTGACAGAGTGACAGCATCCTCAACTGTGTTAAATGGAATTGGGCTGAGCTAATTCTGTGGTTCAGTGGCTGAGCTAAAACCTTCATCAGTACAGAGAGTGTTTCCTCAAATTGAAGGAGCTGCTGTCACACAGGAGGCTGGGAAAAGCCTGGAGAGGAATGTGCTCCTGGTGTCCATCAAACACACTGGGAATCAGCTTGGGGGCCAAAATCTTGGGCTTCTCAAACAGCAGACTAATTCTAAATATGTTTTTAAGGGGTTTTAGACATTGAGTCTATAAAAGAAAGAGATGTGCATGTTCCCAGCAGAATAACTGCTCCTGAGCATCCCATCCATGGACAAGGTCCTGTTCCAAGCTCCCAGGCTGGGCAGGTGGTGGGTCCTGCTGGCAGAAATCCCTCCAGCTCACTAAAAAGCAGTCACAAACCCAGGGTTCATCTGATTCTCCATGTGGAGATTACCCAGGGAAAGGTGTCCCTCAATACTGCTTGGAAAAGAGGTTGGAAAAGGGTGGGAAGAGCTTGTGGTTTCTGAATTCTTGGGAGGTACCTGCAAGCAAGGTCTCTTGAACAGAACCATTCTGTCCCAGCTTGATCACCCTCTCTGCTCCACCCTGAAGGTGCTCCTGCTCCCCTCTCAGATGTCTCTTGCCTCAAACCTCATGAATTTTGCTGGATTCCATGCAAAGTCTTGGCAGGAGATCAACCCCTGAGCGAAGATAATTCCAGCTTTCAAATCCCACCTGCTTTTGTCCCTGATGTTCTCCAAACACTCCCTGATGCTTCACTGGAAGTCAGCCATGCTCATGCTCTTCTCTTGACCTCGTGGTTCCCAAAGTCCTGGGATCCACGTGGGAAATTAAATGATGTCGTGACCTAAGCTTTGCAACAGCATCAGAGGGAAACAAGGAGAGGAACTTGGAGAAGTCTGGAGTCCCCTTGGTCCAGTCCTCCAGTGAGGAAAGGGAAATGGTGACTGGAACCAGTCTTGATTTCTCCCTCTCCCAATGCCAGGTCTCTAGTAGATATTTGCTGGTGTTTGAGCCCAAAAGATGTTAAATTAGTCCCCTGATTATTCCGAAAGAGCCTTATGAGCAAGGGCATGAGTTGGACTGGATGATCCTCGTTGATCCCTCCCAACTCAGGATGTTCTGTGATTCTATCAATTCCTTTCCATTCCACTTCGAGTTCCTGCCTTGTGTGATTTTCCTGCTGCATTTTCCACAGTTTTTAAAGGGATACCAGGTGAAACACCAGCATTGCAAACTCATGCTTGCAATAAGCCTGTTTTTTTAGGATGCTGTTCTTAAAAAATCCTTTCTAAGTATGCAGAAATGAGCACTAAAATCACTGCTGCAAGAGACACAATTTAAAAAAAAATAAAATTATGTATGTCTTCATTATGCCTGGTGCATGTTCCCTCGCAGGCATTCTGTCTTGCTCATAGTTGTTTTGTTTTAACTTCCTTCATTAAAGCCTCCCTTTTTTATTTTCCTGAAAGTAGGACACACACTTTGCTCGTGGAGGCTGGCTGAGGCTGGAGCTGTGTTTATTAATAATGCAGGGCAGAAGTAATGGCTTTGCCCTTCCAGAGCAGGACTGAAATCAGCCTCAGAAATGAGGGATCTGTATGGAAATACCGTGGGACAGGTTGCAGGCTCCAATCCCCCATTCCTGCTCCTGGATCCTGCCTGGAGGAAATGCTGCTTTGCAGAAGGGAGTTGCAGCATCAACAGTGCTCGGAGCCATCCTCTAGAGGTGCCCACCGACTCTTTGGGGACACCAGTGGGTCCCCTAAGGGGTATCTTGGGGTCTGGAGAGGTGAATATCCTGTAGTGCCTCACCAGGCTTTCCAAGAATAAATGTTCTCATCATTTTGAGGCACTCAATAAATGTTCTCGTCATTTTGAGGCACGGGACTGCCAGGGAATTCAGCTTATTGCAAACTTTGTTCAGGGCTGGAGGCTGTATCCATCACAAATGAGGTTGTTAGAGGGAGGCAAGATATCCTACAATGCTTTGGAAGGGTTCATATTTTTTGTCTTTTTCACTTAAAATACGTCCTGAATGTTCCCACGTTATCTAAAGGTCCTGTCAGGAAAGCAGAGCAGTCCCAGTGCTGCAGAGACCCACAGCTCACATTGTTTGCTCAGTTCCCACTGGTTGACTTGCCAGGGGTTAAACTGATAATTAATAAAAGCTCTTTATTTTATTTATATTTAGGTGAGAGGATAAACCAAATCCAGAAGACACTGGTTGGAGGTAGCCCTTAAATGGTATTAGGTAGTCATGGCTGGATTGTGATCCCTGTGGATTATTGCAAAGGACCAGGAGGTATTTCTGTTCCTGGAAGCCTCCTTGGTCCACCTTTTGTGTAGTTTTAAGTGATGGATTCTCCAAGGATCCATGATTTTATAAAGAACATGCAGAGCTGTGGCAATCTCCCAGCCATCTCCAACCCAAATTGCCTTGATTTTGTGGCAGGTTTAATGTGGAGAGGGAAAACCACAGAGGAAGGATTCGTGTAACATTGGAATGAGTTGTCTCATCAGTCTCAGAGATCAAAACCTCTTTGAAATCCAGAGGCAGAAGTGAATCTGATTCTGCATAAAAGCATAAGTGAGGGAGTGTTTCTGTGGCAGCACTGGGACTTGCTCTCCAGTGTGATGTTCCTGAGTGCAGCCTAGCATGGAAAATAAAGCGAGGCGGCCTGGAAATCCTTAATAACTCCCAAACCTTTGGGAGAGGGCAGACACTTGGAGCAGAAAATGATCAGTGACTGAGTGGAGGAGAAATTGGGCTTGAATCTCTGACTTCCCACAAACCCCCTGGTTTTCTGTTGGAGGAGGAGGAGGGAGGAGCAGGGTTCCACATCTCCAGCAGTGGAGCAGCATCCGGGTGGATCTCACAGCCGTGAGTGTCTCCCACAGCTGCTGGTGGCCAGCAAAGCAGCACTGCTGGGTGTCCTCCGTGCTCCCCATTCCTGTCTGAGTCTGGGAGAGTCTCAGGGGGGTTTGCTGGACCAGCAGACCTGCAGCAGTGCTTCCCTGCACTCTCTGGGAGGTGGATTTCCATCCACTGGGATGTGTTGTGCTGCTGCGGGCTGTGGCCCCAGTGCCAACTCCTTCTCAGCCTCCTCAGTCCAGAGGATTGATCCCAATCATTCCCAACTTGCAGCCATTTGACACTCCAGATTTACAGCTGTACCTTCAGGGAGGGTTAATTCAGAGTCTCAGCAGATGTGGAGGGTGTGGAACATCCTTGCTCAGCCTTGGGACTCCAGGAAGATTTCCAAGCCCTGACCGAGATGTGAAGTCCCTTCCGTGGGGCTCAGCACCTCAGGGGTAGGAACCTGGAGTGAAGAGATTAACAAGGTGATTCCAATGTGACATAAGGTGTGGGAAGCTGTCTCTCCTTGCTCTGTGTGACACCTCTTCTCTGTCTCCACTCCAGCCACACTTCTGATGAAGCAGGCCTGGCCTCAGACCTCCTCGTCCTGCGCCACCGAGGGCACCTTCCACCTCCCGGTGGACACCGGCACCGAGAACAGAACCTACCAGGCTTCTTCTGCAGCATTCAGTAAATAAACTTTCCTCCTGGGGGGTTGCTGGGTCTGTTTGTGCCCCTTTGCCTTCCCCTGCTGGGGGGGGATGTGTGGGCAGGGTTGTTTGGGATCACAGAATCAAAGACTGGTTTGGGTTGGGAGGGAATTAAACACCATCTTGCTCCAAGCCTCGTGGGCACCTTGCATTAGACCAGGCTGCTCCAAGCCCCATCCAGCCTGGCTTTGATGGATTAAAACCATGAAGGATCGTGAAAAGGAGAGCACTGACCCTCCTGCTGCTCCTGCAGAGGAGGAATTCCAGTGGAGAAGGTGAAACCTCTCTCTTAGCTGAGTGTTTGATCCCTGGGAGCAACCTGGGGTTGTTCACAGGTGTTTATCTCCAAAGGGACATTATTCCCCATTCCCTTCAAACTGAAAGATCTTCAAAATAAAGCCTGATTTTCAAGGAGCACTGTTGAAGCTCCCACCTTGTCACCCAGGCTGGCTGAGCAGGGGCAGGGGGAGGAGATGCCATTGAGGGATCACAGTCAAACAGGCTTTTCCAGTGCAGCCTTGTCATCTCATCCCCGAAGAGGATAAGCAGTGCCTCCAGGAGGGCTGATAAGCTCCCTGATAAACCCTGGGATGCTTTCCCTGGTATGTGGGGTGTCCTATGGCCCCTGCTTAATCTGGTGCATGAGGGTGTGGGGTCGGAATGTTCCTCACCTTACAGCTTCTCCAGACTCCTTTTTCCTTCTAAATCCAATCACACAACAAGGTGAGAGGAAAAAATATATATTTTTTTTTCACAAAAGGAGTTATTAAAAAAATATTTTAAAAGCCTTGGGATACTTTCTCTTGGAAAAAGGATGTCCCTACCATTCCTTGGGGTAGGAGCTGTACAATGGGCACAGTCCAGCCCTTGGAGCAGCTCTGTGGCCTCCTCTGGACTCTCTCCAGCAGCTCCACGTGCTCCTGCTGTGTCCCCAGGGCTGGAGGCAGCTCTGCAGGTGGGGTCTCACCTGACGGAGGCAGAGGGGCAGAATTGTGGACATCCTGTCAGTTCCCTGCCCAGCTGAGGAATCCTGCTTGTGGTGAACCCTGGAAACAAGCAGCAACACAAAATTCCCCACTGAGCTCTTTTCCCCCCCACCAAGAAGCCTTTAAAAAAAAACATTTCTGTGCAACCCAGGGCACTTGTGAGATGCAGGATCAATAAAGCTGAGATTTCTCGAGTGACATGAGGGATTTAATCAGCAATTTTAATAGAAGCTGGAGCTTAAAGGCTCGCTGCTGCTGAACCACAAAGTGGCAGCAGCACGGCCACGCCAGCCTAATCCTAATAAGGTGTTAGTCATAATTAGGTTTTAAAATTATCTGCCAGACAGAGAGGAGCCTCCATCATCTTGTGTCATTAAACCTTGTTTTCACATTGTTTTACCTGCAGGTTGTTCTGGTTTTTCCCCAGTTTATAAACACAGCAGATTACATCTGCCTGGCTTATTGTGTTTTAATACCTTTTTAATATAGGAGATAAACTGTCTGTGATTCATCAATCAGGAAACACTGCAAGTCTTGCTATTCAAAGTGGTGAAACCACACAGGCTTGAGCAGGTCCACACCTCTAGACACCCCTCAGAAATGAAGTGTGACACTGAGAACTGGCAGCCTCTGGGGTATTTGTTGGAAAAAACGAGTTCAGAATAGAGAAAAAAAAATCATTAGATGTAAAACCAGGAGGTTGTTTGGTCTGTGGCTGACGCTGGGCTCCTGGAGGAGTCCTCATGGAGGAGGCTGCACTTCTGCTCTGATCAATATTTCAAACCTTTTCCACTTCTCATTCGAAGATGGCTGCTCTCCTGCTAATGTGAGTGAGGAAGAGAGTCACAGCTATTCCCCTTGTTAATTAATACCTATTTTTCCAATCTGCAGTAATCAGGAGGCGGTGAGATGCTGCTTGGGAGTTCCTAAAAGCTCCATGTGTTCTTCGCCCTGTTTCAGTGTCTGGAGGATGACGTGGGATATTAGTCTTGAAATCTTGGCCATCTCTAATTTCTGAACAGTGGTGGAGTAAATAAGTTAAACATATTTGAGTTAAATATATTTGAGTGTTTTGGCTGGGCTGAGCCTTGCCTTCTCCTCTCCATCCCACGGAGTCTTCAGGGCCCATTTGCTCAGGGCATGGTTTCCCCCAGCCCTCCTGCCAGCCCTGAGCAGCCATGCCAGGCCCTGACTGGCACCCCTCTTGTGTCTGTGTCAGGGTACACCGCGGGGACCCCCTACAAGGTGCCACCAACCCAGAGCAACAACGCCCCTCCTCCCTACTCGCCGTCTCCGAACCCGTACCAGACCGCGATGTACCCCATCAGAAGTGCCTACCCACAGCAGAACCTGTACACCCAGGTAGGTGCCACCTCCTGTCCCCTCAGCCACGCCCCAGCACACCTGAGCCCATTGCAGGTGGGCTCAACCCACCCCTGCACGCTGGTTCTTCTCCAATCCCAGCCACAGAACCTGCCATTTGTCCTGTGAACCTTTGTAGCTCCTGAAAGAAAGAAGTGATGGAATCGTTGCCCTGCGCCTCCTTCTCCCTTTAATCCCAACCTTCAGAGGTTCTCTGATGGGGCTTTCACTAATGCATGATAAAATCTCCCTTTTGCTGATTCAAGTCCTTGTTTTCTTTCCTCCCGTGCCTGGTTTGCAGGTCCTTACAGTGCTGCTGCCTGTCCTGGGGACAGCAGCTCTCTCCCTTGTGCATCTCCTCATTTCAGGCTCTTCGTTATTATGTGAAGCTTTTTCTTCTTTTTCTGTTGGCTCCTTTTCTTCCCATGCATCCTTCTCCCCTTGTTTCAAAACCCTGCGAGCCTTGGCAGCCTGGATTTTGGAGCCTTGTATGAAACCCAAGAATATGACACAGTACCTGGACCCAGGCACCTTGGGATCATCCAAGAACCACGGCTTGTCCTTTCCTTCCATCTCTTGTTCCTTTTCTACACCAGCAGCCATTTGTTTCATCCCACCAAAAGGAGGCAGCACGGTTTGTCCTGGATGTATTGACTCCTTGACTGGTGATTCCCTCCTCATGCATTCCCCATATCCACAGGTTTAGATCTCTTGATGATGCCTCAGGTTTTAGCTTTCATGTTTTTCAGATTCTGTTCTGCCTAGGTGTGCAGTTCTGAGCTTCATATTAAGTGTTGGTAAGCTCTCTTCACGGAGTAGGGAGACAACAGTTCCTTCTCTAGCTGGGGACCAAGAATGATCCAAATTTCAGGCCCAAGAGCACAAACAACAGTGAAATGAAGAGAGAAAACAAGAAGGATGGGACTTCATAATCTGAAGCTGTAATTGGACAATTAATGCCAATATGCAAATGGACCAGAACTTATAAAAGTGAGAGTCCTCATGACTGGTCATCCATTTTGTGACCATTTGGGTTCGTCTCGGGTTTAGCCCTGGCTGGGCTCTTGTGCTGCCCAAGGTGGCTCCATTGAGGAGATCCTTTTAATGAATCCCTGCTTTATTCTTTAGCTCTGTCCAGCCTCTGCTCTAGCTCAGCCTCCACAAGGCATCACAGGCACGGGAGCTCATCCATGGGAACACCACCCACCAGCGCTCGGGCAGCGCTGGAGTTACAGAACCGAGGGCTCCTGCGGTTGTGAAAAAGCCTGGAATGACGGTGGGATTCTTTTTTTCCCCCTTCTCCACCAGGGAGCTTATTACACCCAGCCCGTGTACGCGGCCCAGCCTCACGTCATCCACCACACCACGGTGGTGCAGCCCAACAGCATCCCCTCGGCCATCTACCCCGCGCCCGTGGCCGCGCCCCGCACCAACGGCGTGGCCATGGGCATGGTGGCTGGCACCACCATGGCAATGTCAGCAGGTAAGGAGAACCTGGGCAAAAAAAAAAAATTCCCCCTGCATCCCAAGTGCTGCCTCGCTTCGCCTGCTGGTTTTGCTTGCTGGGTGCTGCTCCTGTGCAAGGAAAAATGCAGTAATTTGGCCCAAATCCTGGTCTGACTCAGCAGAGGAGACCTTTGGTTTGGCTCACTCCTGCATCCTTAGATAGATTATTCTGTATCCTTAAATATATTGTCCCTTCCTCTGCCTGTTCTGTAAGTGAAGGAATAACCAGGCTGGTCCATCCTCAAGTAGTTGTATTTCCCTCAAGCTCTTTTTTTAAAGACACTTACAGTCATGTTTTGTTTGACAAAATGAATGTTAACCTTGTTTTATCTATCCCAGTTCCTCTACATTTTACATGCAGATTCTAACTAAAATTAATACCACATTAAGTAAGATAGGGGCTGGTTTTATTTTTTCCAAAGCCTGTATTTTTCTCCTTAACAATTCTTGGGATTGTATATTGAATTATGCCAAGAAATGCATCATTCATCCTTTTGCATCTGCATTAGCTGTGAAATAGGAGTCTGTAATGGGACACAATCCCTATTCCAAGCAGAGATATTGCAGCCTGGATGTGACAAGAACCACTCGGAGAGATTTACTGTTGCTTGTATTGAGAAGTGGATAAATGTAATTAATGCACGTGGGATGTGTTAGAATTTCATTAATAACATTTGCAGAGAGAGACCCAGAAACTGAGCATTTGGTTTGAGCACCCAGTTGCTCCCAGAACAGAGTAGTCCAGGGCTGTGTTCTCCCTCCCCATGAAGGCACTGTGCAAATTCTGACCTAAAATCCCTCTGTTGACCGGTTGCAGACTTAGAAAAAGGCTCATCTTAATTTTCCCTGGAGATCTCTTGGGTTTTTTCCTCATCTGCCTTTGCATCCCTCATCCCTTCCAGTTTGTTTCAGATCTGTGCAGTGATTTGCTATCCCAGTTTAGTCCAGTGCTTCCAGCAGGTAGATGTCAGCAGGTTGTGGCCAGCTTTGCTTCCTGTCTTTAGGGACAAGGAACACAGGATAAAACCAAGGAAAACCCTTTAAGAGCCAGAGGTAACATGGAAAATCTGGAGTTTCAGGTGCTCTTATTCTGTTTGTGGTGCTGGCTGATCCCAATCACGTGGGTCCAACACCTTCGAATCAGGTCTGGCAGGCAGAAGAATTACCTGGGAAATGTGGAAAAGGAAGAGGGAAAAGGGAAAAAAGGGAAAAGGAGGCAGCTGATGCTCTTCCTGCCCCACTGTAGCCACAGATGCCAGCTCCTCTGCTCCATGAGCAGTGTTTCTCTGTCCCTGCAGGAACCTTGTTGACCACCCCCCAACACACCGCCATCGGAGCACATCCAGTGTCCGTGCCAACGTACAGGGCTCAAGGAACCCCCACCTACAGCTACGTACCTCCACACTGGTAAACCACTGGCCAATCCATGTGAGTGCTGCCTCCAAACCCCATCCAGCCTGACCTTGCACGCTTCCAGGGATGGGGCTTCTCTGGGCTCACAGGGAGGAGATTCCTTCCCGGTATCCCATCTAACCCTGCCCTGTGGCAGTTTGAAACTATTCTCACTGCATTCCCTGACAAAGAGTCCCTCCCCATCTTTGTGTCCCTGGAATATTTCCTTTCCCCTGCTGGGAGATCACGCTGTTCATTAGCACAGGGTTGTTGCGTGCGACTGCCTGTGTGTTCCCATCATCCCTGGGATCCCAGAAATCCCAGCTGCTTGTTCCTGCAGCCCATCATGCCCAATGACCAGCACAGGCAGCTGATGGGAACACGATGCTGCCCATGGAGATCCCATCCAGCCCCGGGGTTATCTAAAAATCTCTCTGTGCCACACAAATTACGCGGGGCTAATCCTGCCCCTCCCAAATTGGTGTGCAATTAGCAGGGAGCAGCTCATCTGCATATTTGCATTACCAGCTCCCTTGCACGACAGATTGCCCACAGGGATGGGGATGGATCAGCTCCACGTGGTGCAGGGGTGCAGAGAAGAGGAAAACATCCTTCTAACTCCCTGTTTCCAATGTATTTGCTCTCTTCCAGATCCGGAGTCAAACATTGTATGCAACTACACAAGTCTTACATCGGCGTTGCGGCCGCTGGGCTGCAGCGCCTCGTCTGTTTGCAAGAACAAAAGAAAAAAAAAAAAAAAAGTGCAAGGGTCACTTTATGCATTCTTTAGTGGTTTTTGTAAAAGCTGCTTTTTCTAATCTTCTGCCTCTTTTTTTCCCCCCCTTCCTCCCCGTCCCACATGAATTGTGTAACACACATACTGACACTGAGCAATAGTCAAGTTCTCTCTTCGGTCCTATCGTTTGAAAGCTCAGAATCTTCACTTTTCCAGCATTGCCCAGCCGAGTGGTGCAAAGATCCCCCCACTTCTTGTTCGTTTGGGTTCTTTTTGTTATTTTTCTGTTGTCGTTGTTGTTGACAAGAGCCTAGATTTTTTTTGGCTAGTGAGAGTGGTTGATGTTCAGGGTACTATGTGAAAAGCACAGCGCTGGTAGGCAGGCTTATTCCGATTTGGTTTGGGTATTTTTAGTTGAAGAATATAAATTATTCAATCTTTCATAACATATTACAAGAAAATTGGTGTCTTCCAGATAGCTGTCGTGATAGATTATAAATGCATTATCTGCAGTGGAATTCTGAACTCATCCCTTCTTTTTGTAGGAGTAAGAGAATATAAATATAATTAGTGACGTAACACACACTTGTCTTAGGAAGCACGAGGACTGGTCACCAGCGGGTCTTTGGTCTGCTTTTTCCAACTGGGCACACGGATCATGGGTGATGGGAAGGGAGCAGCAGGAAGATGCATGCCCTGGGAGCATCTGGAACCCCTTGGGAGCACAGGATGCTCCCCCTCAGCCACATCCTGGGGCAGTGTGAGGGAGGAGGCGGCTCCTTCCTTGCGTGGCTGCTCTTTGCAGGCACAGATGTGCTGGGCAGCTGCTGAGGGAAGCAAGGAGATGTCCAAAGGTTGGGCTGGAGAGCTTCTCCAGGTCCAAGGGTTGATCTGGGGAGCTTTTCTCAGTTTAGGGTTTGGTCTGAGGAGCTCCTCCAGATTTAGGGTTTGGTCTGAGGAGCTCCTCCAGCTTTAGGGTTTGGTCTGAGGAGCTCCTCCAGATTTAGGGTTTGGTCTGAGGAGCTCCTCCAGATTTAGGGTTTGGTCTGAGGAGCTTCTCCAGAGTATGGTGGTGTGGGAAAAGAGGGTGTCTGTTTGATGGAGATGAGTCTTCAAGGCAGGGCGAGGGCAAGATGGGTGGCTTCATCTTGCACCCATGGTGTTGGCAGGGCTGAGATCAAACTGCACTGCCTCCGTGGCAGTTGAGGTGTCCCCCTCCCATTCTTTGGGTTACAGCTCCAAGACTTCCAGGAGAAATGTTCATCCAAGCACAAATACCAGCACCATGGAGAAAGGCCGGGGAAGGGGATGATGTCTGGCTGCTCTGCTTGGAGAGGTGGGAGAGGAGGAAGCAATAGCAATAAACACGTCGCCTGCTTCACGGGAAGGCACCTGAGAAGAGGTGACAGCAGGGAAGGTGATCCACAGTTGACATGGACCAGGATGGGGGACACCAGGCACGCAGAGGCTGTGGGCACCAGGGTCGTTTTGGGGGGATTTGGCTTACCTGGGGACAGGAAGCTGGTGACATCCCCCCCCGGGGTGTCCAAGTAGAGCAATAAATCTTGAGGGCAGCAGAGGCAGTTTGGATTTGCAGACAATGCTTGTGGCCAGTTTGTTTTTAAATCCTTGTCACTAAACCCAGCATAGAAACAAGGTTTTGGGGACTTTTTTTGGGTTTGGTTTTTTTTTTTTTTTTTTTTTTTTTTTTTGAAGACAAAAGCTTGGTTGGGTTTTGATTTTTGCCTCAAGTGTGCCAAAAGTGTTCCGTGCTCTCGGTGGAGTCTCCCAGCTTGGCTTGAGCTCCTGGAGCTCCTTCCCTTGAGCATGGGCCAGGTGGGAAGTAACAAGCCTAGGGATCCCAGGAGGACTTTCCTTCCCACTGGTTGGTCCCAGGAGGTTTGTCAGGTTGGGTGTTGGCCTTGGCACTTCTGTTTGGGGGTCATTTGGTTGATTCTGCTGGTTTTGAAGGAAATCTAGAGCAAAGCTCTGGTTGACCTCCTCAGCCTCGAGAGGAACAAAGTGTGGGAAGACTGTGCTGTGGGGTGGGGAAGGGGCATCCTTGGGCTGCACTTTGGGGTGGTATTGAGGGAAAGGAGAAGGAAAAAAGGGAAAAAGAGCCAATCATCTGTGAGTTCCCCATTTGGCTTGGTAAAGCCAAAGATTAGTAAAGAGCAACAGGACCTTGGGAAATAACACCAACACATCACCCTTGCACTGTTTGTAGCACATTGCAGTTAAACCTGGGCCAAAAAAATCCCCAGATCCTAAGAATTGAAGACTTCTGAGATCCCCTTTTTTCCCCTCTCATGCTGACTTTGTGTTACACACCAGGAGCTGTCTGTCAGCATTGAGCCAGGTCTCCCAACAGAATGGCGCTCTGGTTTGTGGGGTCCATGAGCTTTGGGATCCCAGCCTGGGCTCTGGTTCCCAGCCTGAACCAGCAGATGCCATCCCACCACTGTCCCAGACAGCCTGCACCACTTTAGGAACCACTCCTAAAATTTTGGCCCGTGTGTGGAAAGGAGATGTTGGGCTTTCTCCTGGAAGGAAAAGAAATATTAAAGGTGGGGGAGAAAGCCCCAGGAGTGGAGCGTGGTGGATCACCCAGTGTTCCCACTGATGAGCCCTGACACGGGGCAGCTGGGTTTTAATTCCTTTGCTTGGATCAATAGCAGATCCAGTGCTCCTCATCCCATTATTCCCAGGCAGAAATACTGATTGACCAAAGTGTGGAGAGGTGAAATATTTGCCACCTGTTGGGCCAGAGGCTTTAGGGAGGACATTTGGTAACCAGCCTTGAGCCACTGTGTGGAACCAGGGCCACCACATGGCTCTGGGGCCACCACACAGTGCCAGGCTTGGGTAGCTCCTTCCCAAGGTGGGGAGATGCTCCCTGCCCTTCCCTCAGTCCCAAGTCCTGACCTTTGTCAAGTCATGGCTTAACTGAGGGTCCTGGGAAGGTCACAATGGGGAACAGTGATGGGGGCCACCAGCTTCCCAGATATTTCATTCCAGCAAAGCTTTGCTGATGTTGGTTAAGGAAAAGGGTTTTCCACAGTGAAGGATCACACCGGGCATCAGTGGGAAAGAGCAGGAGGGGTTAAACCATCCTTAGCAGCCACTGAAATGTCTGAGATTAAAATTCCAGCTAAAGAGGAAGGAAAAATAACTCTGAACCATTAACCCATCCCAGACCTTACCTTTCCTTCACAAACACAAGCTGCGATGCAAGATTTGGGGGGAAAACGGGATTTTAGTGGTGGTGGTGACCCCCAAAGCCCAGGAGCCCCTTGAAGCCTGAGGCCATCATGCCTCCAAGTGGCTGAACCCTCCAGGCAAGGATTTGCTACTGCAAGTTATGAATAATAAATCATTCAGTTCAGCATAGTTTCAGTTTTGGGATGTAATTCCCAGGAAATGTTATTTAAGGGGTTTGTTTTAATGAGGGATGTTCAGAGCATCAGGTTTTCCTCCAGCCACCAGCATCCCACTGAATCTGATCCTTACCAGAGAGACCTGCCCCTGACTCTTTGCCATCCCCTCTGGGAATGTGGGGATGATGTGGCTCCCAGCTGGAGGGCATGAAATGGGATCCTGGCTTTTCAGCAGAGTGGAAAACAACATTTGAGGCTTTATTTTTGGTAAAATCCAACCAGCCAACAATAGCAATAAGAGCTGCTGGATACCCATAAATCCAGGTATTTTTGTTTTTTGGTTTTTTTTTAATTGCCAATATTTTCAGGCCCTCCAACTCTGCCCATCTTCCCTTCACTTTGCTCCCAAGCCAGGATCAGCCTCCAAATATTTTCTCTGCTGTGTGTTAGCATTCCCTTAGAGGGAAAAAAAGAAAATAAAGCCTGTGACGGAGCTTGGGAGGGAGGAAATCCTTGGAAAAGGCATTTCTGTGGCATGTTGCACCCTGGCACTTGGAGATTCTCTGGCAATCAGGTAAAAGAACTTGTGGGAATGTTTGCAGGGCAGGAATAGCAAAATTTGTGGTTTGACAGGAGCGATTCCCATTTGGAATCGCTCGGTTGTGCTGCTTGTAGGGAATAATCTTGATGCAACATGGCCACCTGCAGCCTCCCTGCATCCTCCTGCAAGAGATGGAGCTGGGAGATGGAATTTTCCAGGGAGAAGAGGGGTTCAGGGTCAGGGGAGGGATGTGTAGGGAAGCATGGCAAGGTGCAGGATCACACCCAAACCCTCCCATTCCCACAACATGGCCTCAACCCACACCAGGCTCCCACCCCTCTTCCTATGTAATTAATTTTAAATTGATTTCACCCACCAGACCAGCTCATTTTTAAGTATTATTGGACATCTTAAATAAAAATAAATACAAAAAAAAAAAATCCCTGAAAGAACAGCAACAAAAAACCAAAATTTAAACCCAAGAGTAACCACGTCTTCCAAGTCTACATCTCACAGGTGTGAAGGGAACATGGCCTTGGACTGATGCCCCGGAGAGCCCCACAGCCTCAGTTTGTCCATCTGAAATGTAAATTTGGGGTTGTTTTCCCATTTGTTTTCTGTTCTGGTTTTGGTTCTGAAGATCAGGTCGCGATATCCCTGACAGATTTCAGCCAAGAGTTTGTAACTGTACGATATTTACTGTAAGATGTAGAACATTCGATAACTATTAAAATGTTTCCAAAAAAATTAAATAAATAAATAAAAGAGCCCGAGAGGGTTTGGTGGTTGGTGTTTTGGCACGGTGATCTCGTGGGGAGGTGAATGGGACCAGCCATAAACCCTTTTTCGGGTTGATGGTTGAGGCTGATGGTCTCCAACCCAACCTTGGGTGGGTTATCCCAGTGATCCCAACACGGCCAAGCCAGCGTGATCCCATAGAAGCAATTCCTATGGAAAGTGAAATGTGTCATCTGCATGGTGAGCATCACCACCGTGTGCTCCTGAGCTGGGACTTTGGAGAGAGGATGGATGGATGAAGGAGACCAGCTTTGCCCAGAGCAATCCATGCTCCAGCTGGGTTGTTGGGAAGAGGGGAGTCATTCTGTGATCCAGTGATTCGTTATCCTGCGATGCTGAGTGCTGGCACCAGGTGATGGAGGGAAATCAGGAGTTCATGATAGTCCTGGAGAGTTCAACAGACCCAGAAGGTGACCATGAAATGGCATCCAGTGCCCTCTGTGCTTCCAGTGGAGCTGTGTGGTGGCATCATGGTTCCCAGAGATGATGATTCCTGTGGCCGCCACCACCGGCATCGCAGCTCCTGGAGTTAATATCCATGAGGCCACTGTGCTGTGGCCACCATCGGGCCTCAGGGACAGAGAACCCTTCTGAGCAGCTGGGCGAGATGCTGGATGTGCTGTGCTGCTCTTGGACACCTTGGTGGCAGGAGCAGAAGCTGAGCTGCCACCTCCAGCACTTGGCAGCTCTGAGCAGGACTGGCTTTCACACGACGTCCAGTGTCCTCCACCCTTCCACGGGGTCTTTGTGGGTGTCACTGACCCCCGAGGCAGCCCCCAGGCCAGGTGCCTGCTGTGGAGGACAAGGGATGGACCACAGGTGAGCCTGGACTGGCCCCTTTGCACCACCCAGGGTGGCAGGAGCCACTTGGTGTCACCCATCCATGGCTGTCACTACCAACCCAAATCTCCCCTGGTACTGTTTGATGAAGCTGATTCCCCTTGTCCTGTCCGTGTTCCCTGGGAGCAGAGCCACAGGGTCCTCCCTGAGCCTCCTTTTTTCCAGGCTGAGCCCCAGGAGCCTCTCTTGGTGCTCCATTCCCTTCCCAGCTCCGTTCCCTGCCCTGGGCACGCTCCAGCCCCTCCGTGTCCGTGTCGGGAGGGGCCCAGGGCTGGATGGTCACAGCAGCAGTGCTGCTGGAGGAGGGGACACGGGGACGTGAGCGAGGGCACGTGAGCCCCTGCAGCTGCCCATGAGTCACGGAGCAGCCCCCGGCCGTGCCACCCCGTGCCAGGCCCTGCCAGCACCCTGCAGCGAGGGACACCCCTCCCCTCCTGCCTCACTGTCCCCACACTGTTAATGCTCCACTTCCCAGCCTTCAGAACCCCTTTGTCCAGGAAGGACCCCGGGGCTCCCCACCACGCTCCCTCCCTCACCTGGAGGGGGCCCTTGGTGCTGTTCCATCACGGGGTCACATCCCGCTGCCGGCAGGGAGGGGACCACGGAGGGGCTCCCCCCCGGCCTCGCTCCTCAGCTCAGGGATCCGGGACACCCGAAACCTGGTGGGGAGCATCACGTCAGCCTGTCCCCCCCCCGCAGAGGGGACACACACCGGGGGGCTGTCCCTGCTTACCTGCCGATGGAGAGGATGGTCACCTCGCTGGGATGAGCTCCGGCTTTGGGGACTTTGGTGGCACCGAGCGACGGCAGCACCTCGGGCCACTTCTGGTCGCAGCGGGCACACGGGGCCGGTCCCTGCACCGTGTGCAGGTGCTGCTGGTGCTGGCAGGCGGGGGGAAACTGAGGCAGGAGGTGCAGCCTGGAGAGGGGGAAATGCCATCAGCGTGGGGGTGGTCCCACCATGGGGACTCCTCAGTGCAGCCTCTTACTTATTGAGGGGGGCACAGCTCGGTGGCGTCAGCTGCTGCCTCTGGTGCTCCTTCAGCAGCTCCTCCAGCGCCGCTGCATTTTCTGCGTGTGGGAGGACACCCAGGAGCTGGGGGTCACAGGGCTCTGGCCCAGGTCTCCCCCTCCTCCCCCTTCCCAGGGA
>JAYDZK010000001.1:1014726-1046832 GCA_034509185.1 Euphonia xanthogaster
CCCCGCTCCGGGGGGCAGCCCCGCGCCGCAGCATCCCGCAGCATCCCGCAGCATCCCCGGCCCTTTGGCTCCGAGCCCTGGGATTTTCCAGCTCCGGCAAAAGATAAAAAAGGGGAGGAATAAAAGAAAAAAAAGAGACCCGACAAGACTGCTACCTTTTTTCCCAGGCAGCTGCTGCTGAGTATTCCTTAACCTACTTTTTCTCCTCTCTCCCCCTTATTTTAACCTACTTTGGCGCTGCAGCAGCCGCAGCCTCCCGGAGCCGCGGGGCGCGCCCCACTCCCGGCGGGACTCCCGCAGTGCTCCGGGAAAAAACGAGACAGAAACACCGCGCACCTTTTCCAGCGCAAAGCGGGGGTCGAGCATCCCAAAAAGCACCAGAGCCCCCCTCCTCGCACAACCCGAAGGTGCGGAAACCCCAACCCCAGAGCCCGCACGGGGGAAGGGGCTTTAAAGGGGAATGGCCCGAGCCCCCCGGGCAGAGGGGGGGATCCCTGTGCCGGGAGTGTCCCCTGGGTGTCCCCTACCTGTCCCCGCCGCGGAGCCCCCGGGCTCCCCCCGGGGCCGCCCCGTCGCTCCCGCCTCCTCCTTATGAATGAACCCGCGGGCGCGCGGCTCGGCAGACCCCGCCCCGTTCCGTGACGTCACGCAGAGGCCCCGCCCCCTCCGTCCCCGCGGCAGCGCCACCTCCCGGCCGCGGCGGGGACTGCGGGAATTGCGGATCGCGGCCCGGGGCGGGATTTGGGATGGGCTTTGTCCCACCCGCGGGGAAAACGGGAACAACCAGATCGGGGTGATGTTACCGGCCCAGCAGGAATTTAAACTAACAAGAAAAAGGGTTGCTTTTTCTTTCTTCCCCGCGTGGGCTCGCACGGGGCGCCCCTGAGTGCTGCACCCCGCTTTCCTACCTGTCCTACAGCACACCATGCCTTGTCCTGTTCCCTAGGGGACAGTTTTCCCACGCCGGGGACACCCGGTTGCCGTCAGGCCCCGTGTTCCTTCTGTTCCCCTCGGTTTTCCCCAGGACGACCTGGTGTCCCCTGTTCGGCCGTTCGTCCACCCGGGAAGCGCCACGACCCGAGGCTCTGTGGCACAAGGGAGGGATATCCTGATATCCCCCTCAGGGCTATCCAGGACAGAATAACTGCACCCCAGTGGAAGGAAGAAACGGTTTCTTCCTCCCACCGGGGTCTTCATCACCAGCGGCACCGGTGGGTGACATTCCCGGTGACACCAGGGGGTGGTGGGAGCCGTTGCCCTCCTCACCCTGTCCCTGCCACCCCATCCCGAGGTGAAGGACGAGACCACGCTGGGATCGTTCTGGCACGGGTGACCTTTAATAAGAAAAGAGCCCCCAAGTGACCGAAATTCCCCCCACCCCTTTCCCAAAATATCCTCATCGTCCCAAATATAGCACACGCCCACTCACCCCGCTGACGGACAGACGGATGGCTCCATGTGGGATGGCAGCATTCCTGTCACTCACCCAGCTGTGTGGGACTGGGGACACCCTGATTCATCCCTGCCACCACGGTTGTCACGTCTCCCATGGGGACAACAGGGTGTCCCAATCTGGGAGCACTGATCTCGCCTGGATCCTGGGGTGAAAGCAGGAAAATGGGCGATAAAAAGGGCACATGGGGGAGGGCTGGTCCAGCACAGTCTCATTTTTAGGGTGCCCCACACTGTCACCCCATTTTAAGGGCAGGGGGACGGCCCTGGTGGCTGAAGATGATTGTTCCCCTCCAGAGATGCTTCGCACAGCAGCAGCGCCTTCATCCCACTTCCCAGGCTGCAAAATCCCACTGGGAATCACAGAGAAGGGGCGGGGGGGGCGGGGATCCCAAATTTCCTTCCCTCCTCCCCTCCATCAGCTCCCCCCCCTCCACCAGCGCGGTCCAGCTCCGCCCCAGCGGGCTCAGGCTCCCCCTCGGGGCGATGCTCCGGGAAGTTTTAACCCCTCAGCTCCGGAGTGGAGCGACTGGCAGGGCGGTGATGATGCCCCTGGCTCCCCCCCCCCCCCACAAACCCCCAAATAAATAAGGATGTTTATATATATATAATATATATATATATTTAAAACAAACGAACAAACAAACAGAGCTATCTGGGTGCTGGCGATGGAGCGAGCGGGTTAGCGGGAGGCCCGGGCCGGGGGGGACACCGCGGGCGGATTGTCCCTGGGGTGGTCCCGCGGCGTGGCCGGGGGTCCCGGGGGCCGGGGGGAGGGGGTGACAGACCCGCGCCCCCCCCCGCCCCGTGAAGCAGGCACACACAAAACCGGAGAGCAAGGCAGGTTCCTGGCAGTCGGGCATCCTCCGGCCGGTCCCCAGGGATGCTCGGTACCGTCCTCCTCCTCCTCCGCAGCGCCTTCCCGAGCAAACCCCCGCCCCCTCCCCATTTCTGGAGGCCCCCGAAGCGCTGCGTGTCCCCCCCCCGAGTCCAGTGCGGCGGCCGGGGGGGCGGCGGGGGGAGCGGGGCTCATCCCCCCAGCCCCGAGCACACAGAGAGCAGCCGGGTCGGAGATGAGAGGTGCTGGGGCGGGGGGCGGTGGGGACGGGGCCGGGACCCCCCTCTGCACACAGCGGGGGCCGGCACCCCCCGTTCCTGGCCGGGGCGGCCCGGGGGGGCCCGGGCAGGTCACGCTCTCCAGAGGAGGAGGTGGTTGGTGCTGTCGTCCCGGCCCACGGTCTCGCTGCTGCTGGTCAGCCGGAAATCCTCGTAGCCGTCGCCGCCGCTGATCACCAGCATCTTGGGCTTGGACAGGGCCAGCGCGGGGGCACGGGGCCGGGACGGGTCTCGTTTCTCCGCCTCGCTCGCCTTCTCGGCCCCTGCCAAGCGCAGAACGCCCCAAATGCCGTCACCTGCGTGCCCACGGCTGCCCCGATCCCCGCCAGATCCCTCCAGCAGCACCTCGGCATCAGCTCTCCGCCGCTTCCCCAGGCACCGCATCCCGGCCCCAAACACCTCCTCTCACCCCAACAGCCCCTCCCAGCCCAAACTGGCCCCTGAAACCCAAATTAGCTCCTCCATCAAAACTGCCAGCTCCCATCCCATCTCCCATCCCTCCTCCCCCTCAGAGCTGGGCTGGGTGACTCCCTGGGAATTTGGGTCTCCCTGGGAAATTCGGGGTTGCCCGCGCTGGCAGAGGGCAGTTGAGCACCCAGTTTCCCCCACCCTCCACTGCCAGTTTTTCCCCCTGGATTTGAACAAGGCAAGAATGGAACGGGGGCCATCCAGCACAGCATTCCCAGCCCCACAAACCCTGCACACTGCTCCCAGGAAGTGCCAGGGCTGGGAGGTGCCAGCCGCCCCACCTACCCGTGTCCCTGGGCAGCGGGAAGAGGACGTCAAAGCCGTCGGGCAGCTCGATGGCCGTCAGGAAGCGCACGTGGCCCGTGTGGCCCTGGGACAGCCCCACCAGCGTGGGAGCCGCCTTGGGGGACACGGCCAGGGTGAGCACCACGCCGGCGCTGGTCCCGATCCACAGCAGGTCCTTGCAGGCCAGCAGGGCCGTGATCCGCAGGCAGGCGGCCTTGTGCTGCCGGATGATGGCATCCGAGCCTGCCGGGCATCGCCCCGTCGGTGCCTGGTCCTGCCCCACGGGGCTGGGAACCCCCCACCCACAGGGATGCACTCCCAGGGGGATCTGTGGCACACGGGACATGGGGAAGGGAGCTCACAACCTCCCCCCGGGCTGGTGGCATCACATTGGGTTGATAGGACAAGGGGGACGGCTTCCCACTGAGAGAGGATATGGGGAAGGAATTGTTCCCTGGGAGGGTGGGCAGGCCCTGGCACAGGTTCCCAGAGCAGCTGTGGCTGCCCCTGGATCCCTGGAAGGGTCCAAGGCCAGGTTGGACATTGGGGCTTGGAGCACCCCAGGATAGTGGAAGGTGTCTCTGCCATGGCAGGGATGGAATTAGATGATCTTTAAGGTCCCTTCCAACCAAAGCCATTCTGGAATTCCACGATTCTGTGACTGTGGGATGACCGCCCTGCTTCACCACGGAATGATCCATTTCCCCACGGGCTGCCCTACTTCCACGTGGGATTACCCAGCTGCCCAACACGAGCACAAGGCCTCGTGTCTCCTTCCCCAAACCCAGCATCCTCACTCTCCCAGCACTGGATCCTTCGGGGCATTTCCCAGGGGCGCTGGCACCCCCCCGGAGCCGGCGGTGGCACCCTCTGGAGCCGCGTCACGGGTGTCACTTACCTGCGAGCATCTTGTGCACAGGGGGGGTGATGTCAGCCTCTGCCAGCTGCTCGTAGGTGCTGGCGTGGTACAGCCTCACCTGGGCGCTGCCCTGCAGAGCCACCCACACGCCGCTGCCCGCGCTCACCATGCAGGTGACGCTGCGCCCGCCGTCCTGCCCCACCTGCAGCGTGTGCTGAGGGGGACAGATGCCACCCGTTGATGCCACCCGTGATGCCACCCGTGATGCCACCAGTGATGCCACCGGCGCCCATCACACCTCCCAGAGTGCCCTCCCACCACCGCCCCCCGTACCTCCTGTGCCAGCGTGGTGGTGTTGAGGACGATGACTCGGTTTTGGCAGCCGCACCACAGCTTCCCTGCCACCGCCACCATCTTGGTGATGGGGCTCCCGGGTGAGCCCAAGGACAGGGACTTGGAGTTTTGGGGGTCCCAGAAGCGGCCTGAGAGGGGGGGGAGAGTGGGGTAGGTAGTTAAAGAGTTCCCAAGAGAAAGTCCAACTTGATACGGACAATGGGGTGTGGTGGCTGAAGACAACTTTCTCCGGGTCACCTCTCAGAGGGGACATAAACTGGTGCCACCAAGGGGTTCCAGTGGCAGGCAGGGACCAGGAGAAGGATGCCCACCTCCACCTGCCTCTGAGCGTGGTGTCTCCAGCATCCCTCCAGGCATGCCACCCCGAGCATCCCTCCCCAGGGGCTGCCCAAGCCGCCCTCCAACAGCCGCCACTTTGGGGCGGCATCTTTGACGTCCCAAATCCAACCTCACCTGCTTCCCGCTGGTACACAACGAGCTCCCCGTTGGCCAGTGACACAAAAACCTGGTTATCCAGGTACCTGTGGGCACAAACCACCTTTGACATCCAGCTGCAGAAGCCCAAAATCCCCTGCTCTGCCCCCCTCCAGAGCTGAAAATCCCCCTTCCCCACTTACAGGATGCACATGACGGCGGCAGCGTGCTGCATCTTCATACTGTTCTTCCTGTTCCGGATGTTGTCCGAGGACTGGTACACGTGGATGCTGCAGGAGGAGAGCAAAGCTTGAGGCTCCCCCAGGGACTGGAGTGAATTCCATGCAGGAATTCCCACCCCGGGGACCTACCAGCCATCCTCGGTGCCCAGCCACATGGAGCTCTGATGGGCTTCGGGGTCGAGGCTGAGGAGGTCCTCGAGGCTGCCGCGGGTGAAGGAGCCGCGGCTGGAGCGGCGCAGGGCCCGCCCGTCCGTGGGGCTCTCGCCGTGCCGGCTCTGCCCGAAGGTGCCAGAGATGGGCATGAAGCCAGGCTCCTGCTCTTCCTCCGAGCTCGTCGTCTCCACTGCTGCCTCCTTGCAGCTGGGGATCTCTTCATCTGCGGAGGAGGAAGAGGAGGAGGGAGGAATGGCTCAGACCACGACCATCCAACAGCCTCCAAAGTCACAGGGAAGAGACCACGGGGGATGTCAAGCCCAAGGGATGGCACAGGGATGCTGAGCCCCAAAACCCACGAGGCTTCACCCAAAGTCCCCCCCAACTCAGAACCACACTGCTGGGCTGATGCCTCTCAACATCTCTTTTCCCAGGCTCAAAAGCCTCCACCTGCAGATTCCCCCGAGGAATACAAGGCAGAGAGGCCAAAACATGAGAGCTGCCCATAATTTTGGGGCTAAAAAGTCTATTTCTCCCTAAGCAGGGGCTGGGGAGGACTCACTGCCGAAGCTGGAGGAGATGGTGGAGTGGCTGGCTTGGCTCTGCAGAGTCCCCGAGGGGCTGGGCGAGGACTCATCATCCGTGTCATCGCTGTCAAAGGGCACCAGCTCCCTGTTGCCGCCGTCCACGGGCTCCGAGAGCTCCAGCGACGAGCCCGAGATGGAGATGTGCAGGCACGGCTGCGGCCCCGCATCCTCCGGCGGCGCCGGGCCCAGCTCCGCCGAGGGGCTGCCCAGCGGCTGCGCGCGCTCCCTGCCGCCACCGGGGAGGGAAGAGGGGAGAGAGGGAAGGAGGGAGAGAGGGGAGAGAAGCAGCTCCAGCATCGCCCTGTGCCCCCAGCACCGCCCTGCGCCCCCAGCACCGCAGGGCCGGGCATGTCCTACCTGTAGGCGCGCTTGAGGCCGGGCACAGAGGCGATGCAGAGGATCCTGGCGGAGCAGACGGCGATGCAGGCCTCCACCGTGGGCTCCTTGCGGATGCTCAGCAGGCAAACCTGCCCCACGTAGCCGTCGCTGTTGCAAACCCAAACCTCGTGCGAGCTCTCCGGGCTGCCGTGGCTGGGAGAAGCGCAGGAGAACTGCGAGGGAGCAGAAGAAGGTTGGGTTATTCAGGAGGGATGCAGGAGCCGTCTGGCAGCAAGACCACTGGGGTGGGGAGGACCTGTGGGGTGCCTGAGCCCAGACTTGGAGTACCTGCATCCCACTCCGCGTCTTCATGATGGGGATGGCTTTGAGGAACTCCGGGTCCAGGCAGTTTTTGCTGGAAGCTGGGGAAATCAGATTAGGGGATCAAGAAGTGATGGAGGAAAGGGATCTACCAAAGTGGGGTGGGGGGGATGCCAAGCCCACCACCACGTCCAGCTCTCCCCTCCCCGCTGTTACCCAGCTTTTTCTTGGCATCCTCGAAGGCTTGCTCGAAGCCGAGCCGGGCGTCGGGGTTGGGGAACTCGAAGATGAAGGACTCGGTGCCGTCAGCTTTGGTGGCGCTGAGCTCCACCTTGTTGGGGGGGAAGGCCATGCTGAAGGACAGGGACTGCTTCTCCGACAGCTCCCGGTGGATGGCGGCCATCAGGTCCTTGATCACGTCATCCAGGCCCTTGGGACGGGGACAACACTTCAGCTCTCAGGGACGGGCCACCACAAGCCACATGCTTGATAATCCCCTGTCCTTCCCCTGGCATCCTTGACAAGAGGCTGCCCCAACCTCTTTTGTGGCTTTAGGACACTTATGGCCACCAGCCCTGCCACAGGTTGTCCCCTCTGGCCGAGGACATCCTGTGTGTTCCCACTGGGAACGTGTCCAACCAGGGGGCAGCTGCAGGGCCGCCATCCCCATACCTGGTGGGGGAAGCTGAGGGTCTCTGACAGCTTGCTGACTTGCCCCAGCGTGTTGAGGTCTTCATCCAGGCGGCTGATGCTTTTCTGGATGCTCTCCCTGTTGGTGGCTTGTGAGGCACCTGTGCAGGGACACACGCACAGCATTAACCCCTCCCTCCCTGGCACTACCAGCCAGGGGCAGCCATGGGTTTTTTGGGGTGAGATGGGACACCCCAGCAGGCAGTGACAGACCTTTGACAATGTCCACATCCTCCAGGGGCAGCTTCCAGAGCAGCTTGTACTTGCTGGCGGTGTCGATCACGCTGGCCGCCGTGTACCTGGGAGGATGGGGGGGGATGGCCGAGCTGCACCCACAGCCACAGCCCCCGAAAGCCAGGCCAGCTGGCAGGGACACACAGGGGGTGTCCCCAAGCCTGGTGGTACTCACAGGCTCATGGAGCTGCGGCGGAGCGAGCCCGACTTGCGCTTCAGCGTGGTGCACACCAGCAGGTCCGTGAAGAGGAAGAAGGAGCGGTCCTTCTTCCCACCCACCGCCTTCTGTGGAGCAGTGGGAGACACCAGGGGCTTAGTGACCATCTCTCCTCTGTGCCACTGCTGGGAGAGGGCCCTGCCTCGGTTTCCCCATGTGCTGCCTCACCCTTCCATCTGTCTGTTCCATCCATCCATCCATCCATCCATCCATCCATCCATCCATCCATCCATCCATCCATCCATCGCTTCCCATGGGCACACAGGCACCGCATGACCTGCACTCACAGCCTCCCACTGCCCCCCCCAGAGGGGTCCCACGGCCCCACAGACCCCACTCTCACCACTTCCACGACCATCTCCTGGCGCAGGAACCTGCGGAGCGGAGCCTGGAGCTGTGGGGACAAGGAGACCCATGGTTGGGAAGACACTGCAGGGAGCTTTGTGGCCTTCATGCCTGCCCCTGCATCCCCCAGCTCAGAATTGGGACCCCAGTCCCTTCCCAAACCCCCAGGAGCCCACAAAGACCCAATGATAATGGGCAAAGCTGGACCTGGACAGGAGAAAACAAGTGACCCAAGTGGCCTGGGGTGACCCAAAAGAGCGGAAACGAGGACACTTTGTGGAGAAGGAAAGCGTGACCCCCAGGCAAGGGCTCCTCCCTCCACGTACATCCTCCATGCCTTCGATGTGGGACTCAATCTCCTGCACGATGCGGGCGTTCCTCTCCACCTCCTCGGCGCTCTTCATGCCCTTGTTGATCCTCTCGGCCACCTGCTTGATGTTGCGCTGGGCGTCGATGAGGAAAGGGTGGTCGGGGTGGTCCTCGGGCGTGTGCTTCAGCAGGTCCTGCCAGGGGACAGGGCCAGGCTGTCACCTCTGGCACTGGCACTGCCCGAGCCCCTCCCACGCTGCTCTGGCTGCTGGATCCCCAGGGATCCCAGGGAGCCAGCCCTGAGGAGGGGCTGGATGTGTCCAGCAGAAAGGCTGAGGGTAAGGGGACCGTGGAGGGGGGCAGCAGGGTGACTGTCCTCGGAGTGACCATCTCCAGGAGGGCAGGGCCATGTGCACACCTGGGGACACCAACTTCATGACAAGAGGTGGGAAAAGGGGTCAGGAGAGATCTGCGAGCCCTGAAAGCTGCGTGGAGGCGAGGAGGAGCCGCGGCCTCGCCGCTGCTGGTGTGACACTGCCACCCTGGTGTCACCCACCTTCACCAGCAGCTCGTATCGCGGGATCCTCTGCACAGGCTTGATCATCAGGTCTGACAGGGCCTGCTTCTCCTTGTTCTCCCGCATGCTTTGCTGCAAAACACCCATCAGGGACAGGGATGGGCCCCTTGGTGGGACACAGCGGGGACAAAGCTTCCCACTAAGCCAGGATCAACCATTTTGGTTTGGGGTCCAAACTTCCACACCATATGGAGTGATTCCGGTTCATCCCAACTGATCCCCTTTGCAACAAAACCAAGAGGTGGGGGGGAAATTCCCAGTCCGGCAATAAATTTGCTCCCATTAACTCCCATCCTGCCTGGCTCGAGATCGTGGCCAGGATCTATGGAAACAGGAACCAGGACCCACCTCCAGGAACTTCATGAAAGCCGGCCGGGCTTCCTTGGCGATCCTGACGGCGTCCTTGGCGTTGAGGAAGTTATCAATGTAGGCAGAGTAGATGTTCACCAGCACATCCTTGGAGAACTGGGTGGGGGGGAAAACAGGGCTAGATCCAGCACGGATCATGGGCACGCTGGGAGAGCCTGGAAGAAGCTGCCCCAAGGGTTAACTCTGGCTCTGGGCTGGCGCAGGGAGGGCTCACCCGCTGTCCGCCCACCTCGATTTTCCAGCCCTGACGTTTGTGCTCCCGAGGCAGAAACGCAGAGCTGCAGAGCCAGACGGGAGCAGCAGCTCCCACCCTTATGCTAAGCAGACAGCAGGCCTGGAGATCGTCTCCTGTTCTCCATCCCAGGCCTGCTTGGCCCATCCTTTCATCACTCCCCTGCCTCCTGCTCCGAAACCTCTGCTCTGGGGCCGTGCCCAGGAGCGGGCACACCCGCATTCCCGGGGGGAATCGTCCTGCCAGGACCTACCGACTGCACCAGGAGGTCGCCCACTTTCTGCTTCTCGTGCCAGTTCTGCACGCAGTCGTGGATCTGCTCCAGGAACTGCTCGTGGTGCTCCAGCAGCTCGGGGATCTGGTCGAAGATCTCGTCCACCAGCGAAGGGTCGCAGAGCAGGGAATTCTCCGGCTGCTTCAGCGGCTTCATGTAACCCTGCGGGTGAGCAGAGGCACCGGCATCCCTGGAGGTTTCCTCTCCCTCCCCAGCCAGTTTGGATCCCTCAGCCCATGCAAACACGGGGATGGATGGCACCCTGCAGCAGGGGGCTCCTCCAGGGGATGCTGGGCTGTGGGACCCATCAGCAGGAGCAGACAGGTTTTGCAGCTCAGCCCTCCTGGGTGCCATGGCAGTCAGTGAATCCCCACAGCTGCGTGGGGAAGGGGGACAGGTCTGCACGAGGAACCTGCATGGCACAGGATCCTCTGTCCCAGGGCCTTCAGAGCCATCTTTGCTGCCACGAGCCTTCACCACCTCCATCTGCCTGACCTAGCTTGGAAATGACAGCAACACGACCCCGGGATCCGAATGCCGGAGTGTTCCTGGTGGGATTTAGGGTGTTTGGAGCCAGGAGGGGCTGGACCAGAAGGATGCACCCACTGGATCATGCCCTGGACCATCACACAATGGCCAAGGAGCAATAGTGAGGGCCAGCAGGTCCCCAGCAAGGCTGGGTGGGTGGCTCTGCTATGAAACCCCTTTCCTCCATCCATGGGGCAGAGCTGCAGAGAGAGGAGGAGTGCCTCTGGAATGGGAGAGATGGATTTGCAGGGGATGCAGCGGGATGTGGAAGGTCTTCTCAAGCCTGGCCACCCGCTCAGTCTGACCAGTACAGGGTGCTGGTGGCTTTCAGGATGTGTGGAGGACCACGGAGCTGAGCAGTGAGGACAGGACCCATCTCCAGTGGCTTCAGACCTCTCCAACCAAGCTGGTCAAGGAGGAGTATTCCCCAGGGATCACGTTCCTCAAGCTGATGCCAGATATCTCATGGAGACCCAAGTTAGAAGGACCAAATCCATCCTGAGGCTCCTAACCCCCTTCACGTGTCCTACTGTGTCCAGCACCTGCAGCAGGAGCTGGGATGGACTGTGCCATGCATCCTGTGCTTCCCACACTGGGCAGAGGAGCATGGAGCACCCCTTGCTGCAGCACACATGGACAGCAGGCAGGGCTTGCCCATGCACCATCTGGCTTGGCTGCAGGATGATGCTCCAAGGTGGTGCTTGTCCCATGCTAAGTGCCACCAAGCCATGACAAGGATCTGAGCACCTTGTCCCAGCTGGGACAGGGAGCTGGGGACACCGGGAACCATCTGATCCCAGCCAGAAAGCCAGGTCCCCCCTGGTGGCACTGTGTCAGGACATGGACAAGAGCTCAGGCATTAACACCCCGTGGCTCCCACCCGTGTCCCTCCCAGCTCAGGGGATGCACAGGCCATGGGACAGACTCTCTCCATGCCAAGACCAGCAGGGACACCCCGCAGTCCCAAACCCTGTACAGCTCCCCTCAAATTCAGCCCCAGAGCCAGGGTCCTCGTGCCCCTCTAAGCCAAGGTCTGCACCGGCAGCAGCCAGTGGGTCCTTCCCTCCTGTGCCCACCTTGGGGGCATCCTTTGGGGCATTTATGGGAAGAGCCCCCGGCAGTGTGGGACGGAGTGCCCCATGCCCTTGAGGACTGACTGCCACAGAGGTCCCACAGGCGCTGCTTTTGCAGAGCTCGGGGTTTGTGGTGTTTCCCCCTGCAGGGATGCGGTTGGACAAGCCACACCTCGGCCAGGTGACGTCTCCAGGGCGTTGGCCATCATTAACCTGCTGAAACACCTTCATTAACATCTGAAACGTGGGGTGGACCCTCGGGCCAGGCTGCTCCAGGGGGTTTGGAACCAGCTCAGCAAAAAAGCCTGAGAAAAACCTTTGGCTCAGGTCTGCAGGTGATGATCCCAGCAGCAAACGGGAGCACGAGGGAACGGGGGGATTTCGGGGCTTCCCCATCATGGCAGGGCCATCAGGAGATGGGGTGCAACACGAGTAGGAGATTTTGGAAGGCAAGCAGGGCAAGAGACTTGGGGACAGGCTACCTGCCAGGTGACAGCACACTGGGAATGTCACAGGCTCGCTTTGTGCATGGAGGTAACTCCCACCCCCCGTTCTTGACACTGCTGTCGCAGCACTCACAGCTCTGCTCCCGCTGTCCCCAGCGTCCCCCCTGCCACCCCAAGCCCCCCCGGTGCCACCCGGCTCCTGGCACAGCCCCCAGAGCCAGGATTTGGGGTGAGCACCGTGCCACGCTCCGGGGTGTCACACGGCGGCCGTGCCACCTTACCTGCATCAAGGTGCGCAGGGACTCCACGTAGGACTGCTCGGTGTCCAGCAGGGTCATGATGACGTGTTTCCTCATGTCCTGCCCGGGGGGGGAAAAGACACACGGGCGTTTTGGGGTGAGCCGGGCCGGCGGAGCTGGCTGGGGCTGGCTGGGGAGGCTGAACACCGGAGGAGCCCGGCTGGCGTCCAGCTCCCCTGCGCTGCCTCTGCAGCCCGATGGAGGAATCCGGGAGGATTAGGAAGTACATGACACCGAGCGCACAGACGCCTGGTTTCCTCCGCGGCCGCGTCAGGAGCCCGCCCTGGAGCTCACAGCCCTACATGGGTCGGAGCCGGAGCCCTCTGGCTCTCCAGCGGCTCCGCTCCGAGCGGACCCGCAGGAATTCGCCTCCCGCCCAGCACCCCGGGCACCCTGGGGCTGGGCTGTGGCCCCTCGGGAGGCCCATTAGCGGGGTGGTGGGCAGCCCTGGGAAGCAGATGGGTCGGGGTCTTCTTGGCCGTGGGGCTCAGGGACCCCTCTCGTGTGCACTCCCTGCAGCTCAGCCCGGGGGGCCAGTGCTCCAGAGCCCGGGGCGTGAGACACCCCAGAAGCTTTGGGTGTGAGATGATGTTCCGAGGCTCTGGGAGCAGAGACACCCCAGAAGTTCTGGGTGTGAAATGCTTCAAGGCTGCTGGGTGGGAGGCACCCCAAGAGATGTTGGTGAGAGAAGCCCCAAAGGTTTTGGATGCAGAACTGGATCCAGAGGTGCAGTGACACCCCAGAAGTTTTGTGTTTGGCTGCACCCCAGAGATTCTGGGTGCAGACACCCTGAAGGTTCTGCATGGGAAGGAGAGACTCCAGGTGCAGAGACATCCCAAAAGCTTTTAGTGCAGAGATGCCCTGGGTGCACAGATACCCCGAAAGTTTTGCATGTGCAGGATCTCCAGAGACCCTGGATGTGAGACACCCCAAATGTCCTCAGTCTTGCGGGATGAGCCCCTGCACACGTGGGGCCGTGTCCTCCCCAGCAGGGACACAATGAGCTGTGAAGCAGCTCTGCAGCCACAGGAAGAACTTTGACCATCCTCACCATGGAGAGAGGCCACCACGCTCCTCCTGGTCCCCAGGGAGCAATGGAGAGGGATCCTGGCCAGATCCCGCTCTAGGACAGAGCTGTGCCTCAGTTTCCCCGCTCCCCACCAGGCTGCTGATGGAACCAAGCATGGAGGAAACTCTTGTCTAGAGCCAAATGCTGGTGATGGGTCCAAGGCTCTCCAGGAATCAGGAAACCATGGTGATATTGGGAACACCAGCTGAGACCTCCCCACTTGGTTAGAGAGCTTATAAACACTCTCACTGCTGGATTAATTAGCTGTAATTACGCATGGATGGGCACTCACTGGAGGATGGAGCTTATGGGAATCTGATGCCCCAAACTGCCTCAGTTTCCCCAACCCTCACCCAGCCTGTAGTTCCCTGCTGGTCCTTTTTTTCCTGGAGCTGTCCCAGCTCAGCACCAAAGCCAAGGGTCAGACCCAGGAGCTGCACAGGCTCAGCTGCGCCAGCAGCTGGGGATTTGCAGCAGTGGGGACACGCAGGATGAGGCCCAACTGTTGGCAAGAGGATTTTTTCCACCCTTACAGCACCACTTATTACCCCGGCGGGGGCAAATTCCCACTGGGATGAGCAGAGCTGAGGGAAAGGCACCAGCCCAGCAGGGCAAAGGCACCCGTGGGCAAAGGCAGGATGTGCCCCACTGCATCCCTCACCCCAGCAAAGCCTCTCCGCTGGGAGGGCTGAAGATGCTTCAGCCTCCATCTGCTCTCCCCGGGGACGCCCCCACCTCACCCCAGCCTCATCCTGCTCAGCACCCCCGGGATCAGCCCCTGCCGCCCTGGAACCGGGGTATTTCCCACCAGCCGACGCCTCCGCCGTGTAAATCAGCACTGGGGGGGCGGCGGCAGCGATGGCTCCAGCCCCCTCATCACCCTCTCCGGGCGGGAGCACCCCCGCTCCCCGCGATCCACAGCATCCCCGGGGCGTCGAGCTGAGGATGAGGATGAGGATGGAGGCACGGTTGCCACGGCAATCGCGGCGCAGACCCCACAGGTGCCGGGTGCCGCACACGTGTCCAAGCGTGACGCATCCCTGCGCCCCCTCCTCCCCCCCGCATCCCACCGGCGCCCCCCGCTGCACCCCCGGGACCCCTCCGGCATCACCTCGGTGCCGCCGCGGCTGCCGCAGCCCTTGTCCGGCAGCTCCTCGGCCGCGCCGCTGAGCCCGGAGGTGGCGAAGGCCGCGTCGATGCCGTCCCCGATGTCTCGCATGTCCTCCAGCGCGATGGTGAACTGCGCCAGAGTCCTCACCATCTGCAGCATGCGGCTCCCGGGGGTCGGTCCGTCCCACGCGGCCCAAGGAATCGCGCAGAAATCCCCTCTCCGTCTCTACCTCTCTGCCGCTATCCCCAGGTGTCCGCCCCGAGCCGGAGCGCTGCGCCGGGATGCGGCGGGGAGGGGAATAGAAGCCAGGCGCTATTTATATCGCCGGGCTTCGCGGTGGATGTGGAACTACGGGGATGTATAAAAAGCCCTCCCGCAGAGCGGCAGCGGGCTGCGAGGCTGCGCCTGCGTCCGCGGCCGCGCCAGGGTCCCCGGCCCCCGGAGCTGGCCAGGCACGGGTGGGAGGCTGAGCCGTGCCCACACAGACACGCGCGGATGCGGGCAGGGCCGGATCCCTCCGGGAGACGCTGCTGGAAAGGCTTTGCCCAGCGAGGATGCTGGGGAGTGGGGTGGGGGGAGCTGGTGCTTTCTTGGGGCATGAGATTTTTTGGGGAAGGGGGGACGCACGGGTGATGCTGGGGCGCTCAGCATCCTTAGGGATTCCATCCCTGCGAATATCCCCCTCCCTGACCTTGCAGGCAGGGAAACTGAGGCACGCCCCCTTTCCTCCCCCCCGCGGCATCATCACCTCGGCACCCACATCCCTGCTGGCCGGGTGATGCATCCTGCCCAGATCTGTTTGTAACGCTCCCCTCCTGCTTCGTTAATTAAATCTAATTAGCCGCTCACCCCGTTTCCACAGCAACGGCGTGCAGCAGGGCTGCATCCTCTCGTTGCAGCCAGTAAATTTCCTCTTGTAAGTGAGGATGATGAGCACCCCACCCCGGGAAGGGTGCGTGGCAGAGAACGGACCACTCGGGGCAGGGAATGGGAGCTGCAGCAGCTGCCAATGCACGCAGGGATCAGGGGGAGGGAACGCTAATTGCACCCAGGTAATGAGGCTGCTCTCAAGGCAGCAGCAGCAGCTCCTGCAACTGCAGTGCTCTGGTCGTCCCAGCTGTTGGAACGCTGGGTTTATTTGGTTTGCAATCCCAGACATGAGCTCTTCTGGGATCCAATCCCAGACCCACTTCTGCTGTAATCTCAGATTCCTTTAGGCTGCCATCCTAGAACCAGTTTTGTTGCAAGCTCGGATCCATCTGCATTGCAATTCCAGAGCCATCTGGATTGAAAACCTGGGCTGTTCTGAGCTCCAATCCCAGATTCATTTTGGTGGTAACCCCAGACACATTTGGGCTGCAATCCCAAACCCATCTCAGTTGCAATCCTGGGCACATCCACAGTGCAATCTGGAATCCAACAGGGATAAAATCCTGGGCTCTGCTAGAATCCTATTGCAAACATGCTTCTGTTGCAACCTCTGTTTTATTTGGGCTCCAATTCCAGACTAATTTCTGTTGCAATTCCAGATCCATTTGGGTTCCACTCCCAGAACAAAACGGGCTGCTAATCTAGGTCCATCTGGATTCCAATTCCAGACCCTTCTGCTTGCAGTCCTGGGTGTTTTTGGGTTGTAATCCCAAACCCACCTGGGTTGCAGATCCAGGCCCAGATGGGCTGCAACACTCCAGGTTGCAATCTCAGACCGATTTATTTGCCATCCTGGGCCCCATCTGTGTTGGAATCCTGGGCCCATTTGGGTTCCAACTCCAGACCCATCCAGCTGTAATCCCAACCCCATTCCTTTGCAATTCCAGAACTGCTTGGGTTGCAATCACAGACCCACCAAGGATTCAAACCTGGCTCCAGCCGCACTGAAACCCCAATCCCATTCCTTCTGCAATCCCAACCCCACTGCTGTTGCAATCTCAGACCCAATAGGGAAGCCAGCCTGGGTCCATCTGCATAGCAATGCCAGATCCATTTGGGCTGCAATCCCAGAACCACTCCTGTTGGAATCCTGGACCGACCTGGCTCGCAGCTTTGGACCCATTTGGGCTGTAACCCCAGATCCATCTGGGATGCAATCCCAACCCCATTCCTCTTGCAATCCTGCACCCAGCAGGGCTGCAAACCTGGGTCCAACCACATTGCAATCTCAAATTCATTCAGGTTGCAATCCCAATCCCATTCCTTTTACAATCCCAAATTCATTCGGGTTGCAATCCCAATCCCATTCCTTTTACAATCCCAAATTAATTTGGGTTGCAATCCCAATCCCGTTCCTTTTACAATCCCAGGTTCATTTGAGCTGCAATCCCAATCCCATTCCTTTTACAATCCCAGGTTCATTTGAGCCACAATCCCAATCCTTTTCCTTTTACAATCCCAGGTTCATTTGAGCTGCAATCCCAATCCCATTCATTTTACAATTCCAGGTTCATTTGAGCCACAATCCCAATTCTGTTCCTTTTACAATCCCAGGTTCATTTGGGCTGCAATCCCAATCCCGTTCCTCCTGCACCCACCAGGGATGCAAAGCTGGGTCCAACCGCATTGCAATCCCCAGTCCCTCTGGTTTGCAATCCCATTCCCTCTCCTCGGGCACTCCCATTCCCGTTGCTTCCCGGTTCAGTCCCAGCTGGCCGGGGCGCTGCCGTGACCCGGCGGCTCCGCCCGCAGCCACTCCCCGAGCCCTCCCCCGGGACCGCCCGTCCCCTCCAGCGCAGCAGAGCCTTTCCCACTCCTCGAACGCCACCCTCGGCTCAATCCCTTCATCCCACCCAGCGTGTCCCGGGAGCACTGCAAGGGCACTGGCATTCCTGCTGGCGCCTTCCTCCCGTGGGTTTGGGACTCCTCGCTCCCACCCACGCAACCCGTCGGGATGTGACAGAGGATGGCTGCAGAAGGGTTAATCCCGTCCTGCCCGGCGTAGGGAAGGAGCCAGACCGAATCCCGCTGTGCCTTCGGGGGTCACCTCTCCATCACCCCGGGACGCAAACCCCGGAGCGATGCCGGCCAGCCGAGCCCGGACCCCCCTGCAGGCGGCCCGCAGCCCACAGGAAATTCCTGGGAGTGTTTGGCCACTCCAACAGCGCTGCCTATTTTTAGGGCTGTCTAAAATATGAGCCGGTTATTTTTAGCAGCGCGGCTCTTTGTAAACACCTTTAGATTTCCTTTCGGACCAGCCCCTGTTGTTTTTATTTCCCAACCTGAGCGTTTCCTCTCCCAAAACCCCAAACCCTCCTGGGAAGCACGTGCCAGTTCCTTGGGATGGAGCCAAGGGACTCATCCCCCATCCCAAGGCTTGTGCCAGCGTGGCAAAATGCTCCTGAAAACCCAAAGAGGGAGAGGATCCGGCACCAGGGGTTTGGGGGTGATTCAACAGCACCCCAAACCTGGGATGGGGGCCAAGGAAAAGCTTTTTTCCCCAGCTTTCCCTCTGGCACTGGAAATACAACCCTGAAGAAGGATGGGAACTCTTCCCACTTGATTTATTTTATTTAACTAGGCTCAGGGAGCAGCCCCATCATTTGCTTTTCCCTGAGCAGGAATATCGATGCAGGAGGAGTCTGAGCATCCCCAGGGATGTTAAAACCATCCTAAAACATTTGGAAAAGGCCATGGCATATTGTGCCGTGCCTCCACCCCCGCAAACAAAGAGGCATGGATGGAGGAAAGTCCTAAAACATCCAATTTTTAAACAAACAAAGGCCAAAGGGAGAGTAGGAATGTACATTCCATGAGGGATCACAGCCACCACACAGATTCTGGCCCTTGAGCCCCTGCACACATCAGTGCATGGAATGATGATGATCCCAGCCACTCAGAGCACTCCCCCCACTCTCCCAAACCCTGGTGATTGGGTCGCTGTGGGAGGGTGTTCCTCCTGCTGTCACCCCCACCACGTCTGGGATGCTAAAATCACATCCCAGGGCAAGGAGGATCTCTGCATCCCCAGAGATCATCCCAAAATTCCCACACCCACAGCACTCAGTGTTTGTCCCTTTCTTTGGAGTAAACTCACCCAGCCATAGCCTGAGTGAGCTGCAGCAGGGATTTTGTCCCTGAGACCCTGTTCTGGGGCAAAAATATCCAGATTTAGGGGGGAAAACGGAGTGTTTTAGACCACTTTGGGAGTGGGGTTTGCTGCTCAGGGCCTTCCTGCAGCTGCAGAAGGAGGAGCTAACCCTGCCTCAAACAAAATTATTCCCACCCCTCCAAAAAAAAAGCCAAAATTTTAAGAGTAAATAAATACAAGTTGTTTTTCCCTCAATTACAGCTCGCTCCTGCTGCCAGCTCCTGATGGGAGATTCTCTAGGGCATCGCAGTAGGGTTGTGCTAGGAGCTGCCTGAATCTTGGCACCTCCTTGAAACCAACATTCCCATTCCATTCCATTCCATTCCATTCCATTCCATTCCATTCCGTTTGAAAGAATCTGGAATTTCTGCACCTTTTCTTTCCCTGCATGCTTGTTCCCAGGGTAGATCCCACTAGAGGGAGCTGGGACATAGTGGGAGCCACTGGTCCACGGGGACAGTGCACGGTGAATTCCCAAGCTTAACAATTTTAACACATCCTCAGCTCTATTTCTACCAAAACTCCAGAAAGAAAAGGCTTGGAAATAAACGGGACCTGCTTCCATCCCTCCCAATGCAATGGGCAAATATCTCTGCAACAAACAGCATCATCCTGGCATCTAAAACTTCCTTGTGCAGCCAGAAAAGCCCCTGGCTGGCACCATCTCCCAAAACAGGATGATGGTATTCCACCCAATCCTGTATTGCCTCAATCACTCAGCCTCTGGCAGGAAATCACTCTGGGGAAAAAAAAAGTCACATTCTGTGCTCTTGGGAAGTATTAAAGCAGGAGGTTGGATTGGGTTTTGTAGGGTTCTCAAACCTAAGCAGCCTTTCCCTGGGGATCAGTGATGCTCTGCCCTAAGTCCCACAAGTGCCATAAAGCTGGGGGATGGCAGCCACCGCCATCCCTGGGCACCAATCACCTCCATTCCACGGTGCCAGTCATCTTTTTGGGGCATATCAGCCCATCCCTGGGTGCCACCCACCTCCATCCCCAAGCACAAGTCACCTCTTTTTCCAGGTGTCACCCCATCCCTGGCTTCCAATCCCTCCCTCCCTGCTACCAGCCTCTCGTCTCTGAATAAGAGCCAGCCCATCCCTGGGACCACCAGGTCCTGGGGAAGCCACTGCCATGGGAACAGGAGGACCTGTGGCACAGCAGAGGGGCCGTGCCCGAGCCTGCCTGACGCCGTAGGGAATCACATCCGGGGCTGCATTCCCTCCCTGCCCAGCCTCTCCCTGCTCTCCCACGGGTAAGGAAAGTCCGAGCTGCTCTCCAAAGAATAACTTCTTGAAAGGAAAGAAGAGCATAAATCAGCAGCTCTGAATCAGCCCTGCTTCAGTTACTAATAATATTCCCGTGTTTATTCGCAGGCCCGGGGCTGGAGATGTTTGCTTTTCCCTTGGCCGTGGTTTTTCCCAGGCTCCCAGCTCACAGAGGAGCATTGATTTGGTCAGGGATGCTCCCATGGAGAAACCCAGCAGCACCACCTCCTCTGGGATGGGGAGGATGAGGAGGAGGAGGAGGAGGAGGAGTAGGGCAGCTTCAGCCCCAGTGCACGGGAATTCAGCTGTTTTCCCTTCTTGGACTTCTTGGCTGTGGTGATTCATCCCGGGAGGACATGGCCTGGCTGCAATTCTGCTTTTAAAGTGTGAGAAAAAAAAAAAAAGGGAATAAAAAATAAAGGAGTTGGGGCAAGTTCTCCAAGGCAGGGTGGAAGGATGCTGGGCATCCCTGTGCTGCCCAGGGGAACAGCGGCGCTGGGAGCAGTGCCAGTGGGATGGGGAAAGAGGAGCTGCAGGAGACTCATCTCCCAAAGCAACAAAAGTTCCTCCTCTAAATGCACAGTGGGGCTTTTCCTGTGGGACTTTCACTAGAAATTTTCACCAAAGGCACTGGGGTGAGGGGTTCTCCCCTCTGCCAAAATTCAAAGCTCAGGATTGTGCTGGTGCATCTCCTGCATCCTCCCTGCACTGCTGGCAGCATCCCATGGATCCCCCCTCTCCATGCCCCCCTTCCCACCCGACTGGAGATGCTCACCCCAATTTAACCCTTCCCAACTACCATCCATTCCCTGGCACGTTTGCAGAGCCCTTACAAAAGCAGTGGTCCAGGGCAGAGCTGGGGGCTTGTGGCCCCTCGTTTGCTGCCAGCCTTTGCCGAGTCCTGGAGCAACTTTCACCAAATATGGAAGGTTTTTTTTGCCTCCGATTTTCGGCACGCAGGCCACGGCCCAAGAGCGCAGCTTTCCAGATGCTGAGGTCAGCCCAGCTCTTCTTCCCTCCCCCTGCTCCTTCCCTGCTGCCTCCCAGTGGGCTTGGCCCTGCACCCAGCGGGACAGGAGCAATTCCACCCCCTCAGCTCACTAGAATCCCTGGATGCCCCACCTGCATCCTCTGCTGCTGGCACAAGCCTCCCCAAAAGCATCCTGTGCCACCCCAAAAGCAATGGTTATGAGGATTTTGGGGGACAAGGAAGCCAGGGAGAGTGGTACCCGATGCTGGCAGTCCTTGGCATCACTGCTGGATGCCAGCCTGGCACAGGTGGGTGGGAGGTGCCCTGGCTGCCTGCTGGAATGGGGCCAGAAGTGTTGGGACAGCCAGGAGGGAGCCATCCTGGCACGCAGGGAGTGATGGGCACCAGGAGCTGTTTGGTACCCAGGAGCTGATGGGGATGCAGGTCTCCACGTGGAGCCAGAATTCCAAGCACACCCGAAGCCAAGAGGTATCCAGGAGTCAAAGAGGATGGGTGCTCAGAAGCTGATGGCTGCTCAGGAGCTACCCTGGAGTCCATGGGCACCCAGAAGCCAATGGGAACTCCCTGGGTGCCCAGGAGCTGATGGATGCCCAGGATCCCAAAGAGACTCTGGGCTCCCATGGATCCACAAGCACAAAGGAGCTGAAGGACACCCAGGAGGCGACAGACACTCACAGGCATCCAGAGGCTATGGGCACTCAGGAACTGATGGATGGCCAGCATCCAAGAGGGACCCAGCAGTCCACGGACACCCAGAAGCCACTGGGCACCCGGAGGGGATGGGGATGCAGCAGCTGATGGAGTCCAAGGATCCAACAGGTGTCAGGAGTCCTTGGACACTCACAAATCCAGAAGTAATCACCAGCCCCCATGCCAACCAGTACCACGAGTCCATGGGCACCCAGAAATGTCATCCAGCTGCGGACAGATCGCCAGGAGCTGACAGATGGATTCTTAGCATCAAACAGGTGCTAGAAGTCCGTGGGCACCCCAAATCCACAAGCACCCGGGAGCTGATGGACACCCAGAGGAGGTAGGAGACCTGACCACCCCGTTCCATGCCCCTGCCAGGACCTCTCCTGTCCCTCCTGCATGGATCCATGCCCGGGAGCAGCTGAGGTACAACCACCAGCCTCCACCCAGCTGTGCCCCACAGACACTCTGCCCCTGGTGCTCCATGGGTCCCCTCACCCTGCTGCAAGCAGGACAGCAGGGATCTGGGTGTGGGAACCACAGACCTCGCCCGGAACGCCCACAGCCCGCGTCACATCGCAGTCAGGGTGAGAGGTGACAGCTTCCCTGCCCTGTCACTGTCACAGCACACCCTGGGGTGGGGAAGGGGGGAGCAGGGGGGGTTCAGCATCCACTGACCTGCGCCAGGTTTGGACGATGGAGGGACGAGTTCCCTCTCCGCTCACCGAGGCTCTGAGCCATCTATATCCCATCTCACCGGGGTTTTGGGCAACCCAAAAAACAACAGAAGGACCAAAGCCGATCCCCTACCGCTAGCGACGGTGTTTCTGCCGAGGGGTCAGGATGAAACTCTTCCAAAAAAAAAAAAAAAAGAAGAGCAAGAAGAGGGATGCCAAATCAGGGCAGGCCAGCGAGTCTGCTGCTACTCCAGCTAAAAAAAGCAGGAAACCATATCCCAGGCTCGGAGATGCCAATCTTCCCATGCAAACAACTCCCTTTTTGTTTTTTTTGGAGAGTATCAGAGGGCTCAGGAACAGCCAGTCACAAATAGCAACTCCACGGCACCACCAAGGAAACCTCCTCCAGCCCCGGGGACCCTGCAGGGATGCTGGTGACCCCACAGCAGGATGGTGGCTTCTCCAGGAGGCACCTGGTGGTGGCTGTCCCCTCACTGGGATGGTGACTTCTCCAGAGGAAACCTGGTGGTGGGCACCACCACGGGTGTCCTTTTCCCAGCACATCCATGCAGGGATGTCCTGGTGGGGCTCACTCGTGTCCTGGATGTCACCGGTGGGTGGAAGACGGTGGTGGCCATCTCCTTGTCCCCAAAAAGGGACATGCCTGGGGTTTCTGGGAAAATGCAGGACATGAGGGTCACACAAGCCCAACATCTGCTCCCTCCAATCCTTCCACCACTCGGATTAAAGGGATTCTACTCAAAATACCCTGCACAAGGGACAGGGGAGCAGCAGGCATGGGGACAGCCCCCAGCTGCACCCAGGCATGGTGGTGATGAGGGCAGGAACTGGGATCAGCCCCCTGTTCCCCGGAAGCTGAGCGGCTCCAACGGGAATTCGTACAAAGAGGGAGTTACTGGAATACTTTTGCCCAGATGCTGATTTTTGTTCTCCTTCCCATTGGCCAGGCTGCAGTTCCCAAAGAACCAAAAGCAAACACACTATTTTTAGAGAAGAGTTCACTTACTGGAGCCATTCCCTTTGAAATTCCTCACTCATCCTCTCCATGGAAACCAAGGGAGTCCAGAGAAACAGCCCCACTGGGACCAACCATCAGAGCTTTAAAAAGAGCCACACTGAGCGAGAGGGGGTGGAAGTGGCTGATTTCTCTTCACTGGACACATCCTGGCCTGGAAGCACCATGGTGGAAATGGCAAGGCTTTGGTTTTAGTGGGCTCTGTCTGTGCAGGCCTTCAGGAGGAGATATCATGGAAGATGGACCATGCTCTCTTGGAAAATCATGCCTGGAGACTGTTGTCCTGGATAGGTGGGGAACGGGTGGAGGGGGACGGCTGGATGGAAGCACGGACACGGATGGAGGTTGTTGGAGATGGGAGGAGATGGATGAAGATGGGTGGATGGAAGGATGGATGGATGGAAGGATGGATGGATGGATGGATGGATGGATGGATGGATGGATGGATGGATGGATGGATGGGAGGATGGGAGTCTCCTTTTCCCTGTTTTCCAGGAGGATGGGAGTCTCCTTTTCCCTGTTTTCCAGGAGGATGGGAATCTCCTTTTCCCTGTTTTCCAGGGCCTGCCCTGAGAGAAGAGGAAACTGTACTGGCCAAACCCCAGTGCTGCCCTGCTGCACCTTCCCTTTGTGTGAGGGCACCTCCTTCTCCATCCTAGATTTAGGAGAAGCTCCTGCTGCAGCTCTGAAGCTGTGGGATGCCCCATGGGAACTGCTGTGACCAGGTGAGGGAGCTCAGCAAGGGGAGAGACCTCAGCACATCACCTCTCTGGACACTCCCATCACACAGGGATCAATATCCAGGGGCAAGCTCCCTCTTCAGAAATATCCCTGGGAAAGGCTCTAAATCAGAGAGTGGTTTGGACCAGATGGCACCTTAAGTTCATCTTGTTCCTACCCCCTACCATGGGCAGGGACACATCCCACTAGAACAGGTTGCTCCAAAGCCCACCCAGTCTGGCCTTGAACATTTCCAAGGATCCCACAACCCTCGCAATGATGGATTAAGGCTGCAGGAACAAGGTCTGGGAAGCTTTGAGCTTCCATCCCAGCTGGGTTTGGCAGGAGGTTACCTGGAGGTTACATCACAGGGAGGCGACCTGCTGCTTCCCTGGCAAGAGCAGATGGAAGAACAAGGCCACCTCCTCCCAGAAGCTTGGGAGGCATGTGATTTTCCATGGAAAAGCCCAGGCATCTGTGCACAGATGCAGGCAGGGTGCAGGCAGGCTGCCCAGTGCATCTCTGAGAACACATCCCAGCACCAGGGCCCTCTCCATACCCCCATGTGTGCATCCCTGCACCAGGGACCTCTTCCTTTAATAATATTAATTATTTAGAAATGCCACTAGGTGCACAGCCTCATCCTGGGGACCTGCCAATGTCCTCAGGCAGCACCAGCCAAAGCTCCAGGAGGTTCCTCATTAACCCATTTTAATTATAATGCTCGATGGCTTCACAGCACTTTCCAGCCCACGATCAGAGAAGACAAGAAACTCAACCCAAACCGCTCCACCAGGCAAAAAATGCTGCCAAATTCCCCCCAAATTCCCTGTGTCAGTGTCTGTATGTGAATCCCTGCACTCCTGGACTCCCTGTGCAGGGATGCACATCCACAAAAATTCCAAGGACTTCCCTGGATGCACAAGCTCCAGAACCAGCCTCTCCCCGTGTGCCCCAGCCCCAGGGAGCCCCTGGTGCATCCCAGCTGCAGGACTCTGGGTCCCTCCAGAGGCTGGGAGCCCATTCCAGCCTCCCACCCTCGCTGCAGTGCCTGGATCCTGCCAAGAGCCTGACCTTTGGATCAGGCAGCCACGGGCCAAGGCCAGCCCCCAGCACCAGCTCAGCCCAGGGCTAACCCTGTCACTCCAAGGCTGGATCCTGCCCCACTCCAGCAGCACAGCCTCAAAGGATGCACATCCCACGTGGATCATCCCCCCTCCCCCAGTGGAGCTCGCTGCCTAATTAATTAGAGGCTTTTAATTAAAGTAGGGGGGACAAGGGACAAAGCAGCCCTGTTCAAAGAGCTGGCAGTGAGGAAGGGAAGGGGCAGAAATGGGCAGAGTTCAGGGGATTTTGGCACCAGGGAAAGGAAGAGACAAAAATGGGCAGAGATAAGGGGATTTCGGGCACTGGGGAAGAGTAAAAATTGGGCAGAGTTTAGGGGACTTGGTCAGCAGGGAAAGAGAAGAGGTGTAAATGGGCAGAGTTAAGTGAATTTTGGCACTGGGGAAGGAAAGAATAAGAAATGGGCAAAGATAAGGGATTTTGGCAGTGGGGAAAGAAAGAGACAAAAATGGGCAGAGTTAAGGGGATTTGGGCTGGGCCACCCCCCTGCCCCTGTGCCAGTGATCCCAGGGTCAATCCATGCCACTGACAGGCAGCATCACCTGATCCCAGCCAACTTCCCCCTGCTCCATCCCACATCCCACCTCTCTGAAGGGCTGCCTCAGTTTCCCCCCACTCCAGCATTCCGCTGAGCAGATCCAGGGACACAAAACCCAGGCAAACCATTGGAGCAGGCAGAGGAAAGCCAAGATTTGCCCATTCCCACCTCCCCCCTGCAGCTGCTTTAATTAATCAGAGATTTCCAGTAACACCAAAAAAGCCAAGGTAACTCCCAGCCACAGCCCCAAACCTGGGGATTCACACAAATGGAACGGAGGGAAACTGAGCCCAAAGATGACAAACTCCAGGAATATACGGGCAGTGCACGGATCCGACCTCCGAGCTGTCCCCACAGCCAGGAGGAGCTTCTGGAGGAGGCGGGATGAGCCGGGAGGGAGGATGCTGGGGAGGAAATTTACGCAAGCTTCCCTGGGAACGTGACCCCGCCGTTCCCTGCGGGATCCCCCTCCATCCCTGATGGCTTTTCCGGGGTGCGGCTGCCGGCAGGTGGGGAAGGCTGCCTTCCCACGACTCCCGTGCTCCCCAGAGGTGCTATATTTAAATCAATATTTTCCTGTTTAATCCAAGTGCTGCTAAGTCAACAAACACAGCAGGACAGCGAGCATACCTAATTTTCCATCCCCAGATGGATTCAGGCACGGGGGGGAAGAGAGATCCGAGGGGTTGCCAGTCTGGCATCCTGAGCAGCAAATGGACCCCAAATCCATCCCAAAAGTATCCTAAATGCATCCTGGCTTGCTGCTAGGCTCTGTGGGGCTGCATATAGGTGCATACACATTGTGTGTGCTGCCCATTCCAGCAGCTTTTGGGATGCTGGAAGCAGGGAAAAGTCTTTATGTGGAGTTTTGGGGTTTTTTTCTCCCACAGGATCCACCAAAGTGGGATGTGCTGCTAAAGACCCCCGAGGAATTAAAAGCCTGGTGCCCATCATCAGGCACAGGGTGAAGGAGTTCTTCTGCCCCCAGGATGAATTGGATGGCTCCAGCCCCATGGAGAATTGCTGGAAAGCACCCAGGACAAACAGTGCTGCCCCTGAGGGAGAACACCACATTACCTCTCTGGGTGGGATGTGCCAGATGCACCTCTGCCAAAGCCACCACCAAACCATGGGAGCAGGGAAAATATCCTGGGGGAATGGTGCTGCAGGGATACTCAACCCCAAGGGAATATCATGAGGGTGAAAGATTTTGGGAGAGAATATTTTAAGGGAGCATCACCCCAGAGGTGCCAGACCTCATTATGAATCCCAGTACAGTCTGCTGGAGACGGACAGCATCTCACCATCACCGCCATGATAGAAGATGGATGCTCCCATCCCACAACATTCCCAAGTGGATGTGGCCATTTCCCCATACAGACCCACAGCCTCGCAATGCTGCCCCTTCCCATTGAGTTAGGGAGGGGAAAAAAATCTAAAAGTAAAAAATAAAGGAGATTTCTCCTCTGCTGGTCAGGGATAAATCCCTGTTCCCAGCCAGCCATCCCAGTGCCAAGTTATATCCGGTCCTCGGTGCTCTCACTTGGGATTAAAGCAACCCCCTTGCAGGGCTTGGTCCCCCTCGGCCCCCCCCAGGCAAAGCTGATGCCATCTGAAATAAAACATCCCAGCTCCGCCATCTAATAAATCAAAAGGAGAAATAAAAATCCTGGTTTCAGTTAGGATATGGCTGGAGCACAAAGAAATCCCAAGGCAGGAGCGAGATTTGAAGATACAGCTGTGGTGTTGCCCTTAAAAGGGAAAATTCGCACCCTGTTCCCCAGGGCCGGAGGGTTCAGGCAAGGTGAGGAGCAGCATCCTCAGGGGCTGCTTCCACAGGGGGGCCCATCCACCTGAGGACATGCTTGGCCAAGCAGGGCTCCCAGATGCTAAAAATCCACCCAAAATTATCCCAAAGTTGGGATCAGACCAGGGCTGGGGGTGCCTCAGGGTGTGGGGTCAGCAGAGCATCCCTGGTATCAGGTACCGGCCCCAGGACACCACAGGGACCTGCCTGAGCAAGAAATATCTCTCTATAAATTATTGAGATAAACCATATATTATATAAACTAAACAGATTAATTATTTAGAAATGCCACTAGGTGCACAGCCTCATCCTGGGGACCTGCCAATGTCCCCACGGCGGCACCAGCCAAAGCTCCAGGAGGTTCCTCATTAACCCATTTTAATTATAATTCTCGATGGTTTCACAGCACTTTCCAGCCCACGATCAGAGAAGACAAGAAACTCAACCTGAACCGCTCCATCAGGCAAAAAATGCTGCCCAAAAACTCACCCAAAACACCCTCAAGGATGCTTCACACAGTGGCCAAGAGTGGCCATCCTGTTCTCAGCCACCAGTGGCTGTTGTCTGACAGTGGGGACAACAACAGGAGAAGGAGCTGGATGGGGAGCAGAAATCCCTGGAGAATATTTTGAGGGGAATGTTGCTGCAGGGATGATGGATTCCAAGAGAATAACCCGAGGAAATGATGCTGTGGGGATGCCAGACCCCAGGAGAACCTCCTGGGGATGATGATGATGATGCTGCAGGGCTGCTGGTTCCCAAGAGAATATCCTGTGAAGAGGATGCCAGATCCCAAGAGAATACCCCAGGGGGAAGATGCTGGGGGGTTTTGGGGGGATCCAAAGAGAAGCAGCCTCTCTCCACATGGCTCTGCCCTGGCCAGCAAGGGTTACACCGCCGGGCTCAGCCCCGGGGACCTCATGCTTGGCTGCCGGCGGGCCGCTGGAAGGGAATGGTCCAGCCCATCCTCTTAAATCGGTTTGGAGCAGGGGAGAGATCCCTGCCAGCATCATTCCTGCGAGCTCTCAGCAGATCCCCCGCGGGAACGGGTATTTCTGGGCTTCTCCCAGAGCTATTAAAAGCCCCGTGGGTGCTGGCACTGCTGTGCCGCAGCAGGAGGTGATGCTTCCAAGCCCTTCCCGGCACAAACACCCTGAGTGACGGGAACCCAAGTCCACGTTCAAACAACAGCCAAGGGGCCAGCAATGCCAAAAACCCATCCCAGGAAGGATCCCAAAGCACACAGCTGTGCTTCGGGGTGAGCAGAGCACCTCCACATCCCCCAGACAGCACCACTTCTTCCCCAGCGAGGATCAAACTTTCACCTATCAATCAAATATTCAGCGCATGCACAAAAATATTTTCCCCCCTTTTTCCCACGCACCAGCATGGCAATGCTCATGATCTCAAGTAGAGGGATGATGGTTTTTTGGGGGGGAAAATGCAGTTTTGCTCAATAAGGGGAGTAGCATTTGGATTCCCAAGCAGAAGAATCATTTCCCAGCTTTCCCAGCCAAGGAAAAGGCAATTTTTGGTTCAGCATCTCAGGGACGGTCAATATTTATCAGTACCTTATATAGCACCTCTGAGAGATGTTATATATAAACATAACACATTTCTAAAACCCTCGTCCAGCAAAACATGGTGCTGTTTAACCTGAAAACTGCTTTTTCCCATCCAAAAATCGCCTTTTCATCAGGGAGGTTGCCCCAACAAACAAGAGCTCATCCCCTGGGACCACCGGAAAGGGCTGGGAGGGCTCTCGGCCATCCAGCAGTGCCTCTGCAGATGGGAATTTGTCCACCACAAGGGACACATGACAGACCCCAAGGCCACCAGCGCTTTGGCTGGATGGTGCACCCTGTGAAACAAAGGTGCTTTTAGGACGGATGGGCACTTACCACCTGTGGCTTGGTCCTGGGGCCGTGATCGTCCGGCAGCCGCGAGCACCGGGGCAGCCGGGGCGCTGGGGCAGCGGGTGGCGAGCGGGGGCCATCCCCAGCACCGGGGGACGTGTCACCTGAGTTGAGGGCCAGCATGTACCGCTTGGTGACATCCTCCAGCGAAGGAGGCTGGAGGGTCGGGAAGGATTTCCCAGGCGAGCGGCCGGCAGCCGGCGCAGGGAGGTGGCCGTGGTGGCCGGAGGGGACGAGCGGCTCGGGGACGGCGATGGGGACGAAGGTGGCGGGTTCACTGGTGTGACGGACGTGCTTGGTGGCCGGGCGGCTCTTGGCGAGGACGGCGGGCGCGGGGGGCGGCTGGTTCTCCTGGTGAGCCGCGCGATTGGAGCGCTTCTTGGAGCTGCGGCGGGCGACGCGGGGGGACAGCACGTCGGCCAGCTTGGGGTCAAAGCCGTAGCCGCCGCCGGTGCCCGGTGCTGCGGGCTGTGCCGAGAGGATGGGCTCGCTGCTGGACGGGGGAATGCTGGCCTCCAGCTCGCTGATGGCCTCACCGGGACCCTCGAAGGCGCCAGGCGCCAGCTCGCCGCGGCGGCTGGGGTCGCTCAGCGACTTCTTCTTGATGGTCTTGCCGTTGGCTTTGTCATCGCCCAGCTTGGCCATGGCGCCGGGCTGGCTGACGATTCCAAGGATGAGGCTGCTGTAGTCCCGGGGCCCATCGCTGCCCAGGGACAGGTCGCTGCCCGCGCTGCCCGCGCTGCCCGCGATGGCGGCGGGCTGGGGGATGCCCGCCTTGGCGCTCAGCGAGCCCAGCAGGTTGCTGTCGACGGAGAAATTCTTGGCCTCCTCCGCCACCGAGCGTCTCCGGTGAGGCATGGGGTCGCTGAGGGAGCGGTAGGGCTCCGTGCCACCCTCGCTGCCGCCCTCCATCCCATTGGCGCCCGCTGACGGGAACTTACGTCGGCGCCGCAGGCTGCCGGGGGTGCTCGGCGTCTCGGGTTTGCCAGCTGGAAGGTCTTCGACCGCCGCCACAGGGTGAGCGGGCAGCGGCGTTTCGGAGCCCCCCGCTGCCGGCCCGGCACTGGGCAGCATCCAGGCGTCCACAGCCGCGTGCAGGTCTTGGAAGGGCATCCCCACGGGCTCTGGCTCTGTGACAATGCCCTCGTCCGTCACGCTCGACTCATGGCCTGACAGCTCCTCCACGGATTTACTGCGAGCGAAGTTCTCCTCCAGCTCCACGTCCTTCAAGCACCGTGTGCTCTCCACCTGTCCCCGAAGGGTCGCGTCCGTCGTCCCCGTCGTCGGTGCCACCACCTCAGCGCCCTCCACACCTCCGCTGTCCTTCTGCTCGGCGGCAAAGCCGTAGTCCTGCTGGGAACCCATCCTGCTGATCTTCTCAAACACCTGCCTCGCCTCCTGGATGTACTGGTCCTGGATGACCATGGGGAGAGGATCCTCGTCCCCCCGCTGTCCCCCACCTGGAGCCACCCGGTCCTGGCTGTCCGTAGAGGCCAGAAGGAGCTCGGAGGAGCTCTGCTTCATGGCGCTCTGCAGGAAAAGCCGCCGTGTCCCGGATTTTTCGGAGCAGGTGAAGGACTTGGCGCGACGTAAAGTGGCCGTTAGGTCCTTGAGCGTTGGCCGCTCGCCCGGCGCCCAGCGGTTTTGGGGATGAGCGGCACCGCAGCTGCCTGGGGAGGGGCTGGCACCGCTGGAGCATCCCTCGGAGCCCACGTCAAGGCCGATCCTCACCCCTTTCTTCTTCACCTTCAGCTCTGAGAGGTCTGATCTGAGGAAGCTGAGCAGAGTCAGGGTCTCGGTGGCAATGTCAGGGTTGGACAAGGACTTGCGGTGCTTGGCCCGCTCCCCTTCCAGCCCCGGCTGGTGCAGGCTCTCGCTCCCATAGTCCGGTTTTGCCTTGGCCACGCTCTGGGGCAGCTTGGGGCGGACGCGGACCCCCGGCTGTCCCCACGCCAGGCCATCGCTGGCCCCGAAACTGGGCGATCGATAGATTCCATAACCTGCCTGGAGAGTCCGTCCTTGGCCGGGCCAGCAGACTCCAAACTGCTCCTCTTCCTTCAGCGTCTCCGTGCTGGAATAACGACTGCTGCTGCGTGACCCGCCGGGGCTGCCGAAGGGCAGGATGTTCACCTTGGAGACGCGGGCCACCACGGGCAGCGGGTGGAGCGGGACCACCCTAGCGCAGCCTTCGGCCTCGGCATCGCCATCCGCCGTGCCCTCCTTCTTCTTCTTCCGTGCGGCGCGGGGCCGGAGGGCAGCGCTCTGCCCTTCGCCTTCGCTGCCCGATGAAGCGCGGGGAGAACGGGCCGCCGCGGCTTCATCGTCCCCGTTGGAGCGGGGTGATGGGGAGGAGGAGGGTGGTTGCGGTCGAGTCGAGTTATGCCAGGAATGCGGGCCGGGCTCCGGCGGAGCTCCGCGGGGAGAGCGGAGCGCCGGGTGCGGGACGCGGCTGCGGGGCGGAGGCGGCGGGGGAGCTCCGCGGGCGCTCCCGCTCCCACTCCCGCTCCCGTTCCCCATCCCATTCCCGGTCGCCGCCGTCGGCTGCCGGCAGCTTTCCCCGAAGAGTTTCCGCATCGCCGGGACGCTGGGCCAGCGCGGCGGCTCCGCGTTTAACCCCGGGCCCGGCGGCGACGGCGGCGGCGGCGGGGGCGGCGGTGGAGCCGGGGACGGCGGCTGAGCCCCGGCATGAACCGGGCCCGTCGGCTCCGGCTCGGTGAAACGAAGCGAAAGCTGCCGTACCGACGGGGCCAGGCTGCCAAAAGCCCGGCCCGGTTGTTGCTCCGCGATCGGCGCTGAAACTTTCCTACCCGGGAAGAAGAAGGAGGAGGAGGAGGAGGAGGAGGAGGAAGGCGGGGAGGAGGCGGGCAGGAGGCACCGAGCCGCCGCTACCCCCCGGCCGCTGCCCCCCTCCG
>JAYDZK010000001.1:1047026-1087577 GCA_034509185.1 Euphonia xanthogaster
TTTTTTTTTTTTTTTTTTTTTTTTTTTTTGGCTTTTCCTCCTCCCTCACCCCCTGCTTTTTTATTTGTTGCATTCAAATAAACTTTCCTCCCCGGAGGCGGGGTTTGCTCCCGCAGAGGGGGAGGGTTGGAGTTTTGCTCCCTTTTAAAAATTATTTATTTAATTTTTCTTTTTTCTTTTTTTTTTTCTTTTTCCTCTGGAGGGGACGGGGCGGGGGGGAGAGGAAGGCGGCTTTACAGCTGCCCTCTCGCTCCCGGGCTAAGCAGGAGCACCTCGCAGCCCCTGCATTTTCCACCCCCCTCCCACATCCTTCATTACCCCCTGCATCCTTTCTTCCACACCCCAGCATCCTTTATCCCCCTTCCCTTTTATAAAGTGGCTTATAAAAAAGTGGAAGAGCAACTTTTTACATGGGCAGATAGTGACAGGATGAGGGGGGACAGCTTTAAACTAAAATAGGGGACATTTAAGTGGCATCTTTGAAAGGAATTGTTCCCTGGGAGGGTGGGCAGGCCTTGGCACAGGGTGCCCAGAGCAGCTGGGGCTGCCCCTGGATCCCTGGCAATGTCCAAGGCCAGGTTGGACGGGGCTTGGAGCAGCCTGGGATAGTGGAAGGTGTCCCTGCCCATGGCAGGGTGTTGAAATTAGGTGATCTTTAAGATCCTTCCCAACCCAAACCACTCTGTGATTCCCTCCATCCCTTCCCAGCTTTTTCTTTTTAGGGAGAAACAGGACAAATAACCAAAAATGTGAGTGCCAGTGAAAGATCCTTCCCATTGCAGGAGATTCCTCCAGACCCTGCTTTGCTGCTCATCTCAGGGAGGAGAGAGAACACCTTGTTCCCAACTTGCAAAGCTCTGCAGGGAAGCACTGCCCCGTGAACAGACTTCCTCGTGGGTTTTCAGCAGCGCTTGTCAGCGCTTGCTATTTGAAGCCTATAACCCTTTTTTCCCCCCAAGACAGCAGATTTATCGCTGGTGATGTGAAAAATGAAGGTGGCTGGGACGGCTGGTGGGTGAGCTGTGGCCTTGGAAACAAGGATGGGGCTGCAGAGGTGTTCTGGCCACGTAGAAGATATTTCTGGCTCTGACCCCAAGGCACAAAAAAGGGGAGAGAAAAAAAAAATCCAACTCCTCCTGGAAATGCATTTTTCGGGGCCTAAAAAGCGCCCGCAGCGATGCCGTGAGATGTTCCACCCCAGCAAGTCTTCCTTCCCTGGCTCTTCCTTCCCACCCTTCTCCCTGCTTGCCTGCTTCCCCCAGGCCTGTCTCCTGTCCCCACGATGTCCCCCCCCCCCAGGTGGCATTTTGGGAAGATTTTATGAAAATGATGAAATTGTGTATTTCATCCGCGCTCGGTTCTGTGGGAGCTGCTCCTCAGCTGCTGGCTTTGAGCATCTAGCACACAAAGGAGATTTCTTGAAGCCTTCACCCCATTTCTAAGGCATCCCTTTATTCCCATCACTTCCAGGCCTGGTGGTGCCAAGGGAACTGCTGACAGGGCAGGGCAGGACATGGCGAGATCCAGAGAGAGCTCTGTGTGCTCCCTCCTCTTCAAAAACATTCCAAATTAGTGATTCCAGTATCAGGAACATCATCCTGAGGTTGTTGGATGTTACCACCCGAGCCCATGCAGTCCTTACAGCCACCACCAGACTTTTTGGAAGCTGATTAAATTATTTCCACCCCCCTCAGAGCTTTATTGTGGTTCGATTTTTTCAACCACCTCCTCCCATGGGTCCTATCCAGGCGCTGGGCGCTCTGATGCTGCAGGGCTCCTCCCTCCCTCCCTGGAGCCAGGTGGACACTCACAGATCAGACCGATTTCTCCAAATCTAAATATTTTGCGCCCTCTCCTGGGTCCGGGTGGCGTGGCCCGGCCCTCCCACTCCGTCACCTTCCTCCTGTCTGGGAAGGGATGGGGACATCAGGCTGGGGTTGTCCCCCCAGCCACCGTTCTTGCAGCCCCCCAGCGTTTTGCCCTTCCATTGCAGGACCCCAAAAATGCATCAGAGGGGATTTTGGCTTGGAAGAGCTCAGGCCGAGGGAAAGCACGGGGCTGCCTTTGCCTCCTCCATCACGCTCTGTGCCCCAGCCCAGAGTCATTGTCACTGTCAGGACGGGGATGCAGCTCCTGCAAAACCAGGTGTTTGAGCTAATGCTGCTGCAGGATCACCTCTGTCCCAGCCCAGCCGTGATGCTGAGATCTCTGAGCATCATCCAAGAGCCTGTGACCACTCTGGACACCCTCCTCATCCTCATGACAGCAAGGAGACACACTGGGACTGGATGCTTGGGTGCCCAGGCACCTGAGGAGACACTGTGTATCTGCAGGGAGCAAGTCAGGATGGAGCTGCACGTTTGGCCAGCTGCAGGCAGCCAAGCTGGAGGGGTGCTCAACCCTGGAGAGTTGAAGCAAATTACTTCAATCCACTCAGGTATGATTATTATAAGCAGGCATGAAAAATGCAGTCATCCACATATATATTTATATATATTTATATATATATATACACTGTATAGATACATATACCGTGTTCAGGCAGAGAATTTCTGCACTGCAGAGCCTGGGCTGGGCCACAAGCCTCCCTCTGCTCGGATATATTCTATGTCTGTACATACAGTGGGTGTATACACCCATCTGAGAGAGAGCAGGGAGTTAATTCCATACATCCTATACGTTAGAGAAGACTGGCAGAGCAATGAGAGCTGCATCCACCTCGCTAATCCCTCCCTGCTGTGAGGGAGCAGCATCCCAACAGAGGCTGGGGGAGCAAAGCTCAAGTCCCAACCCCATGGAGGGGCCAAGCCAGCTGTGGGATGTATGGTGACGTGGCCAGGACACTGAGTAGCTCTCTGGGGAATGCATCTTCCAGCTCTGGGTGTTGTGTCCAGGTGTGCTGGCTCTGATTGTGGTGGATCCTGGTCAGGAGGTGACAGCAGGGCACCACTGACACCAGGATGGGCCAGACTTGGGGTGCTGGGCTAAGCAGGGAGCTGGACTCAGATTTATGGAGGTCCCCAGGCAGGTGACAAAAAATGCTGCCTAACACAGCACAGGGTCATGGCTTCAGTGGGAAATCCAGCATGGGTGTTCCAGTTGCCCTGATGTCCCCTTTCCTGGTTCCCAGTCCATCCAGGGGTGCTCCTCCACCATTTTGCAGCACCAGCAATCCCAGTGAGCTTGTGTCTCTAGCTGGTGTGGCCTCATTCCAGGCACTGGGGGATAGGGATGTCCCAAAAAGGATGTTTCACCAAAACCACCTGTGACACTGATCTTGAGCTGGAGAAACACATGGCCCCGTGGTATGGGCTGAACCACGCATTCCCCAGCCTTCATGCTGCCTCCATCAGGGAATTTTTAATTGAGTCTGGGGACGAATCATCTGCCAGCAGCTCATCCTGAGCCAGGGATGTGTCCCCCATGGAGCTGAGCCAGGGATGTGTCCCCCATGGAGCTCCATCTTGTTCTCCACGGTCCCAGTGGATTTTTATTGCATCGGTGGCTTGGCCACCAAGGCGCTGAGCTGCTGCTCCAAGTGAGCAAGGGAGAGAGCACTGGATCTGCGATGGGGTTAACACTGCATCACTGGATGGAGGTGGATCACCGTGGATCCATCACCACGCTGGAGATGGGCTGAAAGTGCTGGCAGCTGGGGACATGCCACCCTCCTCTCCTCCAGCATGTCCCCGGCGAAGCCATCTCTGCTCTGTGGGCAGCTGCTCCGTGCCTCGGCGGCCTCGCCCTCGCCTAGGAGCCGTAGGTGATGCAGTGGTCGTGGCGCCACTTGGAGCTCACCTTGTCGAGGAGGTAGCGGGTGCTCTCGCGGAACTTGCGCTGCGTGAAGTAGAAGAGGATGGGGTCGAGCACGCTGTTCATGCTGGCGAAGGGCCGCGTGCACTTGTAGGCGATGGCGAAGGCCTGCAGGGCCGGGCAGGGCAGGGCGGGCGAGGAGCGGACGATCAGGTAGATGGTCTTGGTGAGGTGGAAGGGGAAGAAGCTGATGGAGAAGACGATGACCACGATGATGACCATGCGCACGGCTTTGTCCTTCCTCTTGTGCACGGCCAGGCCGATCAGCTCGTCCCTCTGGCACAGGATGCGGGCCATGCTGCAGTAGCAGGCCAGGATGGCCACGAAGGGCAGCAGGAAGCCGGTGAAGGTGAGGGTGATGCCGTAGGGGAAGTAGGCGGCGGAGCGGTCGGGCGCGCTCAGGTCGTAGCAGACCGTGCGGTTCCTCTGCGTGCCCGTGGAGGCGAAGACGAAGGTGGGCAGGCACTGGGCGATGACGATGAACCACACGGCCGCGCACACCAGCCACGTCAGCTTTTTGCCCTTCTTCTTGTGCCACGAGGCCAAGGGGTGGCAGATGCCCAGGTAGCGCTGCACGCTGATGCAGGTGAGGAAGAAGATGCTGCCGTGCAGGTTGGTGTAGAACTGGAAGCGCACGAATTTGCAGGTGAAGTCCCCGAAAGGCCAGTAGTCCTTCTGGGTGTAGTTGTAGATGAGGAGAGGCAGGGAGCAGACGTACAGCAGGTCGGCCACGGCCAGGTTGAGCATGTAGATGGTGGTGCGGCTCAGCGCCTTCCGCGCCAGCCAGATCTGCCCGATGACCACGGCGTTGAGGGGCAGCCCCACCACGAACACCACCGAGTACACCAGGGGCAGCAGCACCTGCTTGAACTCCTCGTGGTAGGTGCACGAGTTCCTCCCGCTGCTCGCGGCCGTCAGGTTGGCCATGGTGGTGTTCCCAGCTGTCAGCGTCCTCTCGGCTGGCACGGCCCCTCTGCAGCACCTGCGAATGGCACAGGGGACAGCTGGTGACTGTCTGTGTGGCGCCACATACACCCTCACACGATGAACCCGGACTGGTGATCTGCAGGTTGGGGCAACCCCCAGGGTGCACACAGGCTGGGGGATGAAGGGATGGAGAGCAGCTCCGAGGACGATTTGGTGGATGGGAAGCTGGACATGACCCAACCATGTGCAACCCCCCATGCCCTGGGCTGATCCCCCAGCACGGGCAGCAGGGGAGGGCAATTCTGCCCCTCTGCCCCTGAGCCCAGGTGAGACCCCACCTGCAGAGCTGCCCCAGCCCTGGGGACACAGCAGAAGGACATGGAGCTGCTGGAGAAAGTCCAGAGGAGGCCACAGAGCTGCTCCAAGGGATCCCCCCTACTCTGGGAGATCTGGGCTACCCAGAGTAGCTGTGGCATCCCTGGAAGTGTCCCAGGCCAGGTTGGACAGGGCTTGGAGCACCCTGGGCTAGTGTGAGGTGTTTCTGCCCGTGGCAGGGGGCTGAAATGAATCTTTGAGGTCACTTCCATCCCCGACCCTCCTGTGATTCCACGATTCTAATCCACAGCGATGGATATAGGCAGAGTGAGGGGGACCGCACAGGACAGCATGGTAGCCACGCTTGCCACCATCCCAGCTCCCCTTCCCATGGCACTTATCCCGCGCAGAAAGGTTCGCAGGAGGCCGAGCCGCTGCCAGCCCCCTCCGGCAGAGGAAATTGCGGCAGGATGCTCCGCTAGCCGCCGGCACGGCTTCCTGCGCCTCTGCAGGGGGTGCCAAAGCCCTGCAGCCAGCCGGGCTCAGCCCGGGAGATGCCACCAGCGCGGAGCCCAGCGCGACCCTCGTGGGCACTTCCAGCCCGTAAATTAGCATGGTGACAGCGACCCCTGAGCTTTTCAGCCTAGCGGGCTCAGAGAACCCGCCCAGCGTCCTCCGGGCTGCTCTGAGCCGGGCAGGAGGAGATCTGCTTTCCTCAGGGGCTGAGAGCAGCGGGGCAGATGTGGCGGCACAGCCCATGAGCCCCCTGCCCCAGCCCTGGGGCAGCATCTGTCGCCGCTCCGCCCGCGGGTGCCACCCGCGCCCGGCGGGCAGCAGGTCCCGAGAGCCGCTTCTCCTCCTCCCTGCCCTGCCCTGCCCTGCCCTGCCCGGAGGCAAAGCCCCCGCTTCCCCTGCTGCCCTGGGCACAAAACTGCCTGGAAGGGGGTGCTCACTGGGAAGGGGAAACTGAGGCAGGGAGGAGGTTCCCAAGCTCCAGCCAGGAGCACGGGGCACCAGGGAGAGCGACACGAATGAGTCTAGGGGTCACCCTGTGGGCTTGTACCCCCTCATTTCAGGAGTCTGGGGATTCAGCAGTACCCAGAACACAGCCCAGCCATGGGGTCGGTGTTGGGGACACAGTTTTGGGGTTTGTGAATCAGTCCCCTGGCTGCTGCACATACCTCCCGTCCCCCTGGTACCCTGCTGAGTCCCCCTGCACCCCCATTAATCCCACCACACCCTGTTTGAGTCCCTCTGTCACTTCACTGAGCCCCCATCAGCCCCCAGTGCCCCCCAAACCCTGCTGAGCCCACTGTCACCCCACTGTCACCCCACTGTCCCCCCACTGTCCCCCCAGCTCCAGGCAGTCCTAGCACCTACCTCCCCCATCTCCAAGCCAAAAAATGCTCCAGGGCTGTGAACTTCCCTCTCCCCTGGCTCCCCCCAAAGCTCCCCCAGGTCCCCCCAAACCTCCCTCAGGACCCAAGGTTGGGGCAGCTCCCACAGGAACCTCTGCCACCCCCCCAGTGTCCCCACCAAGGACACTGGGGACAGGTGGCTGGGAAGAGGGGTCCTGGGGGACCTGGGAGTGCCTCTTACCTCTTGGGGTGCCCCAGGGTGCTGGGACCCACGGCTCTGCCAGCCCCTGGCACATCTGTGGGTGCTGTGCTCGCCCCATTGAGCAACACTTCCCTTTCCTCTTTCACCCCGGGGAAAGGGGGAACAGAAACCCAGCTGGCAGGAATGGCTCTGCCTGTCACTGCACGGCCCTGGCACGGCACAGATGCCACCAGGGCAGGGGGTGCTCCTGCCTCTGGATGCCAGGATGTGGCTGGCTCAGGTCATTATGGATTATTTGGTCTTTTCTGTAATTTTTTTTTAATTCCCCCCCCCTCGTTTTTTGGCCACTTCTCCTCATTTTTGAGTCTTTCATCCATTTTTGCCTCATTTCCCTCGTATTTGGCTCCTTCTAAGTGTGGGCAGATGCTGGGGAAAGTCCCTAGGCACTGTGGCACCAAGAGGAAGAAGATGCTCCAGCTGTGCAGGTGCAGCAGTAAAACAAGGGAAACTGAGGCACAGGTACTGAGTTTGAAGTGAACCAGTGTGACCTACACCCCTTTTCAACATATTTTTCCACCAAAACGCCCCTTGGAGATGTTGGCAGGGACCTGCTAAGGGCCATGCCCAAGGCTACCTAGGTCTTCAGCTACCTAAAAAAAAAGGAGGAGCTGACAAAACAAAAAAAGAAGGAACCCCCCACCCCCCTCAAAAAATGGCAAATGAGGAAAAAACCCCTCTTTGTAAGAGGGAAACAGCACTGAACCCCCTGCTGCTGGGTTTGAAGGGAAGGGAAAGCTGGAGGAGAGCAGGAAAAGCCAGAAGCCTCCATCCCAGTCTGCCAGTGCCCACCAATTAATGAAAGCACACTGAGACCCTCAGCCTCGACCAGTTCCTGTGCCCAGGGCATGTTCCCACCTCATTGTCTGTCAGGGTGGATTATCCCAAAAGTCCCTTTTCTCACCCCAAAATCCCATCATGGGAATCCCTGCCAGCTCTTGGGGTGATGGGGCTGGCACCTCCCACATCCATAGGACTTGGTGCCCTGCCACCACTGGCTGAAATCCATTGGGAAACGAGACTTTAAGGGGGAAAAAAGGGGTGCTTGTGGTGCTGGGAAGGGTCAGGATGGGGTCACCCTCATCCCAGAGGTTTAAGGTGCCTGCAGAGGAGAAGCAAGGATCAGGAAAGAGAAGTGGGACTGCTCTGTGGCCAGATGGGGAAGAGATTAAAAATAACCACCCACAGCCGTGAGCTTCCCCCTGCATGTGCCCCCTCCAACCTCTTTGCTCTCAAACCAAGCCCTTCTCCAGTGCAATTAGCTTTAATTAACGCCCTGCTATGGATTTGGAGGGGATTCTGCAAGCTGGATACAGTGGGGAAGCTTTTGGATGCTGCTGCCCTGGAATAGGATATGAGGGAGGGCTTTGTCCCTTGGAAATCTTCCTCTGTGGTTTATCTTTCCCACCCTGGTCTTTGTGGCTGGCTGGCAGGGCTGGAAGTCTGGGCTGGGTGGAAGTGAAAGCTCCAGCTCAGCAAATTTCAAAGAGCATGGAAAGGGGGATGCTCCATCCTGCGTGTCACTTTGCCAAAGCCACCACATCCTTATCCCCAAAACATATCCTGGCTGGTGCCAAAATATCCTCAGGTGCCCATCTGCCCAGTGGGGAGCCAGGCTTGGATGTTTAAAGGGAAATCTCCATTTAGTGAAGCCTCAGGATGTAACAATGTGGAAAACTTGGGGCAAATTTGGGAGTTTTGGGGCACTAAACCTGGATTGTTTGGCACAGGGTGATCATGTCCTTGGGTGAGCACATTCATCTTCCCACAATTTGGTGCCCCATCATAAATCAGCACCTCAAGGAGGCTCTGGGCAATCTGGGCTGTGATTCCCTGCTGGAAAGGGAATGATGGGGACAGGGAAGGTGCAATGAGCTTTCCCAGTCTCAGCTGGCCTATACCTCTATGCACGTAAATATAAATACAAATACAAACATAAATATAAACATATATAGCTATATATATATATAAATACATACATATATAAATCTATATATATATATCTATATATATGAATACACTTCTGCACATCTCTCTACATATGTATCTCACTACATCCAACCATATCTATGGCTCTCCACACACACATCACATATTTATAAATAAATATAAATTAAAATATAAATATAAATACACACACATATAAAAATAATATAAATAGATATCTCTCCACTCTCACACACACACAAATACAGAAACTTCTACACCCCTAGACACAAATATATGTCCCTGAGCACATGGAGTCACACTCATGTTGATACATATCCCCATCCATATGTACAGAAATATATTTATACATCTATACAGATGTATGCATACACATGTCTATGCAGACATGCTCATATATAGGAATATTTTTGGATGTATACATGCACAAATACATATAAATATATGTAAAAGGTAGAAGCCAGGCTACTGGCACCCACAGCAGAAAGTGCCAAGGAAAACCAGGTCCCTTGAGCAGATTTAAGCACATTTATGTGCAATACAACCTCTGGCACAGGGCCGATACCTATGGATGCCTGAGGGATGCAGGCACCCCAGACCACGGGAGCAGAGGGACAGGGGAGAATCCACCCTGCACCAGCCCTGCCAGGGGGATCACGGCGGGATTTTGAGCCAAACTGCACGAAGGACAAAGTCTGGCAGCTTCCATTCGGAGCGGCTCTGGATCACCCCAAATCCCAGCCGAAGCACGGCTGTTCTCTGGCTCTGAGCCCATTCTCTCCTGTTCTGCCTCATCCTGCCCAGTTCAGTTCGATCCGTTTGGGTCCAGTCCTGCCCAGTCTGCCCCCATCCTGCCCAGTTTGGTTTGACGCCGTTGGATCCCATCCTGAGGGGTTCAGCCTTGCCCCCTCGGGTCTGACCCTGCCCGGCTCACTCTGACCCACTCGGATCCCATCCTTTCCCGGTTCGGCTTGTCACGTCCCCTCCTCCCCACTGGCGGCACTTACCAGTAGCGGGATGTGCCGGGAGAGAGCGGGTTCGCTCTCACCCTGCAAGGTCCCATCCTGCCTGGATGGGTCCGACATTGTCGGGTCCCTTCCTACCCGGTCCAGTCCCATTCTGTCCTATCCAGTCCCATTTTACCCAGCTGGGTCTAACCCTGCTGGGTCCCATCCTGTCCGATCCAGTCCCATCCCGTCCTATCCTGCCCGCTTCACCCACTTGAATTCCATCCTTTCCCGGTTCGGCTTGCCCCGTACTCCCGGTGCGCGGCACTTACCGGAGCGGGACGCGCCGGGAGACAGCGGCTTCACTCTGACCCCTTAGCGTTCCATCCTGCCCTTTCCAGCCCCATCCCGCCCGATCCTGCCCTGTTCACCAAGATCCCATCCTGCCCGGTTGGCTCTGACTCTTTAGGGTCCCAACCTGCCCGGTTCACTCTACCCCAGCTGGGTCCCATCCCGGCCCGGCCCGGTCGATCCCGTTCCCCACCGTTCGCGGCACTTACCGGCAGCGGGATGCGCCGGGAGCCCGCGGCTCGGAGCGCTCGGAGCCGCCGCCGCCGCCGCTCCGCCCCGCGGCCGCCCCTCTCCGCCCCGCTCCGGCCCCGGCACCTGCGGGAGGGCCCGGAGGGGGCTGGGGAGGGGTCACAGCTGGACCGGGGCGAGGCAGGGCGAAGAAACAGCTGGGCCAGCATGGCGGGGCTCCCCGGCAGACATCTGGCTTAAGATCTTGGGCGAGCATCTGTATCGAGGCGGGTGTCGGGGGAATTCCAACGGTCCCGAAAAGTGGGATTTACAGCTGGGATGCCCACGCGCTAGGGAACAGCTGGATTGTCCTGGCCTTGGGTGTCGGGGACAGGGTCTCCCTCCAGCCGAAGGGGCCGATGCCTCCCGTACCCATTAACCAGGCGGTCAAAGCTCTGCGCTTCCTGAGCAGGGCAATTAAAGAGCAATAAGGCAAAGAACCCCGGGGGCACGGACTGGGTATGGAATGGCAGATGCATAAACAGCACTGGGATGCTGAGATTCCACCGGATGATGGGCTTGACCCTTCCTTTGCCTGGGAGCCCTCCAGAATTATTCCCTGCTTTCTTTTTGGGGGCTTGTGACGGGTCTCAGTGGATGTGGAAGGGAAGGAGGTGCTGAAGGCATTACCCAGATGATGGAACACCATACGGGGGGGCTCCCCAGTGGGAGGCACCCAAATATGCCCTGAGAGGGTTTGGGTTGTACAGAATGGATGGTGCAGTGGAATGAGGCATCTGGATCTTGCTGCAGTGGACAATACGGGCTTTCATCGATCCTGGCGTGAGCCCACGGCCAAGCCAGGCAGCGTGGCCACGGGAGAGATGGGCTCTGGCAGGATCTGACACGAATATTTGCAACCACAGCCAGGCTGGAGCCATCCCTCACATCCCAGGGCTGCCCGGGCTTGTGGGGTTGGGTTGGTGGTGGCTCAGTGCCCTTGTGAAATTCCCCGCTCCCTCAGCCTCCACGGGGAGAGGAAGATGGGGGGGAGATGTGCTTTTCCCCAGAAAACACGCACCTTGTGCGAACAAGCCCAACATCCGCGGATGGGGAGCCCAGGACTTCCCGCAAGCATCTGGGGAATGCAGCCGAGGATGGATGGAGCTCATTCCCCCAAGGAACTGACAGTGAGGGCATCGATCCCACCTCCAGTGCTGCCCCTGGCTTTGGGGAAGGCTGGTGTCCTGCTCCCTCCTGGCACGGTGGGTGTCCTTGCAGGTCCCCAAGGTGAACAGCCAGCTGTCCTGCTGTGGGCACACTGTAAATAGCGGCGGCAGTGTTAAAAAACAGAAAATATAATAGTGGCTCCTGGCTGCCTGCCAGCTCCAAACACCTCCACTGAGGCACAAGCCCAGCCCTAGAGCTCCTGGAATTAATGGGAAATCCCCAAAAATGACATTTTGAGCACTGATCAGGGATAGGAGAGGCAAATTTGGAGGCAGAAGCTGGGTCTAAAAAAGAGATTTCAAGCAAAGCGTTGGTTTTTTACCTCTTTTTATTCATACCAAAGGATCACTGGGAAAAATAACTGTGGAAAGGGACTAGCCTGAGTTCCTCTTGGAGTCTGACCGAGTGAATTAATCCTTGGCAAAAAGGGCTGGCACGGTGGCAGGGTTTGAGTTTCCGAGCCCCTGGTTTCTGTTCCTCCGGCTGGAGGTTGCCAGTAACTGCATTAGCTCCCGAGTGCAGGTGGCCTTTGCCACTGCTGTTCCCAGGGGAAATTGCACCTTCCCTCTGCTATCCAGGCTTCCAGCTGCCAGCAGAGCCCAGCGTGGCTGGATGTAGACAGGAACCTCTGTGGTCAAGGCCAGGGAGGCACTTTGGAACTGGGACCGTGGTCTTTCAAGGGCTGCAAAACCTCCTAGAGGTGAAAAGCAGCATTTTTCAAATGCTGAAGCTTTGCGAGGGCCTCGGGGCTGGGATGTCCCCATCACCAGACGCTGGCTGTCCCCATGGAGAGGTTCCTCAGAGCTCTCAGGTTGTTCCCCAGCACAGACGTGCAGGGATCAGGCCGGGTCCCTTCTGCCTCGGGCTCCGCTGTGTCTCACCAGACCGGAGACGTCTTGCATGAAGGATTTCATTACATCTAAAAGCTGTTTATAACGGAAATGGAGTTAATTTCTCGTGTCCTGACAACTCCAGCCTGCCAGGGTAGTGGATCTGGTTGAGCTTGCTCATGAGGAAGTCACATTTGATGACAACTTTCTCTTTTTAAACCAGCTCAGAGGATATGGTCACCCCAGACTCCTCCAGGGCCACCTGCTATCCCGGCTCCTTTTGAGACCCCAGATTTTTGGCAGGAGAAGGTGTTTGGTGCAGAAAGTCTCAACTCCTGAGCTCCACTCTGATGGAGCCCTGCACCTTCTTGCTGCAGCCAGAGTTCTCCACAGCCAGAGCAGGGTGAAGTCAGACGAGTCCTCTCGCTGCTGGACTTCTGAGGGGGACAAACTGGTCACCCTCCAGTGCCACAAGGGGACCTTCACAATTCGGACCTTCACAATTCAGACCTTCACAATTTGGACCTTCACAATTTGGGCCTTCACAATTCGGACCTTCACAATTTGGGCCTTCACAATTTGTGGTCAACTTTCTCTTTTCAAGGACAGAGCTGGGGTCTGGGTTGGAGACATCTCCGAACTCTTCGTGGCTGAGTGAAAATCAAATGCCTCCAGGTTGGCCGCAGTCCCTCCTTTGGGTCCTTGCCCTCCATCCTGAAAACCCTCAGGTTTTCACATCTATGTGCAGTTTTTGGTCTGTGCAACGAGTCTGTGCATTTCCATAATAGGAATTTTAAGTATTTTCTTAAGTGATTTTTCAGGTCAGTTGAAGTTATTTCCTCATTAATACCATTAAATACAGAGCTGTTGACTCAGTTTGTCCATCCCCTTGCCAAGGGCTGTAGGGATGGGGCCTTGGGGGTTCCTGAGAACCCAAAATAATTTCAAGGCATGAGGCATCTCCCAGAGGGAGCAAAGCCTTCCAGGAATTCAAACTCAAAGCAGGGACCCTTTGCTTCCCAGGAGAATGCAGGGATCCGCTCGAGTCTTGGGCTTGTTCTCCCTATTCTGCAGGTGGCTCCATCACACCCAGCCACCACAGCAAATATTTAAACCACACTTCCCTGTTCCTTCCACTGCAGAGGAAACCAAACTGGACATTTATTTTTTGGGGGAAAAAAGCTCTGTTTCATGTCTGGCATCACTGATGATGTTTTCTGCGGGGGCTACTTGTGTGTCTTTACTTCTCCCTTTCGATTCTGCTTCTCAGAAGATCACGTTGTGCCCTTGAAGAAGATGAAAGGGGAAGGCATGTTCCAAGTGATTTATTTTTTAAATTCCAAGAATCAGTCTCTTTCTTACAAGGAGGAAAAGACTTTTTTTATTTCCTTTTTCTGTGGAAGAGCAGAATTACAAAGACGAGGCGAAACTGAGTCACGGTTTTCTCTTCCATCATTCATAGGTGGGCAAAAAAACAACCTCCACCAGTGCTTGAGGTTTGCACTCACTAAACCAAACGTGATGGTAATATTTTATAGGAAGATTTTGGAGATATCCCAGGTAATAATTCCCCTTGATTCAGGTGTAAGAGGTTTTCCTGCTCTGCTTGCTGGGAGATGACTGAACCACCACTTGTTGGAGCTTTTACCAGGAGCAGCCCCACAGAGGACAGTTCCACGTCCTCCATTCTCAAAGGGGAATTATTTCCATTTCTTCCCCCACCTAATCTACCAGAAAATCCCTTGGATCTGCTGCTGTGCAAGCAGAGAAGGGCTCAAAGCTCCAGCAAACCCACCCAGGGCTTGCTGTAGGGTTTGCTTGGTGTTATGGGCAACATTAGGAGCAGGAATCAGGGGTCAGGGGCCAGCTCAGTGCCCAGGACAAGGAAGGGGACAGGAACAGCTTCCCAGGATGGGCTGGCTTTTTGCAGGGACGTGGTGCTCGTGCAGCAGTGCTGGGAGCAGCATTACCTTGGCAGCACCTCCTAAACAAAGCTCTGAGCAGAGCCAGTGCCCAGACACTTCATCCAAACACCGGGGGGAAACCATAACAAGGAAAATACAATCCTGGGGGGTCCTGGCCATCTGCTGTCTGCGTTTGGGCAGAACCAGGCATGGCTGCTGAACCTTCTCTTTTGATGTGGTGGCTTGAACATGTTTGGGGGTTTGGGTGGGTGGGATTTGGGTGCCTGTGCAGCACAGGAGCGTGGCCCGGAGATGCTCATCTCAGGAGAGGTTGATATGGATGTCAGGTGTAGCTCTGGGGGGTTGTAAGACCATCCTGAGCAAGGAGATCTGTGTCTGTCACTGCTGGGAGTGACAGGGTGGACTGGAGAGATCCTGTGATGACCTCAATCCGTGCCTCAGTTTCTCCAGTTGCACAAAAGAATGAACGCTCAGCTTTCAGCTTCCTGGTAACAGCTATAAAACTCTCAAAGAGAGTTGGGAGGTTGTATCCCATGTCTGCCACAGGTGAAACCTCCTGTGCAGGAGCAGCAGGCAGGGCCCTCCTCCCCTCAACCCGCCCGTCCTGTGCCATCTGGGACACCTGAGACCTGCCCCAGCCAAAAATGCTCAAGCAGGTCCATCCCGTTGGGGATGTGTTGCAAAACCAAGGCAGGGGCTGAGTTCTGCACCTCGGCAGGGAGGGAGGGAGGAGGGGAATCTGATGGGAAACAAGATCAGCTCGTTGCCCTGGAGCTTGCGTGTGCTGGCAGGCTCAGGAGCAGCGGGTGACCTCACTCACAGCACCCTCCGTAGTGTTTCAGCCTCTTGAATTTGTTTTTTAAGTCATTTTCCTGCAAACAAGGTTCTAGTCGATTCTTTCCTATTCCAAGTTATTCTTTTTAAATCCCTTTATTCAGGCCAGGAGCTGCCAGTGCCTGGGTCACTCTCTCTCCGTGCAAGTCAAACCAAGAGTCCTGATCTTAGCAGAGTGGTGACTCCTCCAACTCAAGGGATAAATACCCAGACAAATCTGGCATAAACAGAGAAAATGATGAAATGGGTTTGATTTAATATATCCAGTAATCCTAGGCATTCTCACTTCCTTCCCAGTATTATCTGAGGTGTCTTCTATTCTTGGATACTCAGAGAAATTTGCTCAAAGGAAAACCGAACAATAACAGACAGGAGATTAAAATAAAACCAGAAAAATAACGGGAATGGTGGACAAGAAATTGGTTGGGTTTCCAGGAAGTTTCAAGCAAATCTCCTGTGCAGGGATGTGACTGTGCCCTGCTCCAAATCCCTGATGGAGGGGGAGGTGAAGGTGCCGTGTTCCTCTCAGGATCAGTTGCTGGGCTTGGGTGTCCTTGGTCCAAACGGGCTCATCTCAGCAGGGTGGCTGGAGAAGGAGCCCTGGGATGTTCTCTGGAATGTGCTGTGGTGGGCTCTGTTCCTGACATGTGGCTCTGGATATTATTCCCACCCTTGTCATCCAGAGGCCAAGAAGAGCTGGGACCAGGAGGCTGTAATTAAGCAAATCATTGAATCTCTGCTTTCCAGGCACTTGGACATCTGGTTTTCAACCCAGCCACGAGAGGAAAGGCTGGGAGATGAGAGCAGGTGCAAACCAGCCTTGGCTAAGCAAGGACCCCTGAGCATGACACACCTTGTGTTCTCCTCTCACCCTGGCACACCTGGACGTGCCTCTCTGCTCGGTCCCAGAGCCTGGGCTGAGCTGCATCTCATCTCCTGCTGGGTGAGTGCCCAAACGTCCCAATCTCTGGGATTTTAGAGGCACCACGAGGCCCACGAGCCAAGGCAGCAATGGTCTGGTTTGGCCATTCCCAGACTGGGAACCCCCGAAGAGAGAACTTCCCTGTGTTTCTGTGTGCACAGGGCTTTCAGTCTGCAAACAACCAGCACAGCTCCAGGGCTTGGCTCCCACTCTGCCAGCTCCTGGATGCGTTCCTCCAGCGTCTCTTCTTCCTCTCCCTCTCTCCATGTCCCAGCAGCCCTGCTCCTCCCTCCTCTCCGTGCTCGTCCCTTGCCAGGCACTAACATGGGAGAGCTCCCAGCTGCCAGGGACGTTTCCATGTCACTCCCCAGGGACTGGGGACCTGTGTGCTGACTCCTCTGGGCATCTTCCACGCCCAGGGGGTTGTGCTCCTCCTTTATGTTCCCAGGAATTCTTTGTTGGTGTGCAGGGCCTGCACCAGGGCCTGCACCCACCCAGGGGAGACAACATCCATGTCCACATTGCTTCTGGGACTGTCACGCAGGTCCCAGGACTGCCACAGAGGCGCTGTGATTGTCACATTGTCACATCATCACCCTAAGGCCAGTGAGGAAGACTCAGCCGCACCAGCAGGCGACATTAAACATGTCAGTGGTGTGGTGGGGAAGGCAAACAGCCTGGCTTCTCTTCCTCCTCCTCCTCCTCCTCCTCCTCCTCCTGGGGCAGTTAATATTGGTCAGGTTTATGAATTAACTTCCCCCTGAGCGGAATGGGGACATTAAACAAAAAGCCAGGGGCTTGTGACTCACGCCGTGGCCCCGTGCCAAGGCAAGCACAAAAGCAGAGGTCTCGGCAAAGCCTTGGGAATTGTTCCCTGCTCAGACCCACGTGGGCCAGGAGAACAGGCCGGATGGCTCCTCTCCCTAAATTCAGCTGGGGCAGGTGAAAAGCTTCTCCCCTTCCCAGGAATTCTGCTCCTCAGCCAGCACAGAGTCAGCAGAACCATCCATGCAGAGACAAACCTTGTCCCCAGGGCCACCCGGCTCCCACAGTGACACAGATCCCGGATTTGGGAAGGTCCCTCTCCTACACCCCACAGGGCTCCCCTGCTCCTGCTTGGGAAGATGCAGCCCTGTCCTGCAGACTCCCAGAGGGCTGTATTTTTGAGGAAAATGAGTAAGAGTCGATTGTTCTTTTGGGTAAGAATGAATCAAAGAAGTTTTAAATAGTAAACCTGTCCTTTCCTATGGTGATTTCCCTCTTTATTCCCCCTCCTAGCTGCTGGGAGGTTTGTAAACATTTATTAAAATCTGCTTTGACATGTCACGCTGAGTATTTCCTTTTGGCCAGCTTCTTACACGTTTGCTTCCACGCAAATTCCCATACAAGGACAAAGGGGAGCCAGACCCCTTTCATCCCTCACAGCCTGCCCAGAGCCCTCTCAGGGGTCACAGCTGGAGGGCAGGGAGGCTGGGACCTCCCCAGGGTTCTGGCTCAGGCAGATCCTTTCTCTGATGGGCTGAGGAGGGGGACTGTCTCCCCTGGCTGTTTGCAAGGCAAGAATCCAAAGGCAATGGATAAGATGCTAATAAGAAAATGGAGCCAGAGTCTTTGCAGTGGTATCCACATGATGAACATGAAAAATCCTGTTTGGAGAGAAGAAAATGATTGTGCAGCTGTGAGGATGGTCAGCTGAGGCTGTGGAAATGCTCAGAATGCATCTTGACATGGCCCTGAGAGGCCACTCCCAGTCCCCCCACTTGGGCACTGGGCTAAATGGTCTCAGGAGATCCCAGCCAGCCTCGGGGCCTCTGGAAGGGAGGGAAGGAGAGGACACCCCTAGGCAGCAAGCTCTGTGGGAAGGGGGGAGTTTCTCCCCTGCCTGGGAGGTGACCAGGGAAGTCCTCGAAGCCACAGATGGGTGTGATGAGGGTGTGTCTGACCCACACTTCTGCACGATTCCAGACCTTTCCAAGCTTTTTTGTGAAGCTTTCTCCCGCACACCACAGGGCACAGCAGCAGTGCAGGTCCCTGCCTTGACTCATGCAGCAGCTCTGCAAGGACACAGTGAGCTCATCCTCATCCTCCTCCTCCTCCTGCTCCCTCCCCATTAAATGCCAGACATTCTCCAGATGTTCCTCAGAAGGATGAGCACCAGGATTTTGTCATTAGATCAGAGACAAAAGCTCAAGTGGATGAACTTGTGCCCTCTGGAGCAGGTGCCCAAGTCCAGATGTTCACAGCAGGGGCAGGGATGAAATGAGGGAGAAGGCTGGTCCAGGAGAAGCATCTGGGCATGGTGGCTGCTTGATCTGCTCTCCTTGGAGAGGGACCCCTTTCCAACTGGTTCGGAAAGGCAGCACAAGCTCCTCTGGAGATGAGAAGCACTGGGAAGCACCTGGACCTCTCACACTCCTATGCACAAAGAGCCACAGTTGCATCTGGTTTGGGGGAAAAGCAAGGGAAATATTGGGCTGGTGAGAAACTGTGAGGTTGGAGAAGGATTTGTGGCGTGAAGAGCCACCTCCTTTCCTAAAATCACAGAACAGTTTGGGTTGGAAGGAACTAAAGTCCAAACCCAGATCAGGTTGGTCAAAGCTTCATCCAACCTGACCTGGAATGTTTCCAGGGATGGGACATCCACCACCTCTCTGGGAATCCCGTGCCAGTGTTTTACCACCCTCGTTATCAAAAAATCCAACTTCTTGTATCCAATTTTCTGTCCTGTTTTCTTCTTTCTATTCCATAAATCATCTCACAGCTCACTGTCCATGAATGTTGAGCGAAGAAGGGAGCAGGGCAGGGAAAGCTGCTCCAGAGGGACCATCAAAGGGCTGGAGCCCGATGTTTTCCTGGGAGCTGCTCGGAGGAGGTGTGATGTCCCTCTGCCCCGGCTCCACACCCTTGTCCTGCAGCAAAATCAGCTTTCTGAGGGCCTTCAGCAGCTCCAGTCAGCCCCTCCCTTAGCCCAAACAACCCCATCCTGGCTCCAGCCTGTGCTTGTGCTCCAGGGCTGCTTGGTTCAGTGCCCTCAGGGGCATCCTGAACATTTCACCCACTGTGGATAAGGGGACAGGGTCACTGTGTCCCTCCCAAGCCGTGCAAGGGGGGCTGGAGGCCCCTCTCTTCCAGCAAGGCCTCCCAGCACACTCCTAACATTGCTCCCAGGGCACCCAGACTCCTGGTTTGAGGATGGAAAATGCAGAGAGAAATGGTGAAAAAACAAACAGGGGGGAAATGGGTACAAGCAGGTATTTGCTGTCCCAAACCCCCCCTCCATGCTCACCCACATGGCAGGGGAGGCACGTCCTCCCAGTTTCAAAGTGCTCCCAGTTAAAAATGTCTCCCAGTTTCTAAGCACAGGGAGAGTGCCCGGGGGGAGATAAGGGCTGGTACAGGCACAGGGAGCCGGGCTGAGATAAGAACAGCCTTTGGCTGAGCTGCAGAGCACGGAATGGTGTCAGCATCCAGGGCCAAGCCATCCTGGGCTGCACCAGAGATAGGAGAGGGACACTCTCTGCCAGCATGGACAAACCCTGCCCCTGTGGGACTCAGTCCAAAATCATGGATGCTCCAACTGCATTCCTTTGCTCTGCTGCCCTCTGCATTCCTGGGGTTACAAATCCCAGCTGTAAATAATTATAACTGAGCATCCCCCAGCACCTTGATCCAGGCTCTGGCTCCTTCTCCAGCTCTCTGTGGCATCGTGGCTGGATGCAATACCATGCTCAGGGTTGTTTCCCCTGGGAAATCACCCTGGCTTTGGGTGTTCCCCTTCCCTTGGCCTTGGGTGGAGGTCAGACACTCCAGGTCCTTCTGCTTGATCCAACATCAATGGCTGGACTTGATTATCTTCAAGGTCTTTTCCAACCTCAATGATTCTATAATTCTATAATGTGCTGCAAACTTTTCTCACCTCCCAGTCCATCATCTTGGATTTCCACATTGCTCTTTGCATATAGGCTGACGTGCACTGAGCAGGTCTAAGCATCCCTGAGGATTTGCCTGATTCCCTTTCCTTTATGCTCTGGAAAGGATCTTGCTTCTTTTATCCCTTCACCCAACAGAAAAGCTCATTTTCAAAGGACAATGCAAGCCCTTAATGCCACAAACCAGCGGTTTCTGAATATCTGGGGACAAGGCTTGGGATTATGCAGAGCTCTTTGCTGCCTGCCTCTGAATTACAGTGACCTCCCACGAGCAGCTGCAGTGGGAGCACCAGGGAAATACCAGTGCCCCAGAAAAACTGCACACAAACAGCATAAAAAGCCAAATATTTGTCCTTTCACACTCCCCATGAGGGTTCCTTCTGCAGAACTCTCCTGGCCCTAGACTGGGATAAAAGGGAGGGGAAAATGTGAAGGGGAAGAGAGGCTGGAGGGGAAAGGCAAACAAGCAGCACCAGAATTTGGGCAGAGCCTGGACAGTGAACTCAGCTCCTCTTCGTGATGTTTCCTAGGACACCACATCTTCTTCCTTGCCAGTTTTAATGGATTGTTTTAAGCAGGAATTGATGTGTGCTGCTGATACCAGCCACACCTCTCACCACAGCCAGTGGCAATTTGTGTGTTTGCACTTGGGACACAATGCCAGGGAAGTGCAAAAGGGGGGATGAAATAGAGATCAGAAATCCCAAGGAGCTTGGAAAGAAGAGCTGGTGCTCCAGCAATGTCTCTAATGATGGATATCCATCCACTGGGTGCACAGGAGCTGCTTGTCTTAGTTTGGAGACTGGGAAGTGACAGCTCCTGAAGTTTCAGCTTTCTGACCCCTGTGGGGACAGGGGACCCTAAAAAATCCTGGGAAAACCCTGTGATAAGAAGATAAATAGAGAGGATGCAATAGCAGAAGGTGTGTTACTCTTGTGTCCTCAGAGCTGGTTGTGTTTAATTTTGGATGGGCTGGTGGTGGCTTCTCTAGGACAGCAGGCATTCACGAGCACACTGGAATGTGTTTCACAGAATCATGGAGTTATTGGAGTTGGAAGGAACTTTTAAAGACCATCTTGCTCCAACCCCACACCATGGGCAAGGACACCTCCCACGAGGCCCCCAAGCCCTGTCCGACCTGGCCTTGAACACTTCCAGGGATTCAGGAGGAAGGACCCAGGGTTTCATCTGCCTCTCCCTGAGCACAGGCTCATCACCTCAGGCCCTTCCTGCCTCTGCCTCCGTGGTGAGGAGCAAAGCCTGGGAGGAGGTGACCCCCAGGTCAGCCTGCCCTGGACTTGGTGTCCCAGTTGTCCCTGTGGCTTCCAGCTGGCACAGCCTGATCCATAACCAGGGGCACGGAGCTGCCTCACTGCTGCCACAAGATCAGGAACTGCTCCCTCTCCATCCTCCTTCCCTCTGGGCTCTGGGGAATTTCCATTTTTGCTCTCTGGATTATGTTCAAACCCTCAGGCCACACAGAACAACAGCGAGGAAGCGAGCTTGTGTTGGGGAATGGCATTTAGGGGACAAAGGCGATGTCCCCATCCCTGTTCTCCCTGAAAATGGAAAGGTTAGGAAAGGGTTCATCTCTGAAAACCCCCCCAAGATATCCACAGAGGATTTTTACCTCTTCCTGTGTGCTCAGCCAAGCAAGGAGTTGCACACCTGGAAAAGGATCTGGCTGCATATCAAGGGCATCTGCTGTGCCCATAGGATTTCAGGAACACAAAGAGGGACTTTGCATGAGACAGCACTTTCACATCCTTGTGTGAATTCGCAGATTTTGAGCTTTCCTGGGCAAGAAAAAAAGGCTGTGTCTTGTTTTAGGGGTGTAGAAACACCATCCAGCCAAGTAAATTTGCAGCCTTGCACTGTTACAAGTTGAAGATGCTTTTCCTTAGCTTTTCCTCTTCTCCCGGAGGATCCATGCACAAGCTCAGGGTGCTGCCACCGAGCTCGGGGTAGCCAAGCTGTGAGAGGCAGAGCCAGGACGAGGCATTTGCTGTGCCACAACACTGACCAGTGACTCTCTAGGGCTCAGGCTGGGAAGTTAAAGTGTCCTGGCCCATGGCCAGAACAAACATTCCTTTTAGGCTCATCAGACTGAGGCTACATGTCTGGAGAATCACTGCCAGCCCTGAGTCTGCTGGCCAGAGCAGAGGTCCAGAGAGGCTGTCCCTGGAGGACAGTGGTCAAGGGGCACCTAGAGGTGAGCACACTGGCAAAAGCCCAAGGAGCAGAGGAGGAATGTCCATGGCTCCGTGCTCCTGACTGAAGCAGCCTTTGGGTCCCCCTGGCTCCGGCTGTCCCAGGGCACTGCGTGTGTCAGGGAGGGCTCCCCAGCACTCCCAGCTCAGCCAGGCTCTCACCACCTCCACCAGCCTTGCCCTGGGAAGATGCTGATGGGGATGAGATCCTTGGGCCCTGGCCTAGACCATGGGATACGAGAAAATGTCATTTTCTACAGCAATGTTTAAGAGATTTTACTTTTCTCTCTTTATTGAGACTATCCAAGAGAAGCTTCTGCTGCAAGATGCTCTGGACTTTTCTTGGTAAAAGCCCACAGCCTGTAAAGCCTTTAAAGCTCTCAGATCCTGGAATCCTTCCTAATTTAGCCATGAATTAGTGCTCCATCCTCAGAGGGCACAAATTCATGGCCAACTCATAGGGCTGACCACCCCTGGGTGTTATTTTGATGGTTTGATTTGGCCCAGATAAACCCCTGCCTGGCTATGGTTAAATTTTGGGTTTTTTTTATTTAGCAGAGAAGGTTCAGCATAGCTGCAAAATATTTTCAGTGGGAAAAAAATTCCTGATGCTGCAGTGTTTGACTGCAAAAAGGGAAATGACAGAGAAATGAGGAAGCTCCTGAGAATTAAGCAGCTGAACAGGATGAAATGTTTGCAGAGGGAGTGGAAGTGGGCTGAGGATGCAAGTGCAAAGCACAGATTCAAAAAGGCCCAGGGCAGCCAGGTCCAAAGAGGAGGCTGAGAAATGCCACCAGGGGAAAGGAAATCTCCTGCAGAAGATCGATGGCATGTCCAAATGGGAGGCATGGAAGAGGTGATGGACACAAGCTGGATGTGAAAATCCACCGGAGCTTGTGGAAGATTTTGAGGAGAAATTCACTGAGAGCTGCAAAAGGAGTTAACAGGAAGCAGAGCCCACAGTGCAGATCTGCAGAGCTTGGTGGTGGTGGTGGATAAAATTAATTGTGCTGAGTTGCACAGCGCTGAGGAGGTGGCAGCATCTCCTGTGAGCTGTCCCTGCCCTGCTGTTCCACAGGGAGATGGGCTGGAGCTGTGACAGGCCCCAAGGGGCAATGGAGACCCCAAACACTGATTAATGTTTGCAAAAGACCCGTCCAAGACCCAGGATCAAGATCCAAGATCACCTGGATGGAACAGGGGGGCTCCAGCCACCAAGACTCTCCCTCCAGCACCCACCTGGAGGAGGCAGTGACGTGTGGAGGTTATAAAAGCAGGGAAGTTTCCAAAGCAAGGAAATTTTCTGGAGATTATCTAGCTTACCTCACCTCCTTCTCACAAAATCCTGCAGCCACAAAAGCAGGGTGTGATTCAGAGCAGGTATCACATTGCTAATTCCTTCCCCCTGTCCCTTTCCCAGTGACCTCTGCCAGCAATGGGGCACTGGGGTTTATGCAAATATGCATGAAAAAAATGCAAAACACATCTCAAAATACATAAATATATATTTATATATGTAACAGGTTTCACAAGACACTTTTGAAAGTGTCACCTGCTTTTACCAGGATATCTCCAGATGTCTGCAGGAAATTCCCCAGTGGAGACATCTCTGAGTGACAGCCTGAGAAACACAAAAGAAGCCCTTTTCAGTGGTACTAAACCATGTCATTAAACCTGAGATTACCTGGGGTCACTCAGTACCGTGCATGGCAAACATTTGCTCTTACTGCAAAAGGATTTTTTTCTTTTTTTAATCCCTCCCTGCTTTTGTGAGCACTTTATCTGCAGGGTAATGAGGGAGCTGAGTCTTTCTCTTGCCTTTTTTCCTACTAAATTGGGTTTCTTACAGGCTTCAGACTGATCCTCCTCCCACACAGGGTCCACGTCAAGTGTGCGTCCACCAGTTTCACAATAATCCCATTAACTTGGAACCGGACAAAACCCACAAAGCCAGCCCTGGGCAAGGCTGGGGAAGGAGGCACTTTGTGACTGGGCAGCTGAACCAAAATTTGGGAGGAAAACATCATTCCGGTCAGAGGGAGGTCAAAGACAGCAGTTTCTGCTGATTTCTTTTAACCCTTGCCTATTTTGGTAAAATAGATGAGTGAAGATTGTTTGGGGTTTTTGGTTTTTGTTCTTTTGTTTGTTTGTTTTTTGTTGTTGTTGAAAAAGAAGTGTCTTTTTGAAATGAAAAGTCAAGTGCTTTGTATCAAAAAAGTAAGAAGGGGAATAATTCTATCTCCCAAAATTATGATGCTTTTCTGGGAGTTGAGTTATTTATAGAAATCACAGAATCATTTGGATGGGAAGGGACCTTAAAGATCAGCCAGTTCCACCCCCTGCCACAGGAAAGAACACCTCCCACTATCCCAGGTTGCTCCAAGCTCCACCCAACCTGGCCTTGGACACTTCCATCCCCATCTTCTCTATTCTGCCCCAAAATATCTCCAGCCTCAACTAAAGATCAGCATCTGAGCAGCAGAGCAACACCTTGGTGGTAAATCTTTGTGTAGAATGATTCACCCTCCTTGGACGTCACCAGCTGGATCCATAGCCCTGGGCTGGGAATGTCCAGATTAATCATTGCACCACCACTGGCACGGTTTGGACCCAGACTCCTCCAAAGCAGCTCCTGTTTTTTGGGGGATGCCCATCTGGATGTGTCCACCTGGGCATCTTGAGTGCCTCTGGATGTGTCCACCTGGGCATCTTGAGTGCCTCAAGAGGGTCCACAGGGTCCTGGAGGGCTCATCCCTGTCTTGTGGGCTCACTCTGGGGTCTTGTGCCAACATCTCTCCCAGGACAGGCTTTAATCACCCAAACCAAGCTCTGATGGGCCAAAGCAGGGGGGAGGAGACCCCCAAAACATCACACACCCCCCAAACACCAGGTGCCCCCCAAACATCTTGTGCCCCCCAAACACCTCGTGCCCCCCAAAACACCAGGTGCCCCCCAAACACCTCGTGCCCCCCAAAACACCAAGTGCCCCCCAAACACCACCTGCCCCATCAAGCAGGTGGCTGAAGGAGGAACCCAGAGGGGGGCAGTGCTCTTCCTCCATCTATGGGCAACCAGGAGGAAGAGCAGCTGCTAGGAGTCCAAATTTGCAGCACATTTCAATCCAGCTGCGTTCTGGGGATGGTCCAAGAGTTGCCATAATTGGAACCAAGAATGGGAAATATTTGGGTGATGAGGGGGATTTTGATGCTTCATGGGATTGCTGGAACGTGCTGCTGTTGCTCCAGACTTTGTGCTGCCTCACATCACCAGCCAGATGCTGAAGCGCAGAGATGGGTTGCAACATCTGGGAAGCATTGCCTCGGAAGGGATGATGGATTTCAAGGAAATGACCTCATAAAGTTTGGATGAGGATCAGGACAGTGGGGTATTAATCACCACATGGAATTGGCATCCTGGGGCAGGGACACTCACTGCTGCCCGTGGCCCTGGCTTTAGGCACCATCCTCACATTGTTTAATCTAGGCCCACCATCCCAATGATTCCACCCCCCCGGCACTGCTGCTGCTCCCCACACCAGGAGCTGACCACAGAGGGGTCCCCGAGCCCAGACCACCCTGCTGGGGGCCCATGTGCCTGAGGAGGAGCAGATGGGGAGGCACGAGCTGGGAAACTGCTCCGGGGCTTTTAAGACTTCCGTGGCACCCCCTCGGAGTTGCTCAGATCCCGTGTGCCAGAGGGGTTTGGGGCTGGAATGGGAGTGCAGATGGGCTTGGAAACACGGGCTAGGGAATGCTGACGCTGGTGACGCCGCAGTGACAGCGATGCCCACCCACCCACTGCCCCCAGGGAGTTATTTTTGGGTCCCAGCCCTGTGAGCTCAGCCTGGGAGGATGCTGGAGCGTGAGGCATCGGAGTATCGGCATCTTGCTGAGCACAGGGCTGCAGAAGCTATTTTGGGACAATTTGGGTCGTTTAGCAACTCCCAGCCAGGCTGCTTTGCCCAGGGAGGACCAGAAGAGTGGATTCCCTGAGCATCTCCCCCTTCCTGCAGCCTTCCTGCTCGGCCCTGCAGCGGCAGGATGGCACCAAGGAGCTGGACACCCCACACGAGCTCCCAGCCTGCTCTGCAGTGCCATCCCAAGGCTCCTTTGGGACCAGATGGACTCGTTCCGCAGGCCACGAGGGGCGTTGAGCCCGCACCCTGTTTGCAAACAGGCTGTGCTGGCACCCACGTGGCGCCTTGTCCTGCTGCCAGGCTGCAAAATGCACCCAAGGCACGGAGCAGGAGCAGGGGCAGGGCAAGGAGCGCATCCCGCTGGGGCTGGTGGAGCTGCTCGCCTGGAGCAGCTCAGGAGCCACATCCCACCCTGCTGCTTCTCAGCAGAGGAGGTTTGCAGGCAGCTTCAGGGCCCAGGTGAGTGACTGATCAGGCACATCTGAAATAAACTCATTTCCAAAGGCAGTGATGGTGGGGAAGCCCCACCATATACCAAAGCCCTTCTCAATGTGGCTGCCAAGCGGCCTCCACCTCCATCCATACACATCCATCCTTTCCTAAAGGCGTCCAGACAGTTTCCAACCCACTTGCCCCAGCTGGGAAAAAGGATGGCAGCATGTTAAATGAGCAGCAAGGCTTCCCTTAGGGGAAGGGATGGAGCTGGAACAGCAGGTAGGAGACTGGATGATGAGTTGATGGTGACCAGCTCTTCCCCTGTCATTAAAACCACACATCACAGGAGGAGAAACCACACAAGGGAAACTTCAGAGTGAACAGAAAACTCCCCCATTCCCTGGAAAGTGCCATGGATGAAAATCGGGACCCTGCCTGGCGTGGCTGTGAGTGCCACAATCCCAGCCTGGGCACAAGGACCCTGCTGCTGGCACATCCCCTTGGCACCAGCAGAGGACTCTGCTGCTGCAGGTTCAGCCAATTCAGAGAAATCGCTTCTCCATTAAAAATCAGCCCAGGATGGAATTTGCACTGCTGGGCCCAGCATCCTCCACGCACCTCCCACCATCTCCCAAGGTCCCCCAGAGGCTGAGATCACAAGAAACCCCCCCACCCTTTCTTTCCAGTTTCAAAGTTTGGAGCTCAGCGGTTTGAGGGCATCTCGAGGCTCCCCCAGGATTTTAGGGGGGCTGGGAATAGGGCTGTGACACGGTGCCTTTCCACAGTGAGTGGCAAAAGCAGAGGAGAAGGGTCTGGTGGGAGAATCTCCTGCTCTCCCACCAGCAGCATCAAAGGGGGATGCAAAACCCACCCAGGAGTTTGGGGGTGCTGCAAAAGTGGGAGCCCTCAGTGCTGAGCTGAGACCTTGTAGCTCATCTCAGGAGTGAGGAGCCACAGCCAGGAAGGTTTCAGCTGGCTGGGATTATTTGTGGAATTGATGTTCTTATATTAATTAGGTCTCAGTGTTTTCCTGGCTGATTATTTTATGAATTTTTTGGCTGTTGTTTGTTGTTTTTTTTTTTTTTCTGGAATGCTTTCCTCTGCCCTTGGGAGATCAGGCAAAAGGCTTGAGGGTTCAAACCCTTCTCCAATCCCAAAGCATGGAAAAATGGGGTTGGGGGCATCTGTGTACTTAGATACAACACATGCATGTGTGCCTACATGTGCACAAACCAGCTGCTCCCCAAAACACCCCCCAGAATGTTGGTGCACAGCCAGGGCTTAAAACTGCAGGTATTTGAGGAGAAATCATTTTTAAAAAGGGTTATTTTAAACTTTCAGGTTTTCATGAGCATTTATTTGCCAGAGTCTGCAAATATTGGTATTGAAGCTGTGAAAGTCTTCAAATAAACTCCTCACAAAGCTGGGTGATTGATGTGTTATTTCAAACACCCACTGGCTTGGTTTCTCCCTGAGCAACTGCTGCCTTGGCCCATCCATGCTGGGGGAATTTCTGCAAAAATATTGGGCTGTGGGATTTGGGAATTTCCCCCGTGTTTGAACACAGCTTTGGCCCTCTGGGTGGCCTTTGGGGCTCTCACCTTCCCTCACACATCACCTTCCCAAAGCTACCTCTGCCATGGGGGAGGTTTCTCTGGTGTCCAGAACAGATTTTGAGCTGTTGGGTGACAACTCCTTCATGTCACAATTTCCCATGAAATTATTAGGAGCTCAACAGTGTGGCAACTTCGTGCCTGAATCAAACTGGCCAGGGATGACTTGGAGGGGCAGACAGACTTGTTCCACTGGATAATCCAGCCCCCAAGGCAGAAAAGCAGAATAAAAACGGAGACAGGACTTGGAAAAAGAGGTGGATGCACCAAGTGTTTACAGCAACCACATGGGCCATTGCCTGCCACAGCCCCATTAAGGGCCTGCTTCCTAGGAAGGCATGATCAGGAAGGAAAAGCTCTCCACTCGGATGCTGGGAAGGTCCAGCAGAAGTGTGCATCCCTGCAGCCCATGAGGCAGATTTGTTTCCTTGGCAGGACACCATCAGTGCTCTTAACTTTCCCTTCCTGCTGCCTGTGCTGAGGGATATTTAGGAAAAGTGGCTTGTGGCCACTTGGCGTGGCTGGGTGGCTTTTTTCTGCTCATTCCTCTGCACAACCTCTGTGCTCCCCATCAGTGGCTGTTTCCCTTCCTTGATTCTCATTCTTGGGTTTGGGTGACTTAGGGCTGGTATGAGCTGTGCAGAGTCATTGCAGTAAAGATTTGGGAATGATGCTGGAAAATCCCAGAAGTTAAACCTATTCACGTGTGAGCCCTTGGTCCCTGGGCATTGCCCCCAGAGAGAAACCCCAAAACCTGGGCTGAAAATCAAGAGGGGCTTTCCGGAGGTTGCATCCTGGGATATCTGATTTAGCAATTCCGGGGCTCACAGCTCTTTCTCTGGCTTTGTGCTTTTGAGACTTTGTGTTTCGGCAGCTCTGAGGGCTGCAAAGTTCTTGAGAAGAGTAAGCAAAGCAAAGCAAAGCTTTCTGCCCTGGTGCAGGGGACCAGGAAGGGCTTCTGTCCCACAGGGGGTGGGGATGAGTGACTGTGGCTGCCCCTTAAAGACATTGCTGGGACACCAAGTGTAAAATGATTTGAAAACAGCTTGAGGATGAAAAGCGAGGGAATTCATAGCACCAGAGAGTCATGGGAACACAGAAGGGTTGGAAAGGACCTTAAAGATCATCTCATTATAACTCCACAGCCATGGGCAGGGACACCTTGCACCAGCCCTGTCCAGCCTGCCCTTGAACACTTCCAGGAATGCACAGAGCAGTGGGTTTCCATAAAATTATATTTGCAGACATCATCCACATCCCTTGGAAGTTCCTCTTTGAGCTGCCCAGATTATTCCGGAGCAGACTGCAAGGTGCCTTGGCCACAGTTTGGAATTAACACATCCATGGAGCTGAGTGTGTCCTAAGAGAGGAAGGCCCAGTGAAGGCCAGGCTGGGGACCAAGACAAATTGCAAACCAAATGAAAACTAAGTTGAAACCAAATGTATTTTTTCATGGGGACTGTGGTTAGGCTTCTCCTGGTGTCTGCAGGGGAAGGTGAGGAGCCTCTGAGAACCAGAGGTTTCCAGCATCTTGGTTTGGTAGCTTCTGAGTGGCTGGCAGAACCAGAAAAACAAAATAAGTTACATGGGATGGGAGACTTAATTATTTTGAGATTTGTTAATTAATTACTTAATCTAACAATTTATTTTAGTCTTCAACAAGAGCAGCCTAGGAGAATCCACCAAGACCATGGACACACAGCGAAAAAAGGCTGGCTATTGAATTTGTCACACTCCAAGGGGTTTTGTCCTGCCATGACCTCAGAGCTGTCTCTGGATTTTTCCAGAACTGGTGGCACCAGCCCCATGAAAATCTTGAATCACGAGTGGAGATTGATTTCATTGAATTAGATGGAGGTCAAGATTCACAGAGGAGTGGACAGCTGAACCTGGAGCTTAAAACATTTCCATGGAACTCAACAACCCAATTTTTCGCCCCAACACCCATCTTTGTACATACCAGAGGAGACAGCAGAGAAGTGCTCGTAGTAGAAATAAACTCATTTACTATCAGAAATCCGAGGTGTTTGCATGTTACAAAAATAAAAATGTACAGTCACTGTCACAAAACTCACCTTTTTTTTTTTCTCTCTAGTATAAGTTAGTGCTTTTAAGAACAAAAACAAAAAAGAGTCTAGAGCTAGATTTCCAGCTGGTACCTCTCCAACTGCTCTGCCAGTGGGATCACTTGGGATGAGGATTGCAGGATGAGGGACACCCCTGATGGCACTGGCAGTGCTGCCCAGGGTGGCGGCTCGAGGCCAGCTCAGAGGGAGGTGGGATTTCCAAGCAGGACCAGAGGAGGAAACTTTGGGTATGTTTCTGTGGAATTATTCAGAGCACGGAACGTGTCCACGCTGCTTTTTGGCAAGTGTGGGAGACTGGGCAAGGCCTGGCCTGGAGTGATGTTTGTACCAGCTCAGTGCCCTGGCTGAATTCATTTCTCCCAGGTGTTTGTCTCGCCCCAGTGACTGTGCCATGACCCTCACCATCAAGCCAAGCTCCCTTCACAAGAACAAAGGAATAAAGGTGCTGCCGTGGTGCAAGTCCGCTCTTAACCCAATCCTATCCCATCCCAAACACACTCGAGGGTGGCATGAACCACCCTACAAATGTCCTGCTTGCCTTTGCCTTCTGTGGTTGTGACATTGTTGGTCGAGACAAGAGCTCCCCACCGGGGGTGGGACCACAGGAACCTCCCAGTTAGCCCTGAATGGTCCCAGTCACCCGTGACTGAACACGCCTGGTGACATCACGGTGTGGCTCTGTCTCCACCAAACTTCACAAGAAGGAAGGATGGGAGAAACTAAGGTCTGGGTCTAAGCCAATATCAAATGTGTTTGCCTTGTCCTGAAATAGAGCTTTTACAAAATGTGACTCGTCCAGTGCAGCAGCTCAAGCAATTGTCATTTTTGGGGGGAGGAATCAGCATCCTCCTGGCAGGGAAATGACAGACCTGGGCTCTGGGCTCTCCAACCCAACAATCACAGGGAAAAACACCAAGAGCACCTTCTGGTGAAATATTCTGTGGACATTTTTTACAACTCCAGGCAGAATGGGGTGAAGCTCAGCACCACCTGCACCTCCTCAACTCAGGGTTCAGTGCTGAAAAAAATTTTGTCACCTCTGAGGGACAGCAATGGGGATGTGGCAGCACTCAGCCAAGGGGATGAACACTGGTCATTGCTGCTGGGCTGGAAACATGAGTCACCAGGAAGGGGGTTTAAAAAAAAGACATGAAGAGCTCACCTTAAATTTTAATGAGCTGGAGATGATTATTAAAAGCCAGCAGCTGGAAGCTGCAGCTTCCTAAAAGCTTTTAAAGGGTGACTGCTGCTGTTGGGAAGCACTAATGGGTTTTTTGGAAGATGTTGGCCCCACTGGAGAAACCTACAGGGGACCTGCTCGATGGTACCAGTAAATTCCAGTGGGCTGCTACCGGTGCGCTCCAGTGGGATGGAATGTCCATCAGGTTAGTGGGAAGGCAGCCCTTGGACAGGAGCTGGGGATTCCATGCCTGCTCTGCCAGCTTGAAGCTGGGAGAGCATTTCTGCAGGGATGCAAAGCTGTGGGAGACTCTTTGGCGCTGTGGGTGATACTTGTCCTTGACATTTGCATCAAGCTGCTCAGCAGAACTGCAGCTGCCTCTCCTCATCCACCCAAAGCCCTTCCTGCCTTGCCAAGGCACAGAGGAACTCCGTCTGTCCCTGTGCCAGGCAATCTGCAGATGGAATTCTTTAGGGGGACCTTTTGCACACGGCGTTCTTGCTTTGGAAAATGACTCGAGGCACTCGGGGCACAATTTGTTCCCCAGATTTGGCCACCTCAGCGTTGATCAGAGGGGCAGCCCGGGATGCAGAGCCAGAGATCAGGGCTCGTGTGTGCAACCACAGCCGCACCTTCCTGAAAAAAGTTCAGCAAAGCAAGCAGAGGAGCACGTTTGACACAGACCACACCAGAGTGGGTGCAAGCCCAGGCACCCCAAGCACCCAAAGCCTCGGGCCCCAGAGCATCCTGTCCTCCCTTCACAGCCAGGATAAACCCTTCTGCCGCGGGGCAGAGCTAGGATTTCAGATCCTTGGAGAGCGTGTCCGTGTCGCTGCTGGTTCCCAGGTGACTGTTGGGCACGATGCCCAGGGCCACCTCGTTCTGAGGCTGCCAGGGCACTTTGCTGCCCGCAAACTTCATAAATCGTTGCCCTGCTAAGAAATACAAAATGGGATCCAAGCAGCTGTTGGTGCTGGCGAGGGGACGAGTCACCTTGTAGGCCAAGTTGATGGCGTTGAGGGTCTGGCAGCTCAGGTCCCAGCTCCGGAAGGAGTAGTACAAGGTACGAGTGACGTGGAAAGGAAGAAAACAAACGATGAACACCACCAGGACGATGATGATCATCTTCACCGACTTCTTTTTGGAGCGGGACAGGCGGGAAATGCCCCGGGTGGGCTGGAGCAGCCTCCGGGCCATCAGGCAGTAGCAGACGATGATGATGAGGAAGGGGATGCAGAAGAGCAGCACCAGCATCACCGAGCTGTAAATGACAAACTGCCCGAAGAGGTCCTTGCTGGACGTGTCGTGGCAGGTGATGGCGTCGCCCTTGGCGCTGGTGGTGACGAAGAAGAGCACGGGGGACTGGCACGCCACGGTCACCAGCCACACGGCGGCCGACACCTTGCGCGCGTGGCGCACGTGCCCCCACTGCAGCGACTTCAGCGGGAAGCAGATGCCCAGGAAGCGATGGATGCTGATGCAGAGCAGGAAGAGGATGCTGCAGTAGAGGTTGGTGTAGAAGAGGAAGCGCACGATCTTGCACAGCCCCACGCCGAAGGGCCAGTTGTCCCCCATGGCGTAGTAGTACACCAGGAGGGGCAGGGACACCACGTAGAGCGTGTCGCTGATGGCCAGGTTGAACATGTAGGTGGTGGAGGCGTTCCAGGTCTTGATCCTGAAGATGAAGGCGTAGAGGGCCAGCAGGTTGAGAAAGAGCCCCACCACACACACGATGCCGTAGGAGACGGGCAGCAGGACGTATTTGAAGTCCTCGTCGAACACGCACTTGTAGGGGTTGTCATCTGTGCCACCTGGGTCCAAGGAGCTGTTGGTGACCCTGGTCCAGGCTGGAGGAGCTGTGAGGTTCTCCATCACCCCTGGGGGGAAAGCAAAGAGGCTGTAAGGACATGGAGACAATGGCTCAAGAGGGCAGCACAGCACTGGTCACAGACACCATGGCTTCATGGTGTGGGTGACACAACTGAACAGACCCTGGCATGGAGGAATTATGGTGAGGTGGACGAGGTGAGTTTTATTTCACCTCATTTTGCATCTGGAGCACAGAGGAAGAACTGAGCTCCTTTAAAGTCACCAACAAACCCCAGGCCACATGTGGGAGTCCACCTCAGAGCTCCTGAAGCCCAGTTCAATGTCCCAAACCGCCCTTCCCACCAGGTTCACACAGAAATTTGCTCTCCTGCACCTCAGAACAGGAAAGATGCTCCATTCTGTGTTTAACCAGACACAAGGGGTGGCTCAGCTGAGCACCATTAAAAACGCATCCTGCTAAATTCCAGGCAGAAAGGATTAGAAAGTGGAATTTCAGCAAGCAACCCTCGTGACTTGCCCCCACTGCATTTTTGAGGTCTTTCAGCTCCTCCTGGCAGGGCAAACCTCACCACACCCAGAGGCCCTGTAATGAAACCTTGCCAAAAGGAGCATGGTCTCCACCACAGGGGCTCTGCCTGGCTTGGCTGTTGATGAGGACGAGGGGTCTTTAATGGGTTTGGTGTTGGGCTGGTGGTGGCCAGGTCAGAGTCCTGCTCGCTGGCCTGGAGCCCTGCTGGAGCAGAGCTGGTTTCTGCACGGGACTGATTAGCTGGGAGGAGAAAAATGGCCTTGAAAGGGTCTCTGCAGACACACAGAGCCTGGCCTGTCTGTGAGGAGGGACAAGGGCCCTTTTGTGCCCTGGGCTCTGCTGACACACGATATCCGAGCGAGCCCATGGGTCAGGAATCAAATTAAAATGCATTTCCTCCCTTCCCGTAAGAGGAGCCGGATTGATGTCCCTGCTGCTCCCTGCCTTACGGGAAGCCTGTGGAAATGGGGGGTTACAGGGAGACAAATCCAGCCCAGGAGCTCAGGGAGCAGCAGCTCCTGCGGGAGAAAAGCTCTGAGGAAAGGTGGCCTTGGAATGAGCGTGTGGGATGTACCCTGAGCCAAACCTCACCAGGATTTCAGGTGGGAAAGAGCAATCCCGGCCTTTTCGGGTGAAGGGCTCAGCTCTAACCCGGTGCCACCATGCTGAGGGACAGTGTGGCCATGCCCTTTCTGGCAAAATAAACACCAGATCCAGAGCTATCCCGACCCTACCTCCAACCCAGATGCTGTAGGGAAGGAGACAATGACAGTCTCCTTAAGCTGCCAGCCTGGATGGTCTCTCACCAAAGTGAAGCACTTTGATACTAAAAAGCACCTTGACAGCATGAGGGAGAAGGGATGAAGTGATGCTTCCAGCCTATCACAAGGGGATAACTCCAGTCCTTGCTCCGGGGACTGGATCAAACAACCTGTCCAGAAGTGCACTGACACCATGCCTGATGATGTTTCCCCCATCCTGCTGCTTTCCCCTTGGAGCAGAGCAGGAACAGGGCTGGCCGAGGCTCACACTTCCCAAGGACAGGGGTGGAAACCACACACACACCCCAGCTAATCTGCAATATCTGCAAAAACCCCAACACGACTTTGGGAACCACTCTGTGATGAAAATCAGGAGCCAGCGCTGACCTGGCCTCGGGGTTTTGCTTTTCCTGCACTCAGCTCAGCTTTGCTCCCATCCTGCTTCCCCTGAGCCCTCAGCAGTGCGGCTGTGGATGGAGAGGGTTAACAGAGCTCCGGCAGATGGGAAAACATTTTCCAGCTGCTGTTCTCCACAGTTTCTTCCATCCCTCTGAGCTGTGCAGCTCTGTGGCCAAGCAGAGAGAGGTTGCCCACAGACCTGGCAGCTGATGAAACGGGTGGGACAGGCCACCGTGGCCGAGGGAAGCCACACAAGATGCCTCAAAGGGCTCAGGGAAGGGTTACAGAGCTCCAGAGGCTTCAGCCTGGCATGGGATTTCTCCGTCTGCATTCCCTCTCTCCCCTGCACATAACCCAGCACTGATGGGGGGATATCACCCTGAATTCCAGCTCATCTTCCCACAGGCTCCTGAGACCCCAGCGACAAAACCCAGCCATAGTCCATCCATAAGCCAAGGTGGGGAATCTCCTCTGGCTGCCCAGGGATGTGCCAATCCCTCATCTCCACCTTCAGGACAAGGAGCAAACAGTGTTTGCTGGTGGGTTTGAATGGAGCCTTGTCCTTGCTGTCGTGCTCTCCCTCCTTTTCCTTCTGGGAATGCAAAAGCCTTTCTTTTTTCCTCTTTTTTCCCCTCGTTTTGCCCAGAATCCCTGGGACAAAACCTGCTGTGTGTGCCGGGCCCATGGCTGCAGTCCACCCCCTCTCTGCATCCGCAGGCAGCGAGCTGGAGAGGCCAAGGCATGTGAAGGCACAAGAGCTGGCAGCTGGCACTGCCCTTTGCTGTGCCCACGTGAATGCCAGCTGTGACAGGACAAAGGGAGGGAGAAGAACCCGCCATCCCGGAGGATGCCGAGCGGGATAAACGCTTCTGTGATCCCCAAAAGCAAATAAACCACAAAGCTTTGCTGAGAACCACCTGCATCTGCCTCATCACTTCCTCTCCTGGCCCTTTCTGAGGTCACACTTGGGAGGCTTTTTCTCTGGCACTGGATGCAGGTGACCAGGCATGGCTTTCTGGGTGCCCTCCAGCCATCCACTCACAGTTTCCTCCATGCTGAACCATGGGTTGGAATGGCTGGATCATCTCTCTCTGCAGTGTGGCCTTGGATCTGTTTATCCCATGAGTTTTTTTCCCAGAAAACCTCGGTGCCAGAGGATGAAGGCAGCACAGGAGAGGAGCCTGGTGACAAGAGCAGCCTGGGCAGATCGCTGGCCTCAAATAAAGCACTCACAGGCATGTGCACGTGAAGTCAGCATCCCAAAATGCTCCTGTAACTGTATCTGCAGGGATATTTAGATCAGCCAGCATGGGAAAGGAGGGGGCTGTCACGGGAGAAGGTCACGGGCGGCTGAGGGATGGGCAGCACTCCACAGGGGGACCACGGGACGGGCACTGAATTCCCAAGTAAAGGCCTTGACTCCTGATTTCTGCCCCATTTTCCAGCATTCCCAGTACCATCCCAGCTGTGTTTCATGCTGGAATTTGCCAGGCAGCAACAAAGTCACTGTAGACAGCAAAGCGCAACCAAATCACGGCTGCGATTAATACGTTTTCACAGGGGGCTGATGAGGTTTAATTGGCCTTCCCAAATAATTAATGTGGATTAATTTCCCAGCAGGACCTCACAGAGGCAGCCCTTGGTGGTGCCACAGCTGCCACTGTTTAATGCTGGAGGCTGAAACCACGATCCCTTCACCGCATCTTCTCCCTGACTCCCTTCCAAAGGACACACGGAGAACGTGGGTGTTTTCCCTGCCCTAATTCTGAGGCATTTAGTGGACTCATCAAAATCCTCGCTCAGGATCAGGAACCACTCGAGACTCTGGGAAGCAAACGTCCTGGAGTCGTTTTTCACTGCTCTGGGGCTGAGGTTCCAATGCTTTGTGGCCAAAAGCAAACAGCCAAGGCGTTCGGGTGCTCCTGAGCCTGCCTGCTCGGAGCCGTGAGACGGGATCCGGAATCTGAGCCTGCCCAAACTGCCTGCTTTCCATCTGCCCTTTCCCCTTGGATCCTCTCTGCCACAGTGACCTTCAGAGCCCTTCTCCTCCAGGCTGGCCCCAGCCACCAGTGTGGGCTGAGGACTTCCCCAGCTGTCCCAGCTCCACCATCCCCAGTGCTTCTCCCCAGCGATCCCAAGGCAAGACACCTTCAAAATTCATTTCCAGGACACCCAAGCAGCTTTATCCATCTCCCTGCCAGGCATATCCCTCCTTTATCCCTGCTGGGCGTGATCTACCCCTTCCTCCATCCCCAAAATAGCCAGAACACCTCAATTAAACCAAAACCTTGCAAAGAATCTGTGTTTCTGTCCCTACAAAAAAGCACCTTTGGAGGGCAGCTCCACTCCAGAAATGCTGCCTCGGTTTCCCCTCCTGTCAGCAGGCTGAGAAACAGCAGAGCTGAATTTGTTTTCTCCGTGAAAAATATTTTTCTGGGGGTGTTTTGGTTTCCTAGAGGGTTTTTCAGTAACTTGATCCAAGCTAAAAAGGGGAGAGAAAGTCTGGAGAAGAGATGTGATGAGTTTAAAAGAACTTTATGACTTTGTTTGGAGGTCAAATAAAAGGTCTTGCTTTGAGAGGAATCACTTCTTCTGGGAATTTCTGGTTTCCCCCAAGAAACTCTCTGAATTCCTCCCTGAATCAATCTCCCTTCCAGCTTTTGCTTCCCAGGGGATACCAAAACCTCCTGCCTTGCTCCACACCATGGGGAAATCAATTTTGATTAATAAAATCTGTGGCTTTAAAGTGAATTAAGAAAGCATTAAAGCCATCAGTGACAATGGTAATTAAGGCCACCTTCATTCAGTTGAACCTGACTCCATTCCCAGCACGGCAGGGCTCTGGGGATGGATCCTGCTGGAAGCAAACATCAACCCTGGCCAATATTTACTCCCTTCATCAACACTTCCCTTCCTCCTTCAGCAAAGGCGATGCTCCCTGCCTGTTTTTCCCTGCTGTGGGATTGGGGCAGATCCTATTTGAGCCCTCAGACTTCCAGTTTTAATTATTCCACAGGGGAAACCGAGCACTTGCATCCTTTAGGCTTCCTGGAGGTACAAGGTGCTGCTTCTGCCAGGAGTTTGACCTTGGTCTTGCCCTCCATGACCTTTTGATGTCCACTGGAGGAAGCAACAGTCAGAGAGAAGAGTGTGGGACCAGTTTCTGGCCGATTTGGTAACCCTGCAAGCTCTGTATGTGGGAGAAAGGACATTTCCATGGAGACCTCCCAGCCTCCTGCCCACACCAAGGGAGTCACAACCACCCTGGAAAAACCAAAGGCACTCAGGGGAACAACCAGGACAACACAATTACAGGGCTCCACCGCGGCACCACCAGAAAACCCCACAGGGGGAGGACTTTGGGGGATGAATTTTATACTCCACAGGCAGCATCCCGTGGGGGCAGTAGGGTCTTTGCTCCATGGGTGGCTCCCAGGCAGGTTTTGGTGGGGAGGGAGCCTGGCAGCACGCTTGGCTGCCAGAGAACTATTCGTGGCTTTGGCTTCGTGTCAACAACCCCGAGATAAAAATCGCACTGGGCAGAGACAGGATAAAGTCACTCAGTGCCACGACTGTCACAAATCCTTCTGGGGCTTTTATAACCCGCTAAGCCCCGGGATGAGGCTGTGCTTTGGGGCTCAGAGCATTTTGGGGTCTCTCCCTTTGCACTGGAGCCCCTTAACCTACCAGCCACCCACTGCTTGAGGGGAAACAAGAGGAATTTGGTGGTGATGAAACAGTCCAATTTTGGCAGCAATGACCACGAGCTAGGGCCACCATCCCCCAGGGTTGGTGGCCCCCCAGAGCTGGGTTTGCTGCTCCTCACCTCCTGTACAGGAAGGCAGTGGGTTGCCAAGTGGCTTTTGCAATAAACTGATAAGAAAACTGGAACAGAAAGAGAAATGAGATGTTTTGCCCCTGAAGTTGTTCCTGCAGGGATGTCAGCCAGTGCTCAGCTCTGGAAAGAAGGGTGTTTTGGAGGTTAGGAGCTGCTAGAAGGAGTCAAACAGTTTGAAATGAGAGTATCATCATCGCAGTGTAAATTAAAACACTCCCAAAGAAATTACATAGGGAGCCCAGCACGCAAAGAGGTGGAAAAACACGCAGAGCAAAGCAGGGAGTCAGCTCCATGGTTTAACCTGGGCTGTGTACAGGAAATCACGGACAAACAGCCAGTGAGCTCCCCAGGGAAGGGAGAAACTCGGCAGCAAAGATATTACTGTGAATTAATGCATAAAAAATCCAACAATTGAGGCGAAGAGGAGCAAAAGGAGCAGGAGGCTTCCCTGCGTGCCCATTTGTGCCAGCACCCGCCCATGCCAGCGACTCCCTGCCGGCTGCTGGTCCCACTGCCCTGTTTTGGGGCACTTTGGGGCTTTTTTAGGGGCAGTCCGGGCAGTACGTGGGCTTGAGAGGAGGAGAGCAGGAGAGCCGGGCTTCGGCTCTGTCCATGCAGAGTCCCACTCCCTGCTCCGGCTGCGCTGGGACGCTGTGTCACCCATGTCACCCAGACAGCAACAAGTGCCACCACCTCCGTGAGTACGTGCATGCGTGTGTGTGTCCGTGTGTCCGGGGGTGCGTGTGTCCCACGCGTGTGTCCCACCCCCGTGCGTGCCTGTCCCCTCCACCCCCGTGCGTGCCGCGTCTCCCCCATGTGCGTGTCCCCACTCCCACTCATGCACGAGTTTCCCACTCGAGTTTCCCGACCCTGGAGGTCGCCGCCCGTCCTTCCCTGCCGTGGGCAGGACACGCACCCCCACATCCCCCCGTGGTCCCCCCACTGTCCCCCTCTCGCTGCGGCCGCGCTCACCGGGCGATGCTGAGCCGGGGGCTCCGTGCCAGGCGTCGTGCCGGGGGTTCAGCGCCGATCGCCCCGCTCGGGAGGCCGTGCCATGCCCGGCTTTGCTCCTTCCCCCGCCCCGGTGCCGCTCCCGGCGCCGTTCCCACCGTCCCCGCGCGCAGGGCGCTGTCCAGCGCCTGGTGCCGGTTGTGCCAGACGAGCCGGTGCAGCGGGAAGGTCTCGGCGGGCCGGGCCATCCCGGCACCATGTCCCCGGGGCCGCCGGGGCGGACGGACCGGGCCGCAGCGCGGGGCCTGCCCGCAATGGCTGCGCGGGGGCGGCGGCGGCGCAGCGCGGCGGCGCGGGGCGGGGCCGCACCGGGCACCGGGAACAGGCAACGGCACCGGGAGCGGCGGATGGGAGCGGCAAGAGGGGACGGCATCGCCGCCGGGAACGGGCACCGGCGAAGAGAACGGGGAAAGGGAAGGGGCATTGGCACCGGGCACGGGCACCGCCAAAGGGAGCGGGAACGGGGCGCCAGGAAGGAAACAGGCACTGGGCACGGGAATGGCATTGGCACTGGGCACGGGAACGGACAGCAGGAAAGGGAACGAGGTGTCGGAAGTGGGGCACCGGAAACGTTATCGGCACCGGGGATGGGAATGGGAGCAGGCGCTGGGAACGGCACCAGCACCGGGAACCGCGATTGTGGCCGCCGCCACTGCAGCAGCACCGGGAATGCGACTGGAACCGGCGCCGGACACAGCCTGGGGCCGCACCCTCTCACTCTCCCATCGGGGTTGAACCAGGGACCCACTGGCCCCCATCTGACCCCCGGTACCGGGGGCTGCCGGTACAGAGGCTGCCGGTGCCCGGCATCTCCTGCTGGGCACCCTGAGGGGTCCCGGGGCTCCCTGACCCCTTTTACATCATAACATCAGTGGAGGAGTACCTGGTGCTCAGCACCATCGTCCATCCAGTCCTGAGTTTATCCCATCCCATCCCATCCCATCCCATCCCATCCCATCCCATCCCATCCCATCCCACCCCATCCAA
>JAYDZK010000001.1:1087677-1105456 GCA_034509185.1 Euphonia xanthogaster
GCCGCTCCCGGAGCCGGTGCCGCCGCTCCCGGAGCCGCCGGTGCCGCGTGTGAGCCGGCCTGGGGCGGGCGCGGGGCTGCACCGCCCTCCCGGCGCTGGGAACGGGCTTGGAACGGGGCAGGACCGGGGCCAGAACTGCCCCGCCCGGCACCGGGACCGCCCCTTCCCCCGGGACGGGACAGGAGCTCTCCTCCCTGGGTGGGAACGTGCGTGGGGCCGGGACAGGAGTCCGGCCGCCCCCTCTCTTTCCCCTCCGGGATGGCACTATGGATTGGTTCGGGATTAGGGCTAGAGCAGGATCCCCCGCTCCCTGCCCCGGTGATGGGAGTGTGGATGGGATTGGGGCTGGGCACTGACCACTCTCCCCTTTCTCCCCCGGGCATGGGACCGGGATTAGGGCTGGGACAGGAGATACCCCCCATCCTCCAGAAATGGGAGCATGGATGGCATCAGAATTGGGACTGACATTGGAGACAGATGATTGCTCCCCGAATCCTCCCCCGGGGATGGGGCCAGAGTCAGGACAAGGACAGGACCCCTCCCGCCTCTCTGCCCCGGGAATGGGACCATGGATGGGACTGGAGCTGGAACGGAGACTGGACTCACTTCCACGGGTGCTAGGACCGGGACTGATGCCAGGACTGGGGTGTTGGAACTTCTCATAATTGCTGGATCCAGGAGGACATGGCAGAAGCTTTGCTTGAGGCTTGCTCCTTGCTCCTTGCTTTGCCCTGCTCTCCCCACAGATCCCTACACGACACAGCCTCCCAGGAAGCTGCAGGAAGCTGAGGAGGACCACCACCAGCACCTTCACATCCCTCTCCCACAGGTGCCTGCTGCCCGAGGGAAGCAGTGGCCAGGTCCAGCCCAACCTTCCCAGTGGGCCTCATTCCCCTGGGTGAGAAACCTTGAGATTCGTGGGGCTGGGGGAACAGGCACAGCCCCAGGGGATCTCGTGCAGGTGGCCCAGCTGTTCCAGCTGTTTTCCCGGCGCTCCCCCGAGCATTCCCCATCTGCGTCCCTGGGTGACAGCCAGATCCTCCTTCCCCAGCTGGATCTGATGTCGTCTGGGGGTCCTTGGGCCCCCTGGCTGTGGCTGGGGGGGCCACGAGGCCCCTGATGGAGGAGGGGAGGGACACCAGTGGCATCTATTATTCAAGAGCAGAAAGTGGCAGCTGGCTCAGGAGGCTTCAAGAGGATATGAACTCCTGGCACGGACACAGTGCTGCAGAGATTTTGCTCACGGACATCCAAGCCAGAAAAGAGCAAAAAAAAAAATAATTCCTGTTTCCTTCTTCTGATGTAATTTGTTTGAGGAGGGAAAACAATACATCACATCACAGCTATGTGGGGCTGATAAGGGAGGAAGGACAGGCTTGCTGCTTGCCCAGAGGGAGGGGGATGCCTGAGTGAGGCGAAGCTGGGCGAAGCTGCCCAGCAGTGCCCTGGCTGCTGAGTTCAGCCCATCCCTCCTGGATTTGGAAACACTTCTTGGGCAAAGGCTGGGTTCACCCAACCACAGCACCTTGGTTTCATCCTCCAAATCCTTCACCCTCCCAAGGAGGGATGATGCCCAGAGGTGATGGATGATGTCCAGGGAGTTGTTGCTGTCCTTGCAGGAGCTGTGACCCGTGGGGTGATCGCTGCTGCTCAGCAGCCCTTGCCTGGCGCCATCTCCCCCCAGCCTGGTCCTCCAAGGTCTGAACACCTGCAGCTCTTCCTCGGCAGGATAAAGCCAAACAACTCAAAAACAAGAGGCAGGCATCTTCCTCATCTCCAGGAGTGATTAATTATGGCCAGGCCAGCTGTGAGGGCTGCTTGAGGAGATGCTTTTCTAAAAGCTTCTTTGGAGCAGGGAGGTGTCCCCTGGAGAGCCCTCTTCTCATCAGACCTTTCCCGAGCATGGCTGAAGTCCCAGCAGCTTCTAGCAAGCAAGAGCTTCCCAACTTCACTGCCCACTGCGAGGAAAAACCTTTCCTTTCCCTCCTTTTGCCTTTTCTCCTCTCGTTTGGGTGTGAGGGAGATGGAAGGAGGGCATCAACCCTAACCCACCGTACTCATTTCTGTCCTTCATGCACCTGTCACCCAGGGCACCCGAAACCAGAGCCTCCCTTGCCCCAAACCTCCCTTTCCCAGCTGCACAGCAGCCCGAGGAGGAGGCAGATGTTTTAAATCCTGTTGAAAAGACAGTGATTTGGAGCAGAAGACAGAGGCAATACCCAGCGAGCCGACCTGGAAAGCAGCCCCACGTTTCCCTTCATGGCTTCATTTTTCAACCCTTCTGGCAGGCTGGCAGGTTTCTAAGATGCTTTCAAAACATTCCCATGCTGACTAACAGGCAGGAATGTGCTATAGGAATGGGTGGACCGGGAGGGTCAGGCTGGCCACAGCAGAGCCTGCGCTGCACCCATGGGTGCAGCTCAACCACGCGGGGGGACACGGGCAGAAGTGCTGGAGACAAGCTGGCATGTATCAAATCTCTCTTCTTTTTTGCCTTTTATTTTGTTTCTAAATCCTTGGGTGCAGCGAGTAAGACAGTTTGGGTGTGTTGGGCTGAGCCTGCAGCCCTACCCTGTGTGACTGGACTTGCAGGAGGGACATCCCATGGGAGCTGATGTGACTGAGCAGCTTCCCAGGATGCCTGGATTGTCCCTCCAGGATGTTCTTACTCAGGACCACCAACAACTTTCAAGGGTCAGCAAAAGCCAAGGCAGCTGGAGAAGGAAACCTCTGTTCATGGTGCCCTTGGGGTGTGCTGGAGATGAGCTCAGGAGGGGCTGGAGAGAGACATGGGAGCACCTTGCCAGCAGCCAAAGAGGGTGGGTGGATTGGAGGTGGGATTTGGGGCTGGGAAACACAGAGTCATGGAATTAGTAGGGTTGGAAAAGCCCTCTAGGATCATGGAGTCCAACTGTTAACCCAGCACTGCAGTGTTCACTGCTAAGCCACGTCCCCAGGTGCCACATCCACACACTTCTCAAACAGTTCCAGGGACTGTGACTCCACCACTTCCCTGTTCCTGTGCCTGACCACCCTTTCAGTCAAGGAACCTTCCTCAATATCCAGTCTAAACCTCCCCAGTGTCGCGTGAGGTCTGGACCAGGAGCCAGTCCCTCTGTCCATCCCTCATCCTCACACGCTCTGGGGGAATGTCCTGCTGCCCCCTCTGAGGCTGCTGAGCACAGAGAGACACTTTCCCCCCCTTTCCACCCTTTTCCCACTAATCCCTTGAACAGGAACTGACAGATGGATGCAGACAGGGCACAGGGGACCTTTGCTGTCTGGGGCTGGTGTCCATGAGGAAAGGGGATTTAGAGAAGACCTGAGGCAAGTGGTGCTCTCTGGGGCAAGCAGCTGCAGGCAGGGAGCCTTGAGCACATTGCTTCAGTGCAGGGAGGGCTTTGCTCCGTGGCTGTGGCCATCTGGGTGTGGATTTTCTCTTCTCCACCAGCGGTTGGGGGATTTTTCTTTTAGCCCAGCTTTCGTTTCCTCCCCACTGAGCACATGTGATGTCTCTCCCCTCCTCCTCCTCCTCCTCACCATCAGGAAGGTGAAGGAGCTGCCACTCACTTTTCCTCCCAGCTCCTGCATAACCCAGGTTTTTGGAGGGGTTTTCAGACTCCAAGTGCATTTTCCCCTCTCAGGATGATGCTTGCAAAGAGGGGTAGGGGTGCTGCCCCGACCCCCCCAGGCAGCAGGAGCTGCCTGCCAGGCCCAAAATACAAAGTGTTTGTGCTTTTAGGAAGACCAAAAATAAATAAAACACCTCACACCAGGGCAGGTGTGTTAAAATTAACCCATAGGCTTGGGCTGTGTGTGCTGTGGGTTCCCAGATTTGGTCCTGCTCTGCAGCCTGTGCAGGGAGGGAGGCGGGGGGAGTCACAAAAAAATCACAAAACTCAACGAGGACACCTCTGGCAGGGTCATCTCTGCTTCTGCTGACCCCATTGATGGCTCTCTTAGGAGCAGAGATGCTGAGTTTTCTGTCAGATTTCATGACACTTCCTCTTCCTCTGGAACTGCCTCGAAAACAGTAAATAAGAAAGATTAAAAAAAAAAAAAAGGCAAACAAACCCATTCAAGGTCTTATTCAAGAGGGTTTGAGCAAGTTGAAACAGCAGGAGCTGCTGGAAGAGGTGTCCTGGAGAGCAGAACTTGCTGCTGGAGGAGGTTTTGCACTGATCCTGGCATTCAGTAACACAAGTAAACACACGTCCTCAAACCAAATCCTCCCAAAACCAGCAGCAGCAACCCATCCACGTAATGGTCCCAGCCTAAAATAGTGCTGGGGGTTCCTGAAAAAGGCTCCTTTCTCCTCATTTCTCTACTTGCAGAGCTGCTGAGGAGCTGTGCAGGGGTGGCCCCAGCTTTGCCTGGAACCCTGGCAGCAGCTTGGGATTCAACGGGCATGGGCAGCTGATTGTGGGGTCCAATCACCCCCAAATTTTGTGGCTGACCCACCAGCAGCTCAGCCTGGGAGTCAAACACAGCCTGGCACCACGATGGATTAACTCCAGCTGCAGACTGGTTCAAGGGACAGAGTGGCAGGGCCCCCATGGCACCCCATGGCTCCCATTTTTCACCTGATCCTCATGAACTCCACAGCAAAGAAAAGCCTCAGAGAGGCTCAGGAGCAAGTTCCCATTGGTGCTGGAGAAAAATCCCATTTTCCAGTAGTGTTGTGGGCCATTATTTTTGCAGTGAGACCATGGAGACCAGCACAGGGTCCCACCCTGGAGCCTCTTTGTTTAAAAAAAAAAAAACCAAAACACAAACTTGTTCTCACTACGGGACTTTTGAAATCACTTCCTTCCCCTTCTGCTCCAAAACAACCCTTGTGTCCTCAGGGAGATTCCCTCAGAGACACCCCCAGGCATGGCCCTGGACCCCAGAAAGCCACTGCTCCCTGTGGGTGCCACACAAGGGGGGTGATCCTTATCCAGCTCAGCCCAGAAAACAGGAGCTTTGCTCAGCCCCAGTGAGTCCAGCCCGTGCCTGGAGCCCCCTTGGATTTGTCCATCTAAATTAAATGCAGATCAATTTTATTTGAAATTCATTTCAAATAAGTGAAAGGATCGCACCAAGTGTCTCGTCAGAGCCCAAACTGATCATGTGGGGATTTGAGGGATGGGTGAGGATGGAGAGGGCACCATTACACCTTCCCAATGTCCCTGTGTCACCCATCCTGCTTCCTGCCCTTTGGGAGAAGGTTGGTGATGTCCTCCTACACTCAAGTCATCCTTTAGCAGCTTCCCCATGGATACAAACCCTGTTGGAAGAAAGCCAACATTAGATTTGCTTTGACTGTCAATAAAAATAATGGAATCATAGGGGCTGGAAAAGACCTTAAAGACCATCAGGTACAACTGTTCCCCCAGCACTGCCAGGGCCACCACTGCCCCATTTCTCCAAGTGCCACATTCACATGGCTTTAAGTGCCTCCAGGGATGGGAACTCCAGCACTGCCCTGGGCAGGAAAACCTCCCTGCAGAGGATGGATGCAATTCAGCTTCTCCGTTTTAAAACCCCCTCCATCATCATGATTTATTTCAAAATTGCATTTTCCTGTGTTTCTTTCATCTAACACACCAATTAGGCCCAAACTGGGCTCAGGAGTGCGGAGTTCTGTGACCAACCCCTGTTTCCCTGGCTGGAGCAAAGAGGCAAGGTGGGAGATTGTGCCCACATGGAATTGTCCCAGCCCAAAAAGGGAGCCCAGCCCTGAGGCTCGTTCCCAGCTGGAGTCCTTGTCAGGAGGCCAATATTGTTATCTGGGGCCTGGCTGGTGTTCCTCCTTTGGACCTTTGCCACTGCAGTTAAAATATCTCTCCCACCACTCCCAGCATGTAAAGGTCACGTTCCAGAGATTAATCCGGAGTCTCCCAGGCCGCCTCCTTGGCTTGGGATCCCTGCTGGGACTGAAAGCCTCGGGATGCTGGGTGTGCACTCCCAGGGCTGGAGATCCCCTGGCCAGGAGTGGGTCTGTCACCAGCACCAGCTCCGATGTCCCTCAGGAGCTGGACATGGAGCTGTGGACGATTCTGAGCTAAACAGAAGCCAATTCCCCCGTGTCAAATGGATAATTCCATGTAAATGTGCTCCCAGCCCTCAGCCAAGAAGTCCTGGGAAGTCCAAGTTTGCACAACAAGCTTTGGAGGCATCGAGTTAGTTGGACAGCTCTTACAGCTGGTCCTGCGCTTGGTTTTTGTCCAAACAAGTCCTGGAATATCAGGGAAGAGTTTCCAAGTTAAATACAAGAGGAGAGTGATTGAGTGCTTAATGAAATCAGCAAGACTCTCTCTACATGAAGGATAAGCTGTGCCTAAGGAGCAGAGATGTGTGGGCAAGGAGAGAGGCAAGGGGAACAGGAATTCCATGATCCCCAGGGAAAGAGGAGCAGATAGTCTGTGGCCCAGGAGGTGGGAAGGACAGTGGGACCTGCAGTGTGTCCTCCCTCTGCAGAGACCAATGTTCACACCAGCATCATTTTTCCAGCTGGATGGAGCAAACCTGCAGCATCCCAATGTGCACAAAGCAGCTCAGGACAATACAAGGGTTCCTGCCCAAATCTCCCAGGGCTGCTCCTGGGCTTTTCCAGGACAGGTGATGGTGGTGCTCCCTGGAACTGCTGCCTTTGTTCTCTTCTCATGACGAGGAGACCTCTTTGAGGAAGTCTTGGCTATCCTGGCAGCACTGCTGGCATGGACGCCGCTGACATTCCAGGCTGTGGATAAGGGAAAACTGTTCCACCACAAGCAGCCTGTGCGACCTCTGTCCTCAGAGCTTTTCAAGACCCAACTGAATAAAGCCCTGCCTAACCTGGTCTGAGCCCAGAGCTGCCCCTGCCATGACCAGGAGGCTGGACTGAGACCTCCTGAGGTCCTTTCCAGCCCAACTTATCCTGTCATACTCCGATCCAAGGATCCCAAACACATCAGTGGTGGAGCAGCACCGTGACCTGGGCTCCTGTGGCTCCACCGCCCTGAGCTGTGGGTCTCTGTCACAGACTTGGGAGACCCACGGGGAGTTTTACTGAGGCCAGCAAAAAGCCAGATCCCTTTCTTTTGGCTTCCAAAAGACATTCCATGAAATCCAGTATGTCTGGGCTCTGAACCCTGCAGCTGGTGACATTTAATGACACACCTCGGGCTGGCAGCTATCATTAAAACTGAACCACAGGCTCATGCAGCACCAAGAGAGCCTCAGTGTCACTGGGATCCACCTCTTCCTGGTTAGGAAACCCCCTGAGGAAGACCCTTCCCTTAGCTAAGAGCCTGCAGGTGTTTCCTGATGATTCCAGGCGTGGGGACTGTCCGAGCTGTCCCTTTTTCAATGAGTCAGCCATGGGGTGCCCACAGCAAACTTTTGGAGCCACACGTGGAACCCTCAGGGCTCTGTGATTTTTAGAACAAATAGATCATCTGATAAGAAAACCCCAGGCAGAGATAATTTCGGGAGCAGGTATTTCCAAGGGAAGTGGATGGAGATTTCTCTGCAGATAGATAATCAGCAGGGAGAGGGATTGCCTCCAGCTTTCACAGGAGTGAGTCACTCGCCTTCCTGTGGCAGCATTGGGACTCCATGGAATTCTCCCTTGTAAGGAGGCCGCTATTTCGGGATACAATGCTACAATGCTCTGCTCCTTCCCGTGTCCCTCAGGGCCAGCAGCGTGGGCTGGGGCATCCCCAGTGCAGGAGTGACCCTCCTCACCACCCTGGCTCTGTGATTCCTGCCCCACCGTGGCTATGGAGCCACGGCAGCAGCTGGGAGCAGGGGGAAAAGCAAGCAGCTCTGGCAAGGCTCAGTCCTAGTGCTGACCAGGACACAGGGAATGGCTTCCCATTGCCAGAGGGCACGGATAGACGGGATATTGGGAAGGACTTTTCCCTGTGAGGGTGGGCAGGCCCTGTGGCTGCCCTTGGATCCCTGGAAGTGTCCAAGGCCAGGCTGGACAGGGCTTGGAGCCAGCCTGGGATAGTGGAAGGTGTCCCTGCCCTCTGGCAGACAGAGGATAAAGGGCAGGATTGTGGGACCAGCATCCACAGGAACTGGGGCATGAGCTCTGAACCACGTCCTGGCCTCCTCAGAATAACTGAGGCTGGGGAGGGTCTCTGCTCCAAGCCTGACCTTCAGTGAGGTCAGGTTTTGTCAAGAATAGGCTTGACTGCCTCCAAGGATGGAAATTTTCCTGCTCCCCAGTGGGACCTCCCAGCTCCTCCATCAGCCCTGCCTCTCTCAACCAGCCATGCTCCCCAAGCTTGTTCTGCTCCCAAACTCCCTGAGCATTCCCATTCCATCATGCAGGTGGTTACGGGAGTGATGGAGGTTGTTCAAAGAGCTCTTGAGCCTGTCCTGGCCCTCCAGGACTCCCTGGAGCATGCAGGAGAGGATCATGGCATGTGTGGGATCAAGGGCCCACAGCCAGGCATTGGGTTAACCCTTCACATCCCTTCTCCTCTGGCTGCCCAGTCACTTCCTGCTGTTACAGGACAGCACTTAGGCCATGTCCCTGTACCTCCCAATGACATCCTGATGTCACCTGGCATCCCCAGATGCCAGGGAGGAGCGAGCAGACCCCTGGGGAGGAGACGGCTGACAGAAACATGGGTGAGGCAAAGGGCTCTGTTAGATCCCAGCAAGATCAGAAGCAGGGTGGTCCAAGGGACAGCCTGCCCCTGGGAAATGCCTTTTGTAACGGGAAAAGGGATGCTCAGAAGACAAAAAATGTTCCCACATCCTGGCAAGGGCAACCTGCCCTCCCAGGCAGCGCTTCCTTCCCGACCTTGGCTGCCGAATCCATCTCACCTGGGGCACGGAGGTGCTCTGTGCCAACAAAGTTCACCTCAGCTTTGCAGCCATGGAGCTACCCCACTGCATCCACGGATGTGCACCCCAGGTGCTATCCCAGGGCTGCCCAGGGCGTTCCCAGCTCCGAGGGTTCCGCGTGGCGTCGCGTTCCAGCCCGAGCCGGGGCACGCCACGGCCGGCAGCCAAGCGCGGCACAGCGGGTGACTCAGAGTGCTCTGCAGCACGGCCAGCCCTGCCTGGCACTTCTGGCAGTCTGGGCATGCAGAGCAGCTAACAGGGGCAGCGCAGTGTGCCTGCCAAGTCAGCAGCAGCAGGGGTGGAAAATCCTTATTTTGCAGGGTTTAGGAGCATCCAGGGCACGCCTGGGAGATCTGGGGCTTGCTGGCGCAGTTTGGCTCGTGCAAATGCTGGCCAGATCATGGAATGGTTTGGGTGGGAAGGGACATCAAAGGTCATCCAGTGCCACCCCTGCCATGGCAGGGACACCTTCCACTAGTCCTGGTTGCTCCAAGCCCCGTCCACCTGGCCTTGGACACTGGGATCCAGGGGCAGCCGCAGCTGCTCTGGGCACTCTGTGCCAGGGCCTCCCCACCCTCACAGGGAACAATTCCTTCCCAATATCCCAGATAATTCTGCTCTCTGGCAGTGGGAAGCCATTCCCTGTGTCCTGTCCCTCCCGGCTTTTGTCCCTCTCCAGCTCTCCTGGAGCTCCTTTAGGCACTGGAAAGGGTTCTGAGGTCTTCCCAGAACCTTTTCCTCTCCAAGCTGAGCAGCCTGGCTCCACAGTCCTTTCCCTGACCTTTCTTAAGCCACACATTCCCAGATAGGCATCTTCTCTCTGTAGGGCCAGTATAAAGCTTAACCAAGCTCATGTTTATGCCTCCAAGTGCTGGGACTTTCCAGATTTAAGATCTGCATTTGTGGATGGGCAAAGCAAATGGATTAAGTATTTCATGGAGTTAAAAGCCGGCACAAATTCTTGTTTCATTTCCCCTGTGACTCAGAGATGAACACTCACTCCCTGGCGTGGCTCTCGTGTTTGCCATTGTTCCCCATCAGCTGTTCCTGGGGGAAAAGAACCTTTCCCAGGGAAGGAGCAATGTCCTCAAAGCAGGAAAAGCAATTTTGGCTGGAAAATCACAGGTCTTCAGAGTGGAGGGGGGCTGGTTTGATGCAGGTGATGTATAAGCCCAGCTGCCAGCTCAGCTGAGCCCAGCCTTATTTAGAATCACAGAATCATTAATGTTGGGAAAGCCCTCTAAGGCCATCGTGCCACCCATTAACCCTGCCCCTCTGTGTTCACCACTAAACTGTGTGCCCAGGTGCCCTAATTCAGTGCTGATCATCCACTAGGACTGAACAAACTCATCTTTGGGAGGCCATCATGAGGCTCTCCTCTGCCTTTTGATGAGAAACCAGCACTGGATTTGTATTTGTGAGGGGTTGGTTGCTGCTTTCTGGCGCTCAGGCTGAAAGCAGTAATCCAAGCTCACAGGAAACTCAAACCACTCAACAGATCTCCATTTTTGCACTGGGATATTAAATTAGGGGATTACTTGTTGCTAAAATGCTTTGATTGGTAATTACAGCCGTAATGTCTTACAGCCATAATTCTCCAGGGGAATAAAAATCTCTGGGGCCCTTTCTTAATCTCTTTCACATTTTGGGCTTTTCACCTCTCAAAGCCTCACCCTCCAACTCGCATCACTTCACTGGCACAAACAAGCAGCAGAAGAGGCAAGCTGGCAGGAGTGGGGTTGATCTCTGTGCCTTTGCTCATTTACAGCAGGGATCAACCACTTTGCCCTCAGGATGGAGCTTTGTGGTCACCTTGCTTCAGCGAGCAGGATGCTGCAGCCCAGAGCATTATCTCTGGGAAACAGAGAGGAATAGGAATTAAATCAGCTGGAGACACATCAGCACATTGCTCCCACTACTTCTCCTTCATTCAGGAAGTTTTGGTTCCCCTCTGTGTGTGAAGATCCAGCTCTAAACCCACATTTCTCCCACACTCACCCTCTGGACAGAGCATGCCAGGCCACGCACAGAATGGGCAAAAAAGTGCTGAAATTGGCTTATGTCACACTTTCAGCTCTGTGTCCGGTTCCACTTCCTTCCTGGCCTTGGCAGACGATGGGTGACTCCAAGATCTCCATGGCTGGTGACCTCTAAGGCCACACATTCATCTCCTGATGTCCTCTCCTTCTGTCTGCATCAAGGAGCTCCCTCCTCATCCAGGTCCAGCCTCCTTACAAAAGAACATTTCTTAGGAGCTTCCTCTCTGTTTCCTTTAAAGGCACCCAGTGTCAGGGAAGACTTGACAGAGACACCTTTTGTTTGGAAAAGCTGCTGGGAAAAGGGAATCTGTGTAGGATTTGTACCTTTCTTCTTCACCATGAGAGCACAGGCTTTCCAGAGAAGCTGTGCCTGCCCCTGGATCCCTGGAAGCGTCCAAGGCCAGCCAGGTTGGAGCAATTTGGTTTAGTGCAAGGTGTCCCTGCCCATGGCAGGGAGTGGAACTGGATGAGCTTTAACGTCTTTTCCACAAACCATTTTGTGATTCCATGATTTGAGGCTGCATCCAGATCCCAAGGTTTGCAATTCCCCTTGGCAGAGCAAGAGCCAAGCTCCCAGGCTCCACAGCTGGGAGGGTGTGAGGTTGGAAAGAGCTTTTCTTCACCACAGACACTGCTTCACATGCTGCTTCCCTGGCTGCAGGAAGAGAGGTGGAAAAGGGATTTGTCAGGCTGGCCAGGGTGAATGGAGGTGCCTGCATGAGAAAGCACCCAGAGAAACTCAGTGCCAGGGTGGAAGGGATGGCTGATGCTGATAACCAGGGCTGGATTGGGATGTGGCCCAGTGAGGAACACAGGGAAGGAGCCACCCCAGTCCAGCCCAGCAGCTGGGGGCTGATACAGTCCCCATGCAGCTGAACCCCAGGGAGAGCAGTGCTCTGATAAGGGCAGGGAGCATCCAGGTGCTGGCATCTCCATCATCCTCCCGCCCTGGAGGCCAGCCAGCTCTTCCCACAGCATTCCTGACCCACATACATCTGCTCTGGATGTGCCCTGTCCTTCCTGAACATCCACCATGCATGCAGAAAGCAATCCAGCAATCCCTTTCCCTCTGCAGCTGTAAATAGAGAGGAGAAGGGCTCCCCGCATCTTCCGCCAGCCACACAACAGCCTTGAGCCCTGTGAAGCTCCTGGTCCCCAAAACTGCTCTCAGACACATCTTTGTAGAAAATGAACTCCCTCCAGGTGGTTATTCACTCTCTGTCCAAGACGGAATTTTTCTCAGCTGCCCCGGAGGGATCCTAAATCACAAAATGGGTCACATTGGAAGAGACCTCAGAAATATAAAATTTCTAAGGTTGGGAAGAACCTGCAAGAGCACAAGTCCAGCCATTACCCAGCACCTCCATTTTCAGCTTTAAACCACATCCCCAAGTGCCACATCTACACATTTCTGAGCACTTCCAGGGATCCAGGGGCAGCCACAGCTTCTCTGGGCACCCTGTGCCAGAGCCTCACCACCCTCATAGGGAATAATTCCTTCCCCATATCTCATCTATCCCTGCCCTCTGGCAGTGGGAAGCCATCCCCCCTTGTCCTGTCCCTACAAGTCTTGTCCAAAGTCCCTCTGGAGCACCCTTGGAGCGCATTTAGGCACTGGAAGAGCCTCCAAAGTCTCCGTGGAGCCTTCTCCTCTCCAGGCTGAAGACTGAGGAGACCTTACAGGAGATGCATTGGAAGGACCCAGGATACTCAGCCCTCTCCATCCGCTGCCCTTCACACGACACCATCCACCTGCAGATAAAAATACCCCAGTGGGAGCAGGCAGGGATGGACCTGGCTGGGGACAGACAATGCTGGGATCACAGCAATGTGCCCTGGCCAGTTTGGGTTACACATTAACAGAGAAGGGGGAGAGAAACAGTGGAGGTGACGCACGAGCAGGCAGGGAATTTATAGCAGGACTGCCCACTGACAGCCTCATCCTGACGTGCTCCTGGCAGCAGCAGCTCTCTGGGACCTGGACACACTGAGACTTTTGGGATCAGAGCTGTCTCCATAAGGCCAGAGCCAATTTGCAGTAGGATCTGTCAGTATGGCAAACTTGTACTCCCAAGGAAGGTGAGGGAAATCAAATGGGGACCGTAAGAAAGATGGGGACAAACTTTTGAGCAAGGTCTGTGGTGATAGTATAAGGGGTGATGGTTTTAAACTAAAAGAGAGGAGATTTGGTTTAGGTATGAGGTAGGAATTTTATAATAAGGGTGGGGAGGTTCTGGCACAGGGTGCTCAGAAGAGCTGTGGCTGCCCCTGGATCCCTGGAAGTGTCCAAGGACAGCTTGGATGGGGCTTTACATCAGCAGAGAGGCCACACCTACTTCAAAGCACCAAGAAGCACCTGGATAGCCTTGGGAACACAGCCACACTGGGACGGGACAAAGGGCAGACTCCGAGTCCTGCCCCAGATGTGTTCACATCTGGCACACACAGTCAGAGAAAGAGCAGGAAAGCTGCCAGTTCCTGGAGGAAGAACAAACCCCATCAAGCTGCCGAGCATCCCTGCTCAGAGATATTTACACTTGCAACGTGTTCTCATGGAAATTAATCCCAGGCTCACCCCTGCAGGTATGGTAAACATGAGAAGTGAGGAATGGGGAGAGGCCAGGACAGCAGGGCAAGAGGAACAAAGCTGTTTGGGTGTTCCAGCCTTCCCGAAATGCGGTGGAGCAGGCCCAAGCAGGACGTGGCAGGGCTGCTCGGGCTCCCTTCCAGCCTGGCCAGACCTCCAGCCCCCCGCAGCCATCCCGGCTGCCCAACGAGTCCTCCCACCCCACTGGGACCTGGAGGAGGCTGATTCCATCCCCTGGGCTCCCCGACAGCTCCCTCGAGGTTTCCTCAGCCTATTACATTAAGCTAGCCCCAAAGAGGGGTTTTTAATTCCGCCGGGGAAAGCCAAGGCATGCAAGAAGCAAGGAATTCTGTGCATGGGGGAAAATGCATTGTGCCCTGTGAAACTTATTTTCTCTCATCCGTAGAATTCCGTGCTTCCTGCATGCTTTATGAATCTTGTCCTTCCCAACCCACGTGGGCTTTTTCCTTCTTTTTCTTTATGTTTCAATATTCCTTTATGTTCTTCTTTCCTGGCAAAGAGCAGAGAGCAATGCCAGCCTCTGAGCTGTCACCTGTCCCCTTCCCTGTTTGAGAGGTGTGATCCGCATCCCCATGGCACCCCCACGTGGGGAAAGCCTGGAGGCTCCGGCCCCAGCCTGACGTTTTCCTCTCCATGGAGGGAAGGAAGGAAGGAAGGAAGGAAGGCTGGAAACACCTCGTTCCGTGCCACCAGGAGCTTTGAAGGCCCGGAAGAAGCACTCAGAACAGAATTGTGGGTGTCAGATAATGTCAAACTCAATTTCTGGCTTTCCCTGCTCCTGGGAGTGGTCAGGAACATTATGGACATTACGGTTAATTGCTCCAGATAAATTTTGTCCTTTGTTTATTTTTTATTTGTTATACTTTTATTCACTTTTTCCTTTTCATTTCAAAAAATTATTTTATTCTTATCTATATCTATGATCTTAGATGGAAGTTCCAATATAAATGAATTTGATTCTATGTTTGTGTCTCTCTCAATGTCTCTATGTGCTTGTCTCTCTCAATCATTATATCCATTAAGCTTTTCATTACTTATATATTCATTTAAATATAAAATAAATTCTTATACATTCACATATATCCACACACAACACAAAATAAATATTCCTGTACAAGAGAGCTGGGGAGGGACTTTGGATGAGGGATGGAGGGACAGGACAAGGAGGAATGGCTTCCCACTGATGGAGGAAATGGATGGGATATTGGGAAGGAATTCCTGGCTATGAGGGTGGGGAGGCCCTGGCACAGGGTGCCCAGTGAAGTTGTGGATCCCTGGAAGTGTCCAAGGCCAAGTTGGACGTTGGGGCTTGGAGCAGCCTGGACTGGTGGAAGGTGTCCCTGCCCATGGGCAGGTGTGGAATGAGATATTTTTTAGGTTCCTTCCAACTAAGCCATTCTCGGATTCTATGACATTCCTAAACATCCACATTTGCTACAATTAAATAGCACACATTCCATAAAAAAAGCTGACTTCCCTGGAAGAAGCTGCTGTGTTGTCAGTCCCCTCCCTCCACAGTCTCTACTGGCGAGCAAACCCTTCTGCCAGGAGCATTCCTGTGAGCCCAGTGGGCAAAATCCACGGTACTAGGGAGCAAAGCCTTCTGCCAGGAGCATTCCTGTGAGCCCAGTGGGCAAAATCTGTGGTACCAGGGAGCAAACCCTTCTGCCAGGAGTGCTCCTGCCAGGCCAGGGGGCAAAGTCCATGGCTGGAGAAGCCGCTGTGCCAAGGCTCCGGCAGCTGGAGCTGCCTCCTGCATTAATCACAGGCCCAGCGCGGGTTCCAGCTCGCTGGATTCCGCTCGGAAGCGCGTCCTGGCAGCCAAGAAGCCTCCAACACATCGTGGTTTTGTGCTTGAAAAGGTTTAAACCCCTGCAGGGATTAAATTCAGGAGGGAAGAATGAACAGGCAGCAGCCTCTTGGGAGCCGCGATCCAACGTGTTGCCTTGGCCTGAGGATGGGAATCAAGGGAGCTCCATTCCCTAAAGCTCCTCTCCAAATTTTGCTTTTATGGCTAAATTCTTCTTTATTTTTTTTTTTTTTTTTTTTTTTCTGGATGAGAGAATAAGCTGCTGTTTTCAGCTGTGGGTTGTCACCATCAGCTGGAATTTGGCTCTTGGGGTTTCCAGCCTCGATGTCTCATCTCTGTTGGGGTTCCCTGAGAGGTGTGTATTGCTCTGGGGCCTTATCTGTACCCTCCTTCATACAAAATGAAATGAAATGAAAATAAATGAAATAAAACAAAATTTAAATTAAATGAAACAAGATAAAATAAAGGTCAGTAAAATATAAAATAATTACTGGTCTAGTGAAAGGTGTTCCTGCCCATGGCAGGGGATGGAACTGGATGATCCGTAAGAGTCTCTTCCCAACCCAAACCATTCTGGAATTCTATGAGACTCAACTGCCTTCCAGTCCTGCAATAAGAAAGGAGAAATCGAGGGATAAAGGCTCAGGATAAGCTGAACTACAATTATGCTGTGAAAACAAGCATTTTGATAAAATATACAAGACTTAGACACTTATACTATTGACTTTTTGATAATCTTTATTTCACATCCTTTTTCTCTCCTATTATCAGCACTATTATTAAGATATGGAAGAGCTACAAGAGGCAGCTCCATCAGGATTTATCATCCCAGATGCAAAATCCTCCAGGATTCACGTTGAACCCGCAGCACTCCATGAGTCAGGCTTCAGGGAATCTGTGGTCAAACAGATAAAACATAATTATTCATGGAAGAATACAAGCAAATAGTGGAAAAACAACTGCATCATAAGTGAGGATGATACATCTGCCTGTAGGCCTGGTACCTAAAATGCTTCTCAGTCCTGCATGCAGAAGTCTTGGCACAATTTTTTAAAAACCTGGGCGAGATGAAGGTGTCCTTGCCCTTGGCAGGGGGGTGGAACCGGATGAGTTTTCAGGTCCCTTTCAGCCCAAACCATTCCATGATTCCATGAAGGGCTGCACATGCAGATCCCATCCCATTGCAGCCCTAATAGAGAGATGAGATATTTTTTTGCAGCATCTGCTGCTGCACCAGGTCTCACTAATAATTTCAAATTTCCCAAGGAGAAAGAGTTAAGACTAATTAGCAGCACTAAATAAACTAGGAGCTGGAGGGGAAAGCAGCATTCAAGTGGCACTTTAGTTTTAAAGGTGGTTAAAGCATCTTTAAAGGCAAGGGGTCACTTTCTGGGAGCTGGAGCAAAGCAGCTCATCAATAATGAAGGAGCCGGCAATGGAGCAGCACCGCTGGAGCACTTGGGAAAATGCAATTATGGGAATTGCCTGATGCTCTGCAAACTGCCCCGGTAATTCGCTTAAGGGAAGCAGCCAAATGCATGTTAATATTTCAAAGATTTCGTGGCAGCAGAACTAATAAGCAAAGGCCAGGAATTTCAGTGCTGGGGCCGGGGGTTAAAACCCCAAAAGTACTTCTGATCAGGGGTGTCTAATTCACACCCAGCGAAACATGACAGGGCTGGGAGCATCACCTCTGCCTCCTGGGCTCTCTGCGTCTGCAATGCTCAAGAGTTCAGCTTTGTTTTATTTTCCTTTGGTTTAAACTAACCCCATGCAAAGGCTCGTGCCCGGGTGCTCTGCTCCCCGTGTGCTGCCCTTGGGACGCACCAGGATCTGGGATTCTCCATCGAGGGATTCTCCAGCCGCTGTCAGGGGGAGATGGTCTCTCATGTGCTTCAGGTCAAGTCCAGCTCTTGCTGCCCAGCTTTGTTAGGGCAGCCTGGAAAGTGCTGGGGGGAAGGGGATGGCTGCTTTGTGCCGTGGAGCACCCCTGAGTGCCACCAGCTGCGTCCCGCACCCCAATCCCGGTGTGTGGATCCTGTACTGGATGGTGCCTTGGAGAGCACTGCACTCCTCTGGGCACCTCCCTGCACCCCTGAGCACTCCAACAGCATCCCAACCAGTCCCTGTGCACCCCCTGCGCTGCCCCATGCACACCCTGCTGTGCAAACTCCTTCACCCCTGTGCACCCCTTGTGCTAAACCCCAAATCCTTCACGCACCCCTTGTGCTAAACCCCAAATCCTTCATGTACCCCCCTGTGCAAGCCCCAAATCCTTCATGTATCCCCTTGTTCTAAACCCCAAACCTTCTGTGTGCACCCCGTACACAGCCCTGCACCCTCATTCTGCACCCCACACACACCCCCACTGTGCACACCCCATACACGCCCTGTACACAGCCCACTGTGCACACCCATATACGCCCTGTACACACCCCATTGTGCACACCCCATAACGCCCATACAAACCCCATTGTGCACCCCCATAAACCCCCA
>JAYDZK010000001.1:1106182-1138854 GCA_034509185.1 Euphonia xanthogaster
GGGGCTCCTGGCGGGCTGGGCTTGGGGGGACGGGGGGATGCGGGGCTCCGAGGCCGCGGGGAGGGGGACGCAGGGTGGGCTGTGCGGTGGGGGAGGCTGCGGGGAGGTTCGGAGAGGGAGCGCGAGTGTTGGGAAGCGAGAGGGGGGCGCAGCGGCGAGTTGGGGGCCGGGGGGGCTTTGGCGAGGGTGGCCCTGCGAGGTGGGTCGGGGGGAGATGCCGGGGGGTGCTGGGGACTGGGCACGGAGGGGCTGTGGGGTGGGAGGTGGGACAGGGCAGGGATGGGGACGCGCTGGCGAGGATGGAGGTGCAGGGGGGCAGCGCTCCGTGAGGGACCCCCCTCTCCAGCGGGGGCTCTCCCGAGGGAGACGGAGGGCTGGGAGGGGGGCAGTGGCTGCGGAGGGCTCGGCTGCACGGAGGCGTCGAGGGTCGTGCAGCTTGTGGGGTGCTGCCACGGGAATTTTGGGGGGCTCGTGCGGTGCGCTGGTGCCAGCAGCGAGGGCTTGGTTGTCTTGGGGAAGAAGGTCACGTCTGGAGTTGATCCAGGGACGCAGACTGTCCCGGCGTGTGCCAGGAGCACACGGGAGCACACAGGAGCAGGGGCAGCAGGAATTTGTGCGGCGTTTTCACGCGCGTTCCCACGTGCGATGGGAACAAGCTGCCGATGCACCGGGGAGGCTCTCCGGGTGACCCTGCGGTCCGTGGGAATGTGGGGTGCTGCCCACCGGGGGGGCTGGTGTGGCAGCGGAGGCAAGCGGGAATGGAAATTTGGGATAAACGCTGTGCCCGGTGCGGCTTGTCTGGCTGGGCAGGTTGGTATCTGGGAGACCTGAGCTGCCTTCAGCTGCTCCCTGGTGGTTTTTGGGCACGTTTTGGGGGTTGTGCGGAATGGTCGGGCTGTGGAGGGGATGGAGAGGATGGAGAGGCTGCTCCTGTGCGGGCAGGAGTTCCGTGGGGCTGCTCCATGCCCCGCTTTGGGGTGCTCTGGCTGTGATGGTCTGCAGCCCCATGGAGATTTTCCATGTGGGATTTCTCCGTGGGGAGAGGAGATTGCCCCGTTCTGCGCCTGGCAAACCCCTGCCACAGTGACCGGGAGAGGAGGGAATGTGAGCAGGATTCCCTTGTCATGCCCAGAGCTCCCCAGCAGCCCTGGCAGGCAGCTGCAGTGAAGGTCTCATTCCTGCCTCCCAGCCTCTGATTTTAGGGGCTGACTCTGCTTTTGTCAAACAAAACCGATTTAATTTCAATTATTTCAATTTTAGTGTATTCATTTTACATTCATTTTCTTTGCCTGTACTATTTCATTTGAGCTTATTTCCATTACCTGGGTTGTGTTGTGTGGGTTTATTTATTTTGAGTTGGACTTTTTTATATCCAGATAAAACCAAAAATGCTGAAAGTTCACGTTAAAAATAGACACTTTTCCTGCTTGAATTCAGGGGCACACATGTGATTTATTTTTCTGGTGTCATGTCAAAAACTTGTCTTTATGTGATGTTGTGATTAAAGTGTGCTTGTTGCTGGGGCATGACTTTCAGAGTTAAAATAGGGAAGCTGATGAGATACAGGATTTTATTTTTTTTTTTGCCTGGCTAGTGAAGAGGAGGGAGATGGTTGCCCTCTTCCTCTGTGAATTTCTCATCCCTCTGCAGTAACAATTTGGCATTTCTGTCCTCATGAATGCGTAATGTGTTCAGAGATATTGGTGATCATTTTTTAGGCCGATATGTGGATTCCCTGTGATCACTAGAGGGCTTAAATACCAAGACCTCTTTTTGAATAAGAAACAAGAACAAAACAATTCCAAGGTTCCCTTCCAAAACCAAATCATTCCCAATAGCTGGGCCATTAGTGCTCCTTGCCAGTTACCGAGCAGGTTCCCAAAGTATGGGAACTTTGGCTGTGCAGGATCACAAGGCTCAAAGGAAAACTACAACAGTACTAAAAATGTAAAGCCAACCTTCCGAAGCCTTTCCCAGTTTGTTTGTTTGTTTTATTGTTGAAATGTGACTTAAACTACAGAAAATATAAGTGGTCCTTGGGCTGGTTTGTTTGTTTTCCTGATGAAATGTGACTTAAACGAAGGGAAATAGAAGTGGTCCTTGGGTTTGTTTGTTTGTTTTCTTGTTGAAATGTGACTTGAACTGCAGAAAATATAAGTGGTCCTTGGGTTTGTTTGGGTTTTTTGTAGGTGAAAGTTACACAAGAGCTGAAAAACATTCAGGTTGAGCAGATGACAAAACTTCAGGCCAAGCATCAGGCAGAATGTGACCTACTGGAAGATATCAGGTAAGGCTACAGAAAAAGTTACCAAAATTCCTTTAAGGTCCAGTTTTTGGAAGAACATTTGAGTTACAAAATTCAGGAACTGACGATGGAATTTCCTCTTTGGATTTCCTGCTTTTAGGCTGTTAAAGTTTTGACACAGCTGGAAATTATAACTGGAGCTAACACAATGCAAACCCTTTTTTTCTTCTCTTCAATGGGGGAAATGTTAAAAGAAACTCACAAACAACATCCAAAAAGCATTGGTCTTTTCAGCAATATTTATTTACATAATATGCTGAGACTTTGATTTGCCAGTTGTAAAAGGCTGCTAAAATTACTAAAATATTTTAAAGCCACTGGTGATTTATGTCTCTCTTGAGATAGCTTTGAAAAGCACTTTCAAACAGATTGCATTTTTTTACCAGAAAATTACAAGAAGATATCTGCATTTATAATTTAAAACTCTGCATGGGCTCAAAACAATAGAGAAAATCCACACAACATCAGTTGTGGGGGTTTCATTATTCCTTTTACCTAATGTGATTTGCTTCTCCTGAAATTAAAGGTTTGCTTTTAACAAAATATGGTGGGAGTGGGTACCTGGCATTATATGGAGGATTAATCATTCAATTTCCTGTAAAATATTCAGCAGAAGTCCATTGCTGCCCTGCTCTTTTTGGCAGTGGAAGTTAGTCCACATGTTAATTATTGAAATGAGGTTTCCTGCTTGATGTTTGTGTATTAAATGCAAGTGTTTGGCTTTGACAGATGAAGTTCTGTTTATCAGTGTCCTCCATAAATCAGAATGCCAAGGCTGTAGCCTCTTCTCCCCCTTGTATTTTTGGGTGTTGAAACACTTAGCTTTTTTTTTCTATGGGAAAGATCACAGCGTTCATTTCCTCAGATTAAGGTTATTCTGGGGAGTGTGTAACACGCAAATGCTGAGTAATAAGTCACAGACTGATCCAAGGAATTTTCCCCCCTTAGATGGAAACTTATTTTTAGAGTATCTAGGCTGAGTACTGCTGCCATAGCCCAGGTTTTGTTAGCACTTGCTATTTTTCAGGAGCTTATGATCACTTCAGCCTGTATTCTGCTGAAAGATGTCATAAGCCTGTGGATACAAACCCAGGAAAACGTGAAAATGCCAGCTTAAAATATCTTCCTTTAATGTAATTTAATTTCTGCAGTTAATTAAATGTCTGAATTTTAATGTTGGAGATTAGGAAGCTGGGTTAATATGTTTAATTCACTCCCGTGGTCACTGAGTGTGTTCAGCACTCTGGTTGCAGAATTGCTGTGTGGATTTACAGATGAAACATTCTTTCAGAGTGGGATGATGAGATGGGGTATGACAGCTCAGTGTTGTCAGTGATTTGTTCAAATATCAGATAAGAGAATCAGAACCCGGGAATTTGGGGTTAAAAGCATTTGCTGAACAAGCCCTGATCTTGGTGTGTGATGCAGAGGCCTTTGGATTGGGAAGGGGGGAAGCTTTGGGGGCTCCATGGTGTTGGTCAGGGTGTGATGCTCCTGGGGGAATTTGGGTTTCAACCTCACCCCAATATCCCATCATTTATGGCTGGATTCAGGATATGCAGCCACCGTGGTTCCGGAGCGTTCCAGAAAGCTGGAACCTCACACATGATCTTTCTGTCTCTGTTTTCATAGAAAGCACTCTGCTGTTATCCCAAAGTATGGAATTTGAGCACAGTGCCATTTGTTGATCAAGGCTCAGAATGGTTTGGGTCCTTTGGTAGCGTTTTTGAAGCTTTTGGGCACTGCAGGGGCACAAATTTGTGCTCAGAAATCCAGAAACTGAAGTGCTGCAATGAATCAGGGCTTGCAAACCAGTGATTAAAAATGCATGCTTGAAAAAGTTACTTTTTTTGTGAGTAATTGCTTCGTTTGTTGGCACATAAATGCAAGCATTCAAATCACATTTTTTGTATCGCTTCTGCTGGGTTTTTATGTGCAACTAAAGAGAAGTGATAGGAGGAAAAGATCAGAAAGTTCTCCAGCAGAATACATCTATTGTCTGGTGTATTAGCAGATGATTTTTGGCAGCCTACCAGCCCATGAAGCATGCTTGCAGTACCAGCAGCTTAGATATCTTTATGCAAAACTGGGGATTCTTGGTCAGGTTTGAGGTATGTGTGTTTAACTACTCTTTTTTTTTTTTTGGATGGCTTTTGACACTATGTAAAATTCTAGTATTTATTTTTAAAAATACCAAATGTCCATTTCAGTCTTAACAAACTGTGTTGTTCCTCTGTGAAAGCTCAGTAGCACTAAAGCTGAAATCTCTTTCCATGACTTGACAAGACTCTAATAAAGAATGTGTTTGAAATGTGTTAGCAAATAGATTTAAAAATACATTTCTGTGTTTATAATCTCTGTTTGGCTCTTCTGTTACATTTCTTCATGCTCAGTGACTGGGGAATTTGGGGAACAAGTGATTCAGGATGCTTTTAGGGTCTTTGGCTTACTTTCAGGCATGACATGTGTTTATCTTCTGTAGCTAACCAAAGCTATCTCATGCCTTCATGTGGGAGATCTGTGTTGGCATTACCATAGAAAAGGTTGTCTTTCTGCCACTGGGATGGAGAAAAAGGGGTTTTTTCCTTGGCAGGTAAATGTAGGTTTTGTTGCTGTGGTCTAGAAACCCTTCAACATTTATGGCAAGTAGTCCTTCACTCCATCCACACTGGCTGCTTTTAGGCAGTGAGTTAATTATTGTTTTGCTGTGCTGTGATTGGCTGAATTTATCAGAGGTGTTAGCAATATTCATGTATTTTATTTTGGTTTTAAGGTTGCCTTCTTTGACTGATGGTAGTAAGTCACAGCCAGGGTCGGCAAATGCTCTTGGTTTGCTGGGACAGAGGGATGCTTTCCTTTTGTGTGTGTCCCAGTGCCTGCAGAATTCTACAGAACTCTGTATGATTCACATTTCAATGCAGCTTGGCATTTCTGTGAGGTATTTATGTGCTACAGACTTCATAAACTCATTAAGGGATAATTGCTTTACATTAAACATTGGGCCTTGCTTTTTCAAAGGCTTGGGGTCTGCTTTTCCAAGAGCACTTGTTATGCCTTTTCAGGTTTTGCTGAAGTATCCTAAGATGTCCTTTCTAAAGCTTCTTCACATTTGTGTTTTGCTACAGAGAATGAAGTTGGGCTTACATGTCTGTTTTAACTTTAGTCTGGACTAAAGAGGCAGGGCCAGGTTTACTGGCCCAACTAATTCTGCTGCAGCACAGGGTGGGTTCAGTGGGTCAGGGAGCTCACCCACCTGAAATCAAACCTTCCCTGGCTTTTCTCCCAGGTTTTTTGATAAATCCAGTCCCTGGTCCAGTGTGGCAGGGGAGGGAGGAGGAATGATGAGTACCTGTGGGAGGAGAGGGAAAGCAAAGCTGCTCAACAGCAGCCCAGGTTCACCCGGGTTTAAAGTCACTGTGTAAGCCCAGCCTGATGCCCCTGTGGAAGGCACAGCTGCTGCTTTGTGAGTTACAGCTCTGGAAAATTCACCTCATTTAAGTCTTAACTGGTTTTGGCTGTCTGGATGTGCTGATCTACGTTGCCTCATCCTTTTAAGTCATTTGAAATGAGATGTAAAGATTGCCTGATTTCTGGCTGAGAAGGAGTAACAATACAGTCCTTTCATTTGTTGGCTCCTGATTTTAGTTTTTTCAGGGTTTTTTTTCCCTCATTCATAATTTAAAAGGAATTTCCAAAAAGACAGGCTCACCATCTACTCGTGCAACTGATAGAGAGGTGAATCTATGTACAAATACTTCCTTCTGTTTCCTTCCCTCTTCTGTCCTTGTGGTTTCTGCCTCCTGACACACTCTTTTTGATAAAGCTGCATTTCTCTGTTATTCACCTTTCTTCTGCTGCTGCCTTGCCTTTGTGGGGTGTCCTTATGGGTCCCTTCCAGCTCAGAAAATTCTGTGATTCTGGGATTTTCTACCTTCCAGCCTCTCCTCCAAAGCTCTGCCTCCTGACAATTCCTTCTCCCTTCCAATTTGTCCACTTCTTTTTTTTTTTTTTTTTTTTCTCCAAGGTGCTTCATCTCCTCCCTTTCTTTATCCAGTTCTGACCTTGTAAATTTTAATTAGTTCTCTATTCCTGAGATTCTTTTCTTTTTAATGTGCAGCAGAGCCACTGAAGACATGTTAAGCCAAGTGGGGAGATCTCGTGGCTCTTCCTTCCCAATGTGAGCCCTTCCCTGTCTTGGATGCTGTTGCTGGGCTGTCCCTCCTGCAGATTGTGAGGGAAGCAGTAATTCCAGGGCAGGATTTGTGTTTCTGTCCCCAGGGTGAGGACAGAGAACTCCTTCGATGCCTCAGCCTGTCATAACAAGCCAGAGCGAGCAGCACAGATCTTTAAAAAAAGAAAGTAAAAGTATGAATGAATTTACATCTGTAGCCAGCCAGTTCCTGCTCGTTTTAACATGTCATTTTCTTTGCTCAATTATGCTCCGTGGAAGCTTTTGCTGTTGGATACACTTTGTACTCCCTGGTGGAATTTGTGCTCCTGGAATCTGGCTGGCTGTGTTGGCAGGTTCCTGATAAGGTTTATGGCAGCTGGGGCTGAGTCTGGAGTAGAGACCAGCAGCAGTTCCAGTTTTAAATACAGCAAATCTACGAGATCCCTTAAAAGATTCTGTGTTAGGGAAGAGCCTTGTGGAGCTGTGGAAGGAGGAGCAGATGGAGAAAAAAGCTGTCAAATAATATGTATTTGCATGTGTGTGTAGCCATATGTATTAGAATTCCGTAAGAGATTCTGAATAATTTTGAGAAATCTCTGCTTTTCCTGCCCCCAGGCATGGTGGTGGTGAGGAGTTTACCTTTCTTCCTGTTCTTTCCAGTCTCCAGCTGCGGGGAATGCAATTTATTTGAGTATTCCTGAACCCGGGCTCCAGAGCATGTTTGCCTCTGGCTAGTGGTATCTGATAAAGCCCCTTTTAAAAAAATTCATCTATCCACGAGCAGGTCCATCTCTTTTTTCCCTTTATCCTGCTGAGAAATGTGTCCTTCCTTTTCCCCTCAAGGTCATTCCCTGCATTCAGCAGATGCAATGCTTGCCTCTGGTCTTTGGGGCTTTATTTCAGTAGGAGCAGAGTGATTTGCTGTGCTTACAGGTTCTGAAACCTGCAACCTGCCAAAGTGGAAAGCAGCAGAAAAATCAGAAAAATTCCCCAAAACAATGTGCAAAACGTTATTTTTCCTGGGTTTGACTCACACTTGAGGCTTTCCTTTGTGTGACTGGAATATTTATTTCTTTAAAACTTCCAATCTTCTTATGAGCTGGTGACATTTCTTTCCTCCTGGGTTGATCTTTCTCACCACTAGTGATTATTGTGACTTTATTTTGTACTTTCAGGTTTTTTTCCCAGGCTCTGCTAATTAGTTGAGGACGCACAATTCTTTGCTGTAACACTAAATAAGCAGAAATTTCAGAATTTTGGAGAAAAGTTGGTGCAGTTACTTCTGAATAATATTCCATATAAAGATACCACAGAATCTGTGGTCTGGGCACGTTACCTATAATTAGGCAGGGCTTTAATGAGATGCTCACATTCTTGACGGAATTAAAATCTGGTGATGTTTTGACTGGAACGGTTTGAGGGAAGCTTGGAATGTACTTTAAAAAAAGCTGTTGCCTACTGGCTGTGGAAATCCAAGTTCTGAGCAAAAAAAGAAGAGTTTTAGTATAAACATGGCCACAGTGTAATGATTCAGGCCTGTCTTGGCACAGTGGAATTGAGAAATGGACCACATTCCTTCTTTTTTTTTCATCCCTGACAGGCAAAAATTAATGGATCCCCTGTTTTAGTATTTCTGAGTATCTTGCAACTGATGAAAGTTAAATAATCAAAAGCTTTTTTTGTTTGCTTTTTTATAGCAGAATAGTGTAAAAAGGCCCGACAAACCATTTCTCACATCAGAATGAAAATTCTTTTTTTCCCCATTTTTTTTCTCTGAGGTTTGCATTTGAATGAGCTTTTTTTTTTCTTAAAGCAATTCCAACACACAGTCTGGAAGTCTGATTTTTAAGGACTTTCAGGAGACCCTGGGCTTGTTCTGTGAAGCTGTGGCTTTAGTGTGAGTTTGGCTTCCAAGACATAACAAGAGGATTTGGGTTCTGAGTACAACAACTCCTTGCCAAAAATTGCATTTTCACTTTTCACTCGTGCCCCATTTTTTATGAACGAACTCTTTAGTCTGCAGAAAGTCCTGTGGGTTTGGTTTTTGGGGTTTTTTTTCCTGAATTTTATCCGAGCATGGCTTTTCCTGGGCCCAGCTCTTGTTTTTCACCACGATGTTACTTGGCAGAGCTCTGGGAAACCAGCAGCTGCCATGAAGTCCTGTAAAGTTGCCTTTGGTACAGATTTTCATGGGGACAGCTGCAATCTGTATTAAAATATACTGCACAGGGTGGTTCTAAAGGAATAGCAATTGATTCTTTTGATCCACTTGTTCAAACTCAAGGTGCTTCTTGGGTTTTCTTTCTTCTCCATCACATCACTCCTGTGGTGAAGGCTTTCCCTCAAGGCTTTTCATCCCAGCTCTTATTGAAACCCCTGTGTAAGGGGGATTGCAGGGGACATCCCACAAAGGTCAGGATGAGCTGTGTTGGAGAGAGGAAGAGCATTCTTCCCGTTCTGGGCACAATTGGGGTGGCCTGGCCTGATTTCCTACGGTGGTTGTCACAGAGTCATGGAATATCCTGATATGGAATGGGCCATCAGGATCATCCAGTCCAGCTCCTGGCCCTGCAAAAACACCCCCAAACCCCTCTTGTGCCTGGGAGCATTGTCCAAAGGCTTCCTGAAGTCAGGCTTGGTGCTGTCACCATTCCCTGGGGAGCCTGTCCAGTGCCTGCCCACCCTGTGGGGGAAGAGCCTTTTCCCAGCACCCAGCCTCAGCCTTTGGCTCCGTTCAGTTTGCTGCCAGGTTTATTTTGCAGGTTTTGCTGCCTTTGCCAGTATCCCGTCAGGAGACCTCAGAAACCTTGTGCCTTGTCAATTCCAGCATCCTGAAAAACGATGGGAATGGGATTACCAAATCCTACACCATGTAAATATTCCGTGTAGGGGAGATGGAGGTAAAAAAGAGGTTGTGGGTTTGTATTGTTTTTTATTTCCCAGAAAAGGGCTGATGTACCATGGTTATCTTGGCTGCAGAGAACTTGCTGTCCTTCCTTCGCTCTTCATTCCCAGCTGGTCCTTGAGATCAGCCTCTCCTGCTCCCAGTGAACTTTTGACCCAATTAATATCTTATCTTACACGTGGTGAATTTGGTTTTCTGATGAATATGCATCTGATTTTTAAACTTCTTTTTTGCTTAGTAAAATCATTGACCTTGTTTAATCATCTTGATTGCTTTTTTGCATATGAAAGCACACAGAAAATTGATACTTACACTGCATTTATACTTTTAAAAACTGGCAGTTGAAAAAAGGCTAAAACCTTATCAAACCCAAGCTGCTCTGGTCAAATGTTTGCAGTATAAACTGGTTTATAATGGCTCAATGTGGTGCTTTTCTGACTGGTTTTTATAGTAGGTTTTAAAATTTTAATAACATTTTTCCTAAATGCACGGTAGGACTATATTAAGTTGGGGGCTTGTTATTGACTTGAAGCTTGTAAGTGTTGGGTTGTGTTTATTTATGGAGTAAATGCAGTATTTCCAATTAAAACTTGAGGAAAGAGAGGGAAAGTATGGAATTAATGGTTGTAGGTCTTGGCTTGTGTTTATTTAGGAAGCGAATGGAATATTTCCAATTAAAACTTGAGGAAAGAGAGTAACTGCAAAAATAATCTATTGAAATCTAGGGTTGTTTTTTATTTTTGCTGTGTGCTACTGTAAGCATGGAGATTCCATTCTCAGACTTTTAAAATGATTCCTAACCTTCGGAGCCGCTCCTTCCGAGAGCCTTTGGAGTTATTTTAAGCGTTCCTTTCTTTGTGCCGCTGTGAGAACAGTTTGGGCCAATCCCCAGTGGCTCTGGGAAGGTTGTTCACACACTCCTCTCTCCTCCTGCGCCGGCTCCACCGAGCATCCTTTTAATGAGACAGACAAAATGCACTGGTGTCTAATTTTATGAGCAGAGCTCAGCCATGCAGAAGACTTTCGAAGATTTATGGTGGTAGAGCCACTGAGTAGAGTTATTTCTAGCCAGATGCAAGCCAATCTTAGTGGGGAAAATGTTGGCACTTACGGCCATGTTTAAATACATACAATCCTGAGCATAAATAAGGTTTTTTGAGAGGGCTCTGCTGTGTTCTGTTTGCATTTTTGAAGGAGAAAAAAAAAAAAAAAAAAAAAGGGAGGAGGCAAAAAAACTGAGCAAGCCACAATTTTTCTTGAGGGTATGATACTCTGAGATGAGCTCAGATCAGAAGTGCCTTTAAAGAGCTTTGAATAGAAGAACGAATCCTAGATTTGTGGAATGGTTTTGGGTAGGAGGGGGATGTTAAAACTCATCCATTCCTACCCCCTGCCTTGGGCAGGGACACCTTCCACTGTCCCAGGTTGCTCCAAGCCCTGTCCAGCCTGGCTTTGTACGTTTCCAGGGATGCAGGGGCAGCCTCAGCTTCTCTGGGCACCCCGTGCCAGGTCCTCCCCACCCTCCTAGTGAGGAATTCCTTCCCAATATCCCAGTTAATCTTTCTCTCTGGATGGCCCCGTCCTTCCCGTGTGTCAACTGCGCTGCTCAGCTTGGCGTCAGTCTGCAAACTGGGAATTTGAGAAATCACTTAACTGTGTGAAAGGTGGAATTACTTTGCTCTTATTTCAGAGCTGCAGAGATGAGGGGCTGAAGTTCTTGAAAAATGAAGGGAAATTGACCCCTATTTTTCAGTCTTTCAGCAGGGAGTAAAGTAGTTGTAATCTCTTGACATAATTGGGAATTTCTGTCTTGAAACATTGCCATGTGTTAGGCTGCTGAATTTCTGTTAATGTTTGACCTGAAAACCATTGCCTTTCCATCCTAAAGCCAGGCAGAGGCAGAAAAGACTGGCTAGATTGCCTTGTGAATGAAAAAGAATATTCAGAAAAGCAATAATAGGCCATGTTAGGGTGTCTTGATTTCTAGCACCTGCTTTTCATAGTCCTGGTTGGTTTTAGCCTGTCTTATCTCTAAATGTACTTTGCTCATTTTCAGCTGTGTTGCCACTGGTGAGAAAGGGAGTAGATGGCAGTGGTTTCCCCGTGTTATTTTAATGTGCTTGTTGTTTATGAAGTTTTCTTTCATGTTAATTGATTTTGTGTGATTGTTTCTAATTATCTCTCTGTGATCTGAGCTGGCTGAGTAAGAGAACAAGTACATATCACTGCCTAGTAACACCTAATTAAGAAAGAGGTCCTGCTTTTGAAATTCCTCTTTGTCTCCTCATTCTTCCTCTGTTCTTCTCAACTCTGTTGAGCCAGAGCTGTGTGAAGAGAGACGGGACAGGGAAGGACTGGAGAGGATCCAGCAGAGGATACAAAGATGATGAAGGCCAGGAGCACCTCAGTTCAGGGGAAAGGCTGAGGGAACTGGGCTGTTCAGCCTCGAGAGCAGACAGCTGAGAGAGGATCTTATCAATGCATGCAAGTATTTTCAGGCTAGCTGCCAAGGGGATGGGGCCAGACTCTTTCCAGTGACAGGACAAGGGGCAACGGGCACAAACTGGAATGCAGGAAGTTCCCCTTGAATATGAGGGGAAGAAACTGCTGTGAGATGGCAGAGCACATGGAGGAGGCTGCTCAGAGAGGCTCTGCAATCTCCTTCCCTGGGCTTATTCCAAACTGGTCTGTGTGAACCTGTTTTGGCAGGGGGATTTGACTGGGGGGGGTCTCCAGAGGTCACTTCCAGCCCCAGCCATTCCATGGTTGTGTGATTTGATGAGATTAAGAGAGGACCATCACAAGGGTGGGGTTTTTTTTTTGACAAGATTCACAGCAAAGCACAAATATTTGAATTGAACCTGTTTATTGAACCATCTCCTGTGGCATTGGTTTAAGGTGGTAAACTGAAGATACCTCACTGTACCAACAATACCAGGATGCTCCTTAAAAGTAGATTTGCCTGAAAAGGCTGTCTCATCCAACCCTACGAGGCAAAGGAGCCTGGCTGAAGTTACTTCACATCTGCATCTTGAAAACCTCCACAATGGGGACTCCATGCATCTCCTGGGAGGTTGTTCCAGAGACTCATGTTCTCTTTCTAAAATGTGGCAATTTGGGAGCAAAAGATTCAAGGCTCGTGATGTGATTTCCTCTGGATCTCTGAGCAGTCTCATCTTTTCTTTGCAGTTAAAAGATCATTGGTTCTCTGTAGTATTAGCAAACATTAGTATTTTTGAGGTACTTGTACAACTAATGTCTTTGGGATTGTTAGTGGGAGTTGCAGCTATTCCTTGTATCCTACACATTTCCCACCCAGTAATAGAGGAGAGATGAGAGGAAAGTAATTTCTGCAGTTGCAGTAAGACTGGTTTGTACCTCCTTCTTAGCTCTTTTCTGTGTGTTTCAAATCAAAGCAAAGGCTCAGAATTGTAACAGTGTGGGAGGTGTTGAGTCTCTCGAATCACTATAAATAGTGGCAGACTTGAGAGGACTTGGGAAAGCTTGGGAAGTGCAGTAGTTCTCTTTGGGAATCTCATTTCTTTTCCCCTGTGATGTACAGGCTTTCAGCGGAGCATCTGCCTAAAACCTTCTGATTTGGCTGAATGTATGCAGAGCTTGAATGATGTGCATTATGTTCAGATAGGTTAAAAGTGCAAACAAAATTTTTCTAGGCATTGTTCATCCATATTTGTATTAATTGATGTGAAAGCAGATTGTAGTTAATTGCTATGAGCTAAGCAGCTGTGTAGAAAACAAAGAAGGCCCTATATTCTAGCTTTTCTAAGCATTTGGAGCTTAGGCTTTTCTGCTGAGGAGGTGAAGGTAGTCTTTGTGATTACAGGAGTTTTTCATTTGGAAATATGCAGAATTTTGATTAGAGTATCCAGAGAGTGGTTGAAGTTGCAGTCTGAGGTGATGCAGTCTGCCTCTTGTTGGCGGAAAGTGGCTGAACTTGATCCCTAATGCCCGAGGAGCCGAATCTTCTGTCTGTTGGGCGTTTGGTCCTCAAGAAATAATTTTAAAAACCTGTGTAAAGGCTTCAATCATCTTCCAATGTGTCACTGATAAAAATGTCCTTTGTTTGTCTGCGCTTGCTTTCCTGTGCGCTCCCTCTTCTTTTGGCAAGAGCCTGCTCTGCCGCTCTCCATCCTGACAAAGAGCAGCACGAGGAGGAGCGAGGGCACATTTCTCTTCGCTGAAGCCGAGCGCGGCCGCGTTGTTATTCCCGATTTCCCGGGGAGACTTGGCCTCGTGACTGGCGTGTCCCGCACCGAGGCGGGCTGTCCCCGCGGGGCACCGCAGGAATGCGCTCTTTGTTCCCGGCTTCGGGGGGTGCTTGGAACACCCCGGGCCCGGCTTACGAAGTGCCTCGAGCTTTGATCTGCCCCGGGAAGTTCCTTTGAGTTGGTGGGGGTGCTTTGATGTTCTCTGCTCGCTGCCAGGTCCTTCTGGTGGAGGTGCAGCGCAGAGCTGTTGTCCAGTTAAGAACCAAGACCTCATCTCTCCATGCATCCAAACGCTTCCTTACTCTCAGAGAGCAAATGGATCTCTCTGCTAGGGGACTTTGTCCGTTGTAGTTGTGATTTTTTTTTTGTTCTAAATTTAGCAGGTTAGCTCGATGCTGTGTTAGAGGAGGGCTGGGCCCTTTTGTTGACACAGCTCGGTGGATGTTTGAAATGCCTTTTGCCTTCTCTGCACCCAGCTGTGCTGCTGAACTGGCAGTATGGGAAAGGCTGGGAGAATTGGGATTGTTCAGCCTGGAAAAGAGAAGCTTCGGGGTGACCTAATTGCCCCTTCCAAGACTTGAAAGGAGCCCATAAGAAAGATGGAGAGGGACCTGAGACAAAGGCATGGAATGCCAGGACAAGGGGCATGACTTCTGGCTGCTACAGAGCAGGGGTAGTTGGGTTTTGGGGGGCAAGTTCTTCCCTGGGAGGGTGGGGAGGACCTGGCACAGGTTCCCAGAGGTGCTGTGGCTGCCCCTGCATCCCTGGAAGTGTCCAAGGCCGGGCTGGATGGGGCTTGGAGCAGCCTGGGACAGTGGGAGGTGTCCCTGCCCAAGGCAGGGGTGGGACTAATGATCTTTCAAGTCCCTTCCCACTCAAACCGTGCTGGTAGTCTGTGATTCTGTGACAAACCTTTCTTAACAGCCCTGTTCTGGTTTTACTGGAGCTCAGGAGCAATGGTTTTTACTGCATTGTACTGCAATATGTGATTGGAGCAGGCAGTGGTGCTGCAGGTAGTAAGATCAATATTCTTGTCAGTGGCAAGAAGACAGGATGACTTGACCCCTCTCAGATATCTTTTCCATATCCTTTTTTGGTGGGCAGTAGACTGAAAATTCTCCTTTTGGGGAAAAGTTTATAAGGAATATTCGTGTTCAAGGAATGACTGGTCATGGCACTCGGTGGTGGCAAGGTAGTAATCAGTCAAAACTTGGGCTCAAGGATCTCAGAGGTCTTTTCCAACCTAAGTGATTCTGTGATTCTGACATAAATCTACAGATGGATTTTAGAAATTGTGCCACATGTTTTCAGCGAGCTGTTACATTTTACTGACTTTAAAAAATAACAGTACTGTACTCTTCTAAAACAGGGTGATTGTGCTTTGAGGAAAAAACCCATTATGGTAATTATTTTTACCTGTAGAATCCATTAAAGCACAGAATTTGACTTACATCAGTGTTAGTGACAATGAAACCTTGTGAAGGGCATCATTTAAAATTGAAATGCTCATATTAAGACTGTAGGAAAAGAAAGGAGAGAAGTCTTTGTGATAAACCTGGGTGGCACTGTCAAGATTCCTAAAATGTGACAGATGAGTAAAGTAAGAACTCCAAGGTGGTTGTTGCCTGCTACAAATCCTTTTTCAGATCCAGGATGAAATAAGAAGCATAAATGATGAAATGTGCCTTGGCTCCTTGCTGTTAAGCAAATGGGGATCAAAGAAACTCCTCATATTCCTGTTTTCTAAAAGCTCCTGGTAGACAGTCTGAATTATAGCATCCTGTGTTGTTGGTTTTTTTCTGGAAGGGGAATGCCTTGGATATGATGAATCAGGTCTGGGGAAGCTATAGAAAGATACCCTTGCATTTGTCTAAATTGTATCTCTCCCTAATGTTTGCTTAGTTTCCCATTTTAAAACAAAAACTCATTAGTGTTCATTTTAAATACACTTAAGCTCTGAAACCAATCCTTGTGTTTGTAGTGAATGTTAATGCTATAAAGAGGGCACGCTTTTATTTTGAAAAGGGTGAATGAAATGCTCACACTCACCAGCAGCTTTCTGGCGGTTCTTTTTTGTTTTCTTTTTTTATTCTACTGAAGGAAAAGCTATTGTTTTAGCATTGTTTTGTGTCTGGGTGTCATGTTCCTCTGATCACATGCTGGACTGCTAATACTTCTCTGAGACAAATTGCTGAAAACATTGGCTAGGTTTGAGGTTGCAAGAATTCTCTATATATAGTGACAGAATTGATTTTTTTTTTGGCTCTGTTGCTAGTGGCAACTCATCCTAATCCCAAACTGTACAGTAATGTGATTTATGGGGAGTACATTGCTCGCTAGTGAATGTTGTCTGGAATTTTTTTCTCTGTTCAGGCACGAGGTAAAGATATTTCATGGTTTATCATAGGCTGTGTGCATTAGAACATTTAAAATTATGAATAAATGTGTAGATCACAAATGCATTTGGGGAAAAACTGCTTTGTTGTTTTTGATAGATTTATAAAGGAGAAATTTCTTATTAATTGGGAGCTTGTGCTGATAAAAATCACAACTATCTCCTGTTGAAGGCCAAATTTGCTTGTGGGTACTTTCACACCAAGAATTTTGCATATGTGTTAATATTTTTTGTTGAACTCAAATAAATTTTACTGAGCATTAAAATGCTTCAGTTTGAAATGCTGCCAAGATATGTATGTTCTAAGATGTTCTGTGTGCTGTAAAGAGCACTTAAAATTGGCCTGTGCCAGTTGAGATTGACCTCTAAATGTCCTGCTAAAAAAACCAGTGCCTTTATAACACATTGTGTGGGGAAGTTTCAGGTTGGAAGGGCATCTTTTGAAGTACTGTGAGGACTGTAAGCAATGCTCTCTTGAAAATCCAAAAGGGCTTTTTAGGAAGGGACATTTTGTAAGAGCAGGAAATCATTCATGGTTGGTCATGATGATCACCTGGGCCTTTTTCCCACCTGAACTCTTCTGTGTGTGAGAATTTAAGAAGTCAAGATGTTCAAAGTTAGACTTTCTGCTTTTGTTTTTCAAAGCAGGAGCTCATTTATCTGCTCTTTTGGGCGTGGAAGGCAGAGTTATTACTGCTTTGAGTTGAACAGTAGTGCCTGCAGCTGCTTCAGGGAGGGACAGCAGGAGGATGATCCAGGTACTGAAAATTGTGTGTGAAAACTGGAGTAAAAACAATTGTAGCTGGATGGATGCTGGCAGGGCAGGCAGGAGATTGCTTTTGTTACAAAGATACTACGCCCAACTTTGATTCCTTGATTGTATAGCTGGCTATATCCTGATACACTGAAATATTGGGTGAAATATTTTCAGCTTTAATACCTCTGTTTACACTCAGGAGAATTTTCCTTCCGTGTACTTTTATCTTAATTGAGGATAAGTGGAGATTCCAAAGGACAAATGGTAGCAAAGCTGTCACAGCTGATTAGTTTTAGGTGTGAGATGAGCAGTCTTCTAATTGCAGGGCAGAGATAGAGAATCCAGTGCAGTTGTGAGTTACTCTGAGTCCTCAGTGTAGCAGAAGGATGGAGCAGGGCTCCTCAGGGTGGTAAAATGTTCTGTAGTAGCTGAATCAACAAGGGGTTACTGTGTGCTTGGCTATAAAAGGCATGGGGTGGATATTGTAGCTGCTGTTTGCTGGGGGAAAAACTGCTAGAAAATCGTGAGATGTGTTGTGGAAAGGAATTTGTAGAGGAGAGAGGAGCTCTGCTGTGGTGCAGGATGCTTGAATTGCCAGCTCCTCCCTTTCTGCAGGAATTGATGAAGCTCTGTTCGGAAGAACTATTTTAAGACTAAAGAGGAGACAGTACAGAGTATGTACATTAAAGTCAAGTTTAAAAAAAGGCCACTTCTTTATTTCTTTTGTGCTTGCCAGAGAACTGGAGCAGTGCACTGAGGTAAGCAGAAAGTGAGGGCTGCCAGCGAGCCGCAGGAAGGAGAGCTGAATTCCTTGACTCAGCAAGCAGAGAGTTTCCTGATGTTACAAATATTTGTGCTTCCCGGTTTGTAAAGATGCCCTTCACACGGCTGCTGAGATCAGGCAGACCTCAAGTGGATCCACAAGCAGGAAATGTCACTGGCTTCTTGTGCTGGGTCAGAGAACTTCTTTGTGGGCAAAAACTGAGGCTGCGGGTGACCTCGCCAGGGTGGTTCTGAGTTTGTTCTGCTGCCTCGTGTGCTTTCACAGCTGCTGGGACCTTGGCCTGCCCAGCAAGGTTCTCGTTAAAAAGCTTGGCCTGGAGGCCACGTTCGCCCCGTGTTGGGATGTTTGTGGTGTGAGAGCTCCACGTCGTCCCTGCTTGCCGTGGGAAGGGAGGCTGGCGTTCGGAATCCTGGCCAGACTGGTGGTGGCTTGGGCTTCTGTGACCACAAATTGCCTTCAGGACCTGGGGATGCACTGTCAGGAGAGCAAAATTCAGCTCCTTCCCGCTGCTGGTGGGCAGAGGCTCCTGGGAGGCAGCCAGGAGTGATGGGTTCAGCTTAGTTTTCCTTGCAGAGAGCTAAGGAGCAGCCCATCCTGTTGTGTGGGAAGGTCAGGAATTTCATGGCTGAGCAGGGAAGGCGTGCAGGGTTGGTGGGCAGGAAGGGAGGAGCATGAAAGCTTTGCTTGGCTGTCACAGTATCAGTGACACCTACACCTGATCAGGGACATGAGGAGTGGAAAGAGGGATGCTCTGGGAATGGGAGCAGCAAGACATCTTCTCCATGAAGACTCTTCCAAGCGATGGGCTCTAGGGAAGGGTCTGCAGTACTCAGTGGTTTTATTTCCCCCACTCAACCTTTTCCAGGCAAATCTTTCCCTTTACTGATGTCAAGGAAAACCTTAACATGCAGTTTGGAAAGAAGAGCCAAGGTAATGCTCTGATGCTGATGAACATATTTCTACAAGAGCTGGGGGAAGAGTTCCACATGTGTATCTGTGTGCTGAAGGGCATGGATGTGATGTAACATGGGAGCTAGCAGGTTTAATTGGAGACCAGGCAAATAAAGCCAGCCCGAAATCCAGGCAGCAAAATGGTGTTTGAACAGTGCTGTTAAATGCCCAGCACGGTGGAGTTTATTTAATAGGTGGTACAAAGTCTTCAGCAGGAAAGGCAATAGTGACAGTGCTGATATTATTCAAACCCGACACGGAGCTTTTGCTCCTTGATAAAAATGCAGCTGAACTGCCTATTTCTAGCAATAACATAACCCTGGCAGGTGACAGCATGCATATTAAAAGGGTCATCTTTCTAGGAAGGGGTCTGTTTCATTCAGATGCTATAAAACCATTGAACAAAAGAGAGTTTGTTATTTTTAAAACCAAACATGAAGGCTGTGATTTGCTGTAATGTGACCGCTGGTGATTTTTTTTTCTTGGAGTGGCTGAAAAGGAACCTGAAGTATTCTGTGCAAATGAAATGGAAGTGACTTTCTCCTTGCTTACAACTTCCTAATTTCTTCAGTTGCCTTTTTGCAAGAGCAAAGGCATGAGATCAACTGTTAGGGTTAGCACTGGTTTTGCTGAAATTTGGGGGTGTTTAAATTAAATGCAGTTAGCCAGAAAGAGACTGGAGGCAACTGGATTCCCTGGGGAGGTGCCTTTGCTGATGATTTTGTGGTGGTCTGACATACAGAGTTGTAATAAAGGAGTTAATTCTTTTACATGATGTAATTAAGGTGAAACTTCACTTGCTGTGCTTTGTCTGAGGTGAAGTTTTTGATGTATAAATAAAAATATCATTAGTGGTGTTCAGTGATCAATATTGGAGGATTTTTGCTGGGAGAAGGGAAAGTCAGGCTACAAAAATCTCTGAATTTGGAGTCCTGAGTACTTTGTGACAAGGTGGACAAGGGGAATGGATTTGGACTAAAAAGAGAGTGAGTTCAGATTAGATATTAGCAGGAAGGGTATTAAGAGGAAATGTTTCTTTGTGAGGGTGGGGAGGCCCTGGCACAGGGTGCCCAGAGCAGCTGTGGCTGCCCCTGGATCCCTGGAAGTGTCCAAGGCCAGGCTGGAGCAGCCTGGGCAAGTGGGAGATGTCCCTGGTTGTTGCAGGAGGTTGAACTAAGATGACCTTTAAAGGTCCTTTCCAACCCAAGCTGTTCTGTGATTCTGACTCCAGAACTGCCAGCAGAGATCAGACTGTCAAAAATGTTGTTGCCTGATAGAGCAGGTGATAGCAGAGGAGGACTTGGTGATGTGTCCTGGATAAATGCCATTTTCCTGGAGGGATAAAGGTGAAGACTGAGCCACCTACCTGTGCTTGACATTTCCATCTCTAGTGTAGCATTTGAGAACCAGGATCATCTTCTGAGTCATTAGAAGGTGACACAAACCATTGTGAGGGAGGCACTACCCTGACTTGGCAGCAGTGATACCCAGTTCTCACTGAGGATGTACAGATAGAGCTCAGCATTTTCTTCATTATGCTCCATTCTGATAGTGTTAAAAACCATCATTTGTTTCCATGTTGGAGCCAGATTGATTTATTTTTTGTGTAATTAGTAGGGATGGTGTGTTAAATCCATTGATGGGCAGAATAAGGGATACTCTGGTAGCAGCAGTGGCTTCAGGAGCAGAAAATTGGAAGTTTTCTATTCTTTATGGATAGTTGGATGTTGGTGTAGACAGCTTTAGAGCAGCTGGAGTTCTCTAAATATCCCATTCAGCTGATAACTGACAGTAGAGAAAAGTTTATAACTGGCTGAGAAATAAAGACCTGAAATTAAAACTCAGGTTCACCTAAGCCTTGATGTGATACAGAGATAAAATACAACAGTGGTTGAAGTTCTGATGGAAAATGGATTCCTTAATGGTAGAAACGTGTTTAAATTAGGATGCTGATAACTGAGAGAGGCTGTTATTTGATTCCTTTTTCAACTCAAATTGTGCTTAATTTGCTTGGCATTAGGCATAAAATGTTTGTGTTGTATTCTTTCTGCAAGCTGGCAGTTGTTCAGTGCAAAGTTTACTCTGTTTTTCTCTGGATTGTTAATAATTTATTTTTAATGTAACTTCCAGTCAGTTTATTTGCTAGATTTGCTTGATTTGTCTGGATTTGCTGAATTTGTTTGGATGTGCCAAACTCTGAGCTGCTTTCCATCTCTTTTGGTAGCTCTTTTGGAAACCCAGTTTTCCTCCAAGCCATCAATTTCTCCCTGGGTAGGGAACTGTTCTGGTTCTCTGAGCCCATTTTTCATTTTGGATTCTTGCAGGTACACTGATGTGATTGATGTTGTGCAAGCTCTGCAGACTCACCCTGACCCAGATGTGAAATCTTCTTTCATCATTGGAACAGTCAACACCTGTGTGGAGCCTCTGAGCTGCTACATGGAACACAGGTGTGCTCTGAAGTATTCTTACAAGTTTAAGAGCAAATATGTTGATTTTTGGTGTCACTTTTATAATAATTAGTGACTTGTGATGGTTAAAAGCCACTTAAATCCCATAAAATTGCTTAAGAATCCATCTTGGAGGAACTTGGAAGTGCTGTTTGGTTTATCAGGATGGCACTTGGTTTCCACTGGGTATATAATTATATAGAATATCAATAGAAGTTCAGCTCCCATAGAAGTTCAGCTCCTAGAAGAATAAACAAAGATTGTTTGAATACAAATCCTCTGGTTAAGGGCTCTGTAACATTTGGACAGTCATTTGTCCTCTGAATAATTCTCTTTTTTGCAATCTTGTAGTAAGTCAGATTAAAAATGGAGATGTGCATCTCATGGGTTATTGATTCTGCCACTACTTTTGGATGTTTAAAAAGAATTTTGAGGTTTCAAATATGGAATTGAAGGGAAACAATCCCTGAAACGGGGAAGGGAATGACAAAGCACGGAAGCCAAAGCATTGCAAGTGTTAAAATCTGATATCCTGGGTTACTGCAGAGCCAGGGTGGGGAGGAAATGGTCACAGAGCCAAGTCACTGACCTTTGGAAATAGTTTGGTTTCACAGTAAATGTGTGTGCTCCAGACCTCAACAAACATGGAAATCATTTCTCAGACCTACCTGTAAAATTGTAACAGTCCAATTTTTAATTTATGCCTTGCAGCTGATTTGATGAAAGTAAGTTCCAGCAGTTAGAAGTTTTGGAGTTGGTAGCACTGCTTCTGTTTGTGATCAAACTGTGCATCACAGCTTAGAGGAGAACTGCCCAAGCAGTTTCTAAAAGTGCATTCCTGACATTTCCTGGCTGTTTTTAAACACTAACCAAGGTGCTGCTTGTGCTTTGCAGTAGTCAATAAATAGACTTTACCTTGCTGCTTCTTCTTGTCTCTGTGACAAAGATACCAAATATTAAAGACTACATAAAAAATTGGTGAATTGATGCTGGAGTGCTGTTTAAACTTGTTCTTTCCATAATTCTAGGAAAGACAAGTTCCATTTCTGTTTCATTTTTAACTTACTAACGTGTTCCTAGTCATGGTACTGTGTAGTGTTTAGCAGCAGCAGCCTGCAGTCCTTTCACACTGCTTTTCTCCTCAAGTGCAGAAGCAATTGGAGGCAGAGGCCCAGCCTGTGCTGGAGATTATTTCTATTTTGCTTTGGAGTTTGTTCTGATAAGAATTTCCCAAGTAGCCACACAGTGCCCGTGGCAAACCTTGCAGTTGGGAAGCTTTGGTGATTTCACTGGGAGAATGGAACAGAGTGGATTTCATGTCTGGCTTGAAAGTTGCACTCAAGAAAATCAAACCCATTTCCTGCCTCAGAGCTCATCACTGTAGAGATCCAGCTCTTCCATGAGCATGGCATGAAGCTTTTCACCCTTTTTAATTAGCAGACCAGGGCAGGGGAGAGGGAGTTGAAGGGAACAGGTAAAATGCTCTTCTTGAGGTTTTGTGTCCATGATAAAGCTCCTGAAAAAAATTGTCACTTGTCTGACACAGCAGCAGAAATTGGCATTCTGTCCATCCAGGCTGTCTATGGAAAGTTCTCACTCTTTGAAAGGCACAATTCTTTAGGGCAAACTTTAAATTCCTATTGTTTAAATAAGAATTAAAATAACATTGAAGCATTTCTGCTTCAATTCTTAAGAGTTCTGCTTCTATTTCTTAGAGTACAGAAGAAATTGCATGGTGGGAATTAGCTCTTAAATCTGTTGGAGAATTAAAACCATCTACAAAACTGATTTTGGGGGGAAAAGTCCTGAAAGACACAAGCTGTGAGGATGTTGCAGTTTCATGGATTGAGGAAAAGAAGCATGAAAATGGTTTGGTTTGTGAGGCTCTGTCAGCATCCAAGTGCATGTAAATGTTTTACTTAAATAATAATATCCATTCTTGATATGTCAACTTTTTGGTTTTTTAGGCTTCTTTTTCCCAAGTTCTTGGACCAGTGTTCACAAGGTATGTGTCACTTTTCCTTACTTTGAGCTCTACAGAATTGGTCATTGTTGAAGGAAAAACTGCAAAATGCCCTGGACAAGAGTAGCTGATTTTCTTGCAGTCAAAATGCTGCAAGAATTACAAATACCTGAGCCATGTGGCCAAGTAAATACCTGTATTTATTATTTTGTGCTATTAGTACATGTAGCCAAAGAGTCATGATAAATTCTTGGAGGTAAGAACAGAAAATCTCTGTCAAACATCCTGGGCAGAAAATGAAAAAATTCTGGAGTGTGATCCATTTTGAAGTCCTCATGTGCAGGCTGGGTTTCTTAAAATTATGAATTAAACATTAATTAACCTGCTCACACTGAACTGTTGTAACTGGGAGTGAAGTGGATTGGGTTGGAGTTCCACCCTCCTTTGGGGATGTGTGAGGAAATAGAGCTTTCCTTTCATTTCTGCTCCATTAAACAAGGAAAAATGAGGGGTGACTTTGTTCCCCAAATGCTCCTCTTGGTGTGGCCTGGAGGCTCCTTGCAGGGCTCATCTCCCACTGCAGCAGAGCAGCTCAGCTGCAGGGCTGGTCCTTAGCTGTGTGCTCAGCTTTAGATCCTGAAATCAATCACTGGCTGCACTGTTCTCCTTGTCAGGCTTGGGAATTAAAGCAGGACTTGTCCTAAATGCCCTCAAATCCCTGGCCCAAGTATTCAAGGCCAGGTTGGGTTTATTTTTGGGTTTATTTTTGGGTTTGTTTTGTCTTCATATCTAAATGCAGATGTTGGAAAATCAGAGTAGGACTCTGTGCTCTTCTTGTGGCTGTTTAAACTCTGATTGCTCTGCTTGGCTGCCAGAGGGCTGCCACCTCCTTTTCATGTGTGAAGAGAACCTTAAAGAATGAAGTTGTGAATGAGCTAGACAGAAAGTGGGTGCTGTTCTATAAATCAATATTTTATTTGGAGAAAAGTGTTGGTGCTCCAAATTGGAAAATTATCATGTGTACAGCAACTGGTAAAGTTGAAGAGAGCAGGAGAATGTTAAGAATATGAAGAATTATTAAAAACTATAGAGGAGTGAAAGGTGCAAATTGTTTTTTGAAAGAATAAATAAAACAAATACTCAGAGTGTTGTTTTTCTTAAAGTGAGTTTGTACAGACTGGATTGGGTGAGAATTGGTCATTGTTGAAGGAGAAACTGCAAAATGCCCAGGACAAGAGTAGAAAAGAATTACAAATACTGGAGGTTAGAGGAATGTTCTTGTGGCAGGGAATAATTTCTGCACATTGCAAAGTGTTGTCATCCAGGTCTGTGATACAGAATGTGACATCAGATGGCTGAGAGGTCCCTTTGTGGAGAGAAATTGTTTCACAAAAATAGGGGTAATTTTTGTGTGAAAGGTTCAGGAGGAAAAGTGTGCTTGGAAGTGAGATGTGGCACACTTAAACTTTCCAGACAGATGCAGAACTGTGCCATGTGTGTAGTAGTAGAGAATTTACATGTGCATAATTCATAGAATCACAGACTGGTTTGGGTTGAAGGGACCTTAAAGGGCATTTAGTGCCACCCCCTGCCATCCAGAGACACCTTCCACTGTCCCGGGTGGCTCCAATCCCTGTCCAACCTGGCCTTGGGCACTAACAGGGATTCAGGGGCAGCCACAGCTGCTCTGGGAACTATTGAGAGAGAATTCATGCTGGTTTCACACACCTGGGAATTCATTTCTGGTGCAGCAACAGCAAGATTTAATGAGACATCCACAAAGAGATATTAATTCATGTTTTTGGAATGTTGTGCATCCCAATATTGTTTGTTTTGCTGTGTCACCAATGGGCCAGGACTGTGCAGTGTTGCATTTTGGACTTTTTTTTTTGGTTGAATTTGGGATTGAAGGTACTTGAAATGATATTTTGCATTTAGTTTTGAATGTTTATTTTTAAAATTTATATTACAGTTTTATAGGTAGTGAGTTTTGCATTTAGTATCTTACTAATAAGGTAACTATTTTTTGTTATAAGGTTTTTTAAGGTTAAACTGTCTAATTAAGAAATGATACTTTAATTGTTTTTACTTTTAACTTAATAATTAATTCCTTGAAGTCCACAATGCAGACTTTTCTAATTACAAAATCCTACTCAAACTCATGAAGCAGAAGGTGAAGAAGGCCTAGCTTTTGTTCTAAAACCTTTACTTGTTTTATCTATATTACTGTATTTTAAAACCCTAAACTCCAAGTTTTTTACTTTGTGACATTATATGCTTTTAACTAAACTACACACTTGTGATTTTAGTTGTTAATTCATTTTGGAAGCTTTCTTTATGGCTTCAGGTCAAATATAGTCTTTTCTTGGGAGTTAGGGTCTGTTGGTGCAGAAAGTCTAAAATTCTCAGTGTCTAGAACTCTAAGAGTGCTGTCCTGGGCTTTGTAGAGATCTGAAACCAGAACTTTGTGGGTGTGAGAAAAGCCAAGTGCAGCCTTAGGCAAGCAGGAATGAATTAGACTTTGGATCTGTGCTTTTTCCTTCTTCCAAACGTGGCAAGTGGATTGGGTTTGCCTTCTGCTGCCTTTCTCTGTATCACAGGGGTTCCTGGGTGTGTTATCAATGGGACATTTTCCAGAATTTCTGTTTGGAGAGCCCTGAGACTGACAGAGGCAGATGGGGACTGGAGAGAACTGACAAAGTCTTGAGAAGAATGCCCAACAGGAATATCCTGTGCATGCTTCCTTAAACTTCTCCAAAACTTCCTGCCACCATCTGTGTGCTGTAATCCCCTTTTGTCTCTCTTTTCTTTATTTTATTTTATTTTATTTTATTTTATTTTATTTTATTTTATTTTATTTTAGTCTTTCTGTCCTTTCTTTCTTGCTTGCTCAGAAGCTGTAAGATGATACCTTCCTAGTCCAAGGGCACCCTGGCATCCCTCGTGAAACAATTTCATATAGAACACAAATTAAGACATCACCATTGTTAAATATTCCCATTGTAAGTTTGGGAGCAAAGAGGAGCCATTATTTTCATAGAGCATATGTATTTTTAATCCATCCCTCCTGTTCCTTTCCTGCTGCCATTGAACATGCTATTCCCCAGGCTGCAAGGGTTCTTTTCTTTAGAGAAGCATATAAATAAAGATTTAAACAAAACTGGGTGGTCTTCAAAATGCATCTCTTAGAAACAGAGATGGCAGTGGCAGTTGAAATGGAAAAGGTTAAATTTGTTCATTACTGAAGCCTTGGGGGCACCTTCCAGTTCTCAGGAAAATGTTTTCCTTTGGATTATGCTCCCTGTGCATCACTCCAGGGTCATGCACTGGTGCGTGATCCCAACTCCTGCAGGATTTAAGCTGGGTGTGAGCAGAGCCAGAGCTCTGAGCAGGCTTCTCCTGCTTCCAGGGCAGTGTGGGAGTTTGCAGTCAGGAGAGACAGGGATGCCCTGGGCCAGGCACACCCAGAGCAGGGATTGATGGGGAAGGAGCAGGGTGCTGAGGAGGAGATGAGCTCCAGAGCTGGGGGATTTACTAGGTTTGATTTTCCCTGAACCTTTTTTTTTTTTTTTTTAACTGAGAGCTTTTCCAGCTTAATCCTTGCCAGTTATGGATCCTCCCCAGGGCACGGTGCTGCCAGCTGTCACATGGACCCAGTGGCAGCTCCGTGGCACAGCCACAGGGTGGTGGTGGGTGATTCAGGAATCCCAGGATGGTTTGGGTTGGAAGGGACCTCAAAACTCCTCTCATTCCAACCCCGTTCCACCTTCCACCATCCCAGGCTGCTCCAAGCCCCATCCAACCTGGCCTGGGATAGTCCAGGGGTGGAATGATGATCTTATTCATGGTATAATTATCTTATTCCTATTTTTATCCTAATTTCATCATTAATATCCCCACACCTGATATCATTTCAAGCCTGCACATGGCTTAAATTTCAAAGGGTGCTTGCTGTTCTCCTTCCCTCTTCCCCCTCCTCCAAGAGCAAGTGTGTATTGGAGAAGACATGGATGTTGCTGAAGTTGGAGTGGAACCTTCTTTGCAAGGCTGAAAGAGAAATGCAGTGATGGAGATTTGTGCTGTTCATGGAGTTCTGGCTTGGAAGGGTCAGTGATGCAAAGAGCAGTGACTGGGAGTGTGTGGTGCAATGGAAGTGCCCCAGAAATATTTGGTGCAGGAATTTGTGTGTTAAGCAGCCTTTGCATGGATTAATGTGATTTAAGACTTGTGTAAAGACCAGGAGTTGGTGTGATCAGTTGTTTCATCTTTGCTTTGAATAGTTGGAGATGCAGAGGAAATGCATCCTGGCTCAGTTGGTCCTGGATATTGAAGATTTTCTGTTCTTCCTTCCACTCCACTTGCAGTCACAGGAAAGTGTCAGAGCAGGGCTGCACATCTTGAGCAAAGAAATGACATTTATTGTAAAATTACAGAATGGTTTAGCTTGGAAAAGACCTCTAAGATCATCAAAACCAATTATCAAGCCAGCACCACTGCCCAGTTCCCCATTACCCCTGTCAAGAGCCACATCCATGTGTGTGGGACTCCACCACTGCCCTGGGCAGGGCTGGACAACCCTTCCCATGAAGAAATATGAAATATCTCATCTAAACCTCCCCTGGCACAACTTGAGGCTGTTTCCTTTCCATTTCCTCTCCATCCCTCAAGTTCAGGACAATACAGACATCCTAGGGAGGCACCAAGTGCTGACACTGCAATTTCTTGGAGGAACTGGGCTGAGAGTCAAATCATGGATAGTTGGGAAGCAGGGATCCTGGAACTGAAATCAACTGGATGCTTTTCTGTTCTCTTTTTGATGCCTCATGGGTTCAGTCTTGCTGTCTGAATAACCTTTTGGAGTCTTTAAAGACAAAAAATAACCCTGAACCCTTCTCTTGTGGCAACTGAGTGTCCAAAATAGTGATTTTTAGCTGTTCAGTCTCTTCCTGCACCTTGAATTCACCAAGAGGCTTTACACCTTAATGTTCTTTTTTCCCCCTTTTTTTAAACTAGTCCTGCTCAAATTGATTCTTGTATGGATTTGTTATTTTAATTAATTGATTCTATGGATTGAGTCTAAATTGATTCTGTTAGATGAAAGATTCTCTGCTTGGTTTTTTTGTTGTTGTAGTGGATTTTCTTTTTGTCTTTAATGAAAGAATGCAGTGAGAGGGAAGGAGAATAAGAGAAGAATGGTTGGAATATCCCTGAATGGGTTATTAGTCACTGTTTACATGCCTGAGCTGTGTAAAATACCCTGATTTCCTTCCACAGGGCTGGTGAGTAACGTGGTTTTCACAAGCCATGCCACAGAGCAGAGGCACCCACTGCTGGTGCAGCTGCAGAGCCTGATCAGAGCAGCAAATCCTGCAGTTTCCTTCATCCTGGCAGAAAATGGGATTGTAACAAGGTAACTTCCATCAGGATTTATTGCTTTTGGCACATGGGCCACCAGCACTGAGAAACTTCTGTTCTCATATTTTTACTCTGGTGATTTATAGGAAGGAAATGCAGATTTTTTCTTAATTGCTTCTCGTGCAAAAGGGATTTTCCCTTTACTTTTATGGGCATATAAATACAGGGATTAGGAAATGTGTTTTGTTTGCAGAGTGTGATTTATGTTACTGTTGCTGCCACACTAAAGGAAAAGTGCTCTTAATTTTACTGTCACTAGCACATCATGTTTTATGTAAGTAGATAGTGGCCATTTTATTGAACTCAGAAAATTAAAAATCTTCATTTTTATCTCTTTACAGGAACGAGGATATTGAGCTCATTCTCTCAGAAAGCAGTTTTTCAAGTCCCCAGATGATGAGAGCTCGATATTTAATGTACCCTGGCTGGCAAGTATCTAGACTGAGAAGTATTAAAACTATTTTTCTAATTAACTTGAAGATTAAAATGTTTCACTAACTTCATTTATATATTTTTTTTTCCCTAAGACTACTCGTTTGGAACAGGCAGCAGCTTTGTAAATCATTTTTAAGAGAGCTGATGATTATTCTTAGTGGATACAAGATTGCTGCCCTTTTATGGGGGGAAAAGCTCCTTTCTGGCCACCATTTGAACCAATGGCAAGATTACTGTTGCTTTCCAGAAGAATAGGCAAGAGCCCCGTGGGAATAAACTGGGAAAGGATTGGGATGGGTGAGGTCAATAATGACTGGAGTAATTTCATCCTGACAGCTATTCAGCATTACTGGAATGAGCTTGCTCTGTCAGTGTGGCCATTAGCAGAGCAATTATTCACAAAAGGCAGGAACCTCAGTGACAGCCCTGGCACAGCTCAGGCACAAAGCCACGTGGCACCAGATTTCCACTGAACACCGAGGGAGATTTCTCCTGGCTCAGGGCTCTTCACACATCTTGTTGCAATTCTCTCTGCTGCACCTTTTTGGCAGAAATCTGCAGCTCTCAGCCATCATAACTCCTGGCTGGAAACATCCTTTTATTTATCATACCTTGCAGTCCTCTGTATCTCTTTATTAATAAATTTGGTTCTGAAGTGGATGCAAGTAGCCAACTAAAGCTACTGGAGTGAAGCACAAGGCTTGGGGTGAGGATATTGAATTGATATCATCAGAGCTGCTTGTGAATTGCATGGAGCCAAAGAGAGAGAGCAGGAAAAGAAAATATTTCAAACTTTTGGGCAGCTGTTCATCTATTTGATGACAGTATGCAAGAATTGGATCTGGGTAGTGTGGAAGAGAAGGAAAGCAGCAGGAAGAGCATCAAAAAGTGCCCAGGGAGATCTTATTGCAGCCTTGCAGTACCTAAAGAGGGCTCATAAAAAGGAGTAGAATGACTTTTTACATGGGTAGATGGTGACAGGACACAGAGAAGGGTTTTACGCTAAAAGAAGAGAGATTTAGTTAAGGTGTTAGGGAGAATTCTTCCCTGGGAGGGTGCTGAGCCTTGGCACAGGTGCCCAAAGCAGCTGTGGCTGCCCCTGGATCCCTGGAAGTGCCCAAGGCCAGGCTGGAGCAGCAAGGCTTGGAGCAGCCTGGAGGGTGTCCCTGCCCATGGCAGGGGTGGGAATGAGATGATTTTTAAGGTCCATTCTGACTCAAACCATTTCAAGACTCCATGAAAAGGAATCCTGGGTGCTTTGAGCAACCTAATGCTATTGGAAGCACATTCTCATGGAGAAGAAATCTCTGTATTTTCCTTCCTCTGGGCAAGGCTCATGTGTGGTGACAGAACAGATGTTTTTTGCTGGATGGGAAGCAGAAGCTGCTGTGGTTTCTGCCTGTTGAAGGTGTTTGGTTTTGTCTCCAGGTATGAGGGCAGGTACGGGGCTGGGCCCGTGTTCCCTCCCATGGTTCAGATCTGCGTGTGGTTCAGCCGCCCTCTGGAGAAAACAAGATTTGTCACCAAATGCAAAGGTACCCATGAACTTTGCCTGACTTGATTGCAATCCAAGTTTGGGGTGCTGAGGGATAGAGGGGAAGGAAGGCACTGACGTAACACAGTTATTTAATCACTGCTGAAGTGAACTTTTAATTGGAAACTCAGCTTTCCTTCCTAAAAGTACAGTAAATTCTGTTCCTTAGTGTCAGCTCTGGAAAATTGTCCCATGATTTTTGTTCAGATGAAAATCTAATTGAATTTTTGGTTTCTAGGACTGAGACAACTTCCTCTGTTTGCTTTTTTATTTTATGTCTCATTGTATTTGGTAGTGTTGAAATACAGTTTTATAAGTGACCATCAGCTTCCACTTTTTATGCCAAATAATTCTTTGGAGCTCCTAGAAAACAGGCTCAGCTCTAGAGTAGATACATTACCAAACCTCTCCTTCTCTGCTTAGCCAAGTAGTGTTAAAGAGGAGGATTTTACCTCCCACACACACTGGGAGAGTTCCTTATGCCAAACACACCTTATTTCCCAAAATCCATGGCAAAGAATGAGAAAATAAATGTTCATAGTGGGGCTCTAAGGCACATGGCAGCTTTTCCTTTGGAAGCAGTGGGATGTGGATTAGGGATCATTTGCACAGGTTTTACCACCAAGAAGAAGAAAAATAAGTTGAGATAATGAGTTTATCTTCTGTTTCAAACAGCAATTAAGTCGTTGCTCAAGCCAAGTCCTTTTTCTGGAAACATTTATCACATCATGGGCAAAGTGAAGTTTTCAGGTAAGGGCAAATTGCTCTGAGGTGTTGTGATCACAGTGCATGTTGTGGGTGTTTAAAGAAGTATTTCTGTCCTGGATTCTGTCTGCACAGCTCCATTATATATCTGAGTTTACTTGAACAATGCTTTGTATTAAATTTCTGTTGGTGCTGTAGCTGCCTTCTTGGCTAAAGAGGACATAAAAGTCCTGGGTTTAAGGGCATTTCAGATAAAGACAGTTCCAAGGACTGTAATTTCGAGTTTGGTTCTGAAAGATCAAAAGGGTAAGAACTGTCTGTTATGGACCCTTCAGTCCCAACCTAAGAGGGTCATTCCTGCCATGAGGATTCAGGAGAAGGGATCCTGGGCAGAGGCAGAGGCAGAATTAACCTGGATGAGAGAAGAGCTTTCCTGCCAGCCATTGTCTCACTGTGTTGATGTTAGATTAGATTAGCAATTATCAGGCCCTTCCTTCTGTCTTCTCCTTGTTAGATGCTGACAAAGTCATTGAAGTGTGTCACAACACAGCAGCAAATTCCCTCAGCCTGGTGCCTGTCCCAGAGGGGCCAACTCCTCCTGATTCCAGAAATGATCCCAGAGACTGCAGCAGTCAACAGGAATATTTCCTTGTGTTCATTGGCTGCTCCCTGAAGGAAGAGGATATCAAAGATTGGCTCAGAGAAACTGCAAAACAGGTTTGTGGGCAGGTTTCCTTTCCTTCAGTGCTTGGCATTTCTCAACAACTAAAGGAAAAATCTGAGTGTCTCAGTGAAGCATTTGGGTTTCTTCATGAATCTCTCTTTTTTTTTTTTCTCCTTCTACCAAGGTATTGACATTCTAGGGTGCAAATGGATTTCAGGAAGGGGACTAAGAGTTTACAAATGTGTGTTGTAATCTCTGTATTGTTTTAGTGCTTGCTACAGCTTATTCATGGATTGATTTGCTCTTGAATGCTTGAGCAAATGGATTATGTCCAGGATAAACACAGGATGATTTAGCTGAGCTGTGATTGCCAAGGGCTGAAGTGTGCTGTGAAATAAATCTTCTTCCAGTACCTGAATGCTGGCAAAGCTGAAAATTTGTTTTGATTCACTAAATGAAACCTCCTTGGAAGTAATCCACTGAAGTGGAGGGTAGAGTCCTGTTCATTTTGTCATCTTTAATTAGTGGATTGCTGCATGGCTGATGTAGCCATGCAATGAGGAGTAGGGAGCAGGGAATGTGGCTGTTGGAGGGAGAGTTTGCACAGAGGGATTGCCACAGCTGACTGACAGAATCACAGATCCATAAAATCCTGCAGTGGTTTGGGTTGGAAGGGACCTTAAATCCCATCCAGTTCCACCCCACTGCCATGGGCAGGGACACCTTCCCCCATCCCAGATTGTTCTACACCCTGTCCAACCTGGCCTGGGACACTTCCAGGGATCCAGGGGCAGCCAGAGCTTCTCTGGGCAACTTTTTAGGAACATTTGTAAGGTAAAAAAATACTCCATGTTACTTCTGTATGGATTAGGATTTGCACAGTGTCTCCCTCCAAAAAAATTTGTGTAGGAAGGGAAAAGTGTTTCCTGCAGACTGGAGCCATTGCTAAGGTTCCAAGATTTCTGAGGTTTTTGAATTGCTGAGATGCTCAGGTTCTCATCTTCTGTTC
>JAYDZK010000001.1:1138954-1155349 GCA_034509185.1 Euphonia xanthogaster
AGGCCCTGGCACAGGGTGCCCAGAGCAGCTGTGGCTGCCCCTGGATCCCTGGAAGTGTCCAAGGCCAGGCTGGACACTGGGAGCACCCTGGGACAGTGGAAGGAGTCCCTGCCCGTGGCAGGGTGGGGAATGGGATGTTCTGTAGGTCCCCTCTGACCATAACCATTCTGTGATTCTGTGAAGTGTGTTCCAAATTTTAATAACCTGCTTGTTGCACTGCCATGCTTTCTGCAGCCTATGTACAGATAAATTCAGAAATTGTGGTGTTCTGAAAAATAATTTATCCTTCAGCTGCTCAGAATTTTTATGCAAACCTTCTAAAAAACATTTCTGTAGTGGTAATTCTGTTTAGTAAAGAGAAAAGCCACAAAGAGGAGCTTATTACATGCAGTGTTTGAGAGTCTTGTGGTGATGAATAATTTCTGTAGATTCATTATTGCTCCAGGTGTGTTGTCTTTGCGTCTGCTGGACACGGGCAGGGAATATTAATGCAGTGTGTCCCTGCATGCATGGGTGTTCCTGGAGTCCCTCATTAGCCATGCAGCTGCTGCTGTGTTATCTTAGCTCAGCATTTATTGCCAACCCCTGCCCTGAACAGAGCCGCAGGGATGATTTATGTTGGCTGGAGTATTTGGGATTCACTTGTGCTTTTGTTCGTGACCCACCTGTCCTTAAATTAAAAACCAGGTAACAGCAGTTATTTGGTTGTATGGTACTGATTCATTATGGTGCATTTTTCGTGTTGCTGGGGAAAAGTGGGAGGAGGGAGCCACATAAAGGTACTGAATTAAACGCAAAACCTGTTTTCCTTCAAGGGATGGCAAAACGTTATGGCCCATTCCCTTCTCCCATGTATTTCAGGATTGCTCCCCTTTGGATTTTATAGCGGGAGCTGGCATTCCAAAGGATATTTTAATTCAGTGTCATGGTCTGGGGAAGGGGCTGGAGCCCTAGGAGAGGCTGAGGGAGCTGGAAAGGGGCTCAGCCTGGAGGAAAGGAGGCTTGGGGGACCTTGTGGCTCTGCACAAGTCCCTGACAGGAGGGGACAGCCAGGGGGGTCAGGATCTGCTCCCAGGGAACAGGGACAGGAGGAGAGGGAACAGGTTCAGGGTGGACACCAGCAGGAATTTCTTCATGGAGATGATTGTCAAGCACTGCAAGGTGCTGCCCTGGGAGGTTTGGAGGTGTCCACCTCCATCCCTGGAGGTGTCCAAGGAAGGACTGGATGTGACGCTCTGGGCTGGGGACAAGGTGGGGATTTGGAACAGCTTGGACTCAGTGATCCCTTGAGGTTTATTCCAACGCTAATGGTTCTGTGACTTGGCAAGACAAATGACATCATTTTGAACATCCCTTCTTCCTTCTTCTTCCCCCAGGTTTTATTGCTGAGCACAATGCTTTGTGGTCTGGGGTCACTTGAGGTCAGCTGTCCTGATTCCCGAATTCTTACACACTCACAGCCTACTCACTAATGGGAACAGGGTGCCCAGAGAGGCTGTGGCTGCCCCTGGATTGCTGGAAGTGCCCAAGGCCAGGCTGGATGGTGCTTGGAACAACCTGAGATAGAGGAAGGTGTCTCTGCCCGTGGCAGGGCGTGGAGCAGGGTCATTATCAAGGTCCCTCCCAACACAAGCCATTCTGTGGTGTGAGGAGCAGGAAAGGCTTTGAGCTGTGTAAGCACTGCTCAGCAATAACGGGAACATCCCTGAGTTATCTGTGCCCAGAACTTTGTGTTCTCAGCACAAATCCCAGGCACAGCCCCATCCCAGCCACTGTGCAGAAGATTAACTCCATCCCAGCCAAGCACTGTGAGCTATCCAATGGAACTGCACAGGGCAGGTGCAGCTGCAGCACTTGGAGCTTCCTGGGACTCTAGAGGTGCTGTGGGATAGTTCCCTGTCACCTTGGAAAGGTCATGGCAGTCAGGAGAGCTTCCTGATGGCTGCAGAAAGGCAAATACTGGACCCATTTTCAAAGACTGCCGGGAGGAGGATCTAGGAACAGCAGCTTGACCTTAATTCCTGGGTAAATTACACAGCAAAACCTCCTGGAAACCATTTTTGAGGCTTCTTGTCCATTCCTTGAAGGGGCACAAAGGTGATTTGGAGCAGCCAGCATGAACTCCCAAGGGCAAAAGGTGCCTGCTTGCCTTTTGGGAAAGCTGGCAGTGCCCGTGTTGCACGTGGTGGCTTCGGGGGGACCTTTGACACAGCCCTGTAGCACCTTCAGAGCCACGCTGGGGACACACGGACTGATAGCTGGGTGGAAAGCTGGCTGGGCTCCCCAAACCTGAGTGGTGGGGAGCAGTGCCAAGTGCAGCTGGCAGCTGGAATCCCTCAGAGGTCGGCGGGTCAGTGCTGGTCCATGACTCCCAGTCACAACCTGGACGGTGGCATGGGGCTTTTGGCAAGTTGGAGGAGCCTGTGAAATTGGGGGAGGACATTGACAGGCTGGAGGCAGGGCTGTGTCCAGGGTGACAGAGCCTGGCAGGAGCCTCTGGAAGGTCAGCGAAGGCAAATGCCAAGTTCAGGGGCATTCCAGTCTTGAGCAGCAGGCCAGGCTGGGACTCCAGGCTGGAATTTCAATGCCATCCTGGGCGGAAACACTTCACCATGAAAGAGATTGGTCAGGAGTGATTTGTGGACAGTAATTCCTAAATTTCCTCTTTATCCTGCCAGCAGTAATGCAATATGCTTATTTATTCCCTGTGCCCCACTAAAAATCATTCAAAACCATTTAAAGTTTGGGATGGTTTAAAAAGAAGACAAGAAAGAATAAATACAAAGAAATTCAACAATATTTAGGTTGATTCAAGCTGATGGAGTGGTTTTTGTCACTGAGACAAAACCAGCTGCTCCCCTTTTTCTTTTATTTTCTTTTTTTTTTTAATGACAGCTGTCTGTTTTCGTGTTTTTAATGGAAAATTTTGGAGTGAGTGTACACTAAGAAAAAAATTGGGGTAGTATTACTTTGGACAGGATTGTGCACTGAGAGTGTGTGCTCCCCGTGTACATTATAAGCACAAGTTGTTAAGTCATATTTTTCCACTGCTGTGTGTTCTAGCTGTCAGGAATTATCCTTGATCTGCTTTCTGGGAAGCTGGAAATTTTTGGGTATTTCAAAATTCACTGATTCATCTTCTTGAGTGGTGGTGGATTGAGTCAGTTTTAACCCAGCTGCAATGTGTTCTGCAATTCTTAGGGAGATTTATTTCGGGAATTTTTGATGGGGTGAATTAATTTCAGGTCAAGGTCAGTGAAAAGATGTGTTTCTTTAGCCTAATGTTTTTGGATGGTTTGGGTGTGATATTAGTTTATCTGTTTTCTGAGGCTTTGTGTTAATTGTAAGGATTTTAAAATTTCATGAAAATTTCCAAACAATTAGTCTGAATGTTCATAGCAAAAAAACCCACAAACACAAACTGCTGGTTTTAGGTGAGCCGTATGAATTTTCCTGTTAATACCTTGGGTTTCTGATCATGATCATCATATTGCATGAGAAATTGTTCCAAATGGGATTCAGGCCTTGCCTGTTTCATTGTTGAATTTCTCAGGCTTTGAATAGAAATACATTCACTGGTGCAAATTTAGCCTCTTCTTTTATTCAAGAGCCCTGAACATGAAGTGTGTGTTTACGTTTTTGCATAGCTCTGCATGGAATTAAATTTTCATACAGTGACTAATTCACTTTATGGTTTTCAGGGTGTCACTGGGTTTAACTTTCTGCTGTGCAAGCTGTGACTTTGATCTTCAGATTTGTACAACTGCACAATATTGGCAGATGGGACATGGTCTTATAAAACACTAATTTATATTTTAATGTTCTTTTATTGATTTTTCATGAAGGTGTGAGCTTTACACATTTCCAGCCCAAGTGGACATCCATGAAATAATTAAGCCCATCTGTTTCTCCTGTTTCCCTGTAGGAAAACTTAATGAAATATGATTCTCCACAGACCTGACTCCTTAATTCACGTTGTTATGCTCTTCTACAATGGGAATATAAAAAGATACCTCAATATTTCGTAGCATCTGTTACCTTTAATGGATATGATTGATAGGAAGACATGCCAGTGGTTCAAATTTGGGATTGAGAATTTGCAATGAGGGCTCAACACTAGGAAAAGTGTCATTAGCAAAGTGGGGATGGCAGGAAGAAAAGTTTTCTTTTTCCTGCTTTCTTAGAATTCCCTGATCTCACAGAGCCTGAGCGAAAATGGGAAGGGAATAAATGTATTGCATTAATGTTGATAGGATAAACAAGATATTTAGGAATTGCTGTCCTCAAACTAAATACCCTTTTGGGGAGTGCAGTTATGGTGCTTCCTGCACTTAGTTAATGGTTACTTTAAGAAAAAGGTGTTAAAGTAAGTATTAATGCTCCCTAGTTTAAAAAACCATGAAATAATGTTCCTGCTTCCTTGCAGACTCACTAACTCATGTTGTAAAAAGTTACTAGTAGCTAGAGAACATTTTACTACTTCATGGAAACAAATGTTTCCTTATATGAATGGATTTGAAAGTCCATTCTGAAGGACAATAAGGTTAAGACTATCCCAGCTTTGCACATAAAATCTGGATACACACGTCAGAGTTTTCACACTGCCCAAGTTAAGAAACTATGATGCATTTATTAGTCAGAATTCTCTTTTCCCCTGCTCAAAATAATTTTCTCCTGGGAAATGTGTTGGCTTCAGTCTCCCCTTTCATCATGTTTTGTAATCCATTCGTAGTTGTCATAGAAGGGTTGCTGTATGAGCTGTCCCAAGGTTAAAAGCAGCTTTGTGTTGGTCCAGGGGAGGGAAGTGCAGTCCCAGAGCCGCAGGGAGCACCGGCTCCAAGGAATGCAGACGGCCGATCCCCGCAGCCTTTCCACGCTTAACCAGCTTCTTCATTCAGCAAAAGTAATTTAAATAGTGGATACAGCATCCTGCCAGCTATTTCCCCATTTAAAATACAGAACAAAATCTAAAACCGAAATATTTCTCATCAGGAGGTGCTGCTCTACAGTCCATTCCTGCCAGAGCTTGCGGCCGATCCAATTCCAAGATTTCAGTTGGTTTTGGGAGTCAGTTTGATTCCCATGTTATTTTGTAATCCTATACAAAGGCTGGTTGAATGTTTTTGTTTTTCCTCTCTGGTGCAAAACTTCTAATGTAGAAAGTTTTTGGGGGTATCTGGGGCTTCCTGCTTGTCACAGTCATTGTTTTGCAATACATTTAAGAGGAATTTGGTTTGAAAAGCTCAGGTGAAATACACAACCTCATATCCAGGTTTGGTGTAACTCAGTCCTGATTCTATGTTTTGAAGTGCAGTCAGCTGAGAATTGCAAAATAACTTTGTTTACCTAAAGTATTCCCAGATTTATGCTCCAAAGACTGGCACTTGTTTTCTTTTACCTCTTCCATATTGATAGCACATTTTGATTATTCCTTGGAGTTATTTGTGCAGTTCTTTGTACTTCTGATAGAAAAGTGAGTCTTTTCAGAGGAATGTTGTGGTTTCTAGGTGTTAGCTAAACTGACTGGAATATTGGATTTTGGAACAGGAGATGCTAAAAGAAATTGGGTTATAATATTAGCTGGAGTACTTGGAATGCTTTACAAAGGAAATTCATTCACAGCCATCTCAGCCAACTTCACTTGTTCCTATCAAGGTGTTTCATATGGGAATTACATAGCCCTTGAAGCCCACCTGGGCTACACAAGGGGGATTTGGGAAGTTTAACTCTTGGAGCTGGAATATGGCCAGATCTCTTGGGCTGTCATTGGTCTGGGAAGAATTTTAAGCAATCATGATGCATTTAAACTTTTGTTTTACATCCCGTTGGGGAAGCTGAGCCTGTAGCATGTGGATGGATACTTCTTCATGGATGAAATGGAGTAGGCAGGAATAAAAGGAGCCTGCCCAGACTCCTTTTTGTTGAGTTAACTTAATTAGAGGATGCTCCTGAGCTGTGTTTTTTTTTTTTTATTGGCGTGTCACCAGTGTTATTGTGTAACTAATTTAAATATAATTAGATTTTTTTGTGCCTATGGTGTAGCCTTAAGATGAGTAGTTTGTGGTATAGCTTAAAGAAAATAACTCTGATCAAAATGAGTCTAAAGAAAATTAAGTAAGTCTGTCTATATACGTAAAGTCAAATCCTGTTCTGTGCTCCCAAATTCCTCCCTTGGCTGTACCACTGGAAAGCTGACGAGCTTTTCATGAAGAAAATGCTATTTATGCCTGGGAACTGAGTAGTCCTGGGAACTGAGTTTGCCCAATAAAACTTGGAAATTCAGCCATCACACATGTGAAGTCCGCACACAGTCGTTGCTGGGCTACTGATGTGCACTTGTCAAACCATTTCCCTTTTTTGTTGCTGTTTCACTTTGCAGACTGTCCAGCAGAAGCTCCTTTTAAAGTAAATTATTGAATTTGTAGAGTTTTGCTCTCTGTGTTAATGGATTTTGACTAAATTATTGAATTTGGAATGTTTTGCTTAATGTTCTAACTGAATTTCTTTGCTTTTCTTTCAGAGCATTCAGTCAGAAAAGAGCTGCAATTGAGAAAGAATATGCACAGGTAGGTTCTGGAATAATTTTGATGGCTGTGGCATTGTTCTGTTGGGATGATTTGTTAATCAGCAAGTAACCATGGTGTATGCTTTGTTCATTTACCTTTTCCATAAGTTACTTACCATGAAACGTGTTGAAGTTCTGAATCAGTTTGATTTATACAGGACTTAGGCCCATTCTGTATTTTCATGTATTTTGACTTGAGGAAGGTCTCGAGTACAGAAAACAATTTTAACATTTTTTCCCCAATTGTTATAAAGTCAAACTCCATGTGGTTTTCTCAGAAGTCGGTGTGAAATTTGAGTGAAAGGTAAAATCAGGTCAATTAGAGGGAGAGGAAATGTTCTGCCTTACTCCATCCAAAAAAAATTTAAATTCACATTCTTCAGTAAGAGCAGCTTCCCATTCATCTGAAATAAAAGCGGATTTGGCCTCATGCTTGTGATAGGGAGTGGAATGAATTTTGATTTGTTTGTGAGAAAAAAGGGAGGATTGCTTTTTCTCCCCCAGTCCAAAATTAGAAAGCATCTAATAAGGGGCAGCTGCCTGTTTAATTTACAGTAAAGGCTCTTGGAGCTTAAGTCCAAGTACAACAGATTAAAAATACATTAATTTATTTTAAAATAGATTAAAGGTAGAATGAAATCCAAGGGAGTGAGCCCGTGGAGCTCAGTATGCCATAAATCCAACTGGAGATGTGCCTGACGTGGAATGTGAGAACACAAGCTGTCACCAGGCTGCTTCCAAGTGCAGTTTGTAGGATGTCATGCTAAACATCCTTTTAGTCCCCAGTGCTGCATCACCCCCAAAATACACAGAGCAGAGTTGTTTTGGGGCCAGGCTTCACTGTCAGTTGGGAAAAGATGATTCCTGTGCCTGTGATGGATGGGGTTTTAGTGCTGGATTTCCTGCATGTCTTCTCAGCCTAAAACCCATGTGAAAAACCTTCCTATACCACGTGGAATTGTGCTAAATTAAGCCCTCTCGCTGACAACAGTACCATAAGTTATTGGGGTTCCCATTCTTCCTCCAGATACGAGTTTACCTTGGCAAGTATCAATTCCATTGGCAGTTCTATTAAATTTGATTAAATACCTGAATTTTTCAGTGATGGTGCCTCCTGAAACTGGTTAAAAATAGGTGTTCTTGAGTGATATATTTTTAAATGATGTTAATTTAACACCAGTTCTTCACACATTTATCCATTAGACACTAGGAGTGTCTTTTATATGCAGAGACACAACAGTCACTGCATTTAGGGAATAGTCCTGATAAGTTGGAAAAATAATTACACTGCGCTTCGGAAAGCTCCGACCTAACAACTGAGGCTTTCAGCTCCTTGGATTTAAACCCACCCCCCCAGCTTTGCAGCAATGCAGCTGCAGCATTTGAGATTCACTGAATAGCTGTTCCTGTGAATGAAGGCTTGTGGGATCGCTTCCTTGGATTGCTGGTAAGTGCACAGCTCCGAAACAATGTTGGATGCTTCTTCTAAAAGGATTTCTGTTTTGGAGGTGGTAATAAAATTTCACATAAAGCCTTCTGGGGAGGGAAGTTGTGCTCCAAATAAATGGGAAGTTGCATTCTTCAGCAGTGGGATATTCCTTTTAAACCAGTTCTAAAGGGAGCTGGAAATGCTCAGTAGTTTATGAAGCCAGATTTCTAAACCTTTTCACAGATTCTCTCCAAATGCCTCTTGTCACCTTAGGGAATTTGGAATATTCTGACATCTGACTTTTTTTTGGCAAGTGAGAAGCCGTGGAAGGGTGGCCAATGAAAATCAGTTTCCCAGAACTGAAGGCTTTGTTGGTTTTAAAAAAAATTGTAGGTTGGCGCCCTGCACTTGGGTGCCAAGTTTCTAAACACAGAGTGCTTTTGTTGGGAGCAGGAGAACCTGTCCAAAGGCAAGTGAAACACCCCAGCCCAGTGTTTATAACTTGCCCCTAATTACATGGCAAGTGGTGCAGATGTGTGTGATGGATTACAGGGCCTGGATTTAAATTTCCCTGCTCTTATTTTGTCCAGTTATTTTTTGCGTTGTGTTTTCACCTGTCGCCTTTGAGGGTTTTTGGAGCTGTTTTTTGCTTATTGCCCATCTCCAGTGGGTTCTTTCCTGGCTTTTCTAGGCTGTGCCATGGTGTAAATGGGAGAAGGATCCAGTGTGTCAGCAATTCTGCAGTCTTTAGATCGGTTGGGATTTTGCACTCAGCTCTTCCACTTGTATTTTTGGTCCTGCATTATTTAATATATGCTTAGAGGGTTGCCTTAATATTCAGAAATGAGAGCTCAGAAAGGTTCTCATTTCCCACTAACAGTATGCCTGCTAATAGCATTTAAATTGCAATTTTACATTGTTATTATTAGCTATTCTCCATGATTAATAAGTTACCTGAAATCAGTGCCTGAGAATACTCTTATGGTGAAAAAACAGTTTACTGAATGTGTGCTTTTGCTGCTACCTCCAAAAAAACCCTTTTACCCAGCCTGTTAAATGGGTAAAGTGTTGGTTTTTTGGGGGGGAGTTTTCCTGAGATTATAAATACATTTCTGCTGCAGTTACTATTATTTCACACTTTTAACTCAAGAGACCAGTCTCTCACAGTCTGGGAACACACAGATGACCTTCCTTGTCCTGTTTTGGTTTTGCTTGATGTTTCATTATGATTGTTTCAGAGTAAAACGTGACTCCAGGCAATCAGCATGGCCTGGCCCCTTGGAATTTGCAAGTAACCTCAAGGAGGTTGAGTTTCCCTGCATGTTAATGAGTTTCTAATTGTAGTACCTCAACTAAAGGCGCTGATGTTCTACAAAAAAGGTGGGAGAGCCCATTCCCTGAGCTACATTTCAAGTGAGGCACGAGTAGAAGTATCTGTTCAGTTTTTCTTTTTTAAAGAGGCAGTAATTGTTAGGATTTTTTTTCTCCTCTGTGTTTTCTAGAGGTCAAATTAACATTGAAGAGCTGTGGGTGCTCAGTAAAACCAGCTTATCTGTCATCAGGAGGAGACAGGGCACTTGGTGTTGATTGCTGTGTCTGTGGCACTGAGAAACTTCATGCATTTAAAACATTTTCAAATGTGGAGAAATGAAAATTTCATGTAGTTTATAGCCACAGAGTCCTGTTGAGAGGAGCCTAAAATGAGATGAAATGGATGTGAGAGGGAAAAGCAGCTGGAGGTGGAGTGAGAGGAGCAGGAAAGGTGGGGAGGTGGATGTAAGCAGACACCATGGTCACCCTTAGCCATTTCCCTCACCCTGTGTCTCACCAGACCTAGAAAATTCACTCACTTCAAGACATCAGAATATATGCATTAATATTTCTTTAAAAATTACAATATTCTTATGGCAGTTTTTTGTCTATATAATGTGTGCATGAGTACATATAATATATAAAGCAGATAATAAATAAACATAACATGATTAATTTTATATCTTTTTATATGTATTTTCTATATAATTTATTTATATATTTGCCAGAATGTACTGCTTTTCCTTTGTTTAAAAGCAAAATAGAAGCTGACCATTTCTTTTACCATGTTCTAATAAGGGTGCCAAGCTGCCCAGTGGCCTTTTAAACCATTTTTCAGAGGATTAAAATCATAAGGGTTAAAATTGGACATTCCCACCATGTCTTAGTGACTTCTGCCTCTTTTGGCTCTTTTTTTTTTCTTTGCTGTTCTTTAGCATGTATTCCAACACTCTGTGAAAATTAACTGATTTATCTTTATCCTCTAAAGACTGGCGAGGTGATGCTATTACTCTCGTAAGGAATGAGAGAAAATGAGTGAATTTTAGCCAAAATACCACAAATCTCTGATAGAATGGATACTAAACTCTTTTGAAAATGCGCTGGTTTATTGGAGTGTTTCAGGGGTGGCTGTAGGAGCAGGAGGATGGCAGACACTGTACAGGAACAGCTGGGAGATTTGGGAGTGGTGCTGGGGAGCTCTGTAAATAGAACCCTGTCAGCATGGAACACCAGTCACCTGGGTTGATTCCTACATCCCACCAGGCAAAACAGCTGCAGCCTGGAAAACACAACCTTACAACCGGCTTGGAATACAAAACAAAAATTCCAGGGTGAAGCAAACTCATTCCTCTGCCTCTGAGCTACGGAACCCCTGGAGCAGCAGGAAAAAATAACTCGAGGTACCTGCCCTGCAAAGCCAGCAAGCAGCTTTCCATGAGATCATTGCCTGCAGTCTGGGCAGAATGGGTTGCATTTTTTAATCCCAAAGGATGCAGGAGATTGCTGTGGGAGAGCAGGAAGAGATTGTGGATTTTAAGGGTGGGTCCCCGACTTGGGGACAAACAAGGAGCAGCCGTGGGTTGACTGCTCAGGAGCTGTTTTGTTAACAGATGAACTTAAGTTACTTGTTTCTTCCTGTGAGGATGATTTTAGAGTTGCTGCAGTGCTAAACCTCCCTCTAGAGTATTTCTGTATTTCTTAATAATACAGAAATACTGTATTTGTCTTGGTTTTGTTTTATGGTGAAATTGATGACTTTTGTAGTCAAGCAGTAATTAAAAAAAAAAAAAAAAGGAAATCAGTTTTTGTGTGTGTATGGAAGATGTATTTTTAAGACTTAGGACACTTCATCTTTTAGGGAATTGGGATCTTCTGTATTCCAGATCCTGTGAGGAGAGTTTAGTTTGTAATTAGCCCATATGCAGAAACTAGGTTGGTTTTTCTTTTTTCTCAGGCTTATCTTTGGAAGGAATTTAGCTGTCATTCTATGATTTCTCTGCAGAGAAACTTTGACTTGTAGTACATGAGTGGATTATGTTGAAATTTCCATCCTGGGTATCCTGAACTGAATGGCTGCTGTGTCTGGATAGATTTGATAGCAATTAGTTTGAAAGGCACCAAATTGCTTTGAAACCCACCCGTGTATTTATTGTATTTTTGAACTTTCTGTAGGAAACACTAGGAAAAACTCAGAGTGAAATCCAGGAATGAACTCACTGAGTGTCTGCATGTGTTGGTTTGTGTCTGTTTTAAAAGACAGGCAAAATATTCCAAAAACAAACAAACAAAGCCAGCCTGTAAGAAGTGACCCTGGAGGCCTGAGGTGCTCCACGTGCACCAGTCAAAAGTGTGGCAGAGCTTTGAGTTGCCTTCTTCCTACTTTATTGGTAGTGTTGCAAACCATTTTAGCAGGCATTCAGTGTGTTGGTTTAATTGCATGTGAAAACCATGGTTTTGTCCACCAGCACTGGGGAATGCTCTCCTCCCAGCCCAGAGCCTGGAGGAGACTTTGTGCTGGTATTTATCCAGAAAGTTCCATTTTTTCCCAGTGGCGGCTGTGTGAATGTGGTGCCTCTTTCTCTTAGGAGAGTTCATTTCTTACCTGTTCAGAGAGAATAGCTACTGAAATCCTACAATCCAAGGTCTGGCTTGAATATTCCACCTTTTCTGCTGTAGGAATTTCTATAGGAGAAGGCAGCAGACCCACAGAGTCTTCGTGTGTGACTTTATTTTGGATGTTGCTGCCTGAAGCTTGGTTGGCACATCTGGTTGGGGGAGTGGGAAAAGCTGTATCCAAGGAACCTCTGGATCCAATAGCAAAAATGCCAGAGCCATTCAGGCCTATTCCTGCCCTGAGTGATGTTCCCCCGTGGATCCTGAGGGCTGTGAGGCTCCTCTTTTTCCTTCTTTTTGGAATCTTGCTGTGGTTGATCCCATCTGTCACAGAAAACCGTGTCAGGCAGGTTTGTTTGTAAACCAACTGTGCTGCTTTCCATGGGCTTCCTCCTGCTCTTCCATGGACCCTGCAAACCAGGGAGGGTGGGAAGCCTTCAGAAGGGGCTGATACTTGTTTGGAGATTATGTCTTTGGTTGATTGCCATTAATTGTTCCCTGTGAGGGAGGTGAGGCCCTGGCACAGGGTGCCCAGAGCAGCTGTGGCTGCCCCTGGATCCCTGGCAGTGTCCAAGGCCAGGTTGGACAGGGCTTGGAACAACTTGGTTGAGTGACCATGGCAGGGGGGTGGAATGAGATGATCTTTAAGGTCCCTTCCCACCCAAACTATTCTGTGATTCCATGGTAATAGCTGGCTCTTTGTTTGGAATTATGTGAGAGGGTTTCCTCTCACAGGAACACTGTGCCTAAATCCCTGTTCCCTGCGGGGACTGTTCCTGTGACTTCCCTGGGGAGGTGGGGACAGCCTGTGCTGCCTGGTGCTGATGGTGGCTGTCACTCCATGTCCCCATCCCATGGTGTGCTGCAGAGCTGTGCCTGTGTCTGCGAGCCCTGCTGGCACAGCTGTGCCCGGGAGCCCTCTCCAGCAGCCTGCCAGGAAAGGAGGGAGTGCCAGCCTGTGCAGGGACTGACAGATGGCTCTGGGCCAGGCTGAGCCCACTCTGCTGGTTTGCTCTGAGCTCCTGCTCCGTGGGCAGCACAGGGACTGACCAGGGCAGGAGCAGCCCTGCTCACCAGCTCCCCAGCAGGGCTTCAATATCCGTGGAAACCAGCCTGCTGTCCACTGCCCTGGCATGGCTGTGCCAGGTGAGCTGTGCCAGGCATAGAGCATGACCTTGGCCAGTGGTCAGGCCCTGCAGAGCTCTGTTCTTGGCACGTCTGCCCAGACAGCAAACAGGGCCCCTTTAATGCCAACTGGGACACTCTTGGTGAAGTGGACAGGTGCCCACTGGGAACTGGGCACAGTCCTAAGCCCTGTACACTCACTTTGAGGGTTCACTTCATGGCTTCTGGCACAGAAAGGGGGCCAGCAGGTGGTGAAATGACAGGATGGAGATTAACGATGAACCAAGTGCAGCATTTCACCTTTGTGTCTTTTTTGCAGTGCAACAAATTAAAGGAAGAAATTGCTAAAATGAGAGAACTTCTGGCTCGTAAAGATAGTGAAACAGGAGAGAACATCAGGCAGGCAGCAACCAGCCTGCAGCAGGCTTCCCTGAAACTCTTTGAAATGGCATACAAGAAGGTAGGTGCATGGGCAGTTCACGTTCAGAGCCCTCAGATGGGAAGGGGGGAGTCAAGACACCGAACTCTTGGCTGGGAGGCCGTGCTGAGCCTCTGTGCAGCTCCCTCCCACTGGCTGAAGGGGCAGCTGTGCAATGTCAGGGAGAGTTGAAGGCTTGAAATCCTGACCATGCTTCCAGGCTGGGTGTTCCGTAACTGTACTGCATTCCATGGAAAGGGGGAAGCTCCTAGTAAGGAGCATCCAGAAGAGTAAGGAGAGGGCTTTCCCCTCAGTGCATGGGGTGCCTGAAGGAGCAAAGTAACTCCTGAACTTTCTTGGGGGTGATTGTAAAACACGATTCCTGTTCAGTCTGCCTGAAGCCACAGTAAAGGCCATTGGGATTTTCTTCTCCACCCCCTTTCCAGTGGAAGGCACTCCCAGCCCCTGGCACCTGGTCAGGATGTGCTTGCCTGTTCAGGGTGTCCCAGCATGGCAGGGGCACAGTGCCCAGGTGACCTTGGTGCTGAGCTGTCCTTACTGGGGACAGCTGCTTTCCTGATGTCAGACCAAACCTTTAGTGCTGCAGTGTCAGCCTGTTACATCCCCTGGGAAAAGGAATAATGGGAAGATTGTTTTCTCCCTCTCAGAGCTCAGGCAGAGGTGAAGATTTCCCTTCTCAGTGGACATTGCTTGTTGCACTCAAGGGAGGGTTCTCCACACTGGAGCTGAAGTGAGCAGTCAGCCAGGGAAAAATGGCCAGGAGAAGCAGTTTGTTGTTACTAGAAGTAATGAACCTGTTTGTTCACAGATGGCCTCGGAGCGAGAGGGCTCTGGAAGTCCAGGAGATCAGAAGGAGGAGAAGCAATAAGGAGTCTCCGTCTTGCCTTGACGAGAGAATGATGAAGAGGTCGATTTTCTTGATGCTTGGGAGAGAAGGGACCTTCCTGAGCAGCAAGGGGCAGAATTCAGACTTACTGTGTTTTTGCAGTATACTATATATAAAATTCTTCAATGTATAAATTTAGTGATGTGTCTGCTAGATAAATTGTCACTTGATGGAAGTTAATTCATGCCAGACGAAGTTATGAGCTTGGCCCTGGCGTGTTCCCTGAGCACCTGGGCTGGCTGATCATTTAATACTTGACACAATGGTGTAGTAAATCCGAGATCCAAGCTTGGAAACCATGTCATGAAATTGGAGGGTGGAGATGGAAGCTGTCTGGGCATGGGGAGGAGAATACAGCCTGCATGGCTCCTCCTTGTGGCTCTGAGGAGCTGGGAGCAGGTGGAGGGCTGGGAGCAGCAGGGGCAAGGCTGGGGACGTTGCCTGAGACCATTTAGCCCTGAGCTAGGCTGGTACCCTTGTTCTGAAGGAAAGGGTCTACTTCAAACTTGGCTGTAATGTTATTTCTTACAAAAGAGGCAGTGTGGAAGTTCAATACTTTGCTTGTCTAAGCCTTCTGCTCCATCCTGTGTCTGTTCTCTGCTTATGGTAAAACAATTTCCTTGATAATAAAACTGTTACTGGATCCATTCTGGATTTTTTTAAAATAAAAGCAGAAAAGTGTCCAACGTGGAGTTCCTGGTCTCCTGGCCTTTGATGGAGAACACAAGCACTTTCCTGCCTGTGACAGCTGCAGAGGGAATAGCCAGGCAGCTGTAACTTTCTGAACTTGTGCTTCATTCACAGGCAAAAAGGAGGTTTCCGGTGTCCGGTTGAGGTTGGGCTCTTCTGAGCGTGTCAGTGCTGCTCTCACCACGTGCCCCGAGTCCTGTGACTGCAGTAGCAATGAGACTTCGCTGTCAGGCACCTTGTGCTTGTGCTTAGCCCTACAAAGCAGGCTGCAGGCTGGAGCAGCACTTGCCCCCTGTGCTTCCAGCAGCCCAGCCTTGCAGGGAGGTGCATAAATGTACCTTTTTCCCCATCTGTTACTCTGTATCTCTTGAACTGGAGCAAAACCCACATTTGCAGCTGCCCAGGCTGCCAGCTCAAGCATTAGGGGGAGAAAAGGATGGTTTTTTCCTGGCACTCAAGACAGTTTCCACCAGAGGGGACAGAGGTGGCCCAGTGTGTACTCAGGAATCGGCAGTGTGGGTTCATTACAGGAAAGTTGTGTCTGACCCGCGCGCTTGCTTCCCACAGTGGAGCAGCCCCTGCACGGATGAGCGGACAGCAGTGGCCGTTCTCTCTCCGGGCTGCAGCGAGGCTCTGACCCTTCCCCTGCCGAAATCCCCTTGGGCAGAGCTGGGCGCTGTGGGCTGGATGAGGGGACAGTGGGACGGGCTGGGCACTGCCTGGGGCCCATAGCCCAGAGGCCTCTCCCGTGCGGTGTCCCCCAAGGTTCAGCGCTGGGCATTGATGAACTTGTCCGTTCGTGACTTGGATGGGGGGGTCAGTGCGAGCTCTCCGGTGACACAAAGCCCCCAGGAGTGGCCGATTCCCCAGAGGGCGGCGTGCCCGGCCCTGAGGCGATGGTGCGAAGAGGCTGTGGAGTGTCCGTCCCTGGGGCTGTTGCAGCGCCGTGCCCCGGGCCGTGCCCTCAGCCCCCGCTCGGTGCCGGCCCCGCCGCGGCCCCGCCGCCCCTCACGGGCCCTTTAAGCGCGCGCGGGCCTTTCTGCGCAGCTCTCGCGAGACGCGCGCGCGCGCTCCCGCCCCGCCCCGCCAGGCGGCCTCCGGACTACGCGCCCCACAATGCCCCGCGCGCTCGCACGGGGAGGGGCGGTGGCCAATGGCGCGACGCCCCGCTGCCGGCTCCCCCCGGAAGTGACGTCAAGGGCCCCCATGTGAGGCGATTGCAACACATGGTGCGCGGCGCGGGGGAGCGCGAGCACCGCGTGCGACGTCAGCGCCGCGCGCCGGGGGGAGCGGGCACCGAGCGGCGGGGCCCGACCGGCACCGGCACCGCCCGGGAC
>JAYDZK010000001.1:1155449-1173100 GCA_034509185.1 Euphonia xanthogaster
CTGAGATGGACTTTGGAAGGAACCGGGAGTGCCTTTGGGCCGGCGCCGGCACCGAACGCGGCTCACGGCCGGCACCGAACCGGCACCGAACCGGCACCGGCTCCCCGCCGGCGGTGCTGCCCCCGTGTGGACACGCGGGTACTGCAGCCCCGGCGGGGCGATCCCTTGGGATCCCAAATGGAATTGTGCTGCTCGCGGTGCAGGAGCTGCCCCGCTTTGGCCACATTTTAAAGCAGTTTCATGCAGCATTTTGGAGGCTGTTAACAGAATCCCATTTGTAGCTGGATCTCGCTCCAAGTGCAGCAGTCCAGGCCAGGGTTCTGACCAGCCACGCTTGTGCTCACCCTGGTACAGCCTGGGGCTGGCTCAGGTTTTCCAGGGCAGCGGAGATCACCGAGGACTGATGCTCTGTGCAGCCGGGGCTGGTTTTCGCAGAGCTGAGATGAACTTTGGAAGGAACCGGGAGTGCTTTTGGGCCGGCGCCGGCACCGAACGCGGCTCACGGCCGGCACCGAACCGGCACCGGCTCCCCGCCGGCGGTGCTGCCCTCGTGTGGACACGCGCGGTACTGCAGCCCCGGGGCTGCTCCTTCCTCTCTCCCGGGGTTTACTCCCTGGAAATGGCGTTTCTAGCAGCTTGGCATGGTGCCTTCAATACTGCTCTTCCCGGCACAGCCTCCCGTTATCCCTTACTGGCACTAAACCCCCATTGCGGGGTCTGATCGCAGCAGGGTCAGGGTTTCCTCCCTTTTTTAGGGCACTCTCCGCCTTGGAGTGCCACTGGAAAACACACGGGTTATCTGACCTCTCCCTGTGCTGTCAGGGCTCAGCTGCAGCAGGGACAGATTCTGGGATTAGGAAAATAAAGCACTGGGGCTGGTGAGCAGTGGCTGCCTCCCTGCATCCTCCCCAAAGCCAGCTGGACCTGGGCCAGGCCTCAGGGCTGTTGTTTTAGGGTGATCCTGCATCTTAGAGTTCCCAGCATTTGGAAGAACTTCTGCCCAGTCCCAGTGCTGGCTCCAAAGCCATTTATTGGGGGGGACAAGGGCGGGGGGAGAGGGGGAAGCTCACTGTCCCTAGGGCTGGAGGATGCTTTTCAGCAGTTTCTTCACCTCAGGGCTGAGCCTCTTGGGGAAGATGATGTCGAAGTAGATGTAGAGGTCCCCCTTGCGCTGCGGGTCCTGCGCCAGCGGCATCCCCTCCCCCGGCACCTTTTTGTAGTACCTGGGGCTGCCGAGCAAAGGGAGGGGCTGAGGGGAGCTGTGCCGTGATCCCATAATCCCAGCCCCACCTGCAGAGCCCCGCGTGGGTCTCTCAGGTTATTTGCTCCTCCAGCTCCACCCAGGGCACGTCCTCCTCTTCCAGCCTCCAGCATCCACCCACACCCAGCCCTCTCCTTTCCTCTGCTCCCAGCAGTGTGACCCCAGACCCAAAGAGTCACCCCCTGTGGGCCTCCTCCTCCTCCTCCTCCTGGAGCCCCTAACCTGCTGGAAAAGGCTTTGGAGCACCCTGAACTGCTCCCAAGTGCCCGCTGGCCCCCGTTTTCCCCTGGCACTCACTCCACAATGTCGTTGATGGGGATGTTCAGCCGCCTCCCGTCCAGCGTCCACACGTCCAGGGTGCATCCAGTCAGTGCCTGCCGGGCGTGGAGGGGCACCAGGAGCTGCTGCTGCTGCAGCCCCAGAGCCCAAGGGTGAACCTCTGTCCCCTCGCTGGGCCCTTTACCTTTGCCAGGGAGATGCTGGCAACGTAGAGGAGGTTGTTCTCCATCCTTTTGAACCTTGGGTGAAGCTTCTCTTGGACAACGAAGGTGATGTCAGCTGGAATGATGTTTGGGCCCTGATTGGGGAGAAAAAAAAGACCACAGAATCACGGAATGCCGGGATGGTTTGTGTTGGAAGGGAACGTTAAAATTCACTCAGTTCCACCCCCTGCCATGGGCAGGGTCACCTTCCACTAGACCTGGTTGCTCCAAGCCACATCCAACCTGTCCTTGGAAACCCGAACATTATTTTATACGGGGAAATATGACACAAATTCCTGCTCTTTTGTTGCTGTTTTTAGCTGGCTAGAGAGAAGGGAAAAGTATTTTCTTCCCTTAAGAGAAAAAGGAGTCTTTTATCCAAGATGCCTGCACAGCCAAGGGCAAATCCAGAACTGTGTTGCTGCCAGGAAGAAAACCACTCCTTTCAATTATTTGTTCTTTAACCTGTTCTGAGGAAAGCCCAGGCTCCTCAAGGTGCTCCTGAGCTCGCTGTTGGGTCCTGCTGCCAAGTGCCCTCAGCAGTGGGAAACCAGAACTTCTTCATGGAATAACTTTTCCCATGGAGTGGGCACAGGACTGGAGCAGCTGCCTGGGGGGGCTGGCATGGAGTCTCCTCTCCCAAACCCACCTGGATGGGTTCCTGCCTGGGCAGGGCTGAGGTGATCTCCAGAGGTGCCTTGCAAACCTGGTAATCGTGTGGTTCTGTGCTCACCTGGTCTCCTTCCTTCTCAAAGGTGATCCTGGTGCCGCGCTGCCATCCCGGCTGCACGTCAATGGTCAGGATCTTGTCCCTGATGGTGCTGGTCCGGCCATCCTCGTTCATCACCTGGGCACGGGGCACAGGGAGGGGCCCACAGAGGGAGGGAGGGAGGGAGGGAGGGTCAGCCGTGCTCTGCTCACCCCAGCAAAGGGCAAGCCTGGCTTGTGCTCCACACCAAGGTGGCTGTGGGCACAAACAGGATCGGATCCATGGAATCGTGGGATCACTTAGGTCAGAGAAGCCCTCCAAGATTATGGAGTCCAATGTTCCCCCACCACTAACCCATATTCCCAAGTGCCACAAGCACACACTTTATAGGGAATGGGGACTCCACTACAGCCTATTCCAATGCCTGAGCATCCTTTCAGTGCAGAAATTTTCCCTAATATCCAGCCTAAAGCTCCCCTAGCACAGCTTGAGGCTGTTCCCTCGTGTCCTAGAGCAGGAGAGACTCAGGGCTGGCTCCAGGAGGCTGGGACAACAAGGAGGGGGACAGAGGCCACCAAGGGCACAAAAAGGAGATGCAATGCAGTGCAAAAATGGAATTGTGGGAGCCCAGGACACACCGAGCTCCATCTCTGAGATCAGCCCTCGCTCCCTACATTGCCTCCCGTGCTGAATTCCCTGCACCAAGCCAGAGGGGAGAACACTGGTTCAGCTCCTCCTGGGTTTGGGGCTAATCCTTCCCTGCCACCAGCTCCTGGGGCAGAGCCACCCCCAAATCCCCAATGCCCCCCAGGGAGGGCAGAGCGGAGCCTAGAGCTGCCCCCCCTGCAGCCCCCAAGCCCCCTACCCTGCGGGAGATCTTGATCTTCTTGGTGCAGCCGTGGAACAGGTCCTCCAGGGACACGTAGAGATCCCGCACGATGGGGGGGTCCCTGCGCAGGGCCCCCCGGCCTCGGGGCCCCCCAAAGGGCAGCAGCACCTCCGAGCCATCCTCGGCAAAGAACTCTGCGGGAAGGAGCGGGGGCACAGCCCTCACAGGGGGCAGAGCTCTGGGCTCTTTACCTCTCATCCTCTCCCACCTGGAACCACCCCAAGTGTGGTTTTTTTCCAGGAGTGTTTCCGGCAGTCTCGCCTCCCTAATCCCGCTTCTGGACGGGAATCCCAGAAAGGGTCACAAGAGCAGCTGGGGAAAGCTGACAGCCTGAGCATGCACCTCCAGGCCTCCCTAGGGGAAGTCAGGATCTCCCCTCCAAGCACCAGAGGGATCTGAGGGCAGCTGGGCAGGGAAGCATTCCCGGAAAGCTGGCAGCTGCCATGGAATGATGGCAGCCACAGGCAGACCCCAGCCAGCCCCAGGTGTCCCAGCCTACCTGCAAAGGGGTTGTCCCCTCCAAAGAACTCCCGGAAGACTTTCTCAGGGTTGTTGTGGAACACGTATCCCACGCTCCAGGGGTTGCCGCTCGCATACTCCAAGGGGATGCCACCTTTGAGCCCCTCTTCCCCAAATTTGTCGTAGATGCCTTTCTTCATAGCTTAGGGAACAAGGAAGCATTGGGAATGGAGGGAGAGCCCCAGCCTGAGATCCAGGTTTTGTTGGGGTGCAGGCTGGAGAAGAGGGGTCCCAGGAGCAGGGGGACAGACAGACATGGGAGTGCGTGCCAGTTCCCAGCTGGGCTGCGGGTCACGGAGCTGGTCCTGCCAGGGAGCAGGAGCTCACAGCCCCTTCCTGCCCTGCAGTCAGGGGAAGGGGACACGCCAGGAAGGGGACAGCCCCACTTACGGTCGCTGAGCACATCGTAGGCCTCTGCCAGCTGGTGGAACCTCCTGGGGCCCCAGGGCTCCTTGCATTTCAGCGGGTGGTACTTCAGGGCCAGCGTCCGATAGCTGAGGGTCACACCATGGTTCCGGTTCAGGGAGACATTAAAGCCCATCTCATTCCCACCCCCTGCCACGGGGCAGGGACACCTTCCACTATCCCAGGCTGGAGAGGGCTTGGAGCAACTTCCAGGGATCCAGGGGCAGCCACAGCTGCTATGGGGAACCTGTGCCAGGGCCTCACCACCCCCAGTATCCCATCCAACCCTGCCCTCTGGCAGTGGGAGCCGTTCCCTGTGTCCTGTCCCTCTCCAGCTCTCCTTCAGGCCCTGCAAGGGCTCCAGGGAGGGCTCAGAGCCTTCTCCTCTCAAGGTGAGCACGCTCAGCTCTCCCAGCCTGGCTGCAGAACAAAGCAGAGGGGCTCCAGCCCGCAGAGCACCCCCAGGGCCCCTCCATTCCCACACCCAGCCCGGGCTGCCCCGCAGGGCAGGGACAAGGCCGAGGACAGCCACGCCCGGGACAGCCACGCCCGGGGCCGCCCCGCTGCCACCGCCACCCGCGGCTGCCTCCCGGCCCAGGGGGTCTCTCTGATGCCGGGGGTCCCTCACGCCTTCTTGATGTCGGCGGCGGTGGCCCCGCGGTCCAGCTCCAGCACAGCGTAGTAGTCCAGCCCCATGGCGTCCCGTTGCTATAGCGACAAGACTTCCGGTCCGCGCCGCGCGGGGCACCAAGGGAAGTGTAGTTCTCCCGCTCACTCCTCACCCCGCATCTCTTTTTTCTTAAAATTCCCCAAGTTTCCACATCTATTAACACTGGTGTTATCAAAGCAGCGGTTTATTTCACTCCATACTGCGACAGTCACTTTCACTGCACCCCCCTTCTCCCCCTTTATTTATTTATTTGCCACCACTACAAAGAGCGTATTTTCAGCACTGGAAATGCAACCACAACATCACTGCAACACGAGATCCTCTCTAAATTAAAAATTGATCCCAGCTGTGGAGTAGGAAAAAATATGACCTGTTACAAAAACACTGTGTATGGAGCCTGGTCATGACAACAGCCTCAAACTTGTACACACACATCCCAGGAAAACCAGCTTGGAAGAGCCTTTCCCATACATTTCTCCTTCATTTGGCCCCTTCAAACACCTAAAGGTCAGAAAGTTGGTATCTCCTCACTATCCCATCCCTGCAGCACGTGTAGATTTCCTTCTCCCAAGAAGCCACCTGAAGAAGGTAAAAAAAAAAAGGGAACAAGATGGGTCAGGCAGCACCATTGCTTTTACCCTCAGGATTCTCCCAGCACCCTTTATCCACACTTTTTATAGGAACAGAGCTGCTCCAACTCCACCACTCCAGCTAGCTCCTGCACAAGAGAGATAAAGCCAGGGAATTCTGCAGAGGATTGGTTTATGCAAAATATCAGGATTGTTCAGGTAGAAAGAACAAAGACAAGCTCAAAAGTCAACTGTGAGAAGGAAGGTGCTGAGGTGAAAAGCCTGAGGTAAAGGCAGTGCCTCCTGCCTGGCATCAGCATTCCCTGCCCACCCTCTCCTCAGGGACACCCTCTCCACGTTCCCCACCTTGTACACGGGGTCACAGTCAGCCTCAGTGAGATCCAGGACATAATCCAGGTCCTGCTGAACAATGAAGCAGGTGCCATCCCCTGCAAGGAAGGCACGGCAGCCAATTAGTGAAACGAGCCACAGACAGAAATTCCAGCGGGAAAAGGCTCCAGTGGGCGAGACATTCCTTGGAGGCCCCGTTATGGAGGGGTATGAGGGATGTGGAGGGGGGAAATCCCAAAGCAAAGGGGCAAGAGGACAATGCCCAGAGAGCACAAGGCTCCTTGACTTGATTCTAGGATTTCTAGGGGCACAGAACAGCCCTGGAATTACCTTGGCTGGCAATGAATCCATCTCGGTAGGGGAGCAGGGACAGCACTGGTGCTCCTGACCTGTGGATCACCTGGATTGGAGCACTAGGAAAAGGAGCAGAAACAAGGGATGAGGATTGCTGTCCAGAGCAGCTGTGGCTGCCCCTGGATCCCTGGCAGTGTCCAAGGCCAGGTTGGACAGGGCTTGGAGCAGCCTGGGACAGTGGAAGGAGTCCCTGCCGTGGCAGGGGGTGGAACTGGGTGATCTTCAAGGTCCTTTCCAACCCAAGCCATTCTGGGATTCTGTGACTTAATTTAGGATATTTCTTTTGGATAATCACTGGTGTTTTCTAAACGAGCTTTGGATTCATTAGGTAAAAAACTCAGAGTAAGACCTGTGTTTCAACCTGGCTTATGAGCAATCACTTCAAGTCTTTGTTCCTTGCCATAGTCCTGAAAAATCTCATGTTTAGTGTGGAATGCCTGTGATTTCAGATACACCTGGATTGTTTTGATAGTTTGTTTTAAGTCTCAGTACGACTAACTTTGCATTTTTTGGGAGAGGATCCCCAGTGGTAGCACTTCCCAGTCACTGCCTGGGGTGGAGATCATGCATATTGATGGCCTGGTTTGGTCCTTTCAGCCATGGTGGTGCACAATACATCAGCAGAACCTGCTGCTTCCAGAAAGAAAACACCTGCCTGGTGCTACCTTTGGATTATGTTCTCCATTCAAATCACTGGGATATCCATGAGCGGGGCAGGAAAATTAAGTGTAGGACTCCGTGGCTATTCAGGCCATTCTTCCCAAAAAAGCATGGAGAATCAGTGGCTGTGAAGGCCACAAAGACTGAGCTGCTCCATTTCATAAATGGTTAGGAACACTATTGTGAATTTCAGAATAACTTGTAGAGACAAGTTTGACAAAACAGATGTTATAATGGGATTATTGATACTATTCTGCACTTGTCACAGTTCAGCCTCTTAGTGCACGTTTCCCTTTTTTCTCCCAAACAAGAACCCCTTTAGAATTCTCTGTATTAAATGTCCATTTAACATTTAATATAATATACTTTGCCTGGAACAATCCAAACAATATTATCGTTGACCTTCTCTTTTTATGTAGATTTTGCATTCATTTGTTCTTGTACTTTTCTGTCTCCAAAAAAACACATGTCAGCACTTTAAGTGGGGGGAAAAGTGGGATATCTGATTTTGGTCCTGTCTCACTGGTCGTTCTGTTAGAAGAAAAATGAAAATGCCCTACACTGCAGCATTAGTCCATTTTAAAAGAATTTTAAAAGGCAGCCTTTTAAAAATGCTAAGCTATCTGCTACAGTTTTTATGGAATTCTTTAGGTTAAAATAATATTTCTCTAAGAACAGAGGAGGACTGTCAGCTTCTATTTTCAGTGAAAACATCTAGTTCCTTATAAAGGGGCTGCTAAGCTTAGAATTACTCTCTTCCTACAAAGAGAGCCCTTCATGAAGAAACCCCATTTTTTGCAGAACTGATGCAAGCAAGTTTCTCTGAGCCTGCTTTTAGCCGTTATTTTTCTTTCCGATTACTGTGCTCAGAAGCATCCAGGGCCTGGAATTTGCATCCTTGTAAGTGGTTCTGCTTGCAGATGAAAACCTGTGTTCTTCAGAGCTGCTCTTTGCTTGGCCATGCAGCCCCACCAGTGAGTCAGGCAGTGGGTCCTGCAGCCTGTGGGGTTATCCATGAGTTCCTTCTGTGGGCGTCGTTTATTCCTCAGTTTTTCTCGAGCTACCTCAGTGTTTCAGTTCTTTCCTAACGCATTCAACCCTTCAGTCATCCTTCCCAGCAGCTGCTTTTCTTTTTCCTGGGATTTAAGAGGGCAGGCAAGTCACAACCCAAAGCTTTCAAAATATGCACAGTGGAAACTTTGGACCTCTGAAGCAACAGCAGCGCTGAGTCATGAGTCCGTGCCAGCCAAGGCTGCTCCACCTCTCTTTGGGTTCCTTTTCCCCCTCTTTCCTTACATCTTGTCCTGGGAACTCAATACTCTGTCATTTCCTAGCTCTGCACACCTCATACACATCTCGGAGTTCTTTGGGTAGAGGAGATTCCTGTTCCAACCTCCTTAACCAAGCTGTAGCTTGGTGAGGTCCTTGTCACTTTGAAACTCAGAAAAATCTTTAAGCATCTTGGTTCCTAAACTGCATCCCTCAGGAAAAACAGCTCATTGTTCTCAGAGAGAACCCAGGCCTTGCCTGAGCCACCTACTTGGCCTTTTTCCCTGCTCCATTTTCCAGTCCCCTGGTAACGGTGGTGCCATGCTCTCCTCCCAGCTTTTGCTTTGGTATCAGGAAATGCATCCTGGTTTGCAGACCCCTGCTGGACATGGCTGTGCAGGGATCTACAAGCAGTCAATACACTCAGGAATGCTCTGGATGTGGGTTTGGGGGTGTTTGGGGATTTTTAAATCCCTAAAGCTTCAAGGGAAGCAGGCAAATATTTGGTGCATAAACATCACCCATCATCCCTTGTATTTTCTAGTGGGCCATAAACAACTCAAAAGCTGTTTTTCTCTTAACTTTCTTTTGCTTTTATTTGCGTTTCTGCACCTTCTCTGTTAGCCCTGCGTTTGTTCTGGAGCCATCAATTGAAAAAAAAAAATCCTTTGTATCCAACATAACTCTGCCTCTTTACCTAATAATAAGCACCTTCTCTGTTACAATCAAAAAACCATAACTTAGGGGAAAACAGCAATCACCAGTTTGCCTGAAAATGGTACTCAGGAGAGTGTAATTAAAAATAAAATTATTGTTATTGTTATTATAAAAATTAAATTTTTAAATTATTGATTTTAAAAATCAACCCACACAGAAATAAAAGTGTGGAGAGTGTTATTTTGTGTTGATTTCAGTTGGTTTATTCAGCTGATTAAATCTTCTCCAATTCAGCTGGTTCAGGTGGTTGTTAAATGTTGGGCACACAGAGGGTAATTCATAGGAGATAAGTGTTCCTTTTTTTCTCTGGGGCTTGGAACAACTCTTTGATTGCACCTCCTGCACAGTAACTAAAGTGGCTTTGGGCTATGTGTGACTGTATTTTAGGTAGTGACATTTCTGAAAAGCTGTTCTTCCTTTTCTGTGTCTCAGACCTTGATTTTACTGTTGAAAGGTCTCCACTGGTTAAATAAATAAAAAATTAAAAAAAAAGGAAGAGCTCATTTTATTTTGTGTTCAATAATTAAACACATAAACTTGTGTTCAGGCTGTAAAGAGGATTGAACATGGGTTTGCAGGAGCAGCCTGTCATCCTTTCCATCCTAGAGCAATCCCCAACCCTAGGGATCCAGATTTCATGTTGGACCCTCTGGAGTTCATTAGATGGATGTAAGGAAAACTGGGCAGAGCTTCTTGGCTACTGAAGCTGTTTGTCTTAGGGGATTATTTAGAGGGTAAAGTAGATGTGTTCTTAACTATTTTTAAAAACTATACTCCCTTCTTCCTCTTTCCAGCCTTGGAAGTTTGCTTTCAGATTTGGATAAACCAGGATGTGTTGACAGCTCAAAAAAAACCCCAAAAACCCAACAGAGAATGTTTAAGTCATATCTCCCCTAAATGATTATTCAGTGGCAGGCCCTGCATCCACAGTGGGTGACTTGTTCAGTTTCATACAGATAAAGGCCTTTAGCCAGCTTTCACTCCCAAAAAAAAGAGCAGGGAGAAAGGAAAACCATCAACTTTTAGATCCTAGGGATTATTTCTGGGAGTTCTCTAAAACTGCTGCCTCAGACATTTATTGTTCTGTTTCATGGTGTGTGGGGCCAGCAGTGGAGCTCAGCTGGGTCATTCCCTTCCACATCGTGTTAGAAGGAATAAATAGCAATATTTAAATATCTTGGTACTGTAGATAAGGAAAAATGCTTGTCCAGCTGGATTCTGGAAAACTGTAGGTGGCTGGCATCCTATATAGATGATGGGCTCCACTTGATTACTGGATTGGTGCTATTTTATTTTAGTAGTGTTTGGTTGTTACTCATTAATTATTTATTAATCAGTTTTCTGTTTGTTTTTTTTTTCCCATGGAAAATAAAATAAGCCAGTGCAACAAGTTTTAGATTTGGAGATTTCCATATATTTAAAAATCAATTAACTTCTGCTTTATTAAGAAAACATTTTAAAATGTGGTTTGATGGATAAGTTAGTGACATCAACATCAGTAAACATTCATGAGGGGAAAATCCAGTGTAGGTTTAGTGCAGGAACAGAACCTTAACATAGATTTACATTTTAATCTATAGATGTAAAGCATTCTTTTCAGTCACCAGAATTGTGTTGATGATGGCACAGAGTTATTCCTGCTATCCCTTGTTTAATTTTCAGTATTTTCTGCTAGGCAGATATCCTGCCTGCTGCTCATTTCTCTAGCAATACACTCTTCACTGCCTTTTGCAGTGTAAAGGGTAGTTTGTCATATTTTCAACAAAAATAAAAGCATATTTCATACTGGTTGCAAACAGAAACTAATTGAGTAGGAGGAAGCCTACAGATTTGTGAAAAAACCATCTCAGCACTGGTTTTCTTAGCATTGCTTGTGTCCAAATATGGCTCAGCTTTTTTCTACCTTCACAAGCCATAAAGAGGTAATTTTAAAAAAATTAAAATACCGAGGGCTGGTTACATTTTTTGAGCTGTGAAATTTGTGAGCTCCTGGGTTTCCTGGATTTATTTCTCTTCAGGATGCCAGATAGATCTGTGTTTGCTTTTTGATTGTCTCTCCAAATAGGCTGGCCAAAAATTTGCATTTTTCCTATCACATGGGGTTTTCTTGTATTTATAGCAGCATCTTGAAAGATATTTTCTGTCTCGTGTTTGCTTTCTGGTTTTGTTTTGAGACATTTTTTTTCTGATAATTTATGTTCACCTAAGGGAGAGCAAAGCATATCTATGAATGCCCTCCAGTAAATGGGGTTGGGAGTGGAATTTGTAAGCAGGATTATTTTTTCTGTGTTCATAGAAGTGAATAATGCAGATAATACACTGCCTACCTTTTTAAAAAGAGCTTTCAATTATTACCAGGAGTAATGATGCTAAAATTGTTTATATAAGAACAATAATATAAGCTCTTAAATATAATAAAGGGGTCATGGACAGTCACAAACAGCTGGAATATATCAAAATGTTTATTTTTGATTATTCTTGTATTCTTTTTGATTATTCTTTTGTGTTAAACCTTTAGGGAGCAAAATCCCCTCACATAAAATCTGGAAATGTGATCCAAGGTGCAGGCAGCTTCTGGGAAGTCTCCTGCAGAAGGGTTTTGGTTGAGGGTTCCACCAAGAATTCTCAGAAATACCTTGCAGAAATACTGAAATGTTGCTAAAACTGCATCCTGTCACTTTTTTTTTTCCCCTGCAAAGAGTCCTCTACTTGTTCCACAGGAAAAGAACAAAAAACATACGGAATATTGAATATATGTGGTAGAAATATATCTTTTTTTCCTCCAAAAAACAAATAATTTGGTGATCCTTGTGACTCCAAACACCCAATATTCTGTGATGCAAGATTGAAAAATTATAATTGTTGACTTCAACGCTGCTTTCCTCTGTAGCAATAATTGCACACCAATAAATGGTAAAAACTGTGGGGTTGGGGTGGGTGGGTTGTGCTTATTTTTTAGCAGTGGGTCTTGTCACCTGCTTTATGGTGACCTTCATGCTTGTACCATGACTCCTTAGTTTCTTAAAACTTCTTTCTGGGGAAAAATCCATGAGGAAAACGATTTTTGCTGTGTGTTAGTAAATTGAGCCTCCTGAATCTTAAAAAAAAAAAAACACCCTCACACCACATATTTTGCAAGTTCATATGGCTTATCTACTGGTTTTGTTTGGGTTTTTCCCCTATGTGTGTCAGGCACAAAGAAATGAGGCAAAGAAGGAGAAACTTGTGAAGGAGAAACGCTGCACACAACCTTGTGGGCAATAATTTCAGTTCCTAAAACAAATGTTCTTCTTGGGAAGCCACAGAGCTGAAGTGAGGCTCAGCTTCCAAATGCAGATATTGAATGTCTCTAAATTTGAGTCATATCGTTAAAAATAAAATACTCTGCTCCACAAAAAATTCTTTTCACTCAGCAGTGATATTTTTCCTCTCTAAGTTGTAAAATTCCACCAGCTCCAATCCTGCCAGCATTGTGTATAACAGGAATAAACAGATTTACTCTTTCAGGCACTTTCTGATGCCATGTTTGACAGAGTCTCTCCCTGATTATTCTTGCAGTTTATCCAGGTTCAGGAGCATGAAATGTTTGCTGATTCATGGCAGGATTAGGATGTGCTGAGGAAGCACTGCTGGAATTTAGCCTTGCTGGGAGCAGGGATGTGGCCTGGCTGCCTGATGGAATCAGCCTGTGGCAATTCTGCTGCTCTGATACATTCAGAATTTTTGGGTATTTTATGTTGGGTTTTTTTTTGTTTGTCACAGTTATCTGAAGCTTTAAGTGTTCCTCACATTTAAAAAAAGCATTTTCCAGGAAAAATAATAGAACATCTGAGTGTGTCCAAGCCCATCCCATAATTCTGTCTGGTTTTTCTTTTCCTGAAAGCACAGTGCAGCTCTTCTAGAGGTGTCACCTGTATTGGCTCTCCTTACTCTGCTCAGATTTGTGAGGTTGAAATTCACTTCCCCAATTTCAGGGGAGAGTCCTGAGGAACTCGTTTGGCTGCTGCACTGAGTCACTTGGCAGGTGGTTTTGTGGGATGTAAATCCCACTTCACCCAGGTTATCAGGGAGGCCACCCATCATTTTTGAAATGTCAGGTGTTTAAATCCATGACCAGAGGCTCCTGATAAGTAAGATCAGAGATGTTTTTCCATCATTTCAAAAAGAGCCAACCCAGCCTTGAAATAAAAAGAACTGGTTAACTCTTTAGCCAGCCTTTATAATCCAAGAAATGTTTGTACCTTGCACTGGTGTGTGTCTGATCAGGATGTGTTTAATCAGCCCTCTTCTGAGTGCAGGAGATGTCCTTTAAATGAAAGATCTTCTCTGTCTCCTTCTTGAAATAGGGCTTCACCACAGGAATTGATGGATTATTGAGGTGTTAATGCTAAATTAATACTAAATAATTACTCAGGGAGAGCTTCCTCTCTGCTGAAGAAAGCACTTAGGTTTGCCAGCTGAGAAACTGAAATAAATAGCATTTGTACAGCATCAGTGGGCTCCATTGATTTGTGCTTTTTCTGTCTCAACTTTTTCAGTGTTTTCCCTCTCTAGCTGCACTGCCAGCTGTCTCCCCACTCCAAATTATACTGTCACCAGTTCTGTAAACACCAGAGAAAACTACTTTTATATTAGATTCCTTCCCCTGCTGAAGTGGTGGATGGAGCTGGTAACCAAGTTACTAAAGAATCAAAAGCAGAGGAGCTTTTAATTAAATATAATTTGGCAAGGTGCCCAGAAATTTCCCTGTTGTGGGAGTGGGGAATGACAAACAAAATGAAGAGCTGCCACTGCTGCCTTTCAGAGTGTCTGGAAGATGTATTTGCTTGGATCTGCAGATCCACTACCAAGCAGTAATAAAAACAAAAATCCACAGTGCAGCTCCAGTGCCAAGGTGACCTTGTGCAAGTGGTTTTTGTAAGCTCAGGATGAGTTGTGATCACATTTCAGGGGAAGCAGAAGAATGGGCTGCAAACCAAAGTCCTGTGTGGTTTTAGGCTGTTGTTTAAAGGTGGGAAGCAATTCAGTGCCATGAATTGCCCCTCATTTACATCAATTCCACATGATGCAACGTTATTTTATAATTATCCCTGCTTGCATGTGGGCTCATTAAATCATTCATGTGCTGCTGGTTAGGTGGGATTCTGTCAATGTCCTTTTAGGTGGTGTCTTGGTGTTTATGATTCTTGATTTTTTCAGAAAGCTTTGCCATAGGTGATTCAGTTTTTGGTCATCCCTGCCTTTTCTTGCCCACATAATGAATATCTCATGTTGATGGCTTCAGTGAATCCTCTTTTGCCGTGTTCAGTGTTGTGGTTTCAGGTACATCTTCCCTGCCTTTAACCAGCACTATATTTGTTTTTAACTTCTAAATTTGCCTTTCCGTCTTCCTTTCCCAAACAGATTAGATTCTCATTTGGAAAAGAGGGAGATGTCATCTCTCTCAGTGGTGATTTTTTCATATTTCACGTATGTTTTGATTCATTTTTGCCTCTATATTAGTGCCAGAATGGCTTTCTCAGTTGTCAAGGTACTAAAATCCTTTCTGTAGCAATGAGATGACTCAAACTGAAACTCCTTCCAATATTTACAGAAATGTTTGATAGAAGGCATTTTTCTGTTTAATTTTTTACACTTCAACTCCTTGTTTGTGAAGCTCTAAAGCACCAAGCCCTTGTGTACTCACTTTGCACAAGGTTTTCGTTCACTTCTCTCAGTCTCTTGTGTATTTTGCCCTCAGTGATACTTTCCTGTGCCCCGATTTCTGCAGCTTCCAGGTCACACCAAACTCTGATTTACCCTGGTTATTGGGGGGGTTTATTTGTGTTCTAAGTGCTTCCAGGTAGGGAATGTTTCCTTCTGTGTTTGTACAGCACTCGGTGAATTTGCAACAATATATAAATGTTTGCTAATGACCCAGCCCTGTGGAAGTTAATAAGTCACATCACAAAACATTGATGTGTTGTGTTCAGAAACACGGGGTTTATTTAAAGAAATTAGGATTAAAAAAGGTCGGAGTGGAGAGATGAACCCAGACTGCAAATTTGAAGCTTGCCCTGGACTAAATATAAGTTGTTTTTGGAAATCTGTTATCTACCACTGCTGATTTAAATATGAATGCAGTTCACGTTGGTCCTGATTCTGTTTTGGATCTTTTTAAACCAGATTTCATTGGTTTTCCTTAGCAGAAATTTGCTCTTGATGTGTTCCCTTAAAACAAGACTTGAGAGAACCCATCTGCACTCTCCAGGCTCTGTGTCAGCACTGGCTTCTTTTTGGCTTCAGGCATTCCTGTGAAGAGCATTTTCCTTTGCAAAACCATAGAATTTTAAACACACATTGGGCCAGTGTGTAAAATACAGTACCAAATGAAGTTAGTTTTATTTTTTCTGAGTGATCTATTTAATTTCCCTGCTTGATCTCAGTTTTAAAGCTTTACTCACATCTTTGTGTCTGGGATTAATTTGACTTGGCACACTGCAGTGTCTCTGTCTCCCAGGAGCAGCTGATAATTTACAATGAATTTCTTTTCCTCTTCTCCCTATGACTTGTAGCAAAGGTTTTTCTCTGCAGAACTCTGAATAATATTCAAAGAGCAGAAATATTTTAAGAATGAATAACTGAGTTACCTGTGATGATTGGAAACTCAAATACAGCTCGGCTTGTAATGAGTCCAAAACTGTTATTTACCAGAACATCTTTGGTTTGCAGCAAAGAAACCTTTGAATAATGAATAGTGCCTCTATCTGTGTAGCTGTACAGAAAATATTGGGCTGGAGGCCTACAGTGAAACAAGGAGTTGACAAACGTGTGTTAATTATATGGTAAATTAATCATATAATTCTGTGTGAGAGAAGGAGAAAATGTCTTTTAGGTATGATGATGATGTAAATAAGAAAAATCAGCAGTTTGGAACTGACTTTTGAAAGATAATTTGTTATAATTTTTTATTACTGCTTCCTTGTCTTGTTTTTTTTAAGTGCTTATTAATTTTTGGAAAGGCTGAGGCTGATGTGACTGCCTGTAAGGGCCTGTGTGTGGCTGGGCAGGTGGACAGGAGCTGGAGCCAGGACATGTCTCTGGCTGTGTAAATCACCAGGTGTCCTTTCATCACGTGCATTTATCAAGGAGTTGCAAAGGAGGAGTGGGAGGAACATCTGTGTTATCATAAAATCATGAAATGGTTTGGGACCCCAGGTTGCTCCAAGCCCCATTCATCCTGGTCTGGAACAATTCCAAGGATAGGGCAGCCACAATTTCAGGGTGTACACCTAGTGATGTACCTGTGGGATGTTGGAGAAACCCAGTCCTGAGAGGGAAAGTGAAAGCAGCATTGTGGCATCTTGGTGGTGGGATTTCTGGTCATGGTTATGGGAATTTTTGGCAGGAAAACGTCATGGGGAGAAGACTCCACTAAAGCAGGCTGGATTTGTTCCCCCTTTAGTGAACAGTATTGTCTCTGTCCTCCTATTTATATCCTAAATGCTTTTTGTCCTTCCATCAATGTTGTGAATACCTGGAACAAAAGCCCAGTAATAATTAGTTTCTAAAACTGAGTAAATGAAAGAGCAGAACTTTTAGTGAAATCCAATTATGTGCCATCATATATTAAGCTGGTAGTGGTGTTCTCATATCCCAAAATCAATGGCATGCCCTGCAGGCATGTTTTAATTAAAGTAGGAAATATATATATTATTTTAGCTCTGCTAAAATAGGTAATTCTGAAGTTCCTGATTATTTTCCTGAGTGGGTATAAAGTTCAGTCTCTGAATAAACCTCATCCTCTAAAGGCTCAGTGAATTGCACCTGACAGTGAACAAGGATTGGCAATCCAGAGGGAGTTTGCAGTAAATCAGGGAATGTTCCTGGGGCTGTCGAAGGCTTCCTCTCTCCCGGAGTTACCTCCAGAGCTCGAGTGAGTGTTGGCAGCAGCAGAGCTGAGAGCAACCAAAAAAGTGTCAGGGATGAAGATCTACGATAAGCACAGATGGAAAGAGCCAGATACAGGAAAGAAAACAAAGCAGCTCGGGGGTGGAATTTTGTCCCTGGTGAAAGAAGAAGTGAATGGTGAAGAGCTGTGGAACAGCATAAAAAATGAGATTATGGCCATGGCTGCTCAAGTCTTGTGTTGCCAGGCTGAGACAAAGAATAGAGGTGGGAAGTGCTAGAAATTGAAGGGGGGAAATTAAAAACGAGATTGAAGAGATGGACCAGACAGTTGGTGTTGAAAATGGAAATACAAAAATGCCTGGTTGGGGTAAGAATGGTCAGAAGAGTGTGTGGAGAAAAACTGGGTTGTATGGCAAGGTAGGAGAAGTCTGAAGTGGAGCACTGGAAACAAAGATGTCCGTGCTAGAAGACAAATAATAACTGAGAACATAAACACAGGGAGTGAAAGATACTTGGAAGACCGTGGGAGTGCCCAGGAGCCTATAGGTTGGCTGATCCCAGAGGAGATTCCTACAGGAAACGGGGAGAGAGAACAGTGGAGTTACTGAAAATGCAAAGCACTCGGTATCTTGGCAGAAAAAGGGAGAATCTGAATTCTGGGTGTCAGAAAAATCCTGGAGGAATACCAGCCAGGCAGAAGACACGATGATGGCTGTGTACATGTGATGAACACTGGAACAGGAGTATCCACAATTTATCTGTAAATTCTGTTGAATGAGGAAAAGTGGCAACACTGTCACTGACAGAAGGAGGATTTGATTAAATCACTTTAAAGCAATGTCAGAAACTGCCCAAGAAATTGTTTTGAATTGAAGTTCAGTGTGAAGTTGTTGGGATCTGGATGGA
>JAYDZK010000001.1:1173200-1208903 GCA_034509185.1 Euphonia xanthogaster
GATGGAAAAGAGGTGGTGATGGAAATGAAGCCAAATATCCATCAACTGGGAAAACAAAGCATGTGGGCTTTGGAAACTTGCTTCAAGGGTTAGGGGATGTTGAGGTGAAGCAAAAAGGAGCATAAAAATAAGTTCTGAAACATTATGCTTGTAAAATTAAAAAAAAAAAAAAACCAAGGCAATTGCCTCCTATATAAACTTTTATCTTTCCTGACTGCAGTTACAGGGCTGGAATAGAGTGAAAACCGGTGAAGCAAAGGAGGTGTTGGTCTTTAAATATGGATTATCCCTAGCACTGTCCCTGTAAGTTCTACTCAGCCAACTTTGAGGCCCACTCTAAACTGGATGGACATGTCCTTTTTTGAGGAATGCGTGAGGATTTAAAATTGATTTCATTTTTATTTGAGGAAGACTCAGGTGGTTATTTCTTATTTTAGTCTCCTGGTACCAGCTGTAGAAACCTGGTTCCTTTAGAATCAGAGTCACAGGCTGGAATGGGTTGGAAGGGACCTTGAAGCTCATCCTGTTCCACTCCCTACCATGGGCACCTTCCACTATCCCAGGCTGCTCCAAGCCCCATCCAGCCTGGCCTTGAACACTTCCAGGGATCCAGATTTCTTCAGTAATACTGAGAATAAAGAATTCAGCAGCAGAGCTGAATCCTCAACCTGTGTTAAAGTCAGTGCCAGTGGCACAGGCTGTTCATCTGTGACAGCTTCTGACCCATTAATGCTGCTCTGCATCCTTTTAGTACCTGGTGCTCTGTGGGAAGGGAAAGTCCTTCCCTTAGAATTGTAATTAGTCATATCTAAGTTATAATTAATGAAGTTGCAGGCTGCTGGTTACTTGGATCACAGTCATTTGCCTGCAGTCTTTTTTGTGTCCTACTGAATCCTGGGATTCAGTGGGACAGCAGAAGAAGAGCTGGGTTATCTGCATGAGTACTTAGGTGGAAAATTGATATTTGGAAGAGGTGAAAAGCATTTCAGGTAAAAATGGGTGATTCAAGCCATGGGCTTTGAAGAGCTGTGCTTGAGATATAAGAAACATTAAGGATAAATTTTACATATTTTAGTAAAGTAGGTTAAAATTAATAATCCTGGAGGACTGAAGTGGAGCAAATTCGTTGTCTTAGATTCCACATTGGTATTTTACTTATTCTGTGACCAAGATGTGGAATTGGAAAGACCTCAGCCAGAATCCAGGCTCCCAGAGAAGCAGATGACGTCCTGCCCATCTTCCCCAAACTTCCTGCTCGTGCCAGCGCTCCTCTGGAGCTGCCTTCCAGCTGAAGGAGAGCTGCCATCTCTCAGCTGCTTTGTCCCGTGGCAGAACACAAGGAAAATGTCCAATAGGATGAAGAATACATTTCCTGGGCTCTGAACTCGGGCTCTGACCCCTGCTATCCGCGCTCCGCTAGGATCATTCCAGGCATCTCCCAGCTAGGCCAGGGGATGTGTTGCTATCTTCCGTTCACAGTCCCTCCCTTCTTTCTCTTGGTTTGTTTTCCACATGACTGGGAAACAATTGCTTCTTCCACATGGAGCCCTTCTCCCATTCCTGGGAAAATAGCAGGGAATGGGGAGCATTTGCATAATCGTCTTTAGTGCTATTGTGGGCGGGCTTTGGATGCCTGCACGGAGTTGCAGACTGGCCACCTGTCCAGAACAAATGAACTTAGCTTTTGTATAACGTTATCTGGTTTTCCACAGTGTTATTTCTGTGTAATGAATAACTCGCTTAAAATATTATAAAACCCCATCATTCAGTAAATGTTTGTGGTGGGTTTAAATCCCCCCTCGCAGGGGTGGGGAGGGGGACGGAGTTTCCTCTTCCTCTGTTAGCACAACTATATTTTCAGGCTGCTTCTGACATAGTTTTATAACTGCCTTTGTGAAATTATCCTCATGAATATTAATTAGGGGGGTGGGAAGGAAAAAAAAAAACCAACCCCAAACCTCAAAATGATTTACATTCATCCTTGTATAAATGATAAATTAAGTGTTGTCTAATGTTTTCTAATGGTCCATTTCACCTATGTAAAACAATTAATTAAACAGTTGGCCTCTCAGGGAAGGAAGAAGAGGAGGGTGCTGAGGACACCAGCCCTGCCAGGGCTGCAGCACGAGAATTAAGCTTGTTCACTATTCACATATGTGGCTTTTGCATGTCTCAATGTTAGTCTTTGATCTTTTGGACTCCTGTGACTGATATCATAAAAAACTAATTCTAGTTTCTGCTTCTGAAGGGAAAAAAAAGAGACTGTGTGTTCCTGTGTGCAGGTTTGGGACTTTTGCCAGCCAAGGTGTGGGAAGGACAAACTCTGGGTGCCACATTTTATTGCACCTCAACCTTTGCCCCATGACTGAGTTTCGATTGCTGCATTATGAGAAAGCAAAACAAACCCTTCCGTACTTTCTGCTGGCCATAAATAACACGTGGAGCTTAACCTGGACAGCAAGATTTCCATATTGCCCATTTCACTTTCATATTTGTATCTTTTATTGCCTGTAGTAAAAAACAACTGGCCAAAGTTCGTCCAAGTAAGCAGCACTAAATTATGACCCAGAAAGATGTGGTTTTATTCTCCCCCTGCATTTCCCTTTCCCAGAGCAGTTAAAGGTAAGACCTGCATTGACCCAAAGCACATTATTATTATCTGTGCTTATGAGCCCTTTCTCAGCTCTGCAGTGGCCGTGGCATTGCTGCTTTGCTGTTTGGTGGCAGCAGATAAGAGGAGGGGAGTTTCTGTCAGTTAGCAATTGCAATTCCATTCCTGACACGAGAACATCCACCACGGACATTGTCCTACCTTGTTTGGGTTCTGGCTCGTTCCTGGTGCACGTGTCCCATGGATTGGGTCCAGAGCTCCTCCTGCTCTTTTATTTCCCTTAGTTAGCAATCGCTTGGGAATGCTTCTGGTGAACATTGTAGGTTACTGTGATTGATTTACGTGTCAGTGGTATCAGCTTTGGAATATTACTGGAATTATTATGGAGTTCGGTCTGGAGCTGCTCAGAAGAGACTGATGTGTCCCTCGTGTAGCTGTCAGTCAGCAGTGCTGGTTTAAAACAAGCTTGGAATATCTGCCAAAGAATCTGCCACAGATCCTTTGCCGGGGGAGAGCATTAAAATCAGGCAGTTGTGTTTTGCTGGAATAAAATAAAATGTCATTATAGGCAGCAAGGAATAAATATTGAAAGTCTGTAAATAAAGAAGTTTAAAGCCAAGTCTTCCTGCTTCAGCAGTTAAAATTTGCAGATCCCTTTTCATTTTGTGTGAGTGAATGATTTGCATAGGCATTTGATAAAAATATGAGTGCTGTTACTATAACCTGGTTAAAAAACTGTTTTGTTTGATTTGCTACCTCTGCTATGGTTTGTAAACCCTGAGCCATTAAAGGTCTGTTTTCTCTGCCTGAAATGTGGTGTTTTCAAAACCAACAAACCAGTGAACTGGAAAACGGGGACATGCTGATAAACTGGACATATTTTTTTAATCTTTTGCTGATCTTTTCCCTGCTTTGCTTATCTCTCCTATAATAACTGGGAATTGATTTCACATTTTATGCTCTCACCCACTGAGTAAAGACCTGGAAGTTGCCTAATTCATAGCCCAAGTTTCAGATTTACAGCCGTGGATCAGCACAGTGTTTACAGGAGCAGTTCTCCAGAAATGACTGAATTTGGAGGATTTAAAGTCGGGCTGTCGAGTGCAATCCGATCCCTTTTGCCATTACTTATTGATGAGGTTTCCTAGGTTTTCCAGTTGTCAGCTTGCTGATGGAGCTCCAAGATTTAGGATGTTATGTGGGTATGGGAATCTCACTCTTTGTTTTCTGATTTGGAGCCTGACCTCTGGTACCTCATTTTAACATTAGAGCGGACTCTGGTGAATAATGGTCTGTGTTGAAAGTGCATCCAGCTGGAATTGCGTCTTGGGATGGGGGTAGGGGGGACTGGAATCTTTGGATGCCATCATGAAGCAATTAGACAAGCTACTTAATAATTTATAGCTTGCTGTCTTAAGGGTTGTAAGCGTTTTGACTGAAGAGGGTTTTGTTTAACCTTTCAGGGCTCTCTCTGAGGCCGAGATTGAGCTTAGAAATGATTTTCCTTTGAAGAGTGGCAGAGAATCCAGAACCAGATGACTTTGTCATCTGTTAATTAATGCTTTGTCTTGCTACCTAAATATAAGAGTTGGCTCAGCTCTCTTAGAGCTTCAGTGTGTTGTGAATAGAGAGAAGCCTTCGGGAAGCAGAAAGCGAACAACAGGATTTTTTTGCAAATCCTGTTCTTAAATTCCTTTTTTGTTGAATTTGCTTGTTACTTGGTGACTTTTTAGTGTTCTTTCACCTTAAATATTAAATATGATATTTAAAATAAATATAGTATTTCCTAGGGAAAATGTAATGCTGGGGAAGGGAGGAAAGCAATTGCATATTTACTAGATTGCAGTAATCTTGGTGTAATTTCAGTATTCTTGGTGCTTATATGAGTGACTTAGGAATTATGTAGATACCTTCCAGTGAAACAACTAGTAATTTAGCATTTAATGAAATAGTGATTTGTCCAGTCTTTGGTATATCAAAGCAAGAAAAGCCCACCTGGGTTTTCAGATGTAGGAGAATGAGGGGCTCCACTTGCCTGGACATGTACAAAGGCCAAGAACCCGAAATAAAGTGCAAAACACTGTCTGTATGAACTGACTCCACTGGCTCTTCCAGAAATGTTATACAATTAAAAAGTTAGGAGAGATTTCTAATGATAGTCCGTCAAGCATTTGTCTGGAGAAGAAAATATTTGTTAAATATGTTGCTGATATTCTTGGATGTGACTATTTCACCTCCTGTCAATGTGCAGCTGCTTCAGATATATAAATATATATATTAATGTATACTTAAATATAATAAATATATACATACAGTCACTGGGAGATATTTTGGATGACCAGATGTAATAGCTGGGGGTTTTTTGGTTTATTCCCACTGTTGTAAGGATATTTTCCAGGGTTTAGACCTGTATTTGCTTTATATTGCTGTGAATTCAAGTCTGAAGAGTGGCATGGTTTCCTGAATTGCAGTGTGGATTGATTTTTCTCTGCGTTATTCTATGTGTTCCCTTTTTGCCATCAAACTCATCTGTTTTTCCAAGGACTCTTCACTTTGGGGGAGCTTCATTGCATAGCATCTCTTGCAATATGAGTGTTAAATGTCATTGTTTTCTCCTAGAACCTTTCAGCCTTCCCACTTTATTTCTCCCTCCTTACCCTGTGAGTGTGCTTAACAGAACCCTTAGGATAATACTATTTCTACTTTAAGGACTGGAATCTGCAGTTTTCCCCTTCCCTCCAGCTCATCAGCTTAATTTTTAATAGGAATAATTTGTGGTTTTCTTGTGCAGGGCTGTTCCTATTGGAATAACCTTGTAGTTGCTGATACTTATCCATGGAAGTTGTGGATTTTTTTCCCCCCTTGTATTTTTTTAGATCCAAGGATTAAAAATATAATCTACTGATCTCTGCAAAGTGGAAGTTGCTGCTTGATACAAAATAGGAATTCTCAGTACTCCTCAGGGCTTGACTTTGGATAGCTTGTACTGCAGGGTGAGGTGGTGCAGCTTCATGTAACTGCTGTGTAATCTGGGATTAAATTAAGGTGCTGATGTGCTGAGATCAGTGTGGTGGAGGCTGGCGTGGTCTCATTCCCTCCTGGGCTCGCTTCATTTGCATTATGTTAACCTTTCCATGTCATTTTTTGCCTCAAACTCGAGTTGTTGTTGTCCTATTTGATTTTGAGAGGTTTTGGTCTCTGTCCTTCTGCCCGGCCTCATGTTACATTGAATTTGCTGATCTGGGGCTGTAATGGAGAGCTTCCATTTATCATCGTAGCAAAACCTTCTTCTAAACAAGCTGGACAAAACCACCCAAGGTGTTGTCTCTTAACACTTGTGTGTGAAATGCAAACCTGTTTCCAAGGAACTCATTTCAGCCCTGTTCTTGGGTAATTTTATGTTAAAATGTATTTGTTACCAGCATGGACTTGGAATTTCAGGCTTCTCTGGTTTATTTTATTAATATATGGGTAAACTTGTGGGTCAAGAGCTTCTCTCGTAAATATCAGTAAATACACAAATGAAAGATTTCCTTTGCTGTTTTAAGAATAAGAACCCAAAGAAATTTGATCCAAATAACCTTAGTTTGCTAGGATTTGAGCCTTTGATTTTTTAAGGGTAAGAGCCCAAGCAAATTGGTCCAGATAATCTTAGTTTGCTAGGACTTCAGTCTTCCTTTTTTTTTTTCCCCTCTGTTTTTTTGGGACCTGCCCTGGAAGCAGTTTGGGAATGTTCCAATTTTGAAACTACAGTAGGAGGACATTTCCTATCTCTGGTGAGAAGTTAGCCCACAGTCCATTCAGAAAGCAGAAGAATTGCCAAGGCACCAATCTGAGGAGATGGAAGAGATTTTTGTGCTTCACCTCCCCACTCATCCTCCTTCAGAACAGCCCTGCTCTGCTCCGTGCCTTGGTTTGCAGCACGACAAAGCTTCCCACAAACCCCACACGGGCTGGGAGGGTTCTGACACGAGGTGGGGGAAGGCAGAAGATGCCCAGTTCAGAGGAAATGTGCCATATGCTTCCCAGTGCCGAGCTGCCAAACCCAAGCCCTTCCCCATTGTGTCGGCGCAGCGCAGACCAGATGGTTCCTTTCCCCCAGCCCTGCCTTTTCTGCCTCGTTCTGTTTGTCTGATAACACCAGTTCCAGGAGTTGCACGTGGGAAATAATGTAGAAACCTCTACAAAAAAAATCTTCCCCTGGGTAGACCCGTGCTTAGCAAACACTGAGCCTGAATAAATGCGTTTTTTAAGCTCCCTAAGACAAGCTTTCCTTCTCTGTCTGTGCTTTCTATTTATGTGGTGATTTTTTGTTTTTCTGAACTGTTCCTGTTAAATTCTTTCTTAACTGAGCAGGAAGGAATTTCTTTTTCTTCCTTTTTCTTTTTTTCATGTGAACAAAGTCAAACTGAGTTGGACTCTGATGTTCTTGGCAGCTCTTGTAGGGTTGGCTTGTCTTCTGACTTCAGAGAAAAATTGCTTTCTAATAGACTGTTTTTCCCCTTAGTGAGTGCTTTGGCACCTGTATCCTTAGTTGTGGAAGGGTTTCTTTTTTTCTACAGATGTTTGAACATGAACACAACCTTTAACATCTTTGCATTATTGCTGCCAGCTTTTCTGTCCTGTTGAAAATAGAGATTTTTTTCTAAAAAAATAATATCCTTGCTTTAAAGTACTACCGTAATGTAAACCAGCAAATTTACTTGCTAAAATGCTATTAAAGACACTTTAAGATGGCTAAAATGTTACTTAAAATTTTGAATTGTTTGCATAGCTATGTTCTACAGCCTTAAATTTTGCTTTCGCTATATGCTACTGTTTGATTTATAAAGGACAAAACAAAACCATGGCAAATCCCTGGAAATATAAGGCAATACTTTAAAGGTTCAGCTAAAGGAATGAGGATGTCACATCCTGTGTCCTATAGGATAGATGAGGTGTTAAGGAATGTGCTGTGCACTAGGTAATTTTGTTGTTTAGTAATTACTTCAGGGTTGATGAGGCATCTTGGAAAGGTGGGAGATTTTCTGTGGTAGATTAAGGGAATTACAAAGGCTGTGATCCCTGGGAATCACTGCTGCTTGTGGGGAGCTGGATGTGAGCTTTGGAGCCCCCTTGCCTGGGAATGTTGATAGCAGTGATCTCCTCTAGACCCAGTTTAATTATTAATGGTGGTTCTGATGTGCCACATTCACCTGGGGTCTTCTCATGGCAACCTTTGTGTGGCTTCCCTGCTACTGTGAGCGCTGTTTACTTTTCCTATGGGGAAAAAAGCCCTCAAAGAGTTTTAGGATTTTCAAGGATCTAAAATGGATTTGTTTTAATGACTTCTTTCCAAAAAAAAAAAACCAACAAAAACCAAAACAAACCCAACAGAATCCAAACCAGATTCTGTTCCCTGTGCTGGAGCTGCTGAGGCACCTCCACTCCTGGGGGCACTTTTGGGTTCCTCAGGACAAGAAGGACATTGAGGGGCTGGAGGGTGTCCAGGGCAGGGGACAGAGCTGGGAAGGGGCTGGAGCCCCAGGAGAGGCTGAGGGAACTGGAAAGGGGCTCAGCCTGGAGAAAAGGAGGCTCAGTGGGGACCTTGTGGCTCTGCACAGCTCCCTGACAGGAGGGGACAGCCAGAGGGAACAGGGACAGGAGGAGAGGAAATGGCTTCAGATTTCTCCTGAAATTTTTTGAGGTTACCCCTTTCTTCTGTATTTCCCTGCAGGACACAATCCCACTATTTTTTATGCTCTTCCATGAATGTGTATTCTTCCTTAAAAACAGCTGGAATTCCCCTCACCCAGGAGCAAATAAAGTATTTCTTCTTCTTTTTCTCCACTAAAATGATGAGTTCTCCAGTCCCTTTTCCTGCATCAAGTCTCAAAGTTTACTAACCAGAAGAACAATGTGGCTTTGGTGTCTGCTGACTTAGAATGCTGAAAATGTTTTTAGGTACAACTGTGTTCTTATTTTGCTCCTCCTCAAGCTGCCTGATCAGTCCAGCTGTTTCATGTAGGAATCCAAACCTTTGTTTTCCATAACTGGATGGTGGTGCCAAAATTCCTTGGCGGATGGAAGCATGCACACTTGTCTCCCTGATTTCCAGGGAGCTCTTGGGTTGTTTGTGCAGCTGGAAGAGTTGTCCAGCCAAGGTGAATCATCTTCATTTTTTTTTTCAGAAATTTAGGTCTCTTTGTCTTCTACCCTTGACATTTGGAACTCTACTTTTAGCACAGATTTAAAGGTTCAGAACAAACCCAGAGTGACAGGTGAGGGATTAAATTCCTTGGCAGTTGTAGAGTTAGTGCTGCATTTTATTATTTTACTGATCTGGGCATAACTAGGCAAGCAGTGGCAAACCTTTCCTCATGAAATCGTGGAACGGGTTGGGTTGGATGGGACCTTAAAGCTCACTGGCATCCAGGACAAGTTTCTTGGAGAAAACAGAATGGCTGAAATCTTTGGTGGTGGTTGTGGAGCAGGTTGAGGCGTTAGGGGGCTGTGGTGGGACCAGTGACACTTGGAATGTGTGGCTGCAGCATCCCATAATATCTTTTCCATGCCCCTATGTCTTCCCTGAAATGCTTGATGAAAAGGGGCTTTGCTAATTAGTCTCAAACTACATAAGTTCATGAAGCTGTGGAAGCTGACTGCTGTGCACAATTTTTATTATCACCTTCTGTTGGGGGGGTTGATTTCAGCAGGGCTTAAAGTAGACCTTTAGGGGTTAGTGTTGAACAGAATGGACAAGAAATAGGAATTAAAAATAATTTAATTAGTAAGTAGTGAATTCTGAATAGTGGTGATGCTTTCAGAGCAAAATTTGTTCATGTAAACTTTGCCAGTCAGATAAAACGTACTGAACCCCTTAAAAAGATGGCATTGCATTTTCAGGCAGATTTTTGAGTTTTACCTCATATTATGATGTACACAATTAAATTTATGCCAAAACCTGACTTAATTGCAGGTTCCATATTTTAAAGATAGACCAAGCTCAGAAGCTAATTACCAAATCCAAAATTAATTGTAAAACTTTAACATTATAAACTTCACAGCAGTAACACTTCCACTGTTACAAAGTGATCAATAATTATGTGTAACTCAACCAATTTCAGATGTTTTAGGGTGGGAAAAGAATCAGCTTTGTGCTCCATAGAGCGGGAGCTGTGTCAGTGCTTTGTAATCATGTGAACCTTTAATTATGAAGTTCCTACTGAATAGGAAATGCTGACCTGCTGGAGACACTTCCAGGGAATAACACAGAGCAGCTTCAGTGGCAGCACTGTGGAGAGTGAAACAAAGTCAGAAAGGTTTCTCTCAAAACAGTAATTATTTAAAAATTGAATCCTCCTAAATGGCATTATTAAAAAATAAAACCCTACAGGTGCTGTAGTTTATTAATTAGGGTTTGTTGTGGTGGTCAGCACCAAGTCCTGCAGTGAGGATGAGAGAACCACAATGTTGCAGCCACCACTTGTTGGTCTTAATTACAACTTCTGTAGCTGTTTGAAACAAGACACAGAGGTCACTCACCATTCCTGGTTTGCTCTGACATTTCCTTTGTGGCTCTTCCAGTGCTTTCCTGGTTTTTGAGCTAGTTCAGATGTTTTGGACTGGCTCTGTGAGGCAAGTGAACTGGTTAATACAGATTTTTAATCCATAATTCAGACTTTGCTTCAGACATCCCATCCTGATCCTTCTGTTTAATAGAGCAGTGGCTGCACAGTGTTCTCCAGGCAAAAAATACTGTGGAAGGTGAGGTTTTTGCCATCCTTCATCAGCCACCCAAGATCTGAATTACAGGAAATTTGGAAATTATTGCTATGCGCCTCACATGTTACAAAACTGGGAAGTATCTGGTTTTGGTCTCACTCAGCAAAACAGAACTCGTGGAGGTAATTATGGGGAAGGTGAGAATTTGAGAACTACACTTTTTTTTTTTTTTTTTTTTTTGTCCTGTCTGGGGCTTTCCTTTTTCCCAAGGGTCCACATCATGATCCTCTTGTCTGTCTTTCTGGCCAGCAGCACAGAGCTTCCCTTTGGGTGGGGGAAGGGGAAAATCAGCATTCCAGGAGACCTTAGACTCAGTTTGGTGCTTGTTGAAAGTGCTATTTCTTAGTAGCTCAAACAGAGAAGAAGAACCCCTGTACCTGACAGCAGTGCTGGTTAAAACCCCACAGAAGTTCCTTCAGAGTCCCATTAAAGGGATGCTTCTGGCTGGGATCCCTGAAACCAGCAGGAAATGGTGGTGAGGAGGTGACAGACGTGTCCCCCATGTCCTGCTTCAGCTGAGGTGTGATGCAGAGGAAGGATGTGGCATTGGTGTCTCCGAGGTGGTTCCCCTTTAGAGGGAATGGCAGAAGTGCTGCTGTGCCATCTCTGTGGGATTTGGGTGGCATTTTGTGTTTGTGCCCTGAGAAACTTCACTTTGAATTTACACTGGCAATCAGACCTGTACATGGAGGAAAAGAGGTCGTTTGCCCTCCCTTCACTCTTTTCTGTGTTTTAATTTCAGGGAGGGATCTTAAAAATCATCTCATCCCAATCCCCTGCCATGGGTAAGGACACCTCCTACTATCCCAGGGTGTTCAGCCTGGCCTTGAACTCTTCCAGGGATCCAGGGGCAGCCACAGCTTCTCTGGGCATCCTGTTCCAGGGCATTCCCACCCTCCCAGCCAGGAATTCCTTCCCAATATCCCATCTATCCTTGCCCTCTGGCAGTGGGAAGCCATTCCCCGTGTCCTTTCATTGCCCTGACCCATATGCACGACCTTGCTCTTGGCCTTGTGGAACCTCATGAATTTCTCTATTTTTAGGCTTTAGATCTGTCTAAAGATCAAGGTTCAAAGTTGTCAAAAGTTTACCTAAAAGTTAAAAATTAACTCAGCCAAAAATGACATTGTCTAGTACAGTAGGGTGGAAAGGAAATCTGGTTTATAAGGAGCAGTGTAAAGCAGTGGTTCCCCGTCTGGAATGTGATCCAGGACTTTAGTTTATCTATTAGGAGTGGGATTTGGTCAGGAAGCACAGACTTCTGAACCAAAAGACAAACAAACTTCTTCTCCAGAGCTGCTGATGTGCCTTTGGCTCCAGGGAGATGTGGTGGAAACCTCCTGATATCTTGTAATACATCCTGAACCTCTGCCCCTTCCTGAGGTTTTCTGACAGTTTCTTAGGGACTTAAAGAAAGCCAACTTTGAAAAAGAACTCTGAATTTATGTAGAACAACTTCACAGACTAGGAGAAGTTATTTCAAGTATAAGAAAGAATAATTTTATATGGTTTAAACAGGAGTTCCTTGTATTTTGAAGAATAAAAATCAATCTTCAGCCGTTTTCCAATTTCACGCTCAAAGATGAGGGAATTTTACTCAGATTTCTTCACTGGGTGCCTGTAAAGCTGGGGGATTTTTATTTGCTTGGATTATTGTACTTCCTCAGGGGTTGTAGAGCTAAAACTTGTGAGAAGAGAGTCCCTAAACTTCAGGCTGCCTGAAATACTCTAACTGGATAAATACTGGGTGGTGCAATAAGAACATCAACACAGTCATTTTTAAAGGAGTCATTTGGCAAAAGGCCTTCAAAATAACCTGGAATGTTTCCAAATAGCAGCATATCCTTAGTGTAGCAATTTAAAAGATGTAATTTAGAAAGTGAAAATAATTTCTCTACATGAATACTGAGCTTGGTTGGTGCAAGTGGATTTATTCTGGTTTGTAACCTGCTCAGAGTTGGAAGTATCTGTGATTAAGTTATGGCCACAGTGCCACATCATGGAAATTACAATTAATTTTTCTTGATGCCTGAAATCCTAAAATTTGGAAGCCAAAGACAGGAGAATTCAGAGAAAAAGCATTTGGAAGCTTAGTGAAGTATGGTTCTGTTACTTAAAATCTGTCAGGGTATTCATAACAAGGCAGAGAAAGAAACTTCCAACACTGGTTTTGTGCCAGGTAATACAGAATATGAATCCCTAGGTTAGCTATGGATGCTGGCCTGATGAAAGGTCAGGATTATAATAGGTTAGAGGATATTTTGATGAATAAATCTGAATTGGCTCTAGGTCTAGTCAGCTTGGCTGCAGTGGATTTATCCTCTGATCATTTCCTGTCTTAGCCCCGTGAGTGTTGTCTTTGAAAATTGTGAAACCTTTGAAAAAAGGGACAAACTTAGTGCCAGGGATTTTTTCAAAAGGGGGGCTGAGAAAGGAAAAGTTAAATTCTATCTCATTCAGGTTGTTTTGGAGAGCATTAAGATCCTGCAAATAAAGCAACAGTTTTAACAAATGAACAAAGTGAATGAGCAGAGCTTTGACGTTTCCTTTGCTAAACCTGATTGCAGGAGTGCCTGAGGTGATATTTAACTGCTGTACATGAATTTTTTAGCTTCCCACTTTGTTTTCTTTGCTTTCTTGTCATGCTTCAAATATCTGAAAATAAAAAGAGAAATGAAGCAGCTTGGAACAAAATTGTGAATGAATGAATGAATGAATGAATGAATGAATGAATGAATGAATGAATGAATGAATGAATGAATGAATGAAACTCTATATTTTCTTGAATTGGAGTCATCTGATAGTGGGAGGGAATATCCCATCTTGAGGAAGGAGAAGCAGCATGGTTGGGGGTGCAGCTTCACCTTTGATAACCAGCCTTTCCCAGCATTTCCAGGGAGTTTTGCAACTGATGCTGCAGGCACAGGGAAACCTCTTATTTCTCATTAACCATGTTAAAGGCAGTGCAGCTCAGCAGTCAGGGCACCTTTTGGGAAGTGCCAGGATGCACTGGAGAAGTCCATGTGCTGCCTGTTGCAGGGATTGTTTTCATTTTCATTTGGCCATGGGGCTGCTGCCTGACGCCCTGTGTGAGCTCCCAGCACAAGAATTGTGTCTGACAGAGCTGGTGATGCCAGTGGAGCCACGTCACATCCTGCTTGGAATCCCTGCCTGGAATCCCTGCCTGAGTCCCTTCATTCTCGTTAAACCATTGCTGAATCCAGCTCTGGTAAATAAAACATCATTTGAAATAATCACTATCCCAGACTTCAGAACCAGAGTTCCCACCTCCCAGGCTGTATTGCATTTTCTGCTCCCTTCTCCCTGTCCAAATGTTTCCAAGAGTTTGGCAAGGGTGTAAAATCTCTTCCAAGTTACTCTTGAAGCTTGTGAGGCAAACATCTGTGTGATTGATAAAGCTCCCCCCTGTATTTTTGGCCCCAGGTAGCTGTGTTTGAGTGAGTCAACTCCCTGAGCTCGCTGAAGTTGGGTCGAATCTTCGTGGTTTGGGAAAAAATTAAAGATCACCAGGGAAATGCCTGAAATTTCTTGGTTTGGATAGACCTAATTTCTTCATTTCTCTAGTAGGAGCATTCTTCAAAACGTAGACATTCTGCATTTTGGTTGTGTGGGGGTTTTTTGCCCTTTATTTTTTGGAGGAGTCTCAAAAAATGTGTGTGACGATTCCCCTTCATTCTCATCCAGTCCTCACAGATTGCTTCATTCATTTCACAGAATATTCTGAGCTGGAAGGGACCCACAAGGATCATCAGAGAATGGCCCATACAGTCTTGCTCTCTTACAAGTAAAAATATGGGTTTGAAAATATCTGATATCAGTCAAAAGGCTGTTTTTACAGTGGCAGCAGAGTCTTGGTGTAGATGTCAAATTTATTTTGGAAGAACCAACAGTACTGAAATAAAACAGAATTTTCCACAATACCTGCACCTCACAATAGTGACAAAGTGCAACATTCCCAACACGTTTTTTCCCATTTAAAAGTAAAATAAAGCAAAGCTCTCTTGCACATAAGCAATGGATGGGTCTGATAACAAGAATTAATACACAATAAAACTGTGACTTATTCTAGCTGCTAATGGAGAGTGTTAATTTGCAGCTGTTGATTAGTAAAAGTGGCTTCCACACTTCCCATGAAGTCAGTTTAATTGGGAGTAACCTTTTCCCTGAGACAAAGCAAAGAGAGATACTGAAGCCTCTCTGTTGTGGAGTGTTTGCCTGCCAGAAGAGGACTTAGCAGGAAAAAAAAAGATAGAAAGAAATAATCATGTCAGAAAGCTGCTGTGATAAAGAGAAGGGATCAAAATGATGCAAGATACTGAAACCACCTAAATTAAAAGCAGCCCTGAATTTGCCTGCCTGATAGTCCCAAAACTCAGTGTTACATCAGCTGTGTCTGTCATGCTTTCTGCTATCAATTATAGGTTTTTTGGGCACCTGCTGTCATCAGCACCTCTTGGTTTTTATTACAGATAAAAACCTTGCAACTGCTTTGGAAAGTCTTGTTAATATGCCTTTTTAAAATCTTCAATCAATGATCTTTTAATTTGGGGCATCTCCCTCTTTCCTCTTCTAGTGGTGATCCCTTTTGTAAGTATTATAGCAAATACTTTAATTTTTTTTTTCCTCCCCAGTACCTGTCACAACTGGCTTTATTAGATAATATCAGTAAATTGATTTGAGGGCAGGTCTGGTGCTAGGGAACATCAAATAGGAGCTGCAGCCCTGGGAAATACAAATCTGAGTGTGTGTGAAATTGTGCTGATTTTTTCCTGGATGCCGGAGCTCCAGGAGCGTTTGGACAACGCTCTCAGGGTGGGATTGTTGGACTGTGCCGGGCCAGCAGTTGGATTTTGTGATCCTGTGGGTCCCTTCCAGCTCAGGATATGCCATGATTCTTTTATCCTCCCTATTTTCTTCACTTTTTTTGAGTGGTTCTGTTGCTAAGCTTGTTCAGTTTGGAAATAAATGGTTAATCCCGCTGGGTTTATGGTTTATTTGCTGACATCAGTGATAGGATTTCTCTGGGCAAAAATAGCTTTATTTATCCCTCTTGTGACTTTTTTTACATCTTAATTTTGGCAGAGCTTGTCCTCAGCTGCCAATGAGCTTTTTTTCCTGTTGGAGAATGTGTGTTCAGCATCTTGAGGCACATCTTGTTGTGGAGTCTGAAGAATAAATGATGGAAACATGGAATTAGCACCAGGTGGAGGCATCTCATAAAGCTCCAAATCCCATCACAAATTGCTCTGCCAGGGTTAAAGGAAATGCTGTTTTTCCTTTTATCTGGGATTTTTTTAACAGCTACCTAATGGAATTCACAATTTTTAAAAAATACAAGGGAGCACGACTTTGCTACTAGTGATCTGTTAGCAACATTTAATTTTTCTGTGTGAACACATTGATCAAATCATAGCTTGGTGATAAATTCCTACCACTTTGTGGGCTCTGAGACATGAGTAAAATCTTGTGCTGTTTGAGCTACTTCTGATATTTATTTTAGGAGTAATTCAAAGGTTGTTGAATCCTAAACATGGTACGGAAAGTGTAAATCAATGACACTGGGAAAAGATGTCTCACCCCAGGCTCTTCCTCAGGATTGCTTTTCCAAAATACTCCTGGGGCATTGATTCTTAGTTGGAGAGGGAATTTTCACCCAGGTCTCCACTTCTTTGCTGTGTAGACTAACATGCAAAAGCTGGAGGTGTTTTCGTGGTGATGGTTTAGGTTGCAAAGGATCTTCAAGGACTTGGAGTCCAGCTGTGGTCCCACCACCAACCCATGTCCCCAAAATGGGATATGTACTGATATACTGAGGAAAATGGGATGTATATGGATATATTGAGGAAATTGGGATATATATTGGTATATGAAGGAAAATTTGGTCTATATTGATATATGGAGGATAATGGGATACATATTGATATATAGAGGAAAATGGGATATGTATTAATATATTGAGGAAAATGGGATATATCTGGGTATATTGAGGAAAATGGGATGTATATGGATATATTGAGAAAAATGGGATAAATCTGGATATATTGAGGAAAATGGGATATATATTGATACATGAACTAAAATGGGATAAATATTGATATGTTGAGGAAGATGGGATATATATTGATATATTAAGGAAATTGGGATATATATTGATATATGAAGGAAAATTTGGTGTATATTGACATATGGAGGATAATGGGATACATATTGGTATATTGAGGAAAATGGGATATATACTGATATATTGAGGAAAATGGGGTATATCTTGGAGAAAATAGGATTTGTATGGATATATTGAGGAAAATGGGATCAGCAGCCAGAGGAGGGGTCGGTGTGGAGCAGCTCTCCTTCCCTGTGTGGTTGTAAATGAAACCCTGCTGCTCTCTGACCTTGAGTATGAAAATGTTGTTATTGATTTCCTGAGTCTGTGCAAAACGAAACTCCGGGACTGAAGGTGCAATTAACATGAATAATTAAAGATGAGCTGCATTTGTCAGTCTCTTGTCTGGTGTAATGCTCTGAGTGATGGGCTCCTCCTGGGAGCAGCAGAGCTCCAGCAGCCTTGGCTGATCCGAGCTGGGCATGTCAGGGTGGGCTCAGAAGTGATGATCCAGATGTTTCCTGGATCCTGGGAGCCGCCTGTCTTGATCCAGAGAAATACAAATTGGGGTTCTCACAGCTGGCACAAGTTCAGCCCTTTCCCTTCCAACATTGCCACCTCTGAGTGTGGGGATTTGTGCATTTGCTGAGCCGGAGATTGTTTGCTTCTTTGGGTTTTCATTTGTCTGACATAAGAGCAGAAATGATACTTTAATTACCTTTTATTTTTAACTATTTTTTCCTCTTCTTTTAACAGAGCATTCAGAAGCTGGCTAGCCAATACTTAAAGAAGGACTGGCTGGGAATAAGAGCTGAGGAACGAAGTGATTATAGGTAATTTACCAGTTGGATATCTCAAAATTGCTGTATTTATCATTTCAATTTGTGTCATTATTTTACTTAACAATGAATCACTGCTTTTCTGTAGCTAATTTTTCTTTTTCCTTTGTAGTAGAGCATTGCCAGTTAAAAGAGAAGCTTTGTTTTCCTGGGATTAGTCTTAAGTAGATGTTTATGACTCGAATATTTAGGAAGATGGGAGAAACAAAACAGCTTGACAGGACCACAACTGTAATTTGCATCTGTTTGGGTATTAATGCCTGTATGTGAATATAGATTTCAGTAAATAACTTTAAGGCTAGAGGGATAAGTGTGTGGATTGTTTCACAGGAAAAGAGAGGAAGAGATCTCATTTTATGAGGCTGTTCTTTGTGAAGATCAAATCTGACAGCAGGGAGGAGGCAAAGCAGGAGACAGTTGTTTACAAAACTTTATTTCATTAACATGAAAGGTGGATAAAACATGAAACCAGAAATAACTCAGTTGCTGAAAGCCTTTGAACAGCACCTCTTAAATATTTGGAAGAAGCTTTCAGATGTTTTGTTTTAGTGTCTTCTTTGTGATTCGACAAGTTGTATTTCAAGCAGGAGGAAATTGACAGATTTCTGTTTGGGACTTTCAGCACCCTCACGTCGGTTGTGTGTTTAGAAAGAAATAAACTGGATTATCCGTCTCAAGTGTACATAAAACACTCCCATAATGCCCATGAGATCCCACAGTGCCAGAGATCTTCTCCAAACCCCTCCCTACCCATCCCCAAGTGCTGAACCCAAAACGTTTGGGAACAAGTTGAATCACAAGAGAGGAACAGGCGGGAAAATCTTTATTTTTGGTACAACTTCCATTAAAGGGTTTGTTAAAAGTGGAGATATTTTCCGGTTCAGCCTAAAGGATTGTGCTTTAGATTTAGTTTTAAAAGCACTTCTTGGAAAAATGTGTGCTGCTGTCACATAAACCAGCCCAGGAGCTGGACTCTGATCCTTGTGGAGGATCCTTCCAGTTCAGGAGATGCTATAAATCCGAACTTTCAGTGGAACATGTGACCTCCCTTTCTTCCTTCCCACACCCTCTCTGTGTTTCATTATTTTAGGAGCATGTACTCAGTTTGGAAATCACTCTTAGAAGGCACCATGCAGGTGGCCCAGTCCCGACTCAATATCTGTGAGAACTATAAAAATTTAATTTCTGAACCAGCCAGGAGTGTCCGGTGCTTTAAGGAGCAGCAGCTGAAGAAGGTACTTGTGCTTTAAGAAATCCTCTAAACTATTGTCATTTTCATTGAGGCAAAAGATGCTTTTTGAAATCTTTTATTGTGGCACTTCTAAAATATGTAAGTACTCTTCATCTTATAGGATTCATCTTCTAGTACTCTTCATCTTATCCAGCTTGTTGGAGAGGGATCAAAATTCTGTTATCCCAAATTGTAACTGCTTGGAGCTGAGTCTCCTAAAAGCACTGCATCAGTTGGTCAAATGTATCTCAGCAAATCTCACACTGTGCTGTAGAAATTGCATTGCATTGGGTTTGCAGTGACAACTGCAAGTGGTTTTTGTTAGAAAAAGTTCAGATTTTAAGAAAAGACTCTTCTGAAACATGGAGGAATGGCTTGAGCAATCTCCAGGGTGGAGAGTGGAGGCTGTCCAGCCACCTCCTGTAACACTATCACAATTAAGTGCTCCAAAAGCTGCTTTAATTATCTCTTTAATTATCTGTTATTGTCCCTGCAGAGAAAATAGTGTAGTTCCAGTGAGCTGGATATTAATTTAATTGCTTGTTGCATTGGAAAGTCATTTATGAAGGTGGGCAGGCCCTGGCACAGGGTGCCCAGAGCAGCTGTGGCTGTTCCATCCCTGGAAGCGTCCAAGGCCAGGTTGGATGGGGCTTGGAGCAGCCTGGAATAGTGGAAGTTGTCCTGTTAATTAAAAAATAAAAAAAACCAGAAAACAGACATTTTATCTTTCCTTGATACAGAGTGACAACAAAGACCCAGAACGTACCTAATTCTCTGTTCCAGAAGAGTTTTTTGTAAAATACTTGGTTACAAATTTAAATAGGTGTCCCTGTAATGTGAGCTCTCAGTTTCTGAACAAATTTTTCTACTCCTAGAAACATGTGCAATTTCTGTTTTGTGAGGGGAAAATCAACTTTATTAATGCTGTTTTATTGTCCTGTGGAATTTTATTTTCATGTGAAGCTTTCCAAACAACGCTGTGGCAATTTTATGGCATTCTTACTGGTAAATAATTGTACTTTATTCTTCTGCAAGTGGTGATAATCCAGTGCTCATGAGTCAGCAGCAGAAGTGGGATCTTTACATTCTTAAAAGTCATAGAAGTTCCTTTATTCCTGCCCTTCTGAATCAGCAGAACAAGTTATTACAATTATCAGGGCAGTATTCTGGTTCAGAGTATTCTAACAGTGATATGCTTTTCCTACAGCATGGAATTATCATCCACTTGGCAGGATTAATTGTCCTACACAACCAGTTTATTGTTTTACACAGTGCAGCCTCTCACCCTTCCCTTTGAATTCCCAAACAGATAAATAATGGACAGAGAAATAATTGTTCTGACCTCCATTCAGACAAAAGCTTATCAAAATTAAAATTCAGTCAGCAAAATACTTGTAAGGTTACATGGGAATACCCATCTGAAGTGGCATCCAGTCTCCTGACAATTTTTTAACCTACAGGGATGCAAACCAAGATTATTTAACTCTTCTCAAATGATCGTTTTAACAACTGGGGTTATTTGATATTTTAATTTTTTGATGCTGGCAGGAGATTTTAGGGATCAGAATCCCCGGTTCTTTTCACAGGCTTTTAGCTCTTTGTCAGCCATCCTTTACATACAGATTATTTTACCTTTCATTTTTCACTGATGCACACAGAGGTCTCCAAAAACCCAAATTCTGCCTTCCAGCACTGCCCAAGGGAATGCACCCTCTGGACCCCATTGCTTTATTGGTCTGCACACATCAAACAGTGGCTTTAGTGGGAGTTTTTTCTGTGCTTTGTAGCAATTTGACAGCTTCAGGGAGAGCAGGATTGTGTGGTGAGAAGACCAGCAATTCCTGTTGGCTGCCAGTTTCTTTTTTCCAGGTGGCTGGCTGTTATTTTTTTAGCAGTGGAACAGGGCTAAGTCAATATTAGGTTGTGGGATCCCAGCACCCCTTCAGTCCTGCACTGCTCCCAAAGGAGGTTACATTAATTATGCATTAATAATTAGTGTAATGAAGAAGCTGAGGTGTTTTGCAGGGGTGTTCAGCACCTGGAATGAGGGCAGCCAGGGGAGTGATGATGATGTGAAAAGAGCTTGGACCTTTGGGGTGGTGTTTGAAGGACTCAAAAGTTTGAACTCACCCCTGGGTGCTGCTGGAGCCTTCACTGACCACATGCAGCCTGTGATGTCTGGAATTAAATAGAAATCCACTGGACTATCAATCTCCCGCCTGCCTAATCCAGTTTGGGTAAAAGAAAATCTTTAGTAATCTCTTCTAAAGAGACTTTTCATTCTAGACACTGGTGATTCACATTGGTTTTCTTACCTAGATCCTGCTTAGCACACATCCTTTCCCACTTTGTTGGGAATTTTCTTAAGCTGGCAGGGTGTCTGAAGAATTGCTGATTATAATATTTTTCCTTTCTGTTATGTTGTGTTTTGTGTGGCAGCTTTTGCCTCATGTTTTAAATTTTAAAGAAGGAAAGAATAATCATTTTTTTTGGTATCACTTCCAGTAGATTGCCTTTGGATTTTTTCTAATTGTATTCTGATGGCTTTAACTAATTACTGTATCCGAAGCTTTCAGAACTTTTCTGTTTAATTTGTGGGTTATCCTAACACCTTAAACAGCAGCAGAAAGAAAGGAAGAGAGAAAGTTTTGTGCTCTGATCAGTTTTAAAAGACCTGCATGAATAATTGACCAAGAGTGACTTGAAGCCTGCATCCTTCCCTATAAAATACCATAAAATGCAGCAAAACCATGATGATAATATTATTTGGATGCACAAAAAGGTAATATTTTCTTTCCTGAATGCTTTTTTTCAGTGTGTGGACCAGCTGACAAGGATCCAAGCTGAACTACAGGAGACAGTCAAAGATTTAGCTAAAGGCAAAAAGAAATATTTTGAGACTGAACAGATGGCTCAGGCGGTGCGGGAGAAAGCTGATATTGAGGCCAAGTATGTTTTTCTAATGGCATATGTAGGAATAATTGCAGCCCCAAAAAGCACATTTGTATTAGGTTTTTGCACTTGATATTTGGCTTTCAATGAGGTTCTGCCAGGTTGTCTTTGCATTTTGCTCCTATACGTTTTTGTAGCTGTTTCAGGCACACCCTGAGAGGAAATTAGAATTTGTTTGTGTTGGTTGGTTTAGGAAGGAAGTTCAACCAACAGCTTTAATTTGGAATTTTCTATGGACAGTGTGTCAGCTGGCACTTTTTTGATATTAAAGCCTCCTGACTTCCTTTTCTGTCCCCACATCTCAAATTTTGCATCAGTCCGTTTAGAGGGGGAGAGGCAGCAGGATACTGTTCTTCATTTTTTGAGATAAATTTTGGAGCCTTTAGGTTTTTTCTGTTCCTTGACATCCTAAAGAGGGTGATTTCCTTCCTTCCAGGAAAACAAGTAACACATGTCTTGGGTTTGGAGTCTGGCCTGTCTTGTGGGAGTTCACCACACCCCTTTTGCTTTTTTTTTTTCTTTAATTTTTATTTGTAGAAGTTATTCAGAATTGCTCTCAGGGAATGAGATTATGGTTTCCTTAGACATCTTTTCTGTCTTCCTGAGGGATGATGAAAAGAACTTTAATAAAATTTCCTATAATGCCTGAAGAAAGTAAACAATCATACATAAACAAACAAAAACAACCAAAAATTTGAGTTTGGGGTTTTTGGAGCAGATTTATCCTGCAGTTTTATTCAGATTAAAATAGCTGTTGCCTTGATTTTGTTTTCTTACTTACTTTCTAAACCACCATCCTTTAGACAGTGAAAAAATACTTTTGTAGAAATGGTGTAAGGCAATCATTCCATTTCTTCTGCTCCTTTCTGTTCCAGGTCCAAACTTAGTCTTTTTCAGTCAAGAATAAGCTTGCAGAAGGCAAGTGTGAAGGTGAGTATAAAACTTGGATTTTGCTGCTGATTTCATGAGGCAAATGCCCTAAATTGTCTGGAATGTAGAGGTGAGGGACAGCTTGGAAGGGAAATTGGTGGGACAAAGGATGAGCTGAGAGCATTCTCTGGGCAGAGCATAGAATTATATATGGAATATATGCAAGGACTTATATATCTAATTAGAGTTAAAACTGTTCTTTGAAGACCACGCGTGAAATTCCAATTGCAGGAGAGAAAAATTCATCAGGAATCCCCTCATCGCTAGGAAGACTTAAAAGCTATAAACGCCCTAAAGTTTTCGCCGTATTAACACAAAATACACACAATTCATTTGCTGCTGGTGAGTGCTTGTCGTTGAGATTGCCTTTGTGAGCTGTGCTTTCACTTCTTGCAGTTAAAAGCCCGACGATCTGAGTGCAATTCCAAGGCTATTCACGCCAGGAATGATTATCTCCTCACTTTAGCAGCTGCCAATGCCCACCAGGATCGCTACTATCAGACTGACCTGGTGAACATCATGAAGGTAAGGAAGCTGATTTCTGCCTGCCACTGGCTGTTGGCATCCAAAATGCAGAGAATTCTCAGAACTTTGGGGCCTGTAAGGCAAGAATTAAACCCAGGATTTGGTGTGAGACCTTGGGAAAGGCTTCCAAACTTAGCGAGAATGTGGATTTGTAGTTTGAAGCAGAGATATGTTGAGCTAAGTGAAGGAAAGTTGAGAGTTTTAGAGTTGAAGATATAGAAAAAAAACGAAATTAGTTGAAGATATAGAAAGAACAAAAGAGGTAATCAGGGAGTTTGGAATGCAGCTCTGTGGGTTTGTGTGTCACAAATGATGGGCTGAGGAAGCTCGCACTGCAGCACGGGTCCATAAGATGAAATATTTAAGGATTGGGTCAAAAACATAACTATCCTTGTTAGCAGTGTTTTCTTAATCAATAACTCCTTAAAAAGTCTTGTGACTGAGGGTCTTGTGACCTTCTGAGCCATGCAGTGAAGATGTGAGCCAAACTTACCCTTCCTGTCAGCGTAGGAGATAAGAAAATAAACCCCATCATCAAAAACAACTGCAGAGGTCCTGTCTGGAATTCCTTCCAAAATTCCCCCCAAGTGAATTATCACAACTGGGAACTGGGTAAATCTGGGAGGGTCCAAACTCCTGGATTGGCTTTTCCAGTGAGCTGCCCTGAGTGGGAGGGAAGATAGAGCCTGCAGTGGTGTCTGAAAAACTTGGAACCAGCTTTCAGGCCCCAAAACTGAGCAATCCCTTCATTTTTTAATTCACTACCTTTCTGAAAGACTCACTTGGATAAAACTCCCTTGGATAAAGGATTGAAAAAAAAACCTGACTGAAAAACTCATTAGGATAAAGGGAGTCAGGTTTGTCAAACTAAGCCCTGTCTTTTCCTCTTGTAAGGAAACTGGAGAAATTTTAACTTCTTTATTACCATATCCCACAATCCTTTTTATTTTGTGTCTGATCAGAACACTTCTTTATGGTGTGATTCATGAGCTAGAGTTATTAAATATCTTGGTTTCCAAACTATGGATTTTAAGGAAGAGCAGTCAGCATTCTTGTTCTCACCTGTGGCACTTTGCCAGGTCAAGGCAGGAGTAGCTCCTTGAACTCAGAGGAAATGGCACACTTCAAAAAGTTCAAATCTGATTGCTCACAGTTGTTTTTTCTTAAATATCACCCTAGAATTAATTAAATGTACGCTATTCCTGTGTCTTTGAATTTGAGAGTTACAGATAAATTGTAAAAGCATCTCCTTCCCACTTTATCTGCCTGCATTTCACATGTTGACATTTTCAAACTTTACTTGAATTTGCTCTTTACAAGTTATTTCTAGGCAGGGTGGCTTGGAAGTCTGTAATTTGCATTTTGAATTGCCTTATTGGAGAAATAGCATAGAATTATAACAAATCCCTGTATTATCCGCATACCTTTGCATTTTTGGGGGGAAATATTGATATGAAAAACAGATAGGTGAGGTAAAAAATGAAAGCACCAAAGGAATTCTCCTGCTCCTCCCTCTGTGTGTACTTTTCTGTTAGCAAAATGTGAATATTTGTGCTGACTACGTGTTTACTACATGGAAATGCTTGTAAAAAATTTCCTTGTGCTGGTGCAGATAAAATTATTAATTGATGCTTACATAAGATAATTCCATACTTACATGCATGGTTGGCTGTCATCACTTAATGCTCTTACTTGGGAGCAATTCCAGAAGGGAATTGAATAGGTTCACAAAAAAACAAACAAAAAGGGTGCTTGAAACAATTTTTAAAAATGAGCAAATAGCCTTGGTAATTTTTTTCCAAGCCTTTCTCAAGCTGAACCTTTTTATTTTTCATACAGAAAAAGCCTTTCAACTTATTCTTTGATATAAATAATTGTGGTTTACTGAAAGCTTAAGTGCTTTCATCCAGCCAAATTACTGTGGAAGGAAAGGACAACACTCAGGGTTTATTTTTCTGCATCTCTCAGATATTTATAGCAGTTGAATCTCTTTGTCTGGTAAACAAATGTGTGTTTTTAATGAAGAGCTGTAAATTCAGGTCTCCTGCACTGTTGGCCATGAGCAAAACTCCCTGGGAACACACACAGGTCCTGGGAATGGGGTCATTCTTTGGAGCAAGGCAGAGGTCCCAAAACTGGAGTGGCTACTGGAGATTTTAGGGGAGAAAGAGGGAAAATCTTCAGGAAAATCAAGGATAAGGCATCACTGGACTCTTAACTCTTTCGTGCAGGAGCTGTAATGTTAATTGAAGGATGAAACTGCTTAAATGTATCAATAAATACAATAGAAACAGCAGTTTGTAATCTGGAATGGGATTTGCTGGCAGAGGGTCCTGGTTTCTCCTTCTCCTCCTTCTGAAATGCCTGAGGGAACCACACCGTATAAAGTACAGAAAAGAATGATTATTTTATTTAGCAGAATGATTTAACACAAATGGAGAAGGAACTGGGAGGGAGAGGTGGCCAATTGCAGGTGAAGAATCATTCAGTATAAGCAAATGTACAGTGACTGAGAAATGGAGCAAGATCTTGCCAGTTTTGGTTGACCAGGCAGAAAATAGCACATGAAATTGTGTTTAAAAGAGAAATGTAGTAACTTGGGGAAAAAATTGCTGCCTATGGAATAAAGAACCCTGAATAGCCATTACCATTTTTGAAAGAGATGCTGGAACTAGAAAATGGAGTGAAGGATAAAGGAATGGAGGCACCTGTGCAATGTTTCTAATCTCTAGGTGGCATCCCTGGGAAGGGAGGATTTTGGAAGGGAGTTGCACCCTTCCAGCACAGGTTTTGTTTCAATAGGCTGAGTGGTGGTGTGACCCAGCATATTTTACATGCTGTGAGCAGTTGTAATGTCTAAACTGAACATCTTTGCTGCTATGTTGTGATTAATATTCAGAAAATGTTCTTTTTATCTCAATATTAGCAAGCCCTTAGGTATTCCTGTAGTGCCACGTGCTGTCTGTGAGTGTTTCCCCATTTAGCTGCCCTTGAGCTGATCTTTGAACTGCTCAGGGCTCTCTACATTTCTAAATCACATCAAGTATCTCCTCAGACTGTGCAGATTTTGGTCCCAGTGCCTGGTTTTTCTAGCTGTTACCCAAAAATGACAAAATCTTTAGAGCTAGAAAAAACCACGTGCTAACTTTTCAGCTGATACTTGGCTCTATTGCTGTATATGCATTTACAAATGTGTCAGAGGCTGTTTCTGTTTGCATCCACCATAAACAGCTTCTCCATGGGTTTTGGGTTCTTGTTTCCAGAATTAGGATGGAGTCGTGTTGGTTCTGTTGCCTCTGACTCGTTGGGAGCCAGGGCTGTCTTGGCTGGAGCACATCCAGTCCTTGCCCTGTTATCTTGGAGATACCAATTATTATCACTGTGTTAATTGAAAGGCTTGAAGGGATCACAGTCGGGCTAAAATTGATTTATTACTCAAATAAACATCAGCCTCAAAGGCTGTGACAGTAAGCAGTCAGCCATAGCTCAAAGCAGGGACAAGTTTCTTGGTTACAGGGCAGTATATAACATTCTTATCCAATAGAAAGTTGCTACAAAGTTGATTTTGTTTTTCTAACCTATCACCTTTGCTTAATTCTGCTACACTGCAGATAATTTTATCCACTGGGCTGCTATTACACCTACTCACAAATGATTCTATTATAACATTTAAACTCTTAGCTTATTCTTTACATTACTTTACTTACTTTAGTGAGTAAATGCTTACTAAACTTTAGTAATTATAGAATACTTTACTTACTTTAGTAATTACTTTAGTGTAGTCGTTACATTACTGTAAAACTCTTCACCATCTTACCCAATACAGTCTCTTATTTACCTGAGGTATATCCTTACTTACAGCTATAGCAACATAAGTTTGTAGTTTTTCTGCCTAATGCCCGTGTGCTTTTATTTTTACATCAATCCAAGCTTCTTGCTGGGCTGCAAATGAAACCTTTCAGTGTTTGAGAAAGTTTCTGTCTTCCCCTTTCATGCACTGGCCATGATGTGCATCCCTCTGCTGCCTGTGGGTTGGAGCTGTGGCACTGCACTCTCACACTGTGCCTGTGCCCCACCTGCATGTGCAGGCAGTGCTCACTTCCCTAGCAAACATGAGGTTTTCCTCTCAGCTCTGACATGGCTGCATTGATAAATAGTGGGTTCAAAGCTCAGCTGATGTGGCTGCCTCTTCCCATCTGTTTTCTCCTTATATTAAATTACCTTTTATTTCAGTAGGCTAAAAGGTGTCTTGCTTGGCATAGAATAGAATCCTGAGCAGAGACAGGTGGAGTTCCTGCACAGCCAGCCTGGAGAATGGATCTTCAGTGCTTTGGGACAGTAAAATCCAATAAAAGGCTGTGTTGGTGTTGGGGAAAGGAGGGGTGGAGATATTTTGCAGCCACAGTGTTGGTTTGTGCCTGCAGGAGGGATTTCCAGCCTGTTGGGAAAGAGTGATGTGTGCTGGGCTGAGGCACCTTGGGCTGCTCCCAAGAGGAAGCTGCTGCTGGGGTTGTTCTTATGTCTGGCTCTGGAATGCTGCTGTGGTGCTGTCCTGTGACAAATGAATCACAAATCCACCTTGTGGCCTTGCTTCCTTTTCTGTGACAGGCAGCAAAAGGGGTTTTTCATACCAGGTTCCCGGTGCACGCAGCTCCTGCTTGTTTTCAGTGATTCAGAGTATGTTACTTTATATTGCAGCAATTTTTTTGCAGGGAAGAAAAAGTGATTGGCTCTGCTGTGTTTGTAACAGTGAAAGCCATCACAGACTAAACAGGGATGCTTGGAAAGAAAATACAAATTGCTTCCAGCTCTTTCAGTAGGATGAAGAATTGTTCCTCCTGTGCCTTCCTAGTTTTCCAGTTACAGCACTTAATAAGGAGCAAAGCCCTTCTAGGTTTCTGTTCAGAAAAAGATTTGAATCCTTTTGCCTTTTTTTTTAATCTGTCCTTTATGTCCATTTCAGTCTCTGCAGTGAAATTAAAACCCCTCAAAGCACTGACTAAATAAAGCCTGGTAATGTTTTATTCTTTGCCAATTTCCTGACAAGCTGCTTAGGAAGAGTTGCCATCACCTGAATGTGAAAGTACAGTCCAGAAACCCTTTTAAAAATAAGTTGTCTGTCTGGTGCTTAGGTTTTTACTTTCAACTGAGGTCTGAGGAAGTCTGAGATGATGTTTGAAGTCAAATTAGGACTGTTTTGTTATTCATCCTTTTAGAAACTCTATCATTTTTCATGCTGTGCTCTTAATTCTGTACATTCCCCTCATGAACTACCTCAAAGAATGCACAGCAACTTACTATGAGGAAATGTTGACATGAAAGAAGAAAAGCAGGTGTGCTGGACACTTTAAACAGTTCTGAGATTATTTAAAGAGAGAAAGAAAGAGGGAACAAAAACCTCCATTTCAAAATCACAGAATGGTTTGGGTTGGAAAGGACCTTAAAGACCATCCAGTTCCAACACCTTCCACTGTCCCAGGCTGCTCCAGCCTGGCCTGGAGCAATTCCAGGGATCCAGGGGCAGCTGCAGCTTCTCTGGGCACCCTGTGCCAGGGCTGAGGAACAGCTTACAGGTGGTGCTGCGTTTTTTATGAGCACAGAAAAATTCTGGAGAAGGTAGCAAGGAGTAGCAGCAGGTATTTCTAAACTAAGCTCTTTTAAAAGGAATTCTTTCATGTCATTGCTCACGTGGGCTTTGGTGTTTGAGGGAGAACAGTGTCAGAAGCTGGTGCTTTGTCTTTGTGGTTTCAGTGGTTTCTTTTATCCTGTTGTAATTATTAGGCTGCTTTTCTGGTTTTTTCTGTACTTTCCAGTTTGCTTGACACGAGGAAGTGGAGTTGTGTAATTTGGCTCTTGTTCTTGATCAGAGTTCTTGTGATGATTTGGCAGGTTTGAATAAAAACTTGGTTACATCATTTCCCTGCAACAGCCCTTTGCTCAGGTGTGAGTGACAGTAACAACACAAGTTACAGTGGAATTTTGTTCATTTGAGAGGTTGATTTATAAAATTACAGGTGAAGTGTGGCCTTTCCACACCCTTGCCTGTTTTTAAGGACTCTGATAGAGGAAGAGATCTGGCTGTCTTCCAAGGAATGAACAACCTGGTGTACTTGACCCTGCTCTGAGGGCAGAGGTTGAACCAATATCTCCCTTTTAAACCTGAATTTATAATTACAATAAAACTCTATCATTCGTTAAAACAGCATTTTTTGCTAAGGAGGTTCTCCTTGGGATTTAACCTTCTGCTTTCAGTCTTTGGGGTTTTTTTCTGCAGTTAAGTGGAGTAACTGCACAAGTTCCAGCAGTGCTGGAACCTTCATGTTCTGGTGAGCCCTGGTTTTTATTTGTTGGAATGGTTGGGAGTTTTTGTGAAGCTGTGTTGACTTCTCTGTTTTCAGCATAGTCATCCATCACTTTTCCCATGCACTTTCAATGATCATTTAAAACAAATGGAAGTGCAGGCTTCAAACATGACTTGCACAAATGAGATTCAGCTGGAGCTGGCAGGGTTTCTAAAAATGACCCCAAATTGAGGACTTGGTGGCTTCCAGTTAATAATTTGCTTTATGCCCCGAAATTAATAAGATGTGTGTGGCAAAGGGTTCTTTCCCCTGGTGGCTCTGTGTGAATTGAAAAATAAGTTGACACAGTAGCTGAAAGTCTTCAATTGGCTCAGGAATGTTATCCCAGCACTGCTGTGTCCTGCAGAAATAAAAAGGTACCATTTGCATCAGCGCATATTTCTGTAGCCTTTGGAACAAGGAGAACCAATATTATCACTGTAAAAAATCAATTTACGTCCATGGTATTGTTTCCAACTTTCTGGAATGATTTAGAAGCACCCAGGGGATTCCTTTTTTAAAAAGGAAAGTTTGCCCCTCAATGAAAAAATAGCATTAAGATAAAGTAATTCTGAAGTCACCAGAGCTTTCCATGTTCTTCTATAAATCTCTTTTATTATTTCAGTGCTACCAATTCTTTTAAGATCCTGTAAAACTCCCTTAAAACTCCAGAGGGGACTTGTGCAAGTGAAAGAAGTATTGTTTCACTTCCGGTCCTTGTCAGCTGCAAGCCACAAATATTCCGTAATCCCAGTTAAGGCAGCCATGGATGGCATTATCTCCAGCCTCAGATGGGCACAGGAACTTTCCTTCCCAGGCAGTTGATGAGTGTGCTTGGCCTCCTCATGGTCATTCCCACAGAGGGATCATGCTCAGCACATGATCCCAGTGTTCCAGCAGATGCTCATTGTGATTTCCACAGCAGCTGATCCTGATCCCACACTGTTTTCCCATCCAGGGACATCTGTCTCTGTGTTGATGTGCACACCAAACCTGGGGGAAGAGAATTCCAGGCTGTAGTGTAGTTCTGCATCCACATAATTATTAGATCATTAGTTGTGGTCTCTTGTTCAGTGTTTTCCTTAAATGCTCATCTCTCACATTCCCAGCTGATACCTGAGAAGGGCCTTGGAGAATTTTAGGTGTTCACAGTCCATGAAATATGTGCTAACTCCAGCTGGGAGCCCTTGGATTCCAGCTGACTGTGAGTTAATGTTTGCAGGGAAGTGAAAAGAGGATTTGGACTGGACATGCAACTTTTGATGTCAATTTTGGTAAAACCACAAGCGAGGGAGGTTTCCTGGCCTTAACAGTAAATGGTATTTGCACCAGTAACTGTGGTGTGTGTATGTCACAGAATCATGGCAGGGTTTGGGTTGGAAGGGACTTGAACTATCCAGTTCCATTCCCTGCCATGGCAGGGACACCTCCCACTGTCCCAGGCTGCTCCAAGCCCCAATGTCCAGCCTGGCCTTGGGCACTGCCAGGGACCCAGGGGCAGCCCCAGCTGCTCTGGGCCTTTGATTCATCCATCTCAAACTGCACTAAACTGACACAAAGTAGACAAGAATTTTATTCCCAGCCTCCCCTCTGAACATTGCAGGGATCTGTCTGTCTATCTCCAGAGTGGGATGTGCCTCCAGGAGAGCTCCAGCCATCTCCTCATCTTCAGGTGTTTGGCAAGAAAAGGAATTTGTTGCTGGGTTGCAGCTTGTATGATGGTTTTATTGAATAGACTCACAGAGACTAAAGCCAGAGAGATGCATTAGATCATCCCAGTTGATTTCCTGTAAATCACAGCCCATTACATTGCACTGTGTTCATCATGCAGTGCATCCAGTGACTTGGGTTTGACTGAAACACATCTTTCAGGAAGATCTCTTCAGGCTACTTTCAGTGGTGGATAAATGTTTTCCTTCCAAAAATGTGTCTAATTTATAATTCAAATATTTCTGGCTTCAGCTCCCAGTTCTCATTTTGCCTTTCGCATTGCAGTCACAGAGTCTTTATTGCAAGATATTTTCTCCCCCTGAAGGAGTTTAGATGTGATGATGAAGTCACCTCTCAGTCTTCTTCTTTAAAAGCTAACCAGCTTGAAGCCTTTAAATCTCTGCATGGAAGGTGTTCTTCCTGGCCTTTAAATCAACTCTGTAGCTTTTTTTCTGTACCTCTCTATTCCTCTAACTATTTTTTGGGATTTATTTAAGCAGAGACCTACAGAAATACTGCAATTTGGCAGAAGGTGGTGTTGAACTGAAGAGTGGGGAACAGACCAATCCCAGGCTCTAGAGAATGGCCTGCATTCCTGCCACCCAAACAAGTAATTACAGAGCTGTAAATGAAGTGCAGGCAGCTCCTTTATCCCTGGGCTCCTTCAGCAGCTCCTGGCTGCTAGGGGAGTGGTTGAGCAGGAAGGGGCCAAGGGAGACCAAAGGAACAAAATCCATGCAGGCACCCTCCTCTCTCCTCTTGGGCTCCTGCTGGGGGATGGAGGAGATGCTGACCTGGGGTTCTGCTGTGATCTCTCTGCTGGAAACTCCCCATGAGGAGCCAGCATGTCCCCGTGAGACCAGGACAAATACAGGTCTGGATTTTTATATTCTTTTATTACAAAATTGCATTTTTATTGTCATTTTCCAGGCACATCAATAACTGTCCCTTCTGACCCAGCATCAAAGGGAATATTCAAACTGAATTTTGCTGCTGGAGGCACTCCTGTATCTCTTGCTTTCCTCATGCTGCTGCTGAGGTTGGGCTGTTTCTGCAGGTCATGGACCTCCCCAGCATCACCCTCAGGGGATGCAGTGAAACACACAGGAAGGCACCACCCAGAAGCCCTCACTCAGCATCACTCCCACACTCCAAAGCTCAGGTGGCTGCAGGTGAGATGGGTGAAGTCAGACCCTGAAGGCTTCCCCTCCATCCCACAGGTAGGTGCTCTTATGGCCACTGCCCTTAGCCCAGCTCTCGTGGGGATCTCCTGATGGACTGGCAATATTTCTCTTTTAAAAAAGCCCAAAATTTAGCCAAGGGGCACCTGAATGCCCAGAGGCCAAGTGTTCCGCAGTGTCTGCTGATCCCAAGGCACTGAGTTGGTCTGTTATCCACCACAGCTGAGGCAGGTACCATGATCATAGTTAGTGAACATGACTTTTTACTTACTGAGGAAAGGAGACAGAACAGGAATGATGAACAGTGGCTGCTGGGAGCTGACAATTGAGATGTGTGGGACAAGAGCATGTGTGCCTGGAGGGTCATTGTCCTCTGCCACCCAGGGACAAAGCACATCCTTTCCTGAATTGCTGGTGAGCTCTCCCTTACTCACTTTAGACAATTAAAGGAGCTTAGAGATAGGCACGATAGCCAAATTCAAAGGCTGGAGAATCCTCTTTACGTATCTCACATAATCTAAATAGTATCTGCATATGTAAAGCTAATTAATCTCAGTTGAATCCAATGCAAGGAAAGAAAGCATTTAAATAAGTTATTTAAAAGAAGTCACTTAAAGGAGTAGTATTGAAACCCATCAAATGTCTGGAGTCCTAAACCCGAATTAAATCCCACTATTTCTCTGTGTTTACCAAGATTAGCACATGTCTTTTCTCAAGGAACACATGGTCTAAGCAAGTTGGTATTTAACAGGAGAAGATGTTAATACCTTCAATTACAACAGCATTTCATTTTCCCATTAAATTCATTATGAGAATACATTAACTCTGATTCCTTGCCAGAACACTGACAGCCTCCTATTGCTCTCAGTGCTGAGGAAATAATGTGCTGTGTGGCATTAAAACCCGGGGGTGTCATGACTCCTTTCCATGTTCCCTGCTTGAGCTGTCTAGCCACTGCTTACCCGAAAAAATTTAACTGTGTGAGCTCAAAGGAACCCGTGATTTCGGTCATCCTTTCCCTGGCTGGATGCTTTGACCTGCTCATGGCTACAGAGCACCTTTGTGTGTGTGGAACAGCACCCTTATGGCTTCTGCTGCTGTGCTGGGACAATCTCAGAGCATCTGCATCAGCTCCCTGCTTTGGCCCACTCTCTCAAACGCCCCTTGAGATCATCAGGAACTCAAAGCAGTTGACACTTTGCTTTGCCCATGGACAAGTCTCTGTTCTATGATTCTTCAGCATGACTACTGTTTTTGAGAAATGGAAATTTTAGAGAGAATTTTGAAACAGAATGATCATCATTTGGACATTAGGAAGAAGTTCTTCACAGAAAGGCTGAGCAGGCATTGCAAGGGGTTCCTCAGGGAAGTGGTGGAGTCACCATCCCTGGAGGTGTTTGAGGAAGGACTGGATGTGGCATTCAGCGCCATGGTCTGGTTGCCATTGCTGGTCACAGGTTGGACTCAATCTCAAAGGTCTTTTCCAGCCCAATTTATTTTATTATTATCTTAACATAACTCCTTGGGAGTGAATCCTGTCCTGCTGTGTTTGTACTGGGCAGCATCACTGTCCCCCTTGGGCGAACCTGAGAGCAGCAGGGGAAGGTCACAGGTGGCTGAGGGGCTTTTGCCACCCAAAGGAGGCAGCCCAGGTACCACAGGTCTGTGTGCCAGGTGAGGCATCCATAGCTCTGCTTAGATCAGGGCTGGGCCCACTTCTGCTCCATTCTGTACTCTGACAGTGCCTGCTTTGAGATCCAATTATGACATCAAATGGCCTTGCTACACTTTTACACCTCCATCTCCCACACTCAGAACAAAAGCAACAGGAATATTATATGAGGCTTACAAGTGGAAGCAGATAATTTGTAAATAAACCCCTCTGAAGGAGCTTATCAAGGAAAAAATACCCAGAAAAGCTTTGACCTTTATGCAGAAACATGAATTTAGATCTAAGGAAGGTGTTCAGAGATACATTCTCCAGTTCTAAATGTTCTACTTAACATTTGAGGAATAAAGATGTTAGCATGCTTATGAAATTGATTCATTTTAATAAGAGTAATTTTTAAGCTGCACAGAATATTCTTGAAAGGAAGGCTTTTTCTTTATTTTTGTGAGCCTGGGTAAAAGTTATTTCACTTTTATGATGTAGTTTACAGCTTCTGGTAAGGATCCCTGGGGTCATCTTTTTTGATCCGAAATAAAGCGCTTCTCTTTTCTTAAAGATGGGCTCTTCTACACCTGAATGACTGGGAAAGTTTTTTCTCTTGCCAGTACAGTGCTACTCAGGTGTTTGAGAAGCATCTTGGTTTTAAGAGGCCAATCATGTAATTGTTTCTTTCTGACCTAAAATTCCTTGTGATATGATTAGTCTTGTGTGTACTTTCACAATGTGCAGTTACAGAGCCAGATAACAAATTCTGCAGAAGGCACAACTCCGAGTGACAGTGCTCCATGGTCTGCTTTCACACTATGGCATAAAGGCAGTGGGATGAGGAGGGAGGGGAGCAGAGCTGAGCTCTGGCTGGGTACAGGGGGAGCACAGAGAGCTGTAGAGCCCAAAGGTGAGCCAGGTGTGCTGGGGCAGATCTGCAGCTTCACCCCTTGAAGAGCCTTGTCCCTGCCCTAGCCACAGCAGAGTCTCATTGTGTGACGGTGCTGAGCCCACATTTCCCTCTAGAGGTTTCCTGTAAGGTTTATTTTTATCCCAGCCCTGCCACCACCCAGGCCTGTCTGAGCCCTTGTCATCCTGTCCTGCCCACAGTCACCGATGCCCCATGGGGTCACAGCCAGTGGCTGCCACTTCCTCTGACTGTGGCTCTGGCTCCCAGTGTCCTCCTGGGGCTGAAGGGTTATTGAGCCCTCCAGGAGCTGCTGCATCACCCCCTCCTGACATGGGAGGAACAAGGGGGTGCTGCACCTTTGGCACTGTCCCCAAATCCTGCCAGCTTGAGGTCTGGGCCAAGGATGGCTGTGCAGGGCCAGGGGCACAAAGACCATTCCACATGCTGGCACTGGTGGATGGGGAGGGCCCCACTCCTGCTGCCAGGGCCCCCCAAAACTGTGCTTTCCTATGTCCTCATGTGTCACCTCAGTCCCCTCCAGCACCACCCCTTCCCTGCGAGTGCAGCTGCACAGGGTGTGCTGCTCACCACTGACCATCCCAGCAGCCACGGGGGTTTTAGGCTCTCAGCTCATTCCTGCACAGCCTGAGAAAGCCCCTTCTCCTTCCCACCACTCCTGGCAGGATGTTCCTGCTGTCAGCAGGCAGTAACACACCTGCAGATGTCACTTAGAGCAACGTGAAGCCACCAGCTGAGTTGAGACCAGCTGTGGGACCCCTTGGCTCTGCAGCCTTGGTCATCCTTGACAGGACACAGGGAAGGCTTCCCACTGCCAGAGGGCAGGGATAGATGGGATGTTGGGAAGGAATTGTACCCTGGGAGGGTGGGCAGGCCCTGGCACAGGGTGCCCAGAGCAGCTGGGGCTGCCCCTGGA
>JAYDZK010000001.1:1210231-1240248 GCA_034509185.1 Euphonia xanthogaster
TGGCACAGGGTGCCCAGAGCAGCTGTGGCTGCCCCTGGATCCCTGGCAGTGTCCAAGGCCAGGCTGGATGGGGCTGGGAGCAGCCTGGGACAGTGGGAGGTGTCCCTGCCATGGCAGGAGTGGGATGAGATGATTTTAAGGTCTCTTCCCACCAAGCCATCCTTTGATTCTGTGACTCATCTTCTGTCGTCAGTGGCAGGACAAAACATTTCTGAGTGACTTCCCTAATGAAAGCAGCAGAAGAATTATAACAAGGAGATGAGGCCCAAAATAGCACCAGGCCAATAAGTGTGAGATGGAAAATGTCACACTGAATTTGAAGTTTAATTAAATCCCAGAAAACATTATGGGGAAAGTGGTAAAATGGTTTCTAATCTACAGCTGTCTTGCCGAGAGGGAGGCAAACCTGGGAGGAGCTTTCACAGATCTTTGAGGGTTTCATAGGGCCCAGCTGTCAAATTTTGAGGGGTTCTTTATTCTTTCAGCTCCCAAAGCTCTGCTCTTTTTGGAGACCATGCAGGTGTTTAGGGGTGGCTGGAGGTGAGGAGCTGCTCATTCCCTGTGTGGACAAGAGCTGCTTGAGTTCTGGTTTTTGCAGAGTCTTTCAAAGACTTCCTTGCCTTGGAACCCCTTCCTGCAGCTGAAAATTCCAATCTAGATTTTACAAATTGCTAAAGCTGGCCCAGAAGATCAGTCATGCAAAGAGGAGGAGGAGGAGGAGGAGTGGGAATGCTCCAGTGTGGTTTGTCTCCCTACCTGCAGGTTTGATCCCCAAAAAATAAAATTCCCATCTGTTCAAGTTGTCATCTCTGCTTAAAAAGCTTTGCAGCCAGGCTAGACCCCCTTGGTGTGGAGGGAAGCAAACCTTCCCTACCAGTGGCTTCCTTAAATCCCTAATTCCTGGTGGCTGACTTGTGGAATGGTGTCATCCAGCTGAAGGAGGCTATTATTTTATAATGTTTTACAAATTATGAAAGCCCCAAGGTAATTGCTTGTAGGATTGGAATGCTGATCAAAGGAATTAATCTCTCTCTGGTATTGCCAGTGTTGCTCCTGGATAATGGGAAGAGCCTTTTCCATGCACTTTCCTTGTGGTACTAGCATTGTCCAGGGTATCCAGCAGCACCTTCCAGCACCTCCTTCCATGAGGGCCTTCTTAAAAATCCTCTTGGAATTTTTAAAACTTTGGGAAAGTTTCCATGCTTGGGTTCAAGGCTTTTCATCTCACCTAAAAGTCATGGGGGGCTGAAAATGATTCAAAATGAAAATGAAAAAATAAAATTGTTAGGAAGAGTCGTGACAATATTCTGGGATTTAGGTGCCTGAATTTTCTTGGGGATAAGCTTCTTTTGACTGGAGTGTTAAACCAGCTACATGGAGATAGTTAAAAATCAGGTTTCTAGTTCAAGCTAGAGTATTAGAAATCAAAATTTTAAATTGCTCCTGTTAATAAAACTGTACAGTGTTTGCTATGCTAGATTTAGATATACTGTATTTATAATAATTTAACAGATGAGGATTCAATTTGCTAAAAGATAATTTTCAAAAACACAGAATTCCAAGAAAAAAGTGCATAAAAAGAGGCTGGCAAATCTGAGAAGTACCTTTTTTTATACATAAAATGTTCACAGATGTTTGTGGCTCTGTGTATACCCAAATAATTCAACATTTTTTGGTAGCTGATCCACTTCTGTCAGGCTTTGCTGTTCTCACTGGGCAGTTCATCCAGTTGGATTCAGTCTCAGTTCCTTCAGCTGGATTATTTTAGTGTATTTTTATGATATTCAGATGTGACTTCAGGTCCAGATCCCTGGATTCTGTGTCTCAACATTCCCACTGAGCACAGACCCTTCTCTCTGGCTGGGCCTGGGAGCCCCATTTCTAATTTAAAAGGGGATATTGGAGCATTCAGTGAATTAACTTTGCTGAAAGGTTCAATTTATTTAATAGCAAAGACTGAGCACTGAAGGCAGCCTTGTATCAAAGAAATCCCAGCCCTGCCAGATCCTTGGGATGTCTCTTCCTGTGGGATTTGTCTCCTGCTCTGCTCTGCCCACACAGTGTCAGGAGGGCCTCTGAGCAGTGGCACTGTGAAATTAAGGAGTTTTTAAAAAGGTTTGAGTATTAATCCTACAGGGCTGAAATAAGTTTGAAAAGGAGCTTAACGTTAATTCAGTTATGTTCAACACATACTGTCAGTATATTTAGGTGTTCCCAATCAGGCCACACTTCAGAAGTGATTTAATTAAAAGATTTAACAGAACTAGATCTCATTTTTTGTTCATTTTTCTGTTGATTTTTGTTAGCCATCACTGTCCTGTCAAACAGTAGAAGGTTAGAAAATCCTCTCAGCTTCTGGAGAATATGGCAGAAGTGATGATTCCATCAGTCCTTGTTCGGGAATACTGCTTGGAATGGGGATTCTGTGCCAGGCTTTGGGATGGGGGTGGGGGGGAATCTGTTTGTGAAAGGGAAAAACCTTCCACCATATTTTTAATTATGGACTTCAGGCTCAAATGATCTTTGTCCTCAACCACTGGTGCTTACAAGGAGTGCAGGCATAATTTGTTAGTGTGGTTCCCCTGGAGATAATTGAGAATGGACTCCTAGAAGTAATAAAGCATAATTGGCACCCAGAATTCCCAAGTGGGGTTTGGGAACCCAGGATTAATCTTCCTGCTGCCCTGCAGCTGCCATACCTTTGGCATTACCCCCACCATGTTTTTTCCTTTATTGTGGGATGTAAATGCTGTCATTGTTCTGTGATTCCATAATTACTGCAGATAATCCCAGTGCTGTGACTCTGGGCCACTTTCCTTCTAAGAACACATTACAAGAACTCCTAGAAATAGTTTTGTTGGATTTGGTCCTTGCATTTTGGTGTGACTGGCAGAGTGATCCTTTTGTAGGGTGCCTATTCAGGAACGTGAGGTTCCCTGTGAGATACACTCTGCCCTTTTCATATTGCTGAATTGTCTCAAATATTAGCATAAAATGTAATTGAATTTGTAGTTTGAGTTGGAAAATGCCTGAGTATTCCGAATATCCTGACAAGACCTCTTGTGTTCTGAGTGAGAGAGAGCAGTGTTACATTTGCAGGACCACATCAAGCTGCAGATATTTATCTCTTTGGCATAATAAGAACCTGAAAGGCTTGGAAATATATTAAATATTTGGAATTTTTAATATTGGGACATTTCCATCCCTGAACCTACTCTGTGAGCAGCTTCTGTATGGCCTGCTCACTGAATGCAGGTGACTTGAAACCCACCTAGAGAAAAAGCAGATGGAAGTGATAAATGCAAGGAGCAGTTGGGAACAGCAGCCTGTGCTGGGGCAGAAAAGGTTTTGTTGAAGAGATTTATCTGAAGAAGTAAATGAAAATGGTAATACAGAGATGGAATCAGCTGAATTAAAACCTAAACCCAGCAAAATAGGTGGCTAAAAAAACCCTGCAAGAGTGCAAAAGAGTAAACACAAGCTCCTGAGGAATGTTTATGCTCAATATCTGATTATTGATTTTTTTTTCTCCTTTTTAATACATTTTCTCTTTCAGGGGAGTAGTTTTAAGAAAATGCTTGTTTCTTAATTTTTTTGAAGAACATATTAAGAAAATAGCTTAAAGAAAGAAAATTAAGGAAAATATTTATTAAGAAGCATTGGGATTTGTTGTGAAATGCATTTTCATCTGCACATCTGTGTCAGTTTAAGGTTTCTCTCCCTTAGCTTGTGTTGTAATATAGACAAGATTTGGATTTATCCAAGCTTGTGTCTGAGTCAGGGATGATTCTCCTGTACCATGAGAGTTCCTATGGAGACCTCCTGGTAAATCTGGATGGAATTCTGTAAGGAAGAATTCCCAGGGCTGGTTCTTTGTGTGAGATTTGGTTTTGTAGGAGGTAAAAATAATCAGCTCTGGCCCGTTCGCAGAGCAAAGTGCATTTCTTTAACTTACCTTCCAAATCATGTTGAAATATCGAAGTATTTGTTGAGTTGAGCAGCAAAATAATTTATTTTTGGGTAAGAAGAGCTAAAAATTCTGGACAGAGCACACACCCCACTGCTGTTCCTCAGACATTTTGTGATGATGGCGATGGTCTTGTGGTCAGCAGAGGAATCCTGGGAGAGCAGAAATGGTGTCAAAGTGCTGAAGGATTGAAATGCACATTTTTCCACATGAAGGAAGCCAATTATTACTGGCATGAGCAGTATAGAGCACTCTGTACTCTCCAGATGCAAAGATATCATCATGGTGACAGCTCTGCCACAAAGTTGTCTTCCAAATGTTGGATTTGAGCCAGAACATTTTTCCCCCCCCTCCAAGAATGAGGAAGTACAAAAGCAAAAACGCAGTTTATTAAAAATTCATCCTGTCAAAAGTGGAATTCCCCTGGGATTTATTCCAGGGATGTGCAAGAAAAAGCAAACTAGGTCCAAGAAGTCCTGGGAGATACTTTTGGGGAATGCATTTCTAGATATTCCTAGAATCCTTTTTTATCTTCCAGGGTTTTTTAAGCCCTGCATGGTAGAATTTGAAGATCTTTTCCATGCTTATGGCAGTGTCACATCAGGGTGTTCTCAGTGATTTCAGTGGAGTTCTTCTTTAACCCTGGAGTGTTAATTTAGTGCTGTCTCCACCAGGTAACCCTCACTGCTGTCAGCCTCGTGGCAAGGAAAGGAATGATAAAGGACATTTCCTTCCATGCCTGTGTTCACCTACCAGACCCTCATCCTGTAATGTGACAACTGCAGGGCACGGCCATGAGGTGGTGGAGGCAAATCTTATTATTATCAATAATTTTGCTCATTCCTGTTCTAAAGGGATGTTTTTCCTGCAGTGGGGGAGGGTGACAGGCATCTGTTGGTGGCTGTTCCATAATTTTGTGTGCTCAGAGGAGGCTGCAGCTCCCCAACAACAAAGGTTTTGTCAGTAAAAACAATGACCCTGGCGAGATTGTAAAGGAACAAAATGATGTGCAGAACAATCATCAAGTGACTAATGAGAGCAAACAAAGAACTTGCAAACAAGCCCCAAACTCCTGACAGCAGAAAGCACAAAGCTCTGGGGTAAGGGAAAGTGCAGAGTGTGTTCATGGGCACCCAGCTGAAAGGAACTTGGGGCTCTTGTGGTCTTCCAGTGTCCATTGTTCCCCTGTTTGCTGTGGTGAGAGCTCCTGCAGGGTGTGGGAGAAGAGGGAACTCTGAGTTTCATCAAACGTTGTCGAGTTAAAGAGGCACTTTCTGTTCCTTTTGTCATATTCTCTTCCTACCTCTTCATCTGCTGATTTTATATCCAGGTTTTCGTGTATCTCTGCTCTTCAGCTGGAATATCTTGTGCTCCCTTGTTGAACAAATGCACTCCAGGACAGCTCGTGGTCATGCAGGATGTGGATTTGGGGAAAACAGAAAGAAACAGGAGAAATTAATTAGCCTGACAGCAACAGGACAGTGACACAGTTATAGAAATTCCTTGGAATTGCTTTCTGTGGAAGTCCAACAAGGAGCAGAAGCCAGAGGATCTTTTTGTGGAGACTCTTAAACCCGTCCTCATTCAGACCTGCTGGCATCCTCTGGGCCTGCTATAGCAGCTCCATGTCTTTCCTGTGCTAAAGACTCTGGATTTGGATGCAGTGCTCCAGGCACTGGATTTCAGATATTTCCAGGCAGAATTAGGTAGTGATACTCCAAGAGTGAGTTGCTTCTGGACCTCACTAAGGCAGACTTTTCAATACAGCCTTTGGATGTGTAAGATTATCCTGAGATACAGATAATTTTACAGCCTTAGATTATCCCTGCATTGCTTTGGATGCAATTTCTGTTAACCTGAAATCCTGATTTTACAGATCTAAAATTTAGGTGCTCTCCCTGCAGTCTGAGGAAGTCCAGCACTCACTTCTTGATCCGGGCAAGAGAGTTGGGGTTTGCCCTCAGCTTTTCCTAGGAGCTTTCTCTACTTGCACAGCTCAGCAGAAAACCAGGATTTTTCCCCAAGAGGGAGCCTGCAAAGGGCAGGCTGGGCAGCAGCTTCCTGTCGTTTGGAAGTCAGGCTGCAGCCCTGAAATCCCTGATGGGCACGGACAGGGTGCAGTTGTTCCTGCAGGATCTCTGGGAATGTTGGAGCCTGATGCCAGCAGCTCCACTTGCTCCAGGCAGGTTGTTCAGGGACCCTGCTGGGGCTTTGGGCTGGGCTTTGTTGGGAATTCTGACATAGATGTTGTGTTTTGTTGACAAACACAGCCCTGATTTACTTCTACACTGGGGGGGTCTTGATGGAGAGGAAGGGATTTCAGCAGAGACAAATGCTGCAGGGATGGAAGAGTTAAAAAGGAAAAATAAGCAGCTTTTCTTGTGTATTAGGAGAAATTGATGCCAGGAATCAGCGTTTTTAAAGGAAAATAGTTGTGAAATGGAGCTGTTACCCAGAAAGGATGGGCTCTCCTGACCTTCCTTCCTCCTTCTCCTCATGTCCTTGGGAAGTGCTGTTCCATTTCACGGCTCTGAATAGTGCTGAGTGTGGCAAATCCAGCTGATCCGGGCTCTTGGCTTTGTTCTGAGTTTCAGATGAGTTTTTAAAATGCTTTATCCTTCACTGTCAGATAAAAGGAGATTTGTTGCTCTGTTTGGGCTAAAACACAGCGACTTCTCACCCTAGAAAAGATTGAAGTTGATGCCTTAATTCCAACTTAATTCTAAGTTAATTTTTAATTCTAAGAATACCTGCTGACCAATTATTATTGTCTGTACCCCAACCTTTCCTTTTAATATTCATTTTATCTTTTCTGACATATAAAAATTAAAACCCTCAGTAGAGTCTTATTTACCAAAATCATTCAGCTGAAAACTCCCAGACTGTGCCATCCGTGAGCTCACTCTGTTTATTTAGTGGATTGGAGCAGGAGTTTCAAGCACAAGCACTCAAAAAGCTTCACTCAGCTTGTTTGTTCTGCAATTCAGATTGTTGGGCTTTTAATTTTAAGTAAGGAAAAGTTTTGAGTAATATTACAGAAAACAGAGGGTGGGAACTCAGGTCCCTGTTCTTAATGGATTCCAAGTGGTTTTCAAAGCAGAGCAGATCAGGGATAGATAAAACAGGGGGTTTCATGCAAATGAGAGTAGGGTGGCAAAATAATTCAGTTTTCATTTTAATATAAATATATTCACACACAAAATTATTTTAATATAAATATAAAATAGAGAGTGGAATCTATGATACAGATCTCCCTTTTGATTCGGGGGCTGAACAGGAAAGCAGCTCACATTACCAGGATGCAATCCCATTGACTCCACAGAGAAGTTACCACTCCACAGACACAATGATTTTTGTTCAGTTCATTTCTTCCCCTTATCTTTGAGTTTTCAGGCTGCAGCCCAGACAGGGGAGGGTCAGCTCTAATTCTGTGCTGTTCCCTCCACCCATGTAAGGAAATTCCTTGCCTTCCACATCAGTTCTATTGTTTCCGGCCCAGCGGTGGCAGCTCAGGGAGCCTTTGCCAAGGATTTCAGTGGCAAAATCAGCCCTCAGAAACTGCTGGGTGGCATCAGCTTAGGGAAGGATGGATGTTTTGAAATGAAAACTCTATCCCATAGAGCCATAGGATGCTTTGAGTTGCAAGGAGCCTTAAAGAAAATCCCATTCCACCCCTAGTTCGAGGATGGTGGTTCTTGTCACAAGCGTGGGGTGAGGGAGTTTAAAATGCATAAAAACATAAATGTGTGTTTGCAAATAGGAAATTGTTTCTAGGCAGTGGTGATTCAGATGAGACTGGTGTGAATTAGTCAGTGAAACCCACATGGCTTTACGAGTGTGCCTTTAATTGAGGGTTTTTAGCCTAGCGCTGGTTTTGGTGCCTGGTGGTTAAATGAAAGGTTTAGTTTGAGCACCTGAATTTAAAGTGTAAAATTATTACCCAGAGCTTCAGCACAGATTTGAGGAGTTCCTGTGCAAGACAAACAGGAGCAGAATACCAGGAATGTTTCAGAAATAAATGGGACAGGGAAAACTCACTTTGGTGGCTTCACACAAGTCTGCTCTGCGTTGTGTTGGGCAGATAGTTTCCATTTTTAATTTCTGTTTGCTTTTAAAATAAATAATACAGAGTAGTTCAGCTTGTTCTCTGCCTTCTCCAAGATATTGAAATGGTAACTTGTAAGTGGAGTGTGGCTGAGATCTCTAAGTGTTTTCATGAAGAGACCTCGTAGTCAGTCACAGAAATGAAGATTCTACACAGGGTCTGTTCTGCATTGTATGTTATTTTAAATGAGTAACAACCTCCCAAAGGCAAGCAAATGTCTTAATAATAGCTAAAATACTTTCATTTACATATTTGCTTTTGAGGGAATTTTCATTGCATGTAGAATGATTAAAGCTAAATTCCCAAACTGTTTGGTATCATCTCTTGAAACAGAAAAACCCTCCTGAAAATGATCTGAACTGGGACTGAAGTTTTGTTTCAGGGAAAATCTCTCAAAGTTATACATGAAACTTGGATGCTGAAATCAGAAAAGTGTTCTGGTCCCATTCCCTCTGGATATAAGTTTATTGGTTTGAGTTAATATATTGGATTTCTTCTAAAACTAGGCTTTAATTTGGTTGTGTGTCCATTGTGTTTATTGACAGCTTCAGCTCTTCTCAGCCCTAATTCCAACTTTTATCTTCTCAAGCTTGGACACAGGGGAGGTAGTTTTGTACCTTTAGTATGGCAATTCTGCTGTAAAGAAATGATTTCTGAAAAAACAGTGACTTTTTTCTATCCTTGGAAATTGTAATTTTGTGCTACTTAACTTCTTATTATCTTGGGTTTGATGCCAGATTTGTTTTTTTAAAAAAAAACCCCTTGATTTCCTTTTGAAGTTGACAAAAAGACAGGTTTTTCAGTGGGATTGTAATACAGTAAGTGATTTAGTGCTCTCTGGAGAGTCAGAAAGAGAACAAAAGCCATTGTAGAGGAATAATGGGCGTTGGGTTTTTTGATTTTCTTTTTTTTTTCCCCCAGTTTCCCCTTCAAGTTGTGTGATGAGAAATTTTGAAAAGACTTTTCCTTTCAAAACCTGTGATGTTCAGTGGTTTGGGTCAGAGTGTTTGTAAGTGAATGAGATTCAGCTGATAAAACCCCACGTGAATGTTAATTTATATCCTGCAGTTCAGCAAGTCAAGTCTTTTGTTTTAATATGAACACATCCAGCTCGATGTAATAATTACCATTTTATAGAAAGGATAAATCCATTATTATTGCAAGTCTGGAACCAGCCAGCTCTCTGATGCTGTGGCTGATGGGATGTCACCTTTTCTGTGCTTTTTAGCCTGTGCTGAGGCTGCTTTCTCAGCCCTGCCTGTGTGATACTGCAGCGACTTTCAGAACTTCAGTTCTGGCAGCTCTCTTCAGTATTTAAGAACTTCATCATATTGAAACTGCTTTTAATTAATGAAAGGAGCCAGGCTGTAATGCAATTCTCACATGCTGACAGACCCATGTGCTCCCTAGTGTTTTGCCACACTTTGCTCTCATGTCCTTTCTTAAATATCTTTATTTTTTATATCACACTGTGGGGGTTTCTGCCATCTCAGCAGAGCTGTGGTCATTGCAGGAGGAGGGGGGAAATAATGAAGTTGATATTTCTCCCTCTTCTTTTTTTTTACTATTCCTTGAACTGCAGGCTGCAGCTGGACATGAATGAATGCCCAGTGCTGTGTGGATGATAATTGGAGGGAATGAGCACGTGTGGGGCTGGGCTGTGTGAGCTAATTGTGGGGGCACTATTTACGGTCAGTGAAGAGCAATAGGCCTTTGGCATCCTGCCTTTCAGCTGACCTATTTTAGCCATCTATCTTGGAGAGGGATCAATCACAACACACAAGTACCAGCTTCTCTCTGCTGGCTCTGCAGAGCACCCAGAGTGTCAAAACCCAAGGCAGAGCATTTAGGATTTAAATGTAATGACACGAGCCCTTCGTGTGGGGGTTGACATAAAAACAACATTTGGGTTTGATATGGAGCTGTGAAATTCTCTTTTATGGCATCGTGGGATGAAAAGAATCACAGCTGCTTTGCAAACTGAGCACTCGGAATTGCTTTGCCAAATTGAAATGATTTCTTTACATTTCTTAGCAGAGTTGCACTCCAGCCCTGGTGTTTGAGCTGAAGAGCTTTAGGAACAGATGAAAGTTCTGTTTTGGGGGAGCTGCAGGCTCTCCCCAGGGAGAGCACAGGCAGTCTTGGCAATTTTGCCCATCATTTGTATTCTCTGTGAGCCTGGGGCTGAGCTGCTCTTGGGGGCTGCCTGTACTGGGTGTGGAATGACTGCCCTTGGAATGGGGTGGTGGCTCTGGCACTCACGTGTCCCTCCCAGGCTAAAAGCACAGGGAATGTTCAAATCCCGGGAATCCCAGCAAAGCTGTGCCCACAGCAGCCCAGGCAGGAGCTGAGCCTGTGTCTGTGAATGGCTGCCTGCTCTCTGTGGAGTTGCTGCTGGGAATTTCCTGATGCTTTCCTCAGTTGGCTCTAAGCTGGTATTACAGAACTCTTGAAATAAGAATTTTTAAAAATTCTACGTAACAGAGTGTTTGGTGGAGCTGACACCACTGGCAGGAGCCTGGAGCAGATATCCTATAGCTCTTTCCCAGCCATACTGGGAAGTCCTTCCTGGGGCAGGGCCTCCAGGAGCTGCTCTGGCTTCTGACCCCTCAATCCCAGCCTGAATGAACCACTGAGTGAACCATCTGCAGTCTGGGGGCTTGGAAGGAATTCCCAGTTTGCCACTGGTTTGCCATAATGGCTTCCTGATGGCCACAGAACTACTAAGTTTGGGGCAGGTTGGATGTGTAAGGCTGGAGGAAACAATCTGCTAAAAATTCCTTTACACTTGGAAGGTGCATGATGAAGAAAATAGTGTGGTGTGAAATGGATTTGTGATATCAGAGTTTGGATGTGAGAATTCCGGTCCCACCATTTGATTGTCCCCTCAAAATATCCCTCACTGAAGGTGGCTGTGTGCTGCTGGGAAAGCTTTGCAGAAGGAAGGAAGAACAGAAGAGATCTAACTTCTGAGGGATTTCATAAAACCATGCAATGGTTTGGGTTGGAAGGGACCTAAAAGCTCATCCAGTTCCACCCCTGTAAGGGCAGGGACACCTTCCACTATCCCAGGCTGCTCCGAGCTCTGTCCAACACTTTCAGGATTCTGATTTATTGTCTCTCTTCACCTCACCTTAAGCATTGGGCTTGATTTTTCAGGGGCAGGAACTATTCCTTAAGTCTTGCACAATTTCACTCTTTCCCCCGCCCTCAAATTTGCAAAATGAGTTAAATAATCAAATACAATTTTCTAGAGAAGCACGTTCCTGAGTTTGTTGGAATGGAGTGTGCCCAGTTTCCATGAATACACTGCTTAAATGGATATCTGTGACATATGACCTATTTACAAATCTCTGTCACATATAGTTAAATACATCCTGAGTTAACTATTGAAATGTCATTGCCAGTTACTTGCAAGGTCATGTTTAACACAGAACTTGTGTAACCTGCCCTGTGTGATGTGATTTTACAGCTCTGCTCACAACAAGGCTTTGGGGTTTGAACTTCACTGTCATTGCTACGTTTGGGATAAATTTGTGTTCCTCATTTGGTATCTCTATGCCCAAAACAGCTGGGGATGTGTCCCATGCAGATGTTGAGTGTCCTGGCACCACTCCCTGAGGAATACTCTGGTTGGCAGCACCCCTGGCCTGGCAGTTCTGGGTGTCTTCCTTGCCCTCAGTGCCATCTCTCTGAGCATTTTCCCTTCTCCAGAGCTGCCCTGCCCCTGGGAACAGCTGGCTGGGGATGCCGGGATGTTGTTGCAGTGCTGTGTGCTGCCATCTAATGGAGCCCAGCACTGTCACTCCTCCTGCCAGGAGAGAGGGATTTTCTAGGTCCCTTCCCACCCAAACCAGTCTGGGGCCGTGATTGTATCAAAATGCAATGAAAGTTCCTTTTCACATGAACAGTCTTGCTCAAGACTTGTACTTCCTGTACTTCTTTTTCTTTCCACCCCTCCCAGGTGTAAATCTGCTAAAAAAATGGTATGAGCATCTTGCAAGTCCCAGGGTGAATGCTGATAAATTGTACACAGAGTTGCTTCCTGCTTTTCCTGATTGTTTATTTCTTTCCCTCGTGCAGGCTCTGGATGGAAATATATATGATCACCTTAAGGATTATTTAATGGCATTCAGCAGGACTGAACTAGAGACATGCCAAGCTGTACAGAACACATTCCAGTTTTTACTGGAGACTTCCAGCAGGGTAAGTTTGAACTGAATGATGCTTTGTAACTGAATCCTTGCAGCATGGACAAATCCCCAGGCCTGAGATTTGCTTCCAACATCATGACAAAACTGAAAGGTTGTTATTTTTGGTTACTCCTGAGTGGTGTTAAGTTAAAAGGCACTAGACAGTTTTCTCAGGGAGAATGTTTCCTCCAGCACCCAGCCTGCCTTCCCCTGAGTGCATTTGCATCCAGAGATGCTCTGCTCTCCTCACCCTGCGCGTTTGAGAGGGGAAATTGCAGCTGAGGGTTCTGCAGGGTGTAATCTGGAGCAAAGCCCCAGGAAACTGCTTGGATCATTCCTTAATAATTGTCTGTCAAGTTAAAATCCAAGCTATTAGGCTGCTTTCTCCCTGGAATTAAGAGTGGCAAACACAGCAAACAAATTAGAGCCCTGTTGTAGACGTGGTTTGTTTGCTTTGTCGAGCTGCCAGACTGAGAGAGGCGTGATCGCTTCCAGGGTGATTTTGATACTTAAATAATTCATCTGCTGGCTAAAAGAAGGGAAAAAAAATTGCCATTGAGCTCAGAAAAAGCTGCTTTGGTGCAGTCATAATATTCCTTTTTACGTTTGCCTTCCCCACCCACCCAGAAACAGAGCTCATTCACACAGAGATCTGGAGCAAAAGCTTATTTAACACATTCCTTATTTACCTCCAAGCAAGTGATCTCACACCTTCAGAGATCTAAAGGGAGGGCATGAAAAATGGGCTTCACCCTCAGCTTTGAATTTACTTGGCAGCAACTGTAAAAATAATCAAACCACCATTTTCTCTTCAGTTCTAGAAGGACTTTCAATAATTTACCTTGGGCTGTATTATTCAGGTCTGCTTCAAATACCTTCCCCAGAAATGCTGGCTTGGAATCTTTCAGCTGAACAGGCTTCTGTGTAATGTCTGCATAATTAATTTTTCACTGTTGTATCAGATCCTTTGTGTTCACAATACTCAGAGAGCTGCCTGGTTGGGACTTTGATCCAATTCTAAGCTGCCCTATCCAAATATTTCCTTGGAGCAGGAATCTTTTCCTCAGATATTTGTGTGTGCTGAGGTCGGGGTGCTTCAGACAGCTCCAGGCCTGGCTGATTTTACACAAGCACCAAGTCAGGCTGTGTGTGTGAGTTGTGTTTCTGTTCTGCTCCGTGGGCACAATGCCTGGAGAAGGGACAGAGGTGTAAATCCAGCTGGCAGGTCTCAACAGGGCTTTTACAACTGGTTTCTACAACTCCATTTGCTTCTCTCCTTGTGCTTCAGGAATGTGGAGAAGAAAAACTTTGCTACTGAAGACGTGTGCTTTTCTCTGAATATATTGACTGGTGGATTTTTCTCCACAGGCTTTGCTTATCCTTTCTTTCCATAACAGGTTGCAGTAATCAGCCCCCCCCAAAAAAAAAAAGAACCCAGAAAAAAGCATTTTCTCACCACCAAAACCCATCCGTGTCTTTCAAAAGCAGCTTGAGTTGTTAAACATGTGATAAATTTGTAGCAATTTAGAATAAACCTGTCATCAAAGCAAAGGTTTTAAATATTTATTGGGGGTTGTGAATGCTTCACCTGTTCTTTGTTAGTTTGCAGTACAAGCTTGGCAGGCTCTGCATAGAGGAGACACTTCAGGTCATTGGGAGGAATCTTTCTGCTCTTCCATCTGAACTACATTTCTGGTTGCAGGATGGAATTAAATTGTATTTGCTTTAGGAGGACACAAGTTGCTTCCCACAAGTGCCAGGGATGGCTCCTGGATGGGCAGGGCTGGCTGTCACCTCTGTGATGCAGATTGAGGGAATGCAGTTGAAAAACAGATTTTGTGTATAAAATGCTGGTTTTTCATGATTTTGTCACTGTTGGTTGGAGCTTTGGAGATTTTATTCCTCCTGGGTCAGGGTGGCCATTGTCACTGCCTGACACTGGAATGGGAACGCTGACCCCAAAGGGGGCAGGGCTGGATGGGATATTGGGAATGAGGAATTGTTCCCTGGGAGGATGGGCAGGCCCTGGCACAGGGTGTCCAGAGCAGCTGGGGCTGCCCCTGGATCCCTGGAAGTGTCCAAGGCCAGGATGGATACTGGGGCTGGGAGCAGCCTGGGACAGTGGAAGGTGTCCTTGCCCATGGCAGGGGGTGGAATAAGATGATTTTCTTGGTCAATTCCCACCCAAGCCAGTCTGGGGCTGTGATGGTATCAAAATGCAATTTAAGCCTGAATTTGAGCAGTCTTACTCAAGACTTGTACTTCTTGCACCTCTCTTTCGGAAAAAAAAAATCTGATTTTCTTTGGGTATTTTCTGAAATTCCATTTGCTGTTTTGAGTAACATTCCTGTGAGGTTTCTGGTCAGAGGGCAAATAATTTCCTTTATGCACATCTCTAACTATGCCTCGTTTCTGCATATGGGGTATATTTAATGTTGGATTTCAGGTCTGTTGTAGCCTGTCAATTTACATTGACTTCAGAAAGAAACCATGTAAAAACATTGATTTAATTACTGAATAACAGGAAATCTGTTTGGACAAGTTGCAGCTTAATCCCAAGGATACAGTGTTGCTTTGCAGTCTTTTTATTCTCTTTTTATCAATTGTCCAATATTTGGTGCAAATGTGGGATTTCATGTGCTGGGCTTGCACATCCTCCCAAGCCTCCTGTTCTGATAAAGTTGTTTTCATTTTTAACCACTTCTTGTGGCTTTGAGGGGAAATCTCCTAGGAGTGCTGTTGGAAAAATGAGTTTTCTGCTTTGACCTGAGTTGCTTGGGAGTCAGATTTCTGTGGGGAAAGCACATAAAAATATCTGTGGAGGTTTTCACATCCTCAGTAACTTCATTTGGGGGGGGGGGGTTTCCTAATTGAAGTTAAAATAGCTCCACATATTTGGCATGGCCCAGGGTGGTGTGTTGTGGTCAGTGTTCACGTGGATGTAAAGGACAATTCAGTGGAATAGCTGCTTAAATTAAATTATTTTCATGCCAGATCAGTGCTGAGCATCCTCTGAAGCTGCAGATGTTTCCTTCTTCAGTGTTTTCTGAATTTCTATTTCTGGGAATTCGTGATGCAAATCCCTGTCTGTTTTCTCCCCATTTGAGTGTGTTTATGTTCAACTGCTCAAATTGGAGCAGTAATTATGTACTTTCCTGGTTTAGATGAGTGTGTTATTGGCCCTGGAGGGCTATTTACTTTCTTTAACTGGAGATTAATTTTTTACAGTTCAGTATTTCAGCAACACAAGCATCAACATTTTGCTGCATTAGGGAACAAGTTTTATTTCCCATTGTCCACGCAGCACAGAGTTCTTGGTCATGCACAATGCTGCTATTTCTGGATAAATCCCATCTTTATTATCTCCTTTGTACATGTAAACCCCCAGTTTGGTAATAAATTGATATAATTTTGATGCATTTTCATCAATTGAAGCAGTGAATGCTCTGTAAGAGTTTTTCACCCAGTGATCCTATTTTTTCATCTTGCAATCACTGAGTATTTCTTTGTAAATCTGTGTAAATTGTGACATAAGAGGTTTGTTTAGGGATCTGTGTCATGCTGCCTGAAACGTATCATTAAACAAATTTGGGAGCTGAAGGAGTTTTGCTTCAGCAAAATGCAAGCTTGGAGAGTTTTCTCTGAAAGCAATTTAATAAAGAGAGATGAAGTTTGTAACTGATTTTGGATGCATTATTCCAAATAAGTCTTTTCAGCTCCCACAATTAATAATTTCTGCCAAATTAAGACTTTTCATCTCAAGAAAGAGTAGTGCACATGAAATTACCCACAAGGGGAGGGAAAAATATTTATGGCAGTGACAGCACAGGGTGTCTGTTCAGTAGCTGGTGGTTTTCCCCCATTTTGTAGGTAAATGGCAGGGATATTTTAGGTCCTTGTCACCCCCTGTGTGTCCTGCCAGTGCCTCTGAACAACTCCAGTCCTCAGTTCCCTGCTGGCGCACCCAGGCTTCTGCTGCAGGTTTAATCTCAGTTGGAAACCGTGCTGGTTTTGCTGTTTTTCAGTTCACCAAGCAAGGAGTCTAAATAAACCTTTTTCTTTCCTCAGGTGGTGCGGGATTACAATCTCCAGCTGTTCTTGCAGGAGAACTCCGTGTTCCACAAACCTCAGCCTTTCCAGTTCCAGCCCAGTGACAGTGACACTGTAAGAGCCCTGTGAATCCCTGCAGTCACTTGGTCTTGCTCTATTTTAAAGCAGATTGTTCTAAATGGGGAAGAGAATCGCTGGTATCCCAGTCTGGTTTAACCACATGCTGGTATTTTTGGGAAAGAAAGGGAGAGTGGCCTGGTTGCAGGAGGTGGGTGATGGTAAAAAAAGAATCAAACAGGTTCTACATCATCCACAAAAGAGCAGAATCTTTTTTTGGCTTCCAGTTTGTGACTAACAGTCCTCTGTTTCACTGCTTTCAACCTAATTCCTACTAAATTTCCTTGCCTTTTTATCCTGCTGGTGAGGTTCTCATAATATTCACTAATACTGGGTTACAGCTGTGCCAAAGAAAGTGTTCCTGCACACCTAAACTGCTCAAGAAATACTTACTGATACATATAGAGAGTGTTACTAAAAATAATACTGTTAAAACACTGCATTCCAGAATGATATGCAAGAATCTTACCTTGCTTTCTGTGTTGCTTTCAAAGCAATCATTAATGACATTAAAAGTGGGGGAATCAGAGTATGTGAGTGCATTTCCAAACAGCACCTTGATTAAAGTGGATTCTTGATGTCCCATTGACATTACTGATGTTATTTTAAGAAACAGCTGTTTAAAAGAAGTTTGGATCTTCAAAGCCTATAAACTTTTTCTGACTTGAATTCTTTATTGAACTGACTTGGGCAGTCCTGGTCTGCATTCAAGTGATTCAGATCAAGACCTGCTGACTCTCCTTTGTATTTCCCTTTTAACAAACTCTGATTTTGATTTTGATTCCAGAAGGAGTCAGTTATTCCCAAAAATAAATGTTTGGACAATGCTCTTGGGTGGGATTGTTGGGGGTGTCTGTGCAGGACAGGGTAATGCTGATGGGTCCCTTCCAACTCAGGATATTCTGTGATAAATTTTAGGTTGTTCTTGATAACAGTGAGCAGAATCTCTCAGAGTCTTTGCTCTGCCTCTCTAACCTTTGCTGCTGTGTTCTCATCCCTGTGCACTCCCTGCATCCAGAGTTTTAATGCAGTTCAGCTGGTGGAGATTGAGCCCTCACCTGTCAGTGCTATGAGAATGACCATAGCAGAGGTACCTGGGGGTGTTTCTGGTCAGCCCTGTGTTATCCCTGTGCATGTGGGATGCTGAATTTACACTCTGGACAGGTGGCAACAGAATGCACTCTCTCTGTATATATAAAACTGAAAAGATTAAAAAAAAAAAGGTAAAAAAAAAAAAAGCTTTTTTCACAATGAGACTTCAAGGAGGAAAAATCAATTTAAGGGTGTTAGTCGTGGGGGGCAGCTTCACACTTCTCCTTTTGTAATTGATATTCTAATCAATTTTGGGGGTTTGTAATTGATATTCTAATCTGCTGGGGCACGAATTAAACTTTCACAGCTCAAGACAGTGCTGTGTGAAATTGGTTGCTGCTCCTGTGTGAGAGGGAAAGGTCTGAGAGCTGCAGGTGAAATGCAGCCCCATTGCTGATTCATTTGGCTCTTTTTCCAGAGGGCCATCCCCGTGGCCAGGAGAGCTGGAAGTCACTCCCATTAAACTCCCCAGTGTGAGGAATGCCAGGATTCTGTGCCCTGGCACTTGTGTGGGCTCACAGGGTCCACGTGTGCTCCTGGTGCTGCCTCACTCCAGGAATTTTTGGGAAGCAATGAATGGGTCCTTCTTGTCTCAGTTCCTCCTCCTTTGCTTGGTTAACCCTCTGGGGCTGCAGAATTCCTGCATTTCCTCAGTGCACTGCAGCTTTTTAATCTTCAGCTGCTTGGGCTGTAACCAATTTTCCCAAAAATAATTCAATTATGCTTCTTCAGGATCCATGTAATTCTACTCAGCTGACAGGATCCTACCTGGGCAATCCCATTTTTAATCAGTAAGTACAAGAGAATGAAGGCTCTTGCTCAGGCTTTTGAATTGGGCAGGAATTGGGTGTTTTCTAATTGAGGGAGGCAACATTTAATTGCAGGAGAACCATTACCAAGCATTCTTTTGCCACATGTTCTGTTTCTAGGTGTTTTGCAGAGGTTTCTCAGTTGGCTTTTAATTTCTGTGGGTTGTGCATGATAATTTTCACACCAAGGACTGAAAGAAAAAAGGAGAGTCATAAATAGATCTCATCAAAAGTTTGATATGAACCTTTTCCAAGAACAAGTTGTGGGCTCTCTTCAGGCTGATCCACTGGGACTGGGCTCTAAATTCAGAGTATTAAAGTATTGCTGGAATGGAGTTGTGAAGCCTCTTGGCAGGAAGAATGTTATAAACAATATGGATGTGGAGCTCTGAATGCAGACATCTGAATCCTGGTGGAAATTTCGCTTTTCCATGGTCCATCCCAAACTTCTGTTTTATTACCAGGATTTCTGTGCAATCCTTGAGTCAGGGACAGCCCAGTTTGCTTCCAAAATGATCCCAATGTGCACAGTCAGAGCCTGCAAAAGAGTCTGTTCCTAAGAAAGGAAGGAATGAAACAATTTTCCATCAACTTCCAGGATTGTTGATCCCAAAAATCCCAGTTGCTCTAGGCAGAATGTACACTTGAGTGCCCACAAAGAGAAAACCACTTCAAAATGTTTTACATCAATCAGGTATTTTCCTTTATCTAAAAAAATTGGTTTGAGCTGGAATTTAATCAGTTGTTGATGTTACTAAAGGACTTCAGTGATTTCATTGTCTTGATTCATTTTGATGGACATAAATTCTTATTTTTAAAAAAGAAAGTTTTCGGAAAAATCCCTTAAAGAAACCACTTACCCTTAAAGAAATGGTTTGTTTTGAAAACACTCAGAAAGAAACAATTGATCAGTTCCCAGCAAGCTTTAATCCTCTCCAGAAAAGAATTCCCAACATGGATTTATAGCCAGCAAAGCAGAGAATAGAAAAGAATCTCCTGAAATACCTTTATCCTCCCCAGGAAATGCAGTCAGCACATCTTGGCCTTCCACAGAGGCTGCTGTGATGCTCCAGCTTCATCATGCCCATCCTCCCAGGAGGGAAGGGATATTTCTGAATTCCACAGAAATCCAGGGTGTGGAAAACACTGCCCTGTGCTCGCAGATAAGCCATGAGAACAGGGCAGGAGAGAAAGGAAATGTTCAGCTTTTCTCTGTTTCCTGCTTGGAAGAGCTGCTTTTTCCTTGATCCCAGGGTTATCACGTGAGAAAAGGAGGCAGGTGACACAAAAGTGTCCCTGGAACGGGAAGAGAAGGGCCCTGGAAAGCTGACATTTCATTTTTGGGGTCTTTTTCCTGTTTTTTATTCACCGTTTCCTCAGAAAACGTGAGGAGAAGCTGTGGCCCAGCTGATTTCTCCCACGTAATAATCTTATTTTTCCCCTCTTAATTTGCACAAAAACACCTCAGGAAGTTCAGAGGAAAGTTTTGCAGTTCCCCCCCCCCATGTAGCTTCATGGGTAGATTGTGAAAATAAAGATGAATTTCTCTCTACTCTCAAAAGAACATCTTGGAATTTCTCAGCATCTTCTATGAAGGAGTTTTATATAAACTATATAAAAAGGGCCCTAAATCTATATCAATCTAAATATATTTAGAAATATTTCTAAATATAGAAATATTTCTATATTTACAGTGGTCTGTACATTTAATACCAGAACAGACCAGGTTTATGTATAACTTTCTTGAAGCTAAACCTAAAAAAAAAACCAAAACTAAAGTTATTATTTAATTTGATCAACCTTTTAATACTGGAACGGACTGGTTTTAAGTATAACCTTTTTGAGGCTAAATATAGATAACTAAGAAGTAATTATTTAATTTTATTCAGAATTAGGAGTTCTTTTTGAGGAGAATTACAGCCATTCAGGTAAAGAAATGATCAGTGGGTGTGAGTGGGCAAAGCTCTGCCTTCCTTCTGTGACTTGACCCATCTTGTGCCTGACTAAAACTGATTTTATTTAATCCCTCCCACCCCATCTCTGCTTAAAATAAGATCTGATGTTTATATTTGAGGTTGATACTGAAGAAAAAGGAAAGTTTTGTATCTACTGGGGATTGAACTTAGATTGAATGTGAGGATCATTTCTGATTTTTCTCCTAAATATAATGAGCTGGAATTGGCTGCTAACCTAATGGATTTTATTTTAATTTTCACTGCCTAGTTGATTTTATTTTAATTTGCACCACCTAATTTTAATTTAGAGAGCACACAGAATTCTTTGGCTTTTAGCAGTCAGGAAACAAAATTTAAGCAAAGCTCTGAGTATTTTCTAACAATGAAAATCAGAGAGCAGAAGTTGATCTTGAAAGAAGCAGCCATTTCAGAACTACAAATTTGTTTATATTGCATTGAAAATATCCACAAAATCATTTTTTCTGGGTCAAAATTGATTTTAAAAGTCTTCTTTTCTTTTTTTGCCTTTGGTTACCTAATGAGGACAATTTTTCCATATTTCTAGTACTAATAGATTTTTGGAAAAATTGGCTGGGAATGCAGCTGCTGTGAGAGCTGAGGCAAATGAGGATAATTATGAGGGTGAGAATTGAAGTAAATGAACAAAAATACTCTGCACTCTAATTTCAAGATTAATTTCAGTGAGAACAAGAAAAAACTTTAACAATAAATAAGATTCAAATTAATTTTAACAAAAGGGTTGTGCTTTTCATCTTCTGTATGCAACAGAAGTTCTTAATGCAGAAACATCAAGGCCTAGGAAAAACAAAGCTGTGTTGATCAGTGATATTTAATAAAAGTCAATACTTTTAAGATTCTAGACTTCCAAAACAAAAACAAAACCAACAAAAAACAAACAAACCAAAATGTGCCTGCCCAGTCTGATGTGCCCTTTCCTTCTGCAGCCTCCTCATCAATTTATTAAATTCATATAATATTGTTTAATATTAATAATATTTTATTAATTTGTTGATTTAAAAAGCAGCATGTGGGTCTATAAAGCAGAAACAATAGGTTGATTTGGATTTAGCCTTATTTTAACATATATGTGATGATGATAATAATAATAGTGGATTTGAGTCCTTTTCTGTTATTTTGAGGGGGAAATAATCCCCTGTGTGCAAAAAATCTGATTTTTTTAAAGATGACGAATGTCCAGTGTGAAATGTTGGAAATTGACTGAAGTATGAGTCAGCCCCAGCTCACTCTTGGCTAAATTAAAATAAAAAGAATTCACAACAAGAGACTGGAAGGAGCCCCAAAGTTGGCTCAGGATTTTCTCAGAACTGCTGAGTTTAGCAGTGAGTTGTGTGAAAAATGTCATGTGTGTTCCTTCCTCCTCCCCAGAGTGTTCCTCTGCAGCTTTGGCATGGAAACTTCTTGTTTGCACCTCTTTTTAAAAGAAATGCCTGGTTTTTAGCTGTGTTTTATGTCGGTGCTTTGCATGCAATAAATGTCCCCTGCTTTTTGCCTTGCCAGAAATGAACTTTTTTAGGCTTCAGCCACAAAAATAAGGAACTTGGAGGCTCAAGAGCTGATTTATTTTTTTTGCTCTCAAGACAGCACAGTGCCATCTGCATCCGGATATAACCAGATAAATAAGAATACAGGCTGACTTGGGCCTGTTGGGAGGCAAATCCTGCACCTGCACCAACATCTCAGACCAAATTGGAGAAGTGACATTGGGCTGCAGCCTGAGTGCTTTTGTTAATTTAAGAAGCAGCATTGCTGCCCCTAAGCTTTTTAGCTGCTTGGAGCCATGCAGAACTGTCTGTTTGGTTTGCTGATGGAATTTTTAGCACTAAACACTGTTTTTGTTGTAACCCAAGCCCTGAGGGAGCAACAGGGTGTCCATCTATGTTTAGCTCGGGTTTTTTGGCTCTGCCTTCATTCCTTGGCCACCAGAGTGGGTTTGGTTTCCCTCTCTTTTTGGAAGAGGTTAAATTCAGGCCTGAAAACACTTCAGCTTCATGGAGTGAATCAGGATCAGACCCTTCAGTTCCTCCACCTTCCTCCCTGCAATTTGGGCTTTAATGTCCACAGCAGATAAATCTGGTTTAGCTCCTTTCTTCTCACCTGTTTAATGGCAGCTGGGTTTTCATTTTCTTGATGTTTCTGTCCAGTCTGTCTTTCCCTGAGGGTACAGAATTAAGGATTTTCATTGCCACATTTTTATTTTTCCTTTCTTTTTAGAGCTTTATGCAAGGGTGAGGTCTGCCTGGGTGCAATACTGCTTTATAAATAACTAATAAAAGTCTGATCCTACAAAATTCTTTTATTTTTTAGTAGGCCTTAAAAAGTAGCCACAAAGTCCACACTCATTTTTCTGGTCAAGTGCCTTTGGTTATAAGTAGACTAAAACCCAAAATCACACTTGGAGTAGTGGAGAAGATTATCAAGTGACTGAAAAGTCTGGATTCTTTCCATGTGAAAATGAGCTGCTGGGTAGGAGCAAGAGCAGTGGGAACACTGCAGATATGTTATGGGCTGTTGTCACTCTCAGGTGTTTGATAGGGAAGAGAGAATGTCAAAGATTCTGCTCAAGGTTAGGCTCAGATGGAAGCTGTGTGATAAACTGGGAAAAAACCGAGGTGAAATGTTTCCTGAAGGATTGGATGTGCCTAAATAAATCTGTGTGTTGTTTCCTTTGAGTTTACAATGGAATAGCTTAGCATTGGTAATTAAAGAAGTCAGTAGTGAATTAATATGATTCTCTAAATCCATCTCAAGAAAAGCCAATTTACTGATTAAATTGAGGGCATGGGTGAAGAGATCCTCACCTGAAGCTTGATCCTCACCTTCCTTCCTGATCATCCCAGGGCTGGCCCCGTGCCTGTACCTCTCCTCTTCCTCTTCTGGGCTGCCCCACACCTTGCCTGACAATTCCCTGTGCCTGGAAAAGAACTCTGGCTGGCATTTCAGACACTCACAATCAAGGCCAGCTTCAGTTTTGGCAGAGAACTTCACTGAACAAGTAATGAGCTGAACCAGTTTTGCCTCTCTTTCAGTTATATGCCCTGATAGGCTGTCAAGCAAAGGTAGTGTTTTTTGTCTCTTCCATGAGGCCAGAAAAATCTTGTGTACAGAATGACTTCAGTTTGCCTCCTGGTGTTCTTGGTTTTACCCCAGGCTGTGCCAAATGCTGGTGTAGATGATTAAACTCTCATCCTTCCTTGACACAAATCATCCCACTTTTCCTGCTGAAATACCTGATAACAGCATCTCTTCTTCTGCAGCAGCTGGAGGCTTCCCAGCTACCCTGAAAACAATGCCATGTCTTTCAGCTCTCTTCCCCTTTCCTGATGGCTAACCTTGGATTTCTCCTGCCTAAACAACCTTTTCATCCTTCTGGGCTTTTTCTCTAGTTTCAAACTCCACCTGGTGAAGAAAAATTGTGTCATTTGAACCACACAGAGTGAGACATTTGTGACACAGGCATTTCTTTCACACTCCAGCAGCTCTGTGCGTATTCTCTCTTCTTGAGTCAGTTTATAAGGGATTTTTTTTGGTTGATCTCAAAGGCTGGGCAGGAATATGTCAGGACTTGTGATAAAAAGGAGTGCAGGGGAATTGTGGATTGCAGTGACTCGATCAGGGAAAAAAAAATCATAGGGACTGGTTGAGGTTGGAAGGGATCTCTGGAGTTTGTCTGGTCCAGAGCTGGTTGTCCAGGACTCTATCCAGATGGCTTTTGGATATCTTCAAAGATGGAAGATGATTCTGTGACTCTGTTACAAATGAAAATGATGGAAATATTGGGAATGATTTCAGTAATTCCATGCTGGGAAATGTTTCTGTTCTGTTCAGCCTGTAGACAGCAGAGAACTATTTCATCTTGCTTTAGAACTGCTTGAGGGGGACAGTTTTACTTTTTGTCATTGACACAACAAAAGCAGGAATAAGATGGAACAATATCAAAAATGTGATTGGAAATTTCAGACTCTGTTTTGCAGACACAAACATTTTTGGACAGAAACTGCCGTGCTGAATGAAAATGTTTGACGGCTTTGTGGTTTGATCACAGTTTACAGAGAATGAGCCCCTTGGTCACACTGAACCTTTCATCTTTAGGAAGGAATTGTTCCCTATGAGGGTGGTGGGGCCCTGGTGCAGGGTGCCCAAGGAAGCTGTGGCTGCTCCGTCCCTGGAAGTGCCCAAGGCCAGACTGGACAGGGCTTGGAGCATCTTGAGACAGTGGAAGGTGTCCCTGCCCATGGCAGGAGTGACACTGGATGGGCTTTTAAAGTCCCTTCCATCCCAAACCATTCCATTATCTTTGCTTCCTATAATGCCTGTGTACTTTGGGAATTGAATTCTTGTGAGCTTTTGGCTTTTGGAGTTGCCTTCCCACAGCCACGTCCCATCCCGAAGTTCACCGGGAAGTTCTTGCCGCACCATCCTTGTTTCATAAGAAGCAAGCCCCCAGGCTGATAAGTGTAGCACAGAGTTACCCTGTAGGCAAGCCCAGAGGTAGCCCAGGGTCTGGGCCACCCCAGCTCATCCCTTGTTGCCCGTTCCAGAGCCGACAGCTGGAGTCAGAGACGGGAACCACCGAGGAGCACAGCCTGAACAAGGAGGCGCGGAAATGGGCGACGCGCGTGGCCCGCGAGCACAAGAACATCGTCCACAGCCAGAGGGTAGGTCTGGGACAAGCACATCCCTTGGGACACGAGCTGCTGCCAGCACCAGGGACTCACCTGGGGCCTGCCTTCACGGGGCTGTCAGAAGTCAGTTCCACGCTGGGAAAATCCGTGAGGGATTGGTTGTTCAAACTAATGCGAAGAGGTAAAATTAGATGGGAATTGATAAATTTATATCTATGCTGTGGCTGAGGTTTGAAGAGCTAAGGGCTGTGTTTGGGCATCAGGCAGCTAGGTTTTGGAGTGTGTTGAATGTGCCTTTTAGGAGGGAGAATAAAGACAAAAGTTCCTTGCTCTTCCCCCAGAAAATCTAGCCGTGAAGGAGTCTGCAGTGCTTTCACCACACCCTGCCCAGTTTCCCAGGGTTCCACAATTTCAACCCCTGAGCACAGCATCAGCTGGAGAAAAACAACAACCAGAATGCTGTGACATCTCTGGGAAGGCCCCAGGGAGACCTCAGAGCCCCTTCCAGTGCCTGAAGGGGCTCCAGGAGAGCTGGAGAGGGACTTGGGACAAGGAATGGCTTCCCACTGCCAGAGGGCAGCATTAGAGTCATCAGCTTTTATTTCCTGGGATGGACCTTTGTCAGCCAACCCCAGCATCCAAACCATTCCCGATTGTCACAGATTCCTTGGCATTTACTGCACCTGTGGTGTGTTTCCTTGCTCCTGGCAGACCCTGGAAGAGCTGGAGTGCCACGGGCCCGTGATGTCCGAGCAAACCCGAGCGGAACTGGAGCAGAAAATAGATGAAGCCAGGGAGAGCATTCGCAAGGCTGAGGTAAAAAGGAAATTCTTCTGGCATTTTCACTTCCTTCCCGAAGGTAGATCTTGGTTACAGCTTCATTTGGTTGTTGGTAATGTGTATTTTTAGCATCAAAACCCAGGGAGTTTTAAGATTTTTTTTTTTCTTCATTTGTTATTTGTCAAATCACTGAATGAACTTCATGAAAGTCAAGATCAGAAGAGTGATATTAAAAACACCTCCCGATGAAGAGTGAGTCCTCTTGCTGCATTTTTCACTGTCAGAGGTCAAGAACCTCTATATTTAGGGGCTTTATCTGAAACAGACTGAAGAACAATCTCATTATTTTTTACTAATTTCCTTCTGCTTGAATGAATTAATACCAGAAAATTGTGATTTTATCTGACTTCATATTTTTAGGATTTTGATACACTAAATCTGACTGTTGATGGGAAAACATTGGAAACAATGCTTGTATCTCTAATTTTACTGTGAGGTGCTTTTAAAAGGGTTACTGAGGTTTTTGAGACCTGTTGTGGGTTAAGGCTCGTGAAAAAATGAACTTCTTATTTGGCTGCCAGTGTTGTGCTGGTAAAGTGAACTGTTTTCATGGCCACTGACTGAAAAACCCCATTGCAGGCAGCAGGATCTGATCTGCTGGGTTTTGGGTGAGTGGGTTGCTTAATTAAAACTGTAGGAGAAACCTAATTGTTTCAGTGAACTGCTTCTCATACCTCAGAGTACCTGATGTAATTAGGAATGTGATTTACAGGTGAAGGGGTTAGAAAATACAGAGCAAAATTATTCCTTCTCCTGGAAGGAGAACCATCAGGCTCCCTTTTTAAAGCAAATGCAGGAAATGTTTTTTTTAAAAACCTAATTCTTACAGAAAGTGATTTAAAAACATGTTTTGAGTAAATTCTTTCCAAGAGACCATACTCCAAAATACTTGTGTATATACATACATAGTTAATGATTAAATCTGCAAGGATAAAAGCAACAGTGAGAAATAAAATCAGGATAAGAAGTTGCCAAAGAGAAAGTTCTTGCAACAAAATATTACAAAAGGTACAAATTAAACCAGCCTGGAACTTAGGTGACTTAGGAGAGAGGGAAAGTGCCAAGAAGTGGAAATTCTAGATATTATTTTCTCCAAGACATGTGTTTTCTCTAATACAGACAAATAGTGTATTTTCCTGGTTTTCCAGTGTGTTGGAGTTAAACTATCTGTTATCTTGCTAACATTGCACGTGTGCCATGTTTTACAAGGGAATATGGTGCCAGTGCCAAGTACTTGAGGATGAACCTCAGTGACTGAGGGATTTTTGCCAACTTCTTTCTCTTCTGCTGCGTGATTTAAAGACATGAAGTTATTCCTGAGCTTTTGGAATGGTGTGGAAACCTCTTTGTGGGAGTTTTTTGTATTGCCACTGAAGCTGTTTATAGTGTAGCATTGATTATTTTTTTCAGATAAGCCAATAAGTGAATTTAGAGAGATTTTATTTCCACTTGGGAATGGCTTTTTCTTTTTGCCCTGTTGGTCCCCACTCCTCTAAGACTGAGCTCAAGACCATGAATTAGACAAGAGATCTTTGCACACATAAAATCCTGGAGGAGAACAACCCAAGCTTTGAGCTAAAGCCTGTTCTATGGGAATGCAATTATAATTCCTTGCAGTGTGTGAAAACCAAACATTCCTGCATATTTAAGTGCACCTGATTGAGTTGGAATTACTGAGGGTTGGGCTGGGGAGTGGTATTTGTGCAAAAAGTTATTTAGGCTGTGGAGTTTGTTCTGGTACCACCTCTGGAGGTGTGTGAGGATGACACAGAGATTTGATTTTTATTTTATTTTTCTCTTGAAATGCTTGTTATTTTTAGGGAAATTTTTATGCCTGTTCTGTCCCATTTTGGTTTCTTGACTCATTCATTTTCCTTTGCAAATCTGCTTTCTCTCTTTTCTGTCCTTGCCATTCGTGAAGGGGAAGACAACTTCACAAACACATTGGGATTAATTCTTTCTGGTTTGGTTAGGGAGGATTTTATTGGTAAAGGTTTTTTTTTTTTTTTCCAGGGTGTATTGGGCATAGAAGTGCTCATCTCATTGCCCTCTTGCTTGGAGACCCTGAATCCAGGGAAATCTAAGCCCTGGGAGGAGCTGTTCCATATGGATAACTGGATTTAACAAGTTCAGGGGTGTGGAAACAGGTGTCATTTGAAAGTTCAGCAAAGGAAATGAGAAAAAATGTGCTGAGGGTTAGGAAATATTGGAGAATCCCAATTGTTTTGTGTTCTGCAAGATGGATATAAACCCTCAGATTGGCACATCCACAGCTCAGTGGGTTATTTCTGATCTTTTTTTTCTCCCTGGGATAACAGGTATTTTTCCTTGTGATGGTTTCAGGGAGCAAAACTCCTTGATTAGAGTTAGGGAAAAATCAGGAGTTCCAGCAGAGTGCTGCTGTGCAGGTGGTACATGACAGTTGTGACTGTAGCTGATAACCAGAGCACACATTTTTGTGTTAAAGTTGGAAAATGTGGGGTTTGTTACAGGAGGGGGTTATTTTTTGTTTTGTTTGCTTGTTTTTAAAGGAAATGTTAAAATAATGTTAGAATTTGAGTGAAAATAACTCTGGCACTGGCAAAGGAGTAAAATTGACTGTAGTTAATGACACACTGTGGAGTTCAGATCCAGAGGGATTCCATCCTTTTCCCAGCTGCATTGAACCACTTTGATGAAGACAAGCCCTGAGAGCACAAAGTGCTCCTTCAAACCGAAAGTGGCACAATTCAAGCATCAGCTGGAAAGGAGATCAATTAGAAATTGGGGAATTGATATTGAAAACTGATTATTTGTGAAAATGGGCCATTCTTGGAGCTCCTCTGTACTCACTGACCCAATTCAGGTAATTGAAGTAGAACTTCTGTGATTTCAGCTTTGATTTCTGTAACAGCAGGAAGGAAGGAAGGAATTGAGCTTTCCATTTTCCCACTGCCTGAATCCCTTTATCTTTCAATGAGTGGAGACAGAAATTTACTGGGAGCAGAGCCTGACCCTCCTGGCTGTCCCTTCCTGGCAGGGAGCTGTGCAGAGCCCAAGGTCCCCCCTGAGCCTCCTTTTCTCCAGGCTGAGCCCCTTCCCAGCTCCCTCAGGAATTCTCCAGCCCCTTCCCAGCTCTGTTCCCTGCCCTGCACACCCTCCAGCCCCTCCATGTCCTTCTTGTCCTGAGGATCCTGGAGCTGCCCCAGGACTGCAGGTGCCTCAGCAGTGCCAGCACAGGAGATTTCTTTTTCTCATCTCCTTTTTCCTCTCTCACACCAAAGGCTCCAGCGTGGCACTCCCCAGGCAGTTCAGTTGTCCCAGGGCTGACAAGATTCTCCTCCAGGATGGTGGGAGAGGTTTCCTGTTTGCTCTCAGGTCTTTGGCCCTCCACAGCAATTAATCCTATTCCCATTTAATTACAGGGGGATGTGTTTTGTCTCCTCACCAGGATACCTACAGCTCTCCAGAGAGTGTTTGTACCAGATTAGATCTGCTTAAGGCTCATTGTGGTGCTCTTTACTCTGTTTGATCAGCTCAGAGGTGTAGGGCCAATTTAATTGTGTTTCATTGGGGGGCTGATTTTTCCCTGTCCTTGTATTTGGCTGTGGATATTTATTGCTGGGCTGTGTCTCAGTGGGAACAAAGGAAATTCCGTATGCTTCAGGAAATGAAATGGAGTCACAGAATCACAGCATGGTTTGGGAGGGAAGGGACCTTCAGGATCATTGAGTCCCCCCCTGCCATGGGCAGGGACACCTTCCACTATCCCAGGCTGCTCCAAGCCCTGTCCAGCCTGGCCTGGAGCACTGCCAGGGAATAAGGCTCCTAATCCAAAAAGGTGAATTTGGGAAATGCCACTGGCTGCTGTCTCTGCTTGAGCTCAGGGAGCAAAGGCTGGGGAGCAGTGCAGGGAGCCAGGTGCCTTCCCTGCAGGAGATGTGTGGGAGCTGTTGGTCTTTCCAGGTCAGCAGATTGAGGACTGGCCTGGAAAAATCCCAGTGACATCCACAGAGCAGGAATTTCAAACTCTCTTGGTGAAAAGCAGTTCAGTGAGGGGGAGGATGACTTTTTACATGGTGGGTAGTGCCAGGACACAGGGAATGGCTTCCCACTGCCAGAGGGCAGGGATACGTGGGATTTTGGGAAGGAATTTCTGGCTGTGAGGGTGGGCAGGCCCTGGCACAGGTGCCCAGAGCAGCTGTGGCTGCCCCTGGATCCCTGGCAGTGCCCAAGGCCAGGCTGG
>JAYDZK010000001.1:1248414-1259488 GCA_034509185.1 Euphonia xanthogaster
GCAAGTTTTTACAAATCTTCCTGTCCCTTAAGAATTTTTGTAATAAACTGCAGCAAATCTGCTGTGTGGAATACACCAGCTAGAAGGTTGATTTGGAGGTTTATTTTTTTAAACTGCACATATTTTCACTGCAGATTTATTTTATAACTTGTGGTCACAGGTACATTAATCTTTCAGTAGCATAAATTCCCTTTTTTCGAATAAACTGTTTTTTGTGCCCTTGCAATGGCATCTCCAAAGTACTTTAGTCACAGATTATGTGAAAAATTGATTTTATAACTGTCCAGCAATTGAGCTGGAGCTTCCAAAATCTTCTGCAGCACTTCTTAATGTCCAGGTGCTTTTGTTTGAACAAAGAAATCCAGCTGAATTACTTTCAATAACAATAAATCATAAAAAATACACACTGAAAAATATTAACCAGCTCATTTTTGTTGTTATTTCTTCACCAATTTTTAGCAGCTGCTGTAATGCCAGCTGGAATTTGTTTTACCAGGTCAATGCTGATGCAGAAAAGGAAGAAGGTGAAGAGTTTGAAGACAGCATGGATGTTTTTGATGACAGCAGTTCTAGTCCTTCTGGTACTCTCAGAAATTACCCTCTCACCTGCAAAGTGGTTTATTCCTACAAGGTTAGTGTTTTCTTTTAACTGATTAGAAAAATGAATCATATAAGAACAAATAATAAATGTGCCTTTGAGAGCTTGAGGTTTGCTTTTCTGATAGGGTGAGATTCAGGGAGGTTCTGAGGGAGAAGGGCTTTTGTGAATGGCAGAACCTTCACTGGGATGTTTTAAATCATGTTAAAGCTTTCAGTTTTTAGAAAACATCACTTCTAATAAAAGTCTAGATGGGAATGTTCTTTCCACTGCCCATGCCTTGCCCTCAAAGCCACTTTTCTTCTCCATGCTTCCTGTCCCACATTGCAGGCTTCTCAGCCAGATGAGCTGACCATAGAGGAGCACGAGGTGTTGGAGGTCATTGAAGATGGAGACATGGAAGACTGGGTGAAGGTATCATTTCCTCAGCTTGTTCCCATGAACTGTTTCAGGATAGAGGTTGGGGTGGGAGGGAATGCTGGGATTCTCTCCAGAGCAGTGCCCCAAGCAGAGAATGGCTCCTGTTGTTGGTTCACAGGCACGGAACAAGGCCGGACAGGTGGGATATGTGCCAGAGAAGTACCTGCAATTCCCAACCTCCAGCAGCCTCCTGAGCATGCTGCAGTCCCTGGCTGCGCTGGACTCCCGATCCCACACCTCCAACAACTCCACGGAGGCTGACCTGGTGCCAGGCAGCCTCAACGGAGACTCCAATGGTAAATCCCACTCCAAAATACTTAGGTTATCGAGCTGGCTCTTGGAAACACTCTGGACATCAAGTCTGAGAGATTTTCCCTGATTTCACGGAGTCACAGAATTGTTAAGGTTGGAAAAGACCTCCAAGATCGTGAAATCCAAGCTTTAACCATGTTACAAAGTCTGCTCATTTTTTAATCCTTCCAGGCATGGGAACTCCACCATTTCCCAGCCTGTTCCAATGTTTTAATCACTATTCCAGGGAAGAAATTTTCCCTAATATCCAACCTGAGCCTCCCCTAGTGCAATTTGAGGCCATTCCCTCTTGTCTTATCTCTGGTTTCCTGGGAGAAAAGGCCCCACCAGCCACAACCTCCTTTCAGGGAGCTGCAGAGTGAGACTGACCCATATCTGAACACAGCCATTCCCAGCAATTATCTCAGTCATTATCTCTCTCCCATATTATATCTGCATAATTCACCTCCTCAGCTCATACTGAGATTAAAATTAAGGAAATTTTAGCTGTGATCAAGATTAAGGAAAACTGGAATAAGCTGTCCCAGCAAGAACAGAATCTTTTAAAGAACTTCAAAATCACCGGCTCCAGCTAACAACCTTGGTGTGTACTTCCATTTTTTCCTTAGCTCATTGGGTTTTTCCTTTTCCATTTTGCAGTCTGTTTTGTAAAAGCACTTTATGATTACGAGGGGCAGACGGATGACGAGCTGTCCTTCCCAGAGGGAGCCATCATCCGCATCCTGAACAAGGAAAACCAGGATGATGATGGCTTTTGGGAGGGAGAATTCAACGGCCGCGTCGGGGTCTTCCCCTCCGTGTTGGTTGAAGAGCTCACGGCCTCAGAGAATGGAGAGACTCAGTGGATTGGGGATATCCAGGTATGGAAAGAGGTGTTGGCTTGGTTTATTATTTGCAAAGTTCTGTCACTTCTTCAGGGGGGAAAAAAAAAATCGAAACCAGTTTAAGAGAAAAAAACATCAGAAGCTATTCAAGAAAAAAAAAATCAGAACCAATTTAAGGAAAAAAAACAACCCAAGCCCTCAGTGCCTGAATTTTACTTTCTTACCCAGCCTAATAACTGATGTATTTTTGCAAACTTGTGAATAAAGGCAGATAATTGGTTAGAAAGCAATCAAAGGAAAATTTGCACTTTACTTCCTGTCATTCATTTATGAGACTTAAGATGTCAGACACAGCCTAGCAAAAAGAGAACTACAGGCTCTTCCAGTGCTAATTCAGTGTTTTCATCCTTAAATCTGTTCTGTATGCTCTCAGTTTTGAGGGACAGGATACTGCCAAGTTTTGGATTACGGTAATTTTTGCAGGAATGTCCTGATTTCTAACAGTGTAGTTCTATAATCCTTATATCGTATTAGAAAATCAGACACATTCCAATGTGGAGTTTGGAGATAAAAACTGCACTTCATGTTTTCTACAACAGAATCTTTCCATATTTTTATTCCTTGATTTAGGAAGACCACAAAAATGCACATTTAAATGCATTTTGGGTGGGGATGAAGCTTGTGATCCCAACACTTCTGTGTGAATCCCACTTGGCCGAGCAACCTTTTTGTTTCAAATGACCTTCAAAGATCCTCTCTGAATTACCTGGGAGAGGCTGAAAATTTCTGTTCAGTGCCAACCTGTGATTTTAAAAAATTGAATCCCTGTTGGATACCTTGGCTTTCCTTCCCAAACTTCCCTGCCAGCTGCTTTTGCTCCAGAGGGAACTTACTGGAGTAGGGATGGGTTGGAAAACTGGTGTGTGTGTGTGTGTGTTAAATGTGCCAAGGAGGATTTGCTACAGCTTCTCCCTCTTTTTGGCACAGGTATCCCCCACTCCAAAGGCCAACAACTCCCTTCCACCACTGCCTCTGTACGACCAGCCTCCCACCAGTCCCTATCCCAGCCCGGATAAAAGAGGATCCCAGTTTTTCCCCAGGTCTCCGTCGACAAACGGTGAGAAATTTGCAAACATTTTGGGAAAAGGCTTCGTTTAGAAACCTTTCAGAGGGGCAAAAAAAGAAAAAAAAAAAGCATTTTTACAAGATAAATTCAGCAATACTGAGGGGCTTCTTTGTAATAGGGTGTTGCTTATTCCCTCAGAAAACAGCTTTGGTTCAGAGTCCCCTGGATTCTCTCAACCTCCACGAATTCCTCCAGAAAGTTCCTATGGCAAGCTGCGGCCTGTAAGTGACCAGCAAATCCCGTGGGTTTTATTAAGAAAATATTTAATAAAGTATTCTATTATTATTATAATATTAAAATATTCTAAAATATTGATATTCAGAGGGTAACAGTCCCTAAACAGAGCTGAAAAAGAGGTGGGGAGTAAATCCGAGCAGAGGTCAGTCCTATGCTTTATACAGTTCCTGCTTTCCAGCAGTTTCCTGCATATTTGGGATTCTGTTTTATTTCCGCCGCCTTTGGTTTGAGGGGTTTAGATTCAGGATTCCTAATGATGAGGATTTTGTGTTGTCTTTGCTGCCTAGAAAAAAGGACATTTGCCAGAAAAGGAAAGGAAGAATTAAATCACTTAGAACTTGACAAAATCCATCTCCTCTGATTAACTTTGAAATCAAGATGTGGGGTTTTCAAAGCCCTAAACCCAATCATACTAAAACATAACATTTGTCTTTTCCTGGCCTTCTCAGTGAACGAGGTTGCAGAAAAAAGAGCACTTTCGGATATTCCAATAATATATTCTGAATTTTGAGATAGTGTTGGGCAGTTTGGTGCAGGATTGCTCCACAGTTCATTATTTTCCAGAGCAAGTCTGGTGTATTCTGAAATGGTGTCCTAAAACCCCTGTTGGCACTAAAGATGATCTTTGTCAGGAGCCAAAATGACTGAGGTGGCAGAGTGTGAAAAAAGCATCACATTTTGGATGGGTATTGTCGAGGTCAGTGATTGGTGAAGTATCAGGTGCAGCAGAAGGCACAGCAGAACATCCTGGTAGCTCCCACTCCACAGAAATTGCAGGCAGAATCTCCATCAGATTCAGCATGTGATGAGCCTTTCCCAGGTTTCCATCCTGGCTTATCCATGGAATAAATCTGGGATTGCAGCCTGGAGGGAGTCTGGGACAGGTCATAAGGAAAATCCCTGATGGCTGAACTGGGCAGCACTGGAGCTGCATCCTGCTGGACACACAACCTGTTTGTTTGCATCATCTGGAGGGGCGAGCCTGGAGCTCAGTGCAGGAAGTGTCAGGGGTTTCTGGTGGAATTTGGCCATTTTGGGGTAGTCACAGGCTGGTTCTGAATGTTGCAGGTGCGAGCAGCTCCACCCCCCCCGACACAGCACCACCGCCGGCCCACGGAGAAGATCGAGGACGTGGAAATCACTCTGGTGTAACGAGGGGACTGGCTAATTAGTAGTGCTACAATCAAGGCCAAACACAGCTTTTGGTCAATCTCGTTTTTAGGCACCTTTGCATGATGAAGACTTGGACTAGAGCGAGCGATAGGGAGGATTTTATGTGGCAGTGACCTGGCAGATTCCTTCCCACAGTCATGAATATTTTGTGCCTTTTGTTTTGGTTTTTTTTGTTTGTTTGTTTGTTTGGATTTCTCTACATCATTCTTCTTCTCTTAGCACAAACCAAGACAGGCCAAGATTGGCTTTTTTTCTTGGCTGGAGATGCTCCATTTTGATGTGGAGACAAAGAAAGAGCCCCGTTCATGCAGCTTAGTCTTAGCATCCTTTGCTCCTGTGCATTAGTACAGTATATTACTGTTGCCATAGGAATGTGTTAAAGATTGTGGATCCTTCCAGTAGCATCACCTGCCTGATCAGGTATTCATCAGAAGAATGAAAAAGGGAACAGAAGAAGAAGTCTAAAGGAGAGGCTGGCTCCTCTTGAATCCCCCTGCAGAAAGGAAGAGATGGGAAAATGATCTCCTGGAGAAGCAAAAGTGTTCATTCCATGGGTGCTCCCCTTGTCAGTGATTCACAGCTGAACATTCTGCCTTTGGATTTTTGTGTTTACTCAGTGCATTTACTCATAGAGAATCTAACACGGAGGTGCTGAACCAGCAGCAACATCTTCTTCCATAGCAGAAACCAACGGGTAGGAAAGCAAAAAAAGCAAGTGAGATTTTTGTCTAGATCTGGAAATTGAGCTGCTTTTTCTTTTTTTCTTTTTTTTTTTTTTCCTCTCTTAGCAGATTTTGGGGATTTTGGTTTTTTTCTTGGGTTTGTTTTATTTTTTTAAAGCATTTGGGTCACTCTTATCCCAGTTATTGCCGTGTACTTTATTATCCAATGTTAGCAGTGTATCTTTGTCATCAAACCACCTGAGTTCTAGAGTTAGCAGTTCCATTTAGAGTATTTACATGCATTTAGTTGTTGCATTGGATGGCCCTGTAGCCTTTCCCCACCCCAATCCCATTAACCAGCCAAAGCCAGGGAGCCAGGAGCAGCTCCGGGTTCTGCCTTCACACCACCTTCGTGCCCAAGATGTGCCCAGGTCCTCTCAGGGAAGAAACTGAAAGAAAAAGAGTTTCACATTTCCCTCCGAGAGCTCTGAAAAGGGAGCTTGGATTTCGGGTTTCTGAGAGAAAAGGGCAAAGAACATTCTGAAGTTGAATGTGGAGCGGAATGGTTGGAGGAGAGGGAAAAACTGGTTGGAAGCAGGTTTGTCCTTGGGTACTGACTAAAATACTGTCAGCATTCTCCATCAGATGAAAACTTCAGATCAAAGGCATCCCGAGGTTGGGTTTGGAGCTGTTTGTAGGTTCTCTTGTGTCTTCATGGTTTTTTCTCAAAGCCAGTAAGTTTTCAACCTTTAGTTTACTAACAAGGGCTATTTTTTGAGGCTGCATTTACAACAAAAACCCAACAACTCATCTAACAAGGTTTTATCACAAACTTTGCACATACTTGGAAATCCCAACCCAGGCTGGGTCTCTGAGACATCCAGTGCTTGTCAGTCTCCTTTCCCAGTGGGATCCTTAACCAAGAGCGGGGCTGTCTGAGGGCAACAATTCATGGATCAGTTATGGAATCAGTGACTGTCCAATGAAGTCTTTTCCATATTTTATTCCTTCTTTTGCACCTCTTATCCTGTTGATCTGTTTGAGGTCTTTTTATGTGTTTATCAAACTTATTCTTAAGTTTAAAAAGAAAAGTTTTTTTAAAGAAAAAAAAAAGGGTTTAACTGTTTGCAAATATTTTGAGATCTTTACAACACAGAAGAAAACCAAGTTTTTTGCCATAATGTTCATGTTCAATTCTTTTGGCCAGTTTCACCAGTTTCATGTTCAGTTCTTTTGGCCAGGACACAGGTCTGTGTCCTTCACACCCGGACTTTCAAAAATCCAGAAAATTTTTATTTAAAAGTCTCTTTAGTTGTATTTTAAAATATTTTCTGTAAGAGCTGCTAATTTTATTTAAAAAACAAAAGTTAAAAAAAAAAGGCAAAAAAAAAAAAAAGGAAAAAGGAAGAAAAGTTGTAAAAAGATGCCTCCTTTTTAACTATGATTTCTTCATACAGGGCATGTATCGGCCGTCGCATCGTGTACAGCTCAGTACACCCTGAAAGCATCAGTGCAAATGCTTTCTTTATATTGGCTGTAAAAAGTTTGTATTTATTATGTATAAAAAGTTGAATAATAAAAAAGTGGAACTAAATCCCTTGGTGCCCTGGGAGATTTGGGTGGAGGGGGGGTTTGAGGGAAAACCCAGGGATAAAAATCACTGTTTTCTTGAGAGAGACATGGTGCTTTTACACAGAAATTTGAATCTTGTGCTTCAGGAAAAGGACATCCTTAAAATCAGCTTTAAGCATCTTTTGGAGGGGGCATTTATACAAAGAACAAAGCGTTGCCAAAAAACGAAGAGGCAAAAAAGCTCCAGTTATCAAAATAATTGCTTAATAGCCTTGATGCAATTAGGATAATTGCCTAAAGAAAGCAAGGAGAGTGATTGATAACAACCCTTCAGAGTGATTGTCCCTTAATAGGCTTGATTTGCCTAATTGTGTCAGGAGCATTCCCTCCCCAGCTCTGGGATCCCTCTGTGGGCTGCATTTCCACGTTGGATTTTCTCACTGCGCTCAGAAGCTGCCTGTCCGTGACCACCTCCTTTCTGGGCTAATCCCAGTTTCCTGCAGCTGGTAGGTGCCAAATGATCCATAATTTCCACGTGCTCCCTGGTTTTGGAGACTCTCTTTTACTCATGGAACACAGCACTTTGCTGTGGGGTTGGGATGGATCTTCTTGCACTTCCACTCTTCCCACTGAGCTGTTGCAGAGGCCTTAGCTTTTTCACCTGAGCTCCTGCAGCCTCTTCCTTTGAGAAATCCCATTTTCCCTGCTTTTTATATGGATTCATGGTCCTATAAAAATTATTGTCCTGCCTTGCTGCTTTGACAGCTCTGTCCTTTTCACTTTTTGCTTGTTGCTTGGGGTCCTTTTCACAACCTCCATGACTTAAAAATTATTTTAATCCTCCAATCCACCAGCAGAGCCACTTCTCCTTTCTTGCATTTTTACCAGACCCCCTTCATGCCTCTACTTGTTCTCCTTCCCAAACAGAACCAGCAGCAGCTGTGCTGTGATCCCATCATTCTTGCCATAAACTGATTTCCATGAAAACCTCTTGTCCCTGAAGTGCCTTTCCTGCACGGTGTGAGGAGCACACGGCGACCACTTAGAGGCAAAGAGAGATGCTAAGGAACCACAGAGGCTCCAGGGCTCTATTTCCTGCTTGGCATAGTTAAGAGAAGGAATGTGGGGAACTTCCCCAGAGCAGAGGGTGAAATGTGGGTCCCTGCAAGTCAGCAGCAGCATCTGTTAGAACCAGGCTTTCCTCTGGTTGCTTTGGTTCCCAGATTTCGGCTTTAAACTGAAGGAATGGAGATGTGTATTGGCTGTTCAGAGGAAACCCTACCCTGGGAGGGTGGGCAGGCCCTGGCACGGGGTGCCCAGAGCAGCTGGGGCTGCCCCTGGATCCCTGGCAGTGCCCAAGGCCAGGCTGGGCACTGGGACTTGGAGCAGCCTGGGATGGTGGAAGGTGTCCCTGTCCAGGGCAGGGAGTGGGACTGGATGGGCTTTAAGGTCCTTTCCCACCCAGGCCATTCCATGATTTTATCATTGAAGATTTTGTTCCCTCCCAGCCTGACCCTGTGACACCCCAGGCCTGGCACCACAGAAGCTCCCTACCACGATCCCACTGCTTCCTCCAATGCCTCACTGCCTCCCTGCAGCATCCACAGGGATTCCTCAGTAAAGCTCTCAGCCTCCACTGCCTGCAGAACATGACTCTCACAAGCACTAAGCCAGTTCAGGTGCTGTGCACTTGGAAATCAATTGTACCAATCCTGATGGGATCAATCCCGTCCTCACAGCGTGTGCTCTGTGCTTAAATTAAGCTACAATATTCCAAAAATGGGGAATATCACCTATGGGCAGCCAGAGGTTTCATTCCTGCACTGCAAAGGCACCTTAGGGCTGCAGTTGTGCAGCAGAATTCAATCCAATCCAGTAATTACAGACCTTATCTGTGCTGAGATACAGAGCTGCAGCCTCTCAAGGCACTTACAAGAGACAATTCCAGGCTGCCTGTCTGCAGCTGTAAGGAGCCTGCTACAGAGCAACAAAGCACAAATTCCCAGACCTCTACCAGTCAACTTGCAAATTTAAAACTACATTTCCAAGGAGCTTGCATGCATAGGTTTTTCCACTTTGAAGCAGAAATTTTTACTTCTTTCCTGGTGGTGAAAAGGAAGGGGACAGAGAAGGAGAGGCAGATGCCTCACCCAGTGCACACTCAATGTTTACCCACAAAAGAATGCAGGTTCCTGGGAAAACAGTTCCAGGGCAGCACCCAAGTGGGACATCCCAGGGACTGCACAGGCTAAAAAACAGGAAAATTCCTGTCCATCAGCTCCTAAGCCAATCCCTGATCCTTAAAGGATCAGAAACACCACCGGGTCTTTGCCTCCCCAAGTGTTGCACTGTACTTCTAATAAGCTTTACCAGATAAAAGCCTGATAGAGGAGTAAAGCACAGATAATCCCATAAATTTGGCTTGCCAATCCTCAGGCTGTCCCAGTGTCAGGCAGCTCCTCCACCAACTCAGAGTGCCATGGAAGTGCAGGATGGTCTGTGAAACAGCCTGAAGGGCTCAGACACAGGAATCACCAGGGCTCCCCTGGCACTGACAGGACAAGCCATAGACAGGACATGACTTTTCCTCATCCCCCATCAGCATCCAGAGAGCTGAAGGCAAACGCACAAAAAAGTGTCACAAACAATCAAAGAATGGTTCAAGAAATGTGTCTGGGAGGCCCCTCAGGAGGCCTAAGGTGCAGTCTCCTGCCCTGAGCATCTGCCTCCAGACAGGGCTGCTCAGGACCCTGGCCATCCACAGCTGGAACAGCCACCGGTTCCCTGCACCTCTCCAGATCCCTGTCCCATTATTCAGCCCTGAGTCCCAAGCCAGCATGCTTCCATGTGTCCATGCAGGATTTCCCACGTGCTCTCCCAGCCCTGTGCCCCACCCTGCCACGAACAGAGACAGGCTCTGTCCCCTCTCACACCCTCCACCATGGAGCTGTGGGTCTCCCTGTCTCCTCTGCTCCAGCCTCATCCTGGCAGGCCCCAAACCAGACTGATGGCCCAGACAGGGCACCCAGGTCACTCCTCTGCTGAGCAAAGGGGACAGTCTCTTCCCTCAACACTTCTGCTAACACAAGCAAAGCCACCACCGACCTCTGGTCACTCCTGGTCACCTTTTTGTCCCCAGGGGCTCCTGTGCAAAGCTGCCCCCAGCAGCAATGCCTCTGCTGAGCATCTCAGGGCTCCCATCACCCTGCTGCTCCAGCCTGTCACAGTCCCTCTGAACTCCAGACCTGTGACCTCTCTGCTCCACTTGGCATCACCCAGAGCCAGGCTGCGAGGGCACTCACCCGTTAATAACCACATTACACAGCAAATACTGTGACTAATGAACTGTGATCTTATCCCAGCTACCAAAAACCAATCAAAGTATATGTACTCCTAATCAATGCCTGAGAGGATACAGCTAACCAGAGCACCACCACCACCCCAGCTCCCAAAGGGAGCCCTGCATGTTGTGTACAATTCCAAGTGGGAGCTGACAGTGTGTCCTGTGTGCCAAATGTAAATTATGCAGTAGTAAGATGATTGTCACCTCTGTACCATCACAAAATGACTTTTAGTTTGAGCTCTCTTCCTCCTGCTTATAAAAATTCCATCCCAGCAGTGATGCAAAGCCAGAGAGCCTCAAGCAGACTCTCCCCAGCACAGACCCCGCTGAACAAGGAGTGGAAAACTCTGCTGGGATAAAATAAAGCCATAGAGTAGTTCCACCTGACCACACACTATAAACCTGCAGCGCCTTCTGTTCCACAAGCCCTGCTGGGAAACACCACAGTGGCAACTTGGGAATAATAAACAGCAGATAAACAGCACCCAGCATCAGTCACTGGAACGTGCATGCTTGGAAACAGAAAAGATGGAAGGTCTCAAGTCTTCCAAGAACAAAGGATGAGGCTGCTGGAGAACACAGCCCTGACACCAGGCACCACCTAAGCATTCCTGGACTCCTCAAAAAAAGGGCTTCAAACCAAAGGCTGAAACTTAACACAGTCATGGAATCTCCTGAGTAGGAAGGGACTCACAAGCACCACCCAGTCCAACTCCTGGCCCTTCCCAGAACCCCCAACAACCCCACCCTGGGCATCCCTGGCAGCGCTGGCCAAAGGCTCCTGGAGCTCTGGCAGCCTCGGGGCCG
>JAYDZK010000001.1:1263090-1291882 GCA_034509185.1 Euphonia xanthogaster
CTTCTTTACAATCAGAAATTTCATTCCAAATATTAAAATCAATGAATATAAGTAATAATAAATACAGCACTCCCAATTCCCTCATTGTTGAGGTCAGTGCAAATTATTCCCCAAGGACACTGTTGGAGTGGGATTGCTCTGGGATAATGAGGGAATCTCATGTTAATTCAGCTGCCAGAGTTGCTCTGCCTAACAGTGGGGAAGTGCTGCTGCTGCTGCTTTCAAAATTACCTGACCGAGCTAATCTGAGGGTGAGGAGACAATTTATTGATTTGGAGTCCTAGCCAGACATAGATGGAGATAATTCTGGGATGTTAGTGGTATTATTCCTACAGAAAAGCAAGCTGGGTAAAGACTTCCAGGTTTTTATTAGCCCCTGCCAAACAACTGGGCTGCATTGCAGCTTGAATGTTTAATTTAAGATGTGGATGGCTGAGATACCAAAAATCAGAGCTCTCTGGGTGGTGGTCACTGAATATTTCTGCTGAAACTGCTCGTTTTCTAAAGCCAGCAGCCCCTCACACTGCTTTGAGCTTCCCCTCTAAAGCTATTTTTAACAGATAAAGGGGGGGGAAAAAAAGGTGTTAAGTTTGCAGCTCTGCTTTTGCATTCTGGTCAGGTGTCTTGTCACTCTTCATGGCTCTCCTGCAAGCTGGCATCCGAGGGTTCTGCTTAATGTCCTAGAAAATAACCTTGTGCTTGGACCAACAGCCAGTTTATCACTGCTGCTCCCTGGCTGTGTGTCTGGGGCAGGGAGGGGACAGGAAAGCAGGGAGGGCATGGAGCTGGGTGTTGCCAGGCTGCTCCTGGACCTGCAGCTCCCTCCCTGCTGTCACAGCACCTGGGCTCAGCTTGGCAAAGCAGTTCTGCTTCCCCTTGTGCAAGCAGGGAGCTGAAATCTGGGATTGGGGGTCTGGGATTGAGCCTTGTGCAAGCAGGGAGCTGAAATCTGGGATTGGGGGTCTGGGATCTGGGATTGAGCCTTGCAGCCTCAGCAAGCTCCCTCAGGGGAACTTGCCTCCAGTGCTCTTCAGCTGTGTTGAAGGTGTCATCTTCCCACATGGATGGCTCTATGGATTTCTCTGGCAGTGGGAGGCCATTCCCCCTGGTCCTGTCCCTCCAGGCTCGTCTGTCATGTCAGCAGTTCCACCACGAGGAGCAGGGGATGGCCTTTGTCACCAGCCTTACCTCAGTGCACCTGTAAAGCATCACAAGATGTGGTGCTGGGGCAAAACAGCCCCTCCTGCCCTCAGCCTGTTTCCTGGGGCTTGAAAACTGATTAAGAATCACTTGCTTAACTGCTGGCTCTCGGGTGACAGTGCCAGGGCAAGCTGCTCTCCTGGAAGTGCCCATTAAAGTTTCAATTTCCATCCCTCAGGCAGAGCCGTGGGGCCGGGTGTGAGCTGCTGGAATGACCTCTGCCAGCAGCCACTCGGGTCATTAAATAGTAATGAGCCCAGGATTCCCAGCTAAACAGCACACTGAGCATCCTTACTCCATTTCCTGTTTTTTAAAGGAAGTTTAAATTGTTTAATAACCTGCTTGAAGTCCTTAAAGTGAATCTGGGCAGCAAAGCAAAATCCTGTTTAGCGGGGCAGATGCCCAAAGGAAGGTGTCAGAGTGAGGGAGCTGTTTGGGAACAGCCTCTGAAACACTGCCAGCAATTTATCAGATGTGGTGGAGGTGACAGGCTGGGATTACAATCGAGTTGGCTGCTGGCTCAGACTGAGCTTCACTAACACCTTGCTGAGTGCTGCAATTCCTGGGTTAAATCCAGACCATGTCCAGTGCACAGCTTCTGTTTTGCCCATTTGGTGGTTGGTTTTCAAGCTCTGATGTGTCCTCAGAGGTGTGAATTCTCCTGGAGGGTCACACACACCTTTCCAGAGCAGTTATTCATCCTTAGCCTGGAGCTGAGCTGCTGCTGCCCGAGTTTCAACCCCACTCTTCCAGCTGCAGGGAAGGAGATGGGATTGAGGCAGCTGAGAGCTGTCTCTGCCTGGACACCCTCTTCCATCCCTGTCCTGCAGGATCCTGCCACCTTCCCCTGCCTCCAGAAGGTTTGCTGGACTTAATTCCCCGTGTTCTTGCCAAGCTAAGATCAGTAAATCCTGCTGGGTGTGAAATGTTTACAAAGGGCTTGTGAATGTGGCCCTGACTCCCAGCCCTGTTCCCTCCATCTCTCCCCACTCTGAAGGGCTGCTCCATGTGGGAAGGCAGAAAACGTTTCTCAACCTCTCTCAGTCTTCCCTGGAAGATTTCCAGAGGTGCCAGGGAGTGGTGAGGAGCTCAGTGAGGGGTTTATAGCTCGGGCAGTAGCAGCTGCTCCAACTGCAGCAGTAAATTCTAATAGAGCATTCTAATAGAGCAGTAAAATTCCTGGCTGAGTTAGACTTTACAAATGCTTTACAACTGGTGCTTGCAATTCATCTTATCTCTGCTGGAATTACCTCCCAGGACCCATCTCCATTCATTTAATGCAAACTATCTCATCGTGTCCATCTCTACCCGGGGTTTCATTTTCCACAGCTACTCCCTGGGAAAATTCATGAGCTCTGCAGTGCCTCTGATGGTCGTAGGGAAGGTGATTTGGGAGGATTTCTGTCCTAGGCTGCTGGTTCCTGCACTGAAGTGCAGGGATGTAGGTTGGGATGCAGCTGTCCAAATCCCCCTGGAGCACCAGGAAATCATGAGGAACAGGAAGGGAGATTCCTGAAATCCTCGGGCATATCCAGAGAGGTGATGGGGCCTGGTGTGTCACCCCAAAATCCTGCAGGTGTCTGAGCTGGAGGGACCACAGCAGGAATGGGCTGTGCTTCTGCCTGCACCAGTTTGTATTTTTGATGACCCCAAAGCTGTTCCCTATCCTCCTGCAGAGCCAGCACAGTCCCTGGCAGGATCTCCCTTATTTTGGGAGCAGCAATGGCAGTCGGGGACTTTCCCAGGCAGGACTCTCTCTCTCCCAGTGCCACCTTTTGTCACTGCCCACAGAAAGCAGGGGGTATCCCAAAACCCAGCGTGCCATCAAGCTGGCAAAGCTGTCCTGGCCCTTTCCCTGCCAGGGCTGCCAGCCCCTCCTGCTGCCCTGAGCAGGAGCCAGCTTCCCAGGGAGCAGACACTGGGATGCTGGATTCATTGAGCCCCTGCCATGGCCCTCAGCTGCCATAAACCATGCTGCTGGCTGGGCACTGAATGGAGCTGGGGCAGGCAGGACAGCTCCTCATTCCCAAACCTGCTCCGAGCCACGTCCCCCACAGGGAGGAAAGCTGGCAGCACCTCCCTGCACCTGCCAGGCCCTCCCCACAGGCACGGGGGCTGCCGAGTGCCACATCTGGGGTGACATCCTTCCCGTGCAGCCCTGATTCTGCTCCTGCACAGTGCAAGGGGAGATCCCAGTGCTGCTGCCAGAGCAGGGGCTGCAGACCAGGGATGTGCCCAGAGCCAGGGAGGATCATGGCTGGAGCAACCCCAAAGTTTTTTCCATCCCCTGCACATCCTTTGGGGACAAAAGCAGCTCCTGTGCCAGTGGCCAGGCTCCACAGAGATGTGGGGAATGGGGAAGAGCAGGGGTGCAGTCCCCGAGGGTGGGGACCCAGAAACCTGAGTGTCCATCACCCACCATGGGATTTAGGGATAATCCCAGGCCTGCTGCAGATCCAAGCCACTGCTGGGCCTGGGAAGGTGCTGGGACCGGCTGGACCTCACCTGAGCTCTCTGTGGAGGAGGTGCAGACATGTCACAGCTTTTTTGGGATGTTGCCAGCCTCCATTTCAGCAGGGATGGAGCAGGGGTGAATTCACAGAATCAGGGAATGGCTCAGGTTGGAAGGGACCTTTAAAGGTCAGCTAATCCAACCCTCCTGCAGTGAGCAGAGCCATCTCCAACGAGCCCAGAATCCATTCCCAGCCCCTGGGAGCTGGCTCAGGCTGCAGCCAGGGCTGGCTGATGCTGGGGGAGGAATCCCACGCTGCTGTTTGGGGAAGGCACGGAGTGTCCCTGGCTGTGAAGGCCACACTTGGAGCCCCCAGGCCACGTCTGGGGGGATGGGGGACATTGCCTTGGTGCCAGGCACCAGCCAGGCCCTGCTTTGTGCCTGGCTCCAGCCCTGGGTGCTGACCCTGCCATGCTGACAGGACACACAGCTTCTCCTTCACAGGCCATGGAAAAAGGGGACACTCCTCAAGGTCAGGCTTTTTGCTCGTGTGCTGCCTTTTGCTGTCTTTATACGATACAGAAGTACATTGGGTGAGCCCCTCCTGGGTAAACTCAGCCTAAAAAATAGATGGGATGGGTTTGGGCCATTTTTTCTGCTCTGAAAGTCTGGTGGAAAACAGCAGAGTGGGGTTTGTGCAGCTTGTCAGGGTCTTGCCTGGAAAATTACTTGAGAGCCCAGCTCATAGGGCTGACATCCCTGCACAGAGACATCCCCAGCTGCTGGACACTTCTCCAGGGGCTGATGTTGTGTGGGACAGAGACTCTTGGGCTCAGGGGGAGCAGGGGAAGCTGGCTCAGGGAAGGGCAGGAGGGTTGGGCACACCAGGAGCGAGACAAAGCTGTCTGTGACAGAGGGGACACAATTCCTCGCCGCCACCGCCACCTGCCTTTGATGGGATGCTCCGCCATCCCTCCAGTTCTGGATCAACGGATCCCTGGGGATTCATTTATTCATTATTATTCATGCAAGAGGCTTTTCCCAGCCTGGAAGCCGTCTGCACTGACATCTAGTGGTAATCCAGGCTTTTCAGAGTGGGATCCTCTGCTTTCCTGCTCCTGCTCGTGTTCCTGCTGCGGGCATTTTCACAGCATCACTTGGGCTGGAAAAGGTCCTTAGGATCATCAGGTCCAACTGCAAACCATAATAATATCCGTGACAAAATGCAGTTTAAATCTCCGCTTCCTAGAGGCCAGGCATCAACTCTGTCCATTATTGTTGATATTTTTGTAATCCCATACAATCCCTGAACCATTAAAAAACAATGTGTTGTGACAGGACGCTGGGAATGGCTCCCCACTGCCAAAGGGCTGGGCTGGATGGGATTTTGGGCAGGAATTGTTCCCTGGGAGGGTGGGCAGGCCCTGGCACAGGGTGCCCAGAGCAGCTGGGGGTGTCCCTGAATCCCTGGCAGTGTCTAAGGCCAGGCTGGACAGGGCTTGGAGCAATGGAAGGTGTCCCTGCCTATGGCAGGGGTGGAACAGGATCATCTTTAAGGTCACTTCCCAACCGAGCCATGCTGTGATTCCTGGGATAACAGCAGAGCACCGTCTGGCAGGAACGCCTGGGCAGAGCAGGTCTCCAGGTGTAAGCCCGGGGTGAGTTACCATGTCTCTGTTTTATTTCACACGCTGCTGGCTCTCGTGTCCATTTGACGCTGCTCTGGGCCTTACACCTGCCTCAGCCCTGGCCAACATGGCGGCGTGGCAAAGACTACACCTCCCATCGTGCCCCGCTCGCCGCCCGCGTGCCAGCGGCGGGCCAATGGGGCGCGGCGGAAGGCGGATATAGCGCCGCCCGCGGGGCCCGCTCCCTCCTTTCCGCCGGGCCCGGCTCAACATGGCGGTGCAGATCTCCAAGAAGCGCAAGGTGAGCGCGGCCGCACGGCTCCTCCGCGGCCGCGGGGCTCTGCTGCACCGCCCGCGGCGGCCCCAGCAGCCGGCGGGGCGGGAGCACCGCGGGCGGCGGCGGCGGACGGGGGAGGATGGCGGCGGATGCGGCGCGGGGCCCGGCGGGGAACATGGCGGCGGGATGGAGCGGGCGCTTCCCCATGGCCGCGCGCGGAGGTGCGGAGCGGCGCCGAGAGGCGGGAATTGCGGGGTTTTCCCTTTGCTTTCCAGGGGGAAGGGTTTGCGGCTGGTGGCTGCCCCCGGAGGGCACCGGGCGCTGCCTGTCCTGGGGAGCGAGGGAGGTTTGGGGCTGTCAGGAGTCCCGGCAGCAGCTTCCCGTGCGGCTGGGAAAGGGATTGGACCTCACTCATTATTTCCCTTAAATTCCTCCCGAATTCCAGCAGAGATCCCAGCGTGAGCAGTGGCTGTGGGTCAGGCAGTGCTTGATGTAGGCTCCTGCTAGGAGTGGATTATTCCTGAGAAGTTCAGGGAAGGGGGTCCCATTTTTCCCCTCTGCTGCACCCTGAGTTGGGCGGAGCTCGGTGATGGTAAAGTGAAGGTTGTGGGTTCAGTTCCTGGCCTGTTCGTGTAAAAGTTCAACTTGGTTCCTTGTGGTCCTTTCCAACTGAGAGTATTCTGTGATCTCTCTCAGAGGAAGGGAACGTTGTCAGGAGAGACTGTCAGGCTGCAGGAGGAATTTGGATGAATTGCACTCAAGTTCAGGATGTGACAAGAACCTTGACTTTGTCCGTTTGTGTTTTAGTTTGTCGCTGATGGCATCTTCAAAGCAGAGCTGAACGAGTTCCTGACTCGGGAGCTGGCTGAGGATGGATACTCCGGAGTGGAAGTCCGGGTCACTCCCACCAGGACTGAGATTATCATCCTTGCCACCAGGTAACTCAGCCTTCCTGAGCTGGATGCTCCAAAAGCTCTCTAGGATGGCTCCAGTCTCACTCCTGGGGACACTTTTCTCACTTGTCCTGTGCTTATTTTCCCTCAGAACTCAGAATGTCCTGGGAGAGAAGGGACGCCGGATCCGGGAGCTGACAGCTGTGGTGCAGAAGAGGTTTGGATTCCCCGAGGGAAGCGTGGAGGTAAAACTGCCTCAGGAGCAGGGTGGTGGCAGCATGGTGTCAGCTGAAAGGGGGTTTCAGGATGACTTGGGCCTTCTGTTACTTGGTCTCAAAAATGCTCCTGCACTGAAATACAAGATAAATTACAAAGAAACTGCTCTGCCGCAGAAGGATCTTTAAAAACCAGAAGTTTTCACACCAGTTGTTTTTGTTCCTTAGTGTTACAGGTGTTTTCCCAGGGGAAGGTTGGACTAGGGTCCTTTAAAGGGTCCATGCAACCCAAAGGATTCTGTGGTTCTGTTCCATGAAATCTTGCTCTGAAACGAGGGAAGGAGGGGGAATGTGTGTGCTGGGGTGCTGCTCATTTATTCCAGCTTGGCTGGTGCTGCTGGATCATGTTAGACAGGGAAGGGATTGTAGGATAAGGCTGCAGCTTGTAAATGTGGAAGGATTAACGGGACTGAATGTAAGGAATAGAGTAGAATGAAACTCTTGTGTTCTGCTGAAGTAAAAGTTAAATTTACCATGAGGGTGGTGAGGAGCTGCCACAGGGTGCCCAGAGAAGCTGTGGCTGGCCCTGGATCCCTGGAAGTGTCCAAGGCCAGGTTGGAGCAACCTGGTCTGGTGGAAGTGGATGAACTTCCCAAGGCACAGCAGGCCGTGGTTCTGTGACTGACTTGGGAAGGAGCCCTGCTGTGAGTGTGCCTCTCTCCCGTGCAGCTCTACGCCGAGAAAGTGGCCACGAGGGGTCTGTGTGCCATCGCCCAGGCCGAGTCCCTGCGCTACAAGCTCCTGGGAGGGCTGGCTGTGCGCAGGTGAGTACAGCAGCATGCCCTCGGGGGGTGTGGGGCTCCAGTACTGTTCCCAAAAAACAGCTCCTCTGCAGTTTGGGAATTTAACCTGGTAATGCTGCACTGAAACTTCTGTCCAGTTCTCAGTTACTTCTGGAGCGTTGTGTCTGGTCGCAGGTTGTCTGTGGGGCATAAAGCTGGATGTGTTCCTTTGGGAATAAATGGGTGGAGGAGTGAGGCAAGCAGCATTTCAAGTCTTGTGGCTCAGGTGGCAGTGGCCCTGTTCTCATCCCTTCAGTGATGAGACGATGACGAGTCAGAAGTGGGGGGCTCTGGTGGCGGTGCCCTCGTGGTGTCACGTTCTGTGGCGCTGCGTGAGGTCCTCCAGCAGCAGCCTCCTGTCACCAGTGAATGATCTAGAGGCATTTGTCTGAGAAGGGATGGGAGCTGCACTGCTGACACATGAAACTGAGGTTGGAATCGTGGAAAAATTCCTCCAGGGAGCCCTGTGGGTCTGGCAGAGCGGGCTCATGGCTTGGCTGTCCTCTCCCTGCAGAGCCTGCTACGGTGTCCTCCGCTTCATCATGGAGAGCGGGGCCAAGGGCTGTGAGGTCGTTGTGTCCGGCAAGCTGCGAGGTCAGCGGGCCAAGTCCATGAAGTTTGTGGATGGCTTGATGATCCACAGTGGGGACCCAGTGAATTACTACGTGGACACAGCCGTGCGTCACGTCCTACTCCGGCAGGGTGAGTGCCTGGCGTGCAGATCCCCTTGCAGCTTTGTTGGGTTCCTTCTCTAGAGCAGCAGAGACAAAAAAATCTCAGTTCCTGGCATCCTGTTCCTGCAGGTTGGAGATTTCCCACTGGCATTCTTGGGTTCAAACTCGCGTGGTTTTAATGCACTTCTCATCTCATAGTAGTTGAGTTGTGCTGCTCTGGATGGTTCAGAGTCTGAAAATCCTGTTTTCTTGGTCTTTTGCAACTGAACTCTCACTGTGGGATTTGAATGTTACATCTGAAGTAGAAGTCATTTGGGAATGGGAAGCCAAGGGGCCTTCAGCAGGCACTGTGGTCATACCATGTATCCACTTCTCTGCCGATGGGCTTTGAATGTTTCCAGTTAGAAATGTGGCTGTAGATTCTCCAGGCGCTCTCACTTGCATCCAGGGGCCTCTGGGGCTGGTGATAACTTCCAGATGAAGTGCCTGTTGCCTGGGTTTAAGAGCCCTTGGCAGTTGGGATTCTGGTTTTCCTGGCTCCTCAGGATGGGCAGAGAGAACATGGGTGCTGCAGGTGTCAGACAGTCTTCCCAGCTAAACCTGCTTTCACTTGTTCTCCATCCTGGTAAAACACAAATGATTTGTGTGTCTTAACTGGCTTTGGGGTTAATCAGTTGCAGAGCTCCTGGTGCAGGGGTACCAAGCCAGCCAGAGCTGTTCTCCACCTTCCCTTCGGTGATGATGCGATGACGAGTCAGAAGGGACATCCTCGTGTCATTGCAGCCTGCTCTGTGCCACGTTCTGTGGTGCTCTGCTGAGGCTGCCTTGGCCAGGGTGTCCTGCTCATTGGATGATTTAGAGGCATTTGTCTGAGAAGGGATGTTAAAAAAAAAAAAGTGCAATTTCCTAGAAAAATTAGCTGAGGAAAAGGACAGGGCTTATTAAAACCAGGCTTAGAATGAGTTGAGGGTAGAACTGCAGTCAGCCAAGGCAGTGAGTTGAGTAACTTTGGATATCCAACTTGAAGTTGCCTGGATTTACACTGATAAAAAGTCTCAGTAATTAGATTTTTAAGCTGTAGCATTTGTGTGTTACAGTGTTGTCAGCAGATCTTCAATGTGCACAGAGATATTTTGTAACCTTGGTGCTCATCTCTTGATCTGTTTTGTGTCTCCCTTGTCCTGTCACTCTCTGCAGGAGTACTGGGAATCAAAGTAAAGATTATGTTGCCTTGGGACCCCAGTGGAAAGATTGGCCCCAAAAAGCCTCTGCCAGACCACGTCAGCATTGTGGAACCCAAAGAAGAGATTTTGCCCACTACCCCCATTTCAGAGCAGAAAGGTGGCAAACCAGAACAGCCAGCCATGCCTCAGCCAGTGCCCACTGCCTGAGGGGTAAGTGCCTGGGAGCAGTGGGAGGGAGGTGTGCTGAGGACCCATGTAGGAAAGGTTTCAGGCCACCAAAAACGCAAAGCTGGGATTTTGGGAAGACAAGCTGCTGTGTTGTGCCCAGCACAGTGACCAGAGTTGGGCTTGAGCATTCCACTGGGTGAGGGGGGACAGGGTTCCAGACATGTGTCAGTGCAGCTCAGAACACGCCTCTGGAGATGAGATGATGGATCTGTCCTCTTGCCTTGTTCCATGTTGTGTTGTACAAGCATGGATTTGGAGGCCTTGGATTATTGCAGTTGGAGAGGTTTGGGTTGGGTGCCTTGGATGTGTTGGTGTTGTACCACTGTGCAGCTGTCAGCACAGAGAATATATTCCTCATATATCCATTCTGTCCTGCCCCAGGATCCAGTTTGGGGTAGTCTTAGAAGCCATGTGAGAGCAATTTGTAGGCTGCTTTTGGAAGGAAGTTACCACAGCTTGAAGTCTTATCATGGAATCTTGCTAGATCTGCCTCAGTGGGAAAAATGGGGATCATTGGCCAAGAAGCAGGAAATGGGAAATGCAGTTGAATTGGAAAGCTTGGTTTGTTTTTTGTTTGGGATAGGATGATGGTTATGGAAGAGAGTTTGCTCCCAGCTCACTGAGTGTTTTGTTTCTCGTTGTAGGGTTTGTAACATCTGCAACCAGAAGCTTGTCTGTCCTGAAAACATCTCTTAATAAAATCAAAAAAGGCAGTGTTTGTGAAGGTGCTTTTTCTTTTTTTTTTTTTTTTTTCTTTTTTTTTTTTTCCCTTTTTATTTTCTCAAGATCTACTCCAGGAAGACCTTGCTCCCACCTTTGGTGTGGAAGGAATTCTGTTGCTGTGTTCCCCGTCTGGAGTGGCCTTCACCAGATCCTGATCCAAAGAAAGTGGGAATAAAGCACTGGTACCTGTGATAGATAGAGCTGGAGCAGCAATCCCGTGTTCAGAGGTTCCTAAGTTAACACACACTACATGGAGTACTGGTGACTGTTCCCTCTATCCCAGTCAGGGGGAGCTTTTCTGGCAGTATCCAGGCCAGTGCAGCTCCTGTTAGGGTCAGGTAACTTTGGGTGTGGATTTGTGGGGTGAGAGCAAAAGTGACACTCAGGATTTCAAACCTTCTGTCCTAGCCTGCAAGGTGGAAGTGTCTGGTGGAAGTTTGGTGCAGGAATGGGAAGAGAGGCACCTCATAGGAGATAATGTATGTGCAGGATCAAGGAGTTTGGATTTTGAGGAATTCAAAGCCTATTTGTTGTTTAGGAATAGCTTTCACATCCACATTTCTGTTTTTAGGAGGTTGCTCTGCAGGAATTAAGCAGTCAATTTAGGAACTGGAATTTTGAACTGGTCTGTCTAGGGAGCCTTGGCCTTGCTGTTCCCAGCTTCTCTGGCACACCTGGGAGTCTGGTTGAGTTTCAGAAACAACCTGTGCCTTCTTAAGAGTGTCAGTGATTTCAGGCTTCTGTGTGCACCATTCAGTGCAAAGATTTAAATAGTTAATATAAATGTTAGACTAGTGCCAACATTAATTTTTATGCAAATTTGAATGTGTAAATAATCTGAAAATATAAAATATGACAGTGCAGCTCTGTCAGATCATAGGAGCAGGAAATGTGTGAAAGTGGGGAGATCTGAAGCAATAAAAGTCACACCTGGTTTTGCATGTTGTCTCTAAATTCCTAACACACTATGTGGTGGATGGTGATGGTTAGAAATCTCTCCTGCTGCCTCTCAGGGAGGGTTGGATTTCTGGGAGATTGTTCCACTTCTTTCCTGATTGAAAGCTCTCCAACCTTGTCCATTACCCTGTTAATTTCACAGTGCTGGTCACTGGTAGTCAAGAGCTATGCAAGTAACAGGGAAGAGAAGGCTCCAGGGAGAGCTCAGAGCCCCTTCCAGTGCCTAAAGGGGCTCCAGGAGAGCTGGAGAGGGACTGGGGACAGGGAGGGAGAATCAGGACCCAGGGAATGGCTTCCACTGCCAGAGGGCAGGGCTGGATGGGATATTGGGAAGGATTTCTTCCCTGTAGGGGTGGTGAGGCCCTGGCACAGAGTGCCCAGAGCAGCTGTGACTGCAAGTGTGAGCTGAACACCTTTCCCAAGTGTCTTGGCTGGAATTATCACCACTCTGAGCTGTTTAAAGAAGCTCCAAGAGAGATTTAGTTCCCTGTGTCTTACGGGTGCTTCCTTTGGACAAAAGCCCTGGAAGATGAGCTTGGGGGTAGGATGAACTCAGGAGCTCTGGAAAGCTTTTAACTTAGTTTCAATATTGCTATTCCAGGTTGCTGTGTTCCTGCTGTGGTTGGTGCTGGAGGTGGCTTCAGTAATTCCAATTTAGTGAAAATTAGGAAGCATGTGGTGCTTTTCCAGTGTGGGAGGAGCTGCACAGGGATGTGTGTGTTTGCCCAGGGATAAGGGGAGGTGTCTGTGCCTTTAGTTTTGCTTAAGAGTGAGTGGCAGAAGGTTCATCCCTTTCCAGCAGTGGGAAAACATGGATTAGCAGGGTCTGCCAGTGCTGGATTTTCCACCTGGTAAAGGTATCTTTAGCCTGCAGTTTTTAACTCGTGTTTCCCCAGAGTGGGTCCCAGCTGGAGGAGCTTTGGCTTGGAGGGTCAGGAAGGCTGGTCTGTGTGACTGACAGCTCAGTTTTTATTCTGCTAAATGGCCCAGCAGGACAGGGCAGTTGGTCTTTTACCTGAGGAGCATTTAAGGTGTTGGATATTTGCAGTTTCAGGGGAAAACTGAAGGGAAAATCTACTAAGAGCATTCCTTTCTCATAACTGATGTGCTATAGGTATTCATCTTGTGCATTGAGTAATTTTTGTCCATAGTTGCCACTTCAGGGTGTCTTGGATTTAGGGATTGCAAGGAACTTCCCTAAGTTTATTTTGCTCTACAAGGGATTCCAGCTACCAGGGATTCATTGAAAAAGTTTTATTGCAAAATTACACAACTGTCACTGTGTGGTACAAGAACAGACAATAAAAGCCATCAGACACCTGCATCCACATGATGCAAATTATTCACAATATCCCACAGTGTATTCTTGCCTTGCCCACCCCTTCCACCCCCCAGCCCAGCCTCCAGAACGTTCTGTGTGTGGGTTCAGTGCACTGCATCACCTGGAAGTGTCCCACGTTTGGGGACACACCTGGCATTGCCTCCTGCCCCCCAGCACCTGGGAATATGCAGTATTGGGCTTCTATGGCAGCAGGGAAAATTGGCAGGGAGATAAAGCAAAGCCATGGAAGTGCTCCATGCTGGTTTCAGGGAAATGGCAATTCCATTGGGATGCAGAGATTTCCCTCATTTCCATAATCTCAGTGTTTGCCTTTGTGGTGTCTCAGTGCGTGGCAAGTGCTGCAATGCTCCTGGGATAACATCAGCTCCTTGAAATAGTACTGAACTGATGATATCCCTTGAAGAGAAGTTAGGAATAGCCTGAATCAGGCTGTGAAACCTGCTAATTATCAGACATAAATATAACTATAAATACCTTTGTTTTTCAGGGTCCCCTTATCCAGGTCAGCAGACAGGGCGCTAAAGTACCATGGAGCTTCAGCAGAGCATAATTAGGAAGTCAGGTAACGGCAGCTTTAAAGCTTTGTGTTTAATTAAGCAAGAAAGCGGAGGTGACCCTGATCCCACCTCCCTATGAGAAGCCAGCCAGGAGTGCCTTGGGTCAGCTCCACAGGGAGCTGACTGGAACCAGCTCTGGGAGAGCCCTGGCAGGGGGAATGGAGTCTTTGCCAGCCCTTCAGGCTGATGCAGAGCATTTCCAAGAGGAGTGAGTTCTCTGCCTGCTGCAACTGCCTGTTTAATTACAGGTGTTGGCCCCTCAGTGATCCCAAGGGGTGGAGTGTTAAGGAACCTCAGGTCACTCTTTCTAGGAACCCAGGCTGTGCTTTGAGCTCTCCCTGACATCCCAGAGCCCCTTAGTTCTCCATAAAGTGTTGATCCAAGCTGCTCTTGGCTTTGATGCTCTCCCTAAGGAGCTCTTGTGGTTGAAGCATCGAGCACAGACACAGGGTTAGGCAGGACAGAAGGGCACAACTCCATACAATCTCCATTCTCCTGTGCTGCCTCCTGCTCTGCTCCAGGGCCCTGACTGCACAGCTGGCCCTTGGAGCTCTCTTACACACCCCTGGAGAGAGAAAAGCGGGAACAGCTCTGCAGCAGTGCCACAGGGCACCCAAGTGGGAGAAGAGCGGCAGCGGTAAGCGTGTGGTGGGATGGAAGCGTTCGGGATGGGAGGATGGTGCCTTGGCAGGGCTGGTGGAGCAGCAAGGAGCTGAGCAGGAGGCTTAACCAGTGCAGGGAGGAGCTCGGTTTCAAGGTGGCCACCTCAGCTGACTCCCGGTGACCCTCTGGTGCCAGGCTCCCCTGCTCCTCTCTGGAGGTGTGTTTGTGCAATCTGGATTGTGGGGTGAGGTAAAGTGTACGCTGGCTTCTCCTCACAATGCACCCTGGTCTGAATAGCACCCATGGTTCAAGAAGGATACAAAATAGTGTTTCCCATTTGTCAAAATGCCCCCCTAAAAACACACACAAACCAAAGCTCTGGGAAAAAAAAACAACCCAACCAAAACAAACCCAACTACAACTCGTCGCGCATCTTGTCGCCTTTGGGCCTCACGAGCCTGCCGATGAAGAGGATGGAGTTGGTTTTAGTGTCCTTGATCATAAAGATGAAGGGGTGGTCAGCGTAGAAGAGCTTGGGGTTCCTCATCTCCTCTCGGCCATAGATGTCGGCATCGTAGGGGTTCCCCTCAGTGTCCCACTCCAGAGCCGCGGCGTGGAACACGTTGGACAGGTAAAGGTCTTTCTTGCCGGAGATCTTGGACAAGTCAGCCTTGGTTTTGTCAATGGCTTCTGTCAGGCCCAGACCACCCAGGTGTTTCTAGGAGGAGACAAGAGGTCAGCAACCCTCCCCGGAGATGACACAGTGCAAGAGGGAAGAGGGGCAGCAGGCATGGATAACCCACCATCCCACTGTCTTTTCCCCCATCCCAAAGAACTGTAATAAGGCCCAGCTGTTTAAGGGCCTCCTTTACCTGCAGGTCGTGGCTGACTTCCAGGACGACTTTGGGCAGTGAGATGGCCACTGATCTCTTCTTCATCTTGCCAGTCCATGTCTTGAGCTGCTCCTTGTTGAGCAGTTTCTCCACTCTCTCCAGAGGCTCCACGTGGTTTGGCATGATGAAGATCATGCTGGAGAGCTTGTGAGCCAGTGGCATCTCTACCACCTGGAGCTTCTCTGCCTCATCATCGTAGTAATTGTAGAGACCTTGAAACCAGAAGAAGGGAACAGTGAGATGTGGAGCAAAGTGGATTCAGCCTCGATTTTCCCTGACCAGGAAGGGAAGTGATTCTGGACACCCTTTTGGGAAGTGACCCAGCATTTTTGGAGTTGGCTGTGGTTCTCATTTGTGTAATGAGCTAGGATTTGTTCCCAACAGCCAAGCAGCTCGTAGTAAACATGGATTCTCCCTGCTCACAGGGAGACTGAGTCAGTAGAACAAACACTTCTCTGCTTTGTTCTCTCTCATGAGGCCAAACAATTTTGGAAGCAGCTGGTGGAAATCTGGGTGAGGGAGAACAGTGACCCTAACTCCAGCTGGTGGAGCAGGAGGTTTCCCACTCACCTGTGCGGTGCATCATGGGCACGCCCACGGTGTAGGAACGGGTCACCATGAAGCCACGGTTGTCCACCATCTTATGATGGAACTTCTCATCCCAGTGAGCTGCAGGAGAGAGCGAAACACAGCTCGTAAGAAAATGGAATGGGCATTAAGTCCATGCACAGTTCCCAGCCACTGACAAAGACCTGCCTCCAGTGCACCTAGGATTTGTCCACCTTCCCTTGGGGCTGGTGGATGATCTTTAAGGCCCCTCCCAACCCAAACCATTCCATGGTTCTGTGTTGGCTCAGGGCAGGTAGGTCGAACTTACGCTTGAAGAACATGGCGTTGACAATGAGGGCCCCATCAGTTTTCTCCACATCCTTGGTGACCTCCGGGAGTTTCCCATCCGTGGTCTGTGCCGCCCACTCGTTGATGGACTTGAGGGCGCTCCTCTTGTCTCGGAAGTTGATCTTGGAGTGCTCGTAGTTGTAGTGCTTCTTGCTGTTCTTGACGAAGTCCTCGGTGAAGGTGATGGAGGCGGGGCCGTAGAGGCGGCTGCCCATCTTCCAGGTGACGTTGCGGGCGGTGCTGTTGCTGACCTCGCTGAGCAGCTCGGCCAGCCCGCTGTGCACGTACTCATCGTTCAGCTTGTCCGCGCTCAGCACCGCCTTGGCCTGCGAGGCCGTCGTGGCCTTGCCCCCCAGCGACACGAGCCCCAGCGACGAGGCCACGACCACGGGGGACAGCAGGATGTTCTCCATGTCCTTGTCCTTGGCCATGGCGTGGTAGAGGTTGAAGGCCAGCGTGGTGCTGCGCTCGGCCAGCGTGGTGGCCTTGTCGCTCAGCTTCCTGTCCTCCGAGGGCACGGCCGCGGCGAGGCCCAGGAGGGCCAGCCCCACGATAATCCACATGGCTTCAGTGGCACCCAGCACCTCCCAGGACCTGCTGGGCAAGAAAATGCATCATCAGCATGAGCCAAAGCCTTCCTGGGGCATCCAGAGATCCCAGGGGCGCTTCCAGAGAAACCCACTCCTTGCTCCAGTGACATTGCCCCAACGCTTCATTGGGGTGCAACCATCCCAAGTCCACCCTGAGCAGCAATTAATCTTCAGGAGTGCAGGCTGCACCCTGGCAAGCAGAGCCTGTGCATTTGGAATGAAAGCTTCCTTCCTAAGCAGTTTCCCTGTATTCCAGTGTTAATGTACAGTGAATGGTTTAAGGAAGGGTCAGGGAATGTAAGCAGCAGGTATTTCTCACGTGATCTTCACAGGGCAAGGGGGAATGGCTTTAAAGTGAAAGAAGACAGGGTTAGATTGGACATTAGTAAGAAATTCTTCCCTGAGATGGTTGTGAGGCCCTGGCACAGGTGCCCAGAGAAGCTGTGGCTGTCCCTGGATCCCTGGAAGTGTCCAAGGCCAGGCTGGACAAGGCTTGGAGCAGCCTGGGATGGGGGAAGGTGTCCTTGCTGCCCATAGCACGTGGGGAAAAAGGTAGTCTTTAAGGTCCCTCCCAACCCAGCCATTCCATGATTCTGTCCCTAAAGCAGAAGAAACCTCTGCTCTGATCAGGAAAAGCTGAAAAATTTTTGTGCTGCTCCTTGATCCATGGGCTGTTGCAGGCACTGCATGGCAAGGACTGTCCTCTCTGGGGACCCCGGCCTGGGCCCCAAACCCTCAGATTCCTTGGCACTAGATGGAGCACGTGAGCTTCCACCAAGGGAAGCCAGAGGCAGCCCTGGAGAAGATCCTGCACTGTCTGAGCAGCTCTGTTCGGCTTTGGTCTGCCTGTCCAGCCCTGCCGGGGAGGTACTGGGGCAGAGGGAGGTGGGGGAGCCTCATTTTCCCCAGCAGAGCCTTCAGTTCATGCCTGAGGTGGGTGGATCTCATCCCAACGCAGGTGAACCCACCGCAGCAAGGGCTCTGAGCCCCCAGCTCTGCTCCATGTGCAGACTGAGCAGTGGGAAGTGCCTGGAAGCCCTTTGGGGCTCATCCCACCTGGCCCCACACCTCCCCTCCCTCCTGCCTTCGCTCAGCAGACCTTCCTGCAGCTCCTCAGGCCTTAAATTCCCCCTCCAGCTTTTGGGGACTTTCTCCTCCACAGGAACTGCTTCACTACACTGCAGTCCTGTTCCTTGGTGGTCCTCTCCTCCCACCCTGCTCCTGCCCAGCCTCAGGGGCTGTCCCTGGCGTGGGGAGGCAGGGAAAGGCTGCAGCAGGGTTAAAGCATTCCCAGCAGGAAGCGAAGGGCCCGCTGGGATTACTCATGGAAGGAAACACGCAGCACGTAGCCCCCGGCAAGGAGAGTGCGCAGTTCCACCAGGGACCCTTTGCCAGAGTGGGAATTACAACCTAAAATCCTTGATGGGAGCAAGGCTGCTGTTAAAGGGGGCAGCCGTCCTGCCTGCCCCAAGAGCAAAGATTTGTGCAACAGGCTCAAAACTGCCCTCAACACTCTTTTTAAAAAGTGCAGCCAGGGTGACAAACATTGGAAGTGTGAGGAGGCTCCTCCTGGTTTTCTATTTCCCGTTTATTTCTAAGGATACCTTGAAACTGTTTCATAGTGAGGTCAACGTTTGCCTTTTTCTTTCTGAAAGAAAACAGATACATGGAGTAGTTCTCTTGTGAGCAGGGGGTGGCCTGCACGGCTTCATCCTCAGCTTAAAAAAAGTTCATTACTTCAGGGCTGGGTGGCAGATTTGGGCTCTGCTGAGTCACACAGCCCGAGATGGAGAAATTTTGCCCACTCTTGGATTACGGCAGCAATTATGGGTGAATTCAGAGCCCGTGGTGAAAATGGAGGGAATGTGGGGAATGCAGAGCCAGCACCATCCTCTCCTGTGCTCCCACAGCGAGGGGACGCCCAGTGCCAGCGTGGCATTCCTCAGCCTTCCCTGCGGCTGCCGGGACCCTCTTTCCTGGAGGGATGTGAATTCTCCCAGGAGCAGAACAGGGCTGCAGGGCACAGGAGTGCAGGCAAAAGGCCATTTCCGTGTCGCCAGAGGGATGTAACTTTTGGTTAAGGCAGCAGAAGCAGGGTCGGGCCGTGCTGTGGCAGGAGGCTGCAGGGAGACCTCTGCGCTGGGATGGTGCCCAGGGTCCTGCAGGCTCCCAGGCTGAGCCAGAGCAGGGCTGGAGGATTTCACCCACACCAAGCTAAAGCTTCCCTTATCCCCCTTTTCTTTTTTGTCATTCTCTGCAAGCTTTTCCCGCAGCTTCACTGTGACCACCTCTTGCAAACCGGAGGCCACTGGGGGATTTTTTAATGCTTTTCCTCAAAAACCCGGAGCCAGCTCACGGGACGGTCTGTGCCCCTATCCACCCACCCCACTGCAGCCTACCCCCCCACACCCCCTTGTCCCATGCCATAAACCTCCCCCCGATTTTTTTTTTGCCAACCAGGAGGCTGCAGGACCCCCAAATCCCCCCTCACCCTGCTGCAATCTCAGCTCGGTCTCCACCCTGCCAGCCCGGGGTCTCCCGGGTCCCCCCCCCTTACCTGCGGGGTCGGGACACGGCTTTGCTCGGCTCCCTGTGCACCTCCCGGTCCCGCGGAGGGGGTATATAAGGGGCCGGGGAGAAACTTCTGGAAACTTGGGAAAACCCTCTCAAAAATGCTGGGGAGGGAGAGGAAGGGGAGGATCCGTCCCGGCTCTCTCCCGGCCCGCCGCCAATGGCAGGGAATGCCGGCCCCGCGCCGCCGAAGGGGGGTCAGGATGGATGGGGGATGCGCCTTCCCTCCTCATGCCCTGCCTGTCCCCTGCCTGAGTCCAGCCTGGCCTCCTGCAGGAACGTGGGGAGCTATTCCCTGCCCAAACTGAGCTTTTGCCTTCTTACAGGGCTCGGGTCCATCTTATTTCCATCCTCTCCCTGCCCCTGGCATCTCCTGCAGCTGGATGGTTGCTGGCACCAAAGGCAGGTAGTGATATATTTATTTGTTTGTTTCTGGGCCGTCACCCTCCATATGAAGCCAGGGGTGATGCAGAGGGCTTCAGCCACGACTGGAGCAGTCACAGGCAGCCAATGTTTAACACCTGCCCCATCCTGAAATGTGAATCTGAATGTGACCTCCAAGAGAGAAGAGAAAGTTCCAGGGAGAGCTCAGAGCCCCTTCCAATGCCTAAAGGGGCTCCAGGAGAGCTGGAGAGGGACTGGGACAAGGGATGGAAGGACAGGACACAGGGAATGGCTTCCCACTGCCAGAGGGCAGGGATGGATGGGATATTGGAAAGGAATTCCTGGCTGGGAGGATGGGGGGGCCCTGGCACAGAGTGCCCAGAGAAGCTGTACCATGGAGAGATTTCTGCTGAGTCACAAGTGTTGAAGCTCTGATCCAGCCCTGTCATGTTTTAGGACAGCACAGGATTATTTTCATGGCAGTCTGGGACGGAGGGATATTCGAGGTACCACCCCCCTCACGGATGGTTACATCAGCAGAAGGATGCTGCATCCTTGTGTTCTTTAACTGATGTCTATGTCTCCCTTTTAATCACACTCTGATTTCATTTTTGCCCCTAATTTTGGCTCTGCCAAGCTTTTCTGCTCCCCTCTGAAGATGGGAGTCTCAGCATGTCTCAGCCTCCTGTTGCTGTAGTAGCAAACAGCATCTGATTTTTCCTTCTGGCTTTGAATATTCTGCTTGTTGTCTTGGAAGCATCTTGCTTTGAAATCACCATTCCATTCCCCTTCACAGCCCACCTATTCTAGAAGGTAGCATCAAAAAGTGACATTTTTCTTCCATCTGACCTGTTCAGATGGTGCCATGTGAGTAGATACTTCTCATCTCAAACAAGGGGAGATCTTTGAGACCTCCCTGTTAAAAAAAGTCTCCATCAGCTGCAACAAACCTGGTGCTTAGTGATGTTTAGAGATCTGGTCCCTTTAGGGAGGGATTCAGTGGGAAAAAGAGCTTTGGAATACCTTGAGCAACAGGTTTTGGTACACTAGTGCTTTTGGTGCAGTAAGCTTTGCTTTATGTCTGCATAAATGATCAACAGTGGGATCCCAGAGTTTTTATAGAACAGTTTTGGCTTTATTAATAATGAATTTGCTGATATCAAACCATCAATACCAAGGTAAATGCTACTGGTCTGTACCAGCAGCATGTGCCAGCTGAGAAATGAGAAAAGCTCCTTTAAACTTCCACCATCAGTTGCTTTTCTCTGCCAAATTCTGGATTGCTCCACCTTCAAACCCTGCTCTGTAATTACTTCCCATGTAAGATTTTTTCACCTTCCGAGTGAAATTTAAAATAAGCTGTTAACACTTTTAATCTTGATTTCTTTCACTGCCTCCCAGCACCAAAGTCCTTTGACGCTCTGGGGGCACTGTGCTTCAGTCCTTTGAAATGGCTTTGCCTCAGTAACATGGAGTAGAATGCAAATAGTTGTGTTTGAGGCCTGACAGCCCAGCATAAAGATAGTTCACATTTTTCCTGATTTTTAAGTGTATATTTCAACCCATTCCTGCTGTGTCTCCAACACAACCTGGTAAGACCTACAAAAACCCCTTGCAGAGCTTTAGGATGTGAATATATGCAGAAAATGAGTCAGTTCTACCAAAATGTCAGCAAACAGCTTCATCCTGACTGTTTTGTCCAGGGCCACAGTTCTGGGAATCAGGCTGATCTGCATTGCTGGGGAGGATTCCTGCTGCTCTCCAGTGATTCCAAGCGGATCAGGCTGTGCAGAGGCGCTCCCAGCCCCCACAGTGCCACGTAGGAGCTCCTCCAGCGGTGGGATGGGGACTGGGAAGGGGGAGCCAAACTGGGAGTTGCCGTCTTCCGTCTCCCCTGCTCATGTAATGAGCGGTTCCAGCTGCCAGAGGGACACATCCTTTCCTCCGGGCCAGCTCCTCCCCTCCAAACCGCACTTGCGCAGGGCAGAGCTGGAGATTCTTTTGTCTGGAGTTATTTCCAGCATGGGTTGACTTTGCGGGTTTAGGGCAGCGCAGATGCACTGAGTCTTGAATTAAAATTCACCCAAAGTTTTTGTGACCTGGGTGTGATCCTACAGCCCCCAAGACAAAGCAGAGGGAGATTTCCAGGCTCTTGTTGCAGTGCTTGGAAATGCTGGGATGGAGAACAGTGAAATCCAGCTGTACCAGGAGTCCAGTTCTGTGGGAAACAATCCCTGCCCAGCCATGAAACATCCAGATTGGTGCTGTGCTGGTTGTTTGGCTTCTTGTTTCAAGCAGTGTTACTAATTCACCTGATTGTCTATTGAAGGAGGGGTTCATTTCTAGGAAAGCAGATACTGTGTGTTCTTTGGACAGGACTTTTTAAATATAAACTCCAGCAGCTTTGCACTCTCACCTTACAGTGACCCAGGAGACTCATCCTGTTTTCCTGTGCTGGAGACAGCCTGTCATCTGTGCTGCTGTGAGGCAGTGCTGGTGCAGGATCTCTGCTTTCCAGGATCATGGCTGAGGAGGGCAGGGATGCTGGGAGCCAGCACTGAGGAGCCTTAAAATAACCCCATGGGCAGGGACACCTTCCACTGTCCCAACTTGTTCCAAGCCCCATCCAACCTGGCCTTTGGCATTTCTGTGGATCCAGGGGCACCCACACCTCTCTGGGCACCCTGAGCCAGGGTGTCAATTCCTTCCCAGTATCCCCTCTAACCCTGTCCTCTGGCAGTGGGAAGCCATTCCCCTTTGTCCTGTCACTTTCTGCCCTTATTAAAAAAATCCCTCTCCCACTTTTTCAGGAGCCCCCTTTAGGCATTGGAAGGGGCTCTGAGCTCTCCCTGGATCCCTCTCTTGCTCTAGAGCTAGTCAGGGCTTGTCTGCTCCTCCAGGTCCTCACATGCAAAGATTTTGGGGGAATTCTGCTTCCTGGCTCAGCTCAAGGACAAGTTTGGGTTCAGCACTTTTAATTTCCTCCCTGCACACCCTCCTTTGGCACTGTGAGCTCACTCCTGCAGCCCCAGGCACCGTGGAGCCGTGGCTTTGCTGGCAGCAGTGGCAGTGGGATCCCAGCCCTTCTCCCCCTCTCTGGCTCTCAGCCATGCCCAGCTCTGGCCTGGCTGGAGCTGGGAGTGCCCCGCTTTGTGTGAGCAGACAGCACACAAAGGATGGCAGTGGAGCTGAAAGGCTGCATCCTGTGGATCCGTGCCCTGGCCTGTCTGGAGTGCAGCAGGGAGAGCCAAACTCCTGTGCCAACCTGCTGTGCCAGAGCTGGCCATGCCAGCTCCAGGCTTCCAGGGAGCTCCCTGGGTTTACATGTCCTAAAGGGGCAAATTCTGTGCATCCTTTGCAAAGCACTGATCTCCTTCTGCTTCCTCAGCAGGTGTGCTGGAGGAGGAAAAGGAAGAGGAAAAGTCCTGATTGCTGTGGAGCAAATTCCCCATCCATGGCATCATCCAGGTATGTCACAGTGCACAAACCAGGGAGGACAGGCTACAGAGGCTGCAGCTGCAGCTTTCCCACAGGGCACAGCGGAGAGAGATTCCCTTGATCCCAGTTTGTAATCCCTGTTTAATACTCCCAGAGAAAAGTTCAGAATCCACAGGGTTTCCTGCCAACACAGTGAGGCAGGGGGGCCGGATTCCTCTGGTGCTTTTGGGTGGAAAGAATGACATCTGTGTGGCCTCAGCAGAGGGCCAGCACGGGTGCTGGCAGGTTGGATTGCAAGCCCCTGCATCCCACACCTTCCTGGGAGCTGGGCTGTGGCAGGAGGAGATGGAATCCTTGTGGATGTGGCAGCAGGGATTTGCAATCCCTCGGGAGGACCCACGGGGCTGTGGGGTCCTGAGCTGTTCCTACAGTGATCCAGGAGCACTGATGTGGTGTTGTGGCAAGCCAGGAGGACTATAGGATGCCCTTTCTAGGCTCCTGTGTGGACCCAATGGTCCTAGAGGACTTTTCCAACCTTAAACTCTGTGATTCTAAGATGAGCACTGGTGATGTGCACTCCTTACCCTCTCCCTTCTGCCTCACAGTGACTGGGACTGGCTCCCAAAAAGCAGCCAAAAGGAAAAGCAAGTGCTTGGTTTGTCAGCCACATCAGCCCCATGGGTGCAGGGGCCATCTCGAGGACAGGATGTGAGAGCACCAGGGCTTTGGGATGCTGCAACATCAGTTTCCTCACTGGAAACAGGCAGCAAGGAATGTCCAGTTCCAGGTTTTCCCCCTTTATTACGAAACACAAGCAGAGAAGGCCCAGGTGGTCGATCTGCTCTGCACGGAGTGGAACTGTGGTGGGGCATCTCTCTTGTTAAAAGCTGCAATGAGCTCTCCCTCATCTCTTCCTGGCATTTTCCAGGAGCATATGGGAATGTAGAAGCTCTGAGCTCTGCCTGCCTTCACATTCGGTGGAAGCTGAGAGGAGGCTCAGCCCCACACGCCCCCCCTGTCAGGAAACCGGGATGTAAAAGGAAACAGTTTATTCTGGAGCCAGCTGAGGGAACAGAACCGCCCCTAAACCCGAGCCTGGCTTGCGGAGGGATCCTCAGCAGCCAATCTTCTGCTGCCAGCACAGCACTGCTCGGGGCTGGAGGCAGGGTGGGCCCAGCCTGTGCTGTGTGTGCAAGTGTGTCGCACAACTGCCTGTCTCCCCAGTCCTGCTGCTGTCCCTAAAAGTCTTTTCCTTGTTGGGAATCAGGTTCCCAAGAAGCCAAGTCGTAAAACCACCACTGCTGATGGCAGAGGAAGGAGGGGGCTGAGTGCAGGACAGGGCTGGGGCTGCTGGGCTTGCTGCCCTGGGGAATCTGTGGGGTTGGTGCAGGAGTTTGAAGGCAGGAAAGGAGGAGGGGAGGGATGAATCCCAGGAAGGACAGGCTAGGCTCAGTGCTGGGCAGTGGCCCAGCAGGAACAAAGAGCGTGTGCACTCCTCTCCTCAGCCAAGTGCTGAGCATGTGTAAGCAAAGGGATGCTTGGGAAGGGCCTTGGCAGCCTCTTTGTCTGTTCTGCTCTTGCAGAGGCAGCACAAAAGCTGCCCAGAGAGATACAGCAGGAATCACAGGATCTCTGACTTGGAAGTCATATTAAAGCCCATCCAGTGCCACTCCTGCCATGGGCACCTTCCACTGTCCCAGGCTGCTCCAAGCCCCATCCATCCTGACCTTGGACACTTCCAGGGATCCAGGGACAGCCACAGCTGCTCTGGGCACCCTGTGCCAGGGCCTCCCACCCTCCCAGGGAACAATTCCTTCTCAAGATCTAATCTAAAATCTCTGCTTTAGTGTAAAATCAAACAGGAAAAGGGGTTTCATCCTTCCCCAGTTTCCAAGGGCCATGGTTGGCCCAAGCTTGGGGATGTTATGCTGATCTGATGGGACCAAACCAGTTTGTGTCCAGATCTGAGCAGCTTTCCTTGGGATGACAAAATGCACCCACCTGGGAGACAAATGTCCTGTGCCATCCGTCCAGATTGGGTCAGGGGGCTTAACCCATAACATGGAAATTTTGGATTTGTCTGCAAGAGGCCAGGATGAATTCCAGGATGGATCTCGAAGGCCAGAGACCCTTAGGAAAAAAGTGACATCTTCCCTGTGTGGTGAAACCCCACTTAGCCTGAATATTCCTGCCTGCTTCAAGTATGCCAGCAGGAAATTGCAGTGTGGTTTTTGCAGCTACTGTATAGATTCCCCATGAAAATCTGGCAGGGAAGAAGTGGCGGATTTCTGGAAGATTCAAGGAGCCCACATGATGCAACCCCGCTGCATTCTTGCAGAGCGACACCACCTCCTGGGAGCTTCAGAGGGAGCCACTCACATTTTATTCCAGCTGCCACTGGGCTGCATCCACACATTAAAGACTTTTCCAGGGTCACATCCCTGTCCTGCCACAGCTCCTGGTGTTGCAGAGCCACATTCCTGCCTCAGGGATGTTAATTTTAGAAACAAAACCCACTCTCTGTTTTCCGTTTTCCGTGTTTTGTAACTTGCAGGGAGGAAAGTTGTGGATGGTCCAGTGAACTTTTCTCTGTTTCAGAATGAAGCTGGAAAGACTTTTTCCTGGTCTTCCCAAGTGCATTTAGAAACTCCCAGGCATGTTTAGTTTTGGGAACAGTCATGCACTTGGCAGTAAGAACAGCAGATATGGATCCTGGAGCAAGGGAAGCTCCGTGGCCGTTGGATGGGATCTGCCAGCTGAGTCACACAAGGCAGATCTGACTCATCACATCAGAGCTGCATCTGCACATGTCCCAGGATTTTATCAAGTTGGGCAAGGCTGATTATCCTCTGTAAAAGCTGGGGAGACCAAGGCATGGAAGGTGAGTTTGGGGCACAGGCAGGGCCAGGCTGGTGTGTGCTGCTTTCCTCTCCACAAGGATGCTGAGGACTTGGTAGGCAGTCCCAGAGGCATCTTCTCCTTCTCTGCACAGACACTCTGCTGAGGGCTGGGACCCCAGGATGCGGAGCTGCTCAGTCTGGGATTATCCCAGCTCCAATCCTATCCAGCAGAGATGGATCTCATGGCCAAGGGTCCTCTGCATTTACAGAGCAGCCTCTGTATCCTTGTCTTCTCTCCCTGCTCCTGGTTACTGTGCTGTAAACCCCAGGCAGGGACAGGCTCTACTTTGTGTTTTTGTACCCTGTGGGACCATGATTGATGCCTTTCTCCAACATGTATGCCCAAACTGTGCTTCCCACAGTGGGAAGAGATGCAGGAGCTGCCTCTCTCTGCACACTCCAAACTCCTGGCCCAGCACTGAGCACACTGAACATCTCCTGCATGTCCCTGAATCTGACAGGCTGTTCCCAGCACTGGAGGAGGCATCAGGGCTGCTGACTTTGGCTTTGTACAGAAGGTCTCTTGTTCAGCCTGGGGCAGAGGTGCTTGGGAGAGGTGGGGTGGGATGTTTAGATGAATGAGGATCGTTGTTTTACTCCTGATTCCCTTCAGGAAGGTGCTGGATGTTTCCCAGCCATGCACAAACAGCTTGGATTCAGTCTTTGAAATCATTTGCACTTCTGGACTCTGTTGGCTTTGACGTCAAGAGCTGAATCCTCCTGGGATCACTCCTGGTTTGGGACCCAGGGGATGCTGTGGTTACAAAGACATGTGTGAATCAAAGCCTCTCACAGCTGCCCTCCTCCTCTCCTGCATGGATCTGGCTTAGCCCCATCCAGTTGGGAATTATTTCAAGCTCCTTTGCTGCCTTAACACGGAGAAGCAGCAGCAAAGAACTTAAGGCAGCTCCTGAATTTTGAACATTTCAGGATGCAGTCATGGCTGCAGTTCACTGGGAGGGAAGCACTCAAATCCTGAACTTCCAAGGGTTTCTGTTGGATATGGAATACCCAGTTCTGGTTATTGTAGTTTCCAATGACAAAGCTGTGTGCTGGACATGCAAAATAATGGAGAAAATGCAATTTTCTGTACATTGTAGAGTCTTCATTTTCCAAATTCACCTCCCCAAATTCAGAAATATCTCCAGTGACTGTGATGGCACTTGTCTTGATGAATTAACAATTTAACTATGATTTTCTCCCTAATTCCAGTTAATAGAATTGGATCTGCTGGAGGCAAGTTCATCAAATGTGGGATGCACAATGAATCCACTCTGGGCTCTGTCTCTGATTCACCACGTGCCATGAATCCAGCAATTCATCACTGCCTGAAGCTTTCCTGACTTCCCTGGCATTTGCAGGAGGTCACCCTGTGGAAGCAGGTATGAAGTGGGGCAGGGTGGGGGGACACCCAAAAAGCCCTGCAGGAATCTTGGGCACCACAGGGCTGGTGTAGAGTCAGTGCAAATCCTTGTGGGCACAAGAAGCACTGGGCTCATGGCACTGTGCACTTCAGAGGTCCTCATCACCTGTGTTGTCCCATTAGCTGGAAAATCCCAGTGCTCTGGCTTCAACTAAACAGATAATTGTGTGCCTTGGTGCCAGCCCTGCATCCCTGCATCCCTGGGGCAGCAGGACCACTGTCCTTGAGGGTGGGATCAGGGTGAGAGAGCTCCTCCAGCCCTGACTGCCACCAGGGTTTCTGTCTCCGGTCCCAGCTCCAATCCCACGCCCTGAATCCTGCACTGGGAATACACTTCTGCCTCTATGTGGCTGTGGCCATGAGTTTCCCATGCTTCAGAAAGTGCCATGAACCCACAATAAACAGCACAGCCCTTGCACTGCTGTCCCTGAGCTCCCCTGGTCCCCAGTGCAGCTGCTGCTTAAACACTTGGGAGAATATTTAGGATTTCTGGGCTGCAGAAGTGTCAGTGTGGAAAAGGCTGCACCAAAGCAGAGACACCAGCGGAAATAGATGGATTTAAAAATAGTGGAGACAGAGAGGGGCTGGCTGGGATTCAGGAGCTACAGAGAGCTGGGAGCACACAGATCCAATTAGAGTGCTGCAGGACTCGTTTAGACCCTGCTCCCACCCACACCAGCTCTGGGCACAGCTTCCCCTGCAGAGACTCCCCCGTGGCCCTGGCAGTGCTCCCCTTTTGGGGGTTCCCCAGGGAGCAGTGCCCAGCCAGGATCCCACCCAGCTCCACGACGTCCCCTCCGTGCATCCCTAAACTCAAACCTGCCCCAGGGAATCCAGGGAATCTCTCCCCAGGAGGGCAGGGACATTCCATCCTCCCGCTCTTGTCCCAGTGTCCCGGTCTCGCTGCTCCCCCCGCTGCCCGGCTCCGGCACCATCCCGGGCTGGCTCCAGCCTTCCCCAGCCACCAATCCCGGCAGGAGCAGCAGGAAAGGCTCGGTCTCCACCGCACAGCCCCGGGATGTGCCCCAGCAGTGCGTCCTGGCAGCCCCCCTCCGCCAGGGAGACGTGTCTCCCCTTCCACTTGCCCTGGGAATCAGGCTCCTCCAGGCCAGTCCTCCCTGCTGGAAGGAGAAAAGCAGAGCCAAGAGGAGTAACAAAGCTAGCAGGGTCAGGAGGGAAAAAGGGAAGGAAAGATGGATGTAGGAACCCCTGGCATTTTTGCCTGTTTGTTGTTTTTTCTTGTTTTGGGTTGGAAAGGACCTTAAAGATCACCCAATGCCACCCCCTGCCATGGACAGGAACACCTTCCACTATCCCAGGTTGCACCAAGCCCTGTCCAACCTGGCCTGGAAGGGGAACTTAACTTATTTCAGACTCTGCCAGATATCATTTGAACTGTGATTTATTAGATTTATCACTAGAAATAAGATGATAGTATAGATAACCCCAAACTGTGGGAGCATGGCATGGGTGCCCGAGCAGCATGCCAGGAGATTTCTTATGTCTTTCCAGGTTTCAGTTTCAAAGTTGCTATTCTGCCTGGGAGCAGAGAGAGGGAGTCCTTCTCCTTCTCTTTGAGGGACCTGCAGGCTCCTCTTCTCCTGAAGAGGGTTCCCCAGGCTGCCCAAATCCCAATTGCCATGAGGATTATGTGAACTGGTCTTCTCTTTCCCATGGCAGGAATCTTTCCTTGTCTCTCTCTTTCCAGGGAAGGAAAGAGAGACAAAGATCTACAGGAGAATCTTGGCAGAAAGACTGTGGGGATGGGAGTGACTCAGAGCAGTCTCATATAAAATCACAGAATCACAGTGGGACACAGAAGGGGACCTTAAAGCTAATCCTGGATGGGCAGGGACACCTTCCACTGTCCCTGGCTGCTCCAAGCCCTGTCCAGCCTGGCCTTGGACACTTCCAGGGATCC
>JAYDZK010000001.1:1295838-1309357 GCA_034509185.1 Euphonia xanthogaster
GACCAAGGTTTTTATCTTCCCCCCCCCCCCCCTTTTTTTTTTTTTCCTTTTTGAGAAAGAGAGAACTGTGAGCTCTGACCCACTGGCCTGGATCAGGAAGCTTTAAATACCTTTCAGTGTTCTCCAGTTCTGCTGCCAAGGCCGTGGCCTCCTTTGCAAGGGCCAAGTAAAAACTCAAAGTGGAGAAATTCTCAAAGAACTGTAAGACTGAAGAAGCTGCTCCTTTTCCAAAAAGGGTAACAAAGGTATCTTTATATATCCTGCTCAAACAACAGGAGCTGTGGGAAGAAGAGGGGAAGCATGGAAGCGGGAGTAGAACAAGAGATTCCAGTTATTAAGTAGGCTTTTATATATACATATATATATATATATATATATTTTAAATATATTTCATATATATATATATATTTATATACACTGATTTGAGGAAGGAAGAAAACGCAGCCCATGAGGGTGAGATCAAAACAGCAGCTGATGATGTCCAGACTCTTCAAACAGTCCCTGAAGAAGCTCCCTGAAATTCTGATGACAGCTCTTTTTTTGCACCTCAAATCTAAGATATAGGTGACAAGAAACCCCAGGTAGGTTTGGAGCATTTTAAAGGCGAAGAAACAATTTCTGAATGGGTTTTGTGGCCCATAGATAGCTACATGTCCCCAAAATCCTTGCTGAAAGGCTTGTGAGAGGTTGCTGTTCAAAGATGTGGCTTTTTCCTTGTTTCCAACTGCAAAAAATTTTTGGGCCTTAAAAACCCATGAAATCCATGAAAATCCTGCCCACTGCTACAATTCTGCTGGAGGCCACCCTGAAGGACAGGACCTGATCTTTAGTAGGAAGGGGTTGGATACTTGATGGGAATTGAAGCAATTTCAGCATTAAACTGGTGTTTGTACTACAACAACCTGTCCTAAGTATCATTCCAAGGAAAAAAATCCCTATAAACATTTGTTAGGTGCATGGCCTATTTTTTTTTTCCTTCTGTGCTTATAATCACATGAAGCAACCAGAGCTGCAATCTTTTTGATAAACATCAAATAAATTCTTTATCTTGCTCCTTTGAGCTCCAGCCTAATTCCTCTTCCATGAGGGCACTTGCAAGGACCTGTTTCCATCCCTCTCCATCTTTTAGGTGCTTCTGCATAACAAAAGTCAGGGCTCCTCTGACTCTCTCCAAACTTCTTTTTTTTTTTTTTTTTTTGCAGGAAGAATCAAGGAATTTCCACTCTTATTAAGTAAAATCTTATTTCAATGAGAAATACCAAGAAAATTCAGAACAAAAATATTTGTGAAGTGATAAATCTACCCCATGTATTAATAGGAGAGTGTGTGCCTGGGTCAATATGTATAAATTGTTCTGAACAGGGGTATAGGGCTCATTTGCAGGATAATATATTTTCATTTTTCAGAGTGTGAAAACAATGAAATAATCACCTTTTGCACTGTAAGCAAGCACTGTGGATTTTGTTTCAACTTCATGTTTTAGCACTTTGCCCTAAAATGTTTGGGAATACGTAGAAAGTGTACAAATCTGAAATTTTTTAACATTAAGGAGGCCTTTATATATTTTTATACATACATACACACACATATATATATATATGTATATATGTATATACATACATACACATATATATAAATAAAATGGAATATAAAGCAACTATAATTCCTATCTCCTCAAGAGTAATGATTTTCACAGTTTCAACTTCAATAGTAATGTATTTTTTCCAAGGTGTTCAGCAGTAAAGAAGAGCTCTTCTGCTCTGCTCTTCTGTCTTTGAGCTGTTTTTTTCTCTATCGTTTTTTGATTTATGTTTTGATTAGCTATCTAGTATTCCCCGACTACTCCTATTGATTCTTTCATGATTTGTTTTCTTTGTCTGTTGTTCACAAATAGCCTTTGTATTTTTCATTTTGCTTTTTCCCCCCCCTGCATCCAGCAGAATCTTTGCAGATATTGTGTCACAAACAGAGCTGGTAAAACATTCCTGCTTTGAGAAAGCTCAATTCCTACCCCACTAATTTAGGGCTGCAACTATTTCTGGGGGTGTTATCAGCCTGTGTGCTGAAGAACCTCTTTTCTGTGACTGCAAAGGCACCAACACTGATACAAACATGCAGAGATGATTTCCACACACGTTGAGTTGGTTTCATTGAAATTCTCCTCCCAAAAAATGTATCTCATTAAATTGGCCTGCTGATTATGACATTTAATTTTCAAAAACAGTCAGTGAGGAGTACATTCAACAACTTTATCTTTTTATAGCTCATTCAAGGAGGTATAATTCCTATTTCTTCAAGCCTGCAGGCAGGGTAAATGTTGGGGAACTTGGTCAATTTTTCCATAACTTGAAATAGTTTAAGGAAAGAAGAGTGTGAAAAGTTTTGGAGTCTGTGAAGCAATATTTCCTATCTAAAAAAGTTTTTTTGTTGTTTTTATTTTTGGTTTAGTTTGGGTTTTCATTTTTTGTTTGGTTTTGTATGTTTTTGTTTGCTTGTTTGTTTGTTTGTTTGTTTGTTTCTCCAGGGTTAAAACAGAACATGATTTTGGAAAGAAATGATGCTACTCACCACTAAAAAGCAAATCCCAGGACACTTGAGCAAGTCACATTGCCTCTGATACTTTGAGAGGAGGAAAGGAGGTAAAAATTGCAGATAGAGAGTTCCTATAGAAATGGATTTTGACTGCTGCTGTCAACTTGCTGATTTCTGTAGAAGGCTTTTCATCACTCTCCTCCTACTCCAATGTGGTTCATGGTGGCTGAGCAGGACAGAATTCAATCAGAAAAAAAGGAAATATAAGAAGCCTTCGGGCAGTATTTCACCTTGTTTCTGTTAGGATGCACCTGAAAATCTAGATTCTCAGGAAAAAAAACTCTAAACCCTTTCTAAAAAGGGGTTTAGAATTCTAAAAAATTCTAAACCTTTTCTAAACCTAAGCTCTTTCTTTAAAGTTTTATATAATAGAAGGGAAGGGACACAGTAATGCTGGTAAAAGAGCTGATCAGCCCTACCTCTTTCTCAGTTCTTGTCTGAGAGGAGTTTGAGATCTGGACCTTATCCTCTAAACCTTGGCTTTCCACATTTGAAATGAGGATTTAATGCCCGTGGAAGGTGTTAGGCTGATGGTCCAAGGAGCAGGGAAATAACCTCAAACAGTGCACGCATCACACCCTTCATAAAAATATCACAGCACGCTGTAAAATGAAATTAGACTCCTTGTTTTGCCCACAGATCAAATACACCACAAGGCAGAGGAATGCAGGGGATTTTTTTCTCCACTACCCTACAAAAAGAAGTTCAACACCAACTCCCAAGACTTCCTCAAAGGCGTGTGGCTAATCCCAGTTGGTCTCCAGTCCTCTTTAATAAGCCTGAAAAGAAATTATGTGGTCACAGCTAGTACAAGTTAAGCTGCTGTTTTCTGTGGTGTAACCATCCACGGGGAATTGGTTTGTACCAGTTTTTCCTCTCCAAGGTGAGGAATCATGAAATGGCAGCATAAAAACATGTGATTCAAAGGCTGATGGGTTTGAAGGGGTGACCTAAAAGGGGATAAGGCACCACCGTGGATAACCAGGAACTTAATCTCAAGAATCACAGCCACTTTGAGGAAAATATTTAGGCAATTGTAATTTTCTCCAGAATTTCAGTGACAGGAGAAGAACACTAACTCTGGCAAAAAAAAACAAAACCTTTTTTGGGGGGTTGTTCTTTAACCAGAACATTTCAAAGATAATGCACAACACTTCACTTTACACTGAAAACCAGAAAAGCCACTAGGATAAACAGGATTAAAGAAATGGATCCATCACATTTCAGAGGCTGTCACTATGGGGAAGGAATTGGTTACTCCTTAGCAACTGCCCATATTAAAACATTTATGCCAATAAAACATTTGCACTCCTATTTTTGTTTGTAGACTTTAAATGTATTTTTGTGCCTGCTGTGCTCTGGCAATCCCCTGCTAGGGAGGTAAAGAAGGCAGGAACTGTGGTCTAGCCGTAACCAGGAACTCTGCACACCGAAATCCCTGCCAACTCTCACCCCACATCTCACCCACCTTTTCTTGGAACCAGCTTTTATATCCTCAAATTCCTTGGACCTCAATCAGTCAGCCCACAGAGCGAGGCAGGGCATGGAAAGAGCAACCCTTGCTTTGGTCTGTGCTCTCCCCAGGGCAGAGAGACCAAAGTGGGTTTTGGTGGTGGGACCTGGCTTCGTGCTGAGCCCTCCTTGCAGCCCTTGGCTCCCGGCTCAGCTGGGGATGAGCAGGAAATCCACTGGGGGATTCCCCAGTTTTGGGAGCCACAACGTAAGAAATGTGTAAAGGTGGGAGAAAGAGTCCAAGGAAATGCCATGGGGATGGTGCAGGGTCTGGAGGGGAAGGATTGTGAAGGGTGGATGAAGGCACTTGGTGAATTCAGCCTGGAGAAGAGTGAGGGAGACCTCGCTGTGGTCTTCAACATCCTCATGAGGGGCAGGCACTGATCTCTGCTCTCTGGGACAGTGACAGCACCCAGGGAATGGCCTGAAGTTGTGTCAGGGCAGGGTCAGATTGGATTTAGGGAAAGGTTCTTCCCCCAGAGGTGCTGGGCACTGCCCAGGCTCCCCAGGGAATGGGCACGGCCCCACAGAGCTCCAGGAGCTCCCAGGGATGCCCAGGGTGGGATTTGGGGTGTCTGTGCAGGGACAGGGGTTGGACTTGACCATTCCCAGGACTGAGGGAGGAGAAATGCCAAATGTGCTCTGGCTCACATACAAAGCAGGTCAGGGAGCTGTGTGTCCCCACAATGTGCAGCTGCGTGAGGAAACACAGCTTTTCAGGATGGCCAATTATGTGTCTGAATGTCCATTTAAATTTCAGATCTCCAGGAGAACCATCCACCTCATCCCTGGCAAGCAGATCCAGGTTCCTCCAGTTTTCCAGCAGGATTTGCAGTGGGTGGTCACAGACTGGAGAGCTTGGCAGCTTTTTCAGTGCTGCTGTTTGCTGCAGGAACCACACATTTTTACCCTTGCATGGAATAATCACGTCCTGATGAAATCCGGGATTTGTGCAGCCAAGCTGACTTTGCAAGTGCCACCACCCTTTGCAGCTGCCCAGACACCAACCCTGCATTTCCTGATCCTCTTCCTCAGCTCTTCAAATCCTCCTTCCTAAACCAATCCTGAACCAGAAGAGCTGTCCTGGAGGACAGCTCCCAATCCATTTTTCCTGTACTGGGCAGCAGCTCCCAAACCAGGGTGCCCTTATCTCTGTACATCCCTGTGCCGAGGGTCCTTGGCTGCCCCAGCCTGCCCTGAGTGCCCCACCTTGCTGAGGCATGTGCAGCCCTCCCTCAGGGCACAGGGGAGGCCCAGTGCAGCCTTTCCCTTCTCCCACCACCCTGTCTTGGAGCGTGTGGGAAGCTCAGTGCTCCTGGGAGGTTGGGATGAGTCAGTGTTGGCACGTCCTGAGTCACTCCAGGGAGTTGCCAGAGAGGAGCAGGGGATGCCCAGCCTCATCTGGGGGTGAAAATATCCCAGGAAGTTCTGTCTGAAAGAAAATTCCCATTGAGAGGTCACCACCTTGTAGGGTTGCTTCCAGCAGGGCCGTCACCATGGACCACCTATGTCACTCCATGAGAAAAAGTTATTTCCTGGCCCTGCTTCCATGTGAATCCTTCCACATGGCCCACTCCTGGTTATTTGGGAGGGGTGCCACATCCCCAACCTGTGGCTGTCCTTGGAAACTTCCTGGGACATGCCAAGGGGTTCCTCTTGGCAGCTCCCTCAGAGCAAGTTTGTGGAACCAGGGCATCCAGCATGCCAGGGAGGCCATGGAGGGATACCAGGCAAGTTCTCAAAGCAGGGCTTTTGGGATGTCTTTTGAGTAGAATGAATTCCCAGTCGTCCCACTGATTGCAATTTTTATCCCTATTTTTGGGCTTCTTTGAGCTAGAGATGCTCCTGAACTCATGGAGGCTTTGGGAGTGAATGGGCTCAGGAGTCTATCCCTGGTGCTGAAAGCAGGTTTAAGATTTAAAGGGGAGAGTGGACACCCTTGCTGACACCCCCACAGGCACCTTGTCCTCTGTGCCTTGATGAGCCCCCAGAGAGCACCACAGGATGCTTCAAATACACACCCAGGCTCTAGATTTTTACCTCCATTTCCAGCTTGAATGGGATGAATTTCCAGGTCAAGAAGAACTGGAAGAACCACCCCAGGATTTTCTGTTCTCAGAGTCCCTGCCTTTAACATGAACTACATTTTCTGTGCTTGCTCAGGGCAGAGGCTGAGCAGGGAATGAGGCCAGAAAAACAGGGGGTCACGTCAGACTTTCTTTTTCTCTCCTCTTAACACTGAAATAAAAATACATCTCGAGCTTGTTTTGGGATTAACAAGAAAAAATTCCTCTTGATGGGAACCATCTGTGGCCGGGAGATGCCGGCTGCTCTCTGCTTCCCACCCTCACCCAGACGCTGTCATTCGGGGTGTGTTCCTCTCCCAAATATTATTCCTCTCATCCCTGTGCTGGTGGGAGGAATCCCAGCTATTTAAGGAGGCTTTTCTCCCAGCATTTCAAAGCAGCAGCAGCTGGTGACACCTCTGGAGGATAATATTTGCTCTCCTCATTACAGCCCCAGTGCCCAGCACAGCTTGCTGGTGGCTGCTGGGCTCGGAGGGGAGCCACTGCGAGTGGCTTGGGTGTGCCCTTTCCACCCCAGACATCACCTCGGGGTCAGAGCAAACACCTCGAGCCCTCTCTGGCCTGTCCCACGAAGCAGGAGGGGAAATCTGCCCTGAGGAGTGGAGGTTCCCTGGCTCAGCCTCTGCTGTGCTGCCAGAAATGAGGGCACTGGTGCTGCTGGTCCCTTCATGGCGTCCAAGGATGAGGACATTTCTGGGGCAGACCTCGGCCCCAGCTGAGTTTTTTGGGGTGGGAACTGGGTTGGGTTGGCAATGGGACGATGAAGAGGTGCATTTGCAGCATCAGAAACTCCAGAGAGATTTGGAGCAGAGAGAAGCCTCCAAGGCCAGGAAGAGGGGAAGAAGCTCAAGGTGAATCCAGCAGAACCCAGGGCAGGTCTGGCCCGGGAGGAAAGGCTGGAAGTGTTTCTCTGCTCTTTCCATGCAGCTGAAGAGGCTGCCTGGCTGAAATGTGTCCTCCTGGGATCAGCTCCTGGCAGGTTGAGCAGGAAGGTGGGAGCAAGACGAGCCCGACAGGTTCTGGGCTGTGAAACCTCCTGGATGGCAGCACATCTCTGGCCTGGGATCCAAGACCTGAAATGGACCCAAATGAGCATTTTGGGGGCTTTCCCAAACCTGGCTGGATGAAGGATTTTTGTGTGGGCCTTGACATCTTCAGAGTGCTCCAGGCCTGGCTTGGGAGGTGGTTTGGATTCATTTGGAGAAAGGAAGGCAGGACATCCAGGCCTTGCTTACCCTGCCCTCCTGCTTGTCCCTCAATGTGGGGACCCCCCAGTTCCTTTACTCTGCCAGGACTGAGCTCATCCTCACCTCTCCTCCATGGAGCCCAGCAGGAGCTGGTTGGAGTGAAGGATGCTGCTCCCCCCTTCCCCCTGGGGCTGGCACGAAGCACCACAGTGGCACTGGTGGATTTTGTCCTCCAGCAGATGAAGGCAGAATGCCTTCCATCTTTGAGGCTGGAAAAATCCCTTCCCCAGAGAGGGGCTTGGCCCTGCAGCTGGGGGTGCAGCCCACGCTCCCACCCCAGGAATGTGGGATGTTCTGGTGCTGCTTTGCCCGGCCCTGCTCTGACCACAGGCTGGGAACAGGCCTGGCTGCTCTCAGAATATTCCATGGATCTCTGAATCCATGGCTGTTGGAAGGTGCTCGCCCAAAGCTGCTGTTGTGCAAGGAGGACTCATCTTTCCAAGATCTTTCAACAAATCCCTCCTGGGCCAAGACACCCCAAAATGGCTTTTGCAGAGAAGGGTGTTTGTGTTACTGGTGCTTGGAAAGCTGAATGCAGGTGCTGTGCTTCACCCATCAAAAAGCAATTTACAGATTAAATTTGTAAAAATTTATATAAACTGCTGGAACAGCATCATATTGTAGAACAGCATATTGTAATGGGAAGAAAATTTGCTGTTTAAAAAAAAATGTTGTTTTATTAGAAATAGAGGGAAATGGATTCCCATAACATTTTTCAGACAGTGGGGTTTTGAACTCTGGGGGTTTCATTTCAGCAATGTTTGTGCACACATGCTCCATCTCAGGCAGGCTGAGCTGAGGCTGGGATGGGTTTTTCATCCCCTGTGATGGGGTAAAACCCCACTTCTCCATCCAAGAAAACTGTGAAGGAGAGGATCAGAAGACTGATGCTCCCCCTGACCTGGCTGAATAACAGGGGCTTTGTTCAGGGATCCAGGTCAGGGATTTTATTTTAGTACCTGCAGAGAAGCTATGAGAAGAATGCAGCAGGTTCCTCCCAGCCTGGAGAAGTGCAGAGATATCTCCAAAGGTGTTTAATATTAACTGGAGCAGGGCACATCCCTGAAGGGTTTGATTGTGAGCCTATCTGTGTTTGTATCCAAACATCACCTGCAAATCCGTGGCATGGCCAGACTGGAGAAGGTGAAAGTCCTCCTGGAGGGAGCTGGATCAGTAATGGATTTGTCAATAAAGATCATCCCATGCTGGCACCAGGAATGTGAACCATGAGCCCAGACCTTCCTGTGCAGGCACAGAACAAAGGCCTCAGCCAAAAGGCTCTGATGAATGTGTTGGTAAAGAGAAGAGAAGAGGGCTGGGTGGGCAGGGAGCAGAGGGAACAAAGCAGCCCTGTGTGCACGGGGCAGCCAGGGAGAGCGCTGGGATTGGCCTTCCAGGGTGGATGTGATGGCAGCTCCTCCAGCAAAACCCACTGGGATTTTGATGCAAGCAAGGTTTGGCCTCCACACTCATCCTCTCTGACTCTTCTGGTCAGATGTTATCAGAAGCATTTTTTGCTAAGGCTCCTTCTCACAGGGCAGGGAAGTCTTGCACCACATAATGACAAATACATTTCCATCCTAGCTGTGTCAGCTGCATTTGTTTATAAAGTGGACTGCACTAGAAAATGCTGTTAAGCAAAGTTTAATTTAAAACCAATTAATTCAGAGATGGCTTTACTTACATGCCCTGAAGTTCTCCCAATATATCTGGAATCATGGAATCATTAAGTCTGGAAAAGACCTCCAAGATACCAGGTTTAATCTTTGACCAAATCCCACCATGCCCCTAAACCATATTGTGAAGTACCACACCAACATGATTTTTACTATGGGTTTTAATTTTTTCCACAGGAGATTTGTGTTTATCCTAAGCTCAATACTGAGAGCAGGAGCTGGAGGTTATGGATGGCTTCATTCCTTCCAACTGTGTATTTAATGTGGGAAAAAATGCCAGCAAATAAAAGGTCGCCAGCTTGGGATACAGGACCAAGTCTTGTCACCAGCTCAGCTGGGGGACCCTCTGTGGCAGTGACTGTCCTTGTCAGGACACTGCCCAGATCCATGATTCTCCAGCCCTCTGAAGGGCTGTGGGGCCAGTCCTGGAGTTATTTGCCCAAGACAATGATGTAGGGGAACATCTTTTAGGGCTTCAGAGGGACAGGAGAGCACACAGGGTGCTCTTCATCCTGAGAAACATTGATGGAGACAGACATTCCTCACCTTGCCACTGGGTCTCCATCACCACAAAAACTGCTCCTGGCTCCTCCAGATCTCAATTTTATATTTATTGTATTTATTTCATATTTATTTACCTATTATGACTGAGCCACCCCTATTTCCTCCCCAACACTGCAAGAGTTCAGTGCAGTCATCAGGGGATGCTGAGGGTGTCAGGGACCTGATTTACCTGCTCCAATAATCCCTGCCACTGACTTTCCTCCTGTTTATGTACATCCCTCTTATCTTCTGGAAGGGGTTGCTGGTTAACTCCCCCAGAGCAGACACACACAGCTATTGTGCAAACAGCGTTTCCTGACTTGGTGGACAGAAGATATCTTCATTTCCCGTTGCTGGGTAACATCAAATATTCTTATTTTCACCCTCAGAGATCTCTTCAGGGCTCACCAGTTCACCATGGCTTCTGCTGCAGGGATGGAGAGCTTACAGAGGCTTGTTGGGGCAGCCTGAGGAGGCAAAGAAAAAAGTGAAAAAGAGAGGTTGAAATACAGAGGATGTAACAGGAAAATGGCTCTGCAAGCCCTCCCTGTAAATGCTATTATGGTAAAATAATTATGCCTGAGGGGACACTTACAATCAACACCCTCCTTGCACTTATTAGAGGCACAAAGGCCTTGCAGAAAGAGGTAGGAAAAAGGACCTTAATGAAAATAGTGGCAGCACAAACACAGGAAAGCGCCAAGCTCCCTCCTGTTTGCCCTGCATTCCCCAGGAGCTGCAGGGGCAGAACAATGGTGTGTCCCTCTGCACGCTTCCTTCCCCTGCCCAGGCTGCTCCGGGGCAGCCCCAGCCAGGATTTGCCTCCCAGGCTCCTCTGCACGGGCACAGACAGGGGCAGTGCTCCACTCCTGCCAGGCATCCCCCAGGAAATCCAGCCTGGCTTCCTGCAGCCTTTAGTTTCTCTGCAAAATTGAATGTTGGAATCTCCCAGCCAGGTGTGGCAGCACTGCTCTGCCAACTGAGCAGGGGTTCCTTGCTCTGCCCCAAAAAAGCCATGGGGAGCCTGCTGTGCTCTCACCAGACCCTGCCTTGTTTTGCCCAGGAGTGCAGCAGCAAATGCAGAGAAGGGAACATCCAGCATGCTCTGACATCTCTGAGAAGGCTCCAGGGAGAGCTCAGGGCCTGAAGGGGCTCCAGGAGAGCTGGAGAGGGACTGGGGACAAGGCATGGAGGGACAGGACCCAGGGAATGGCTCCCACTGCCAGAGGGCTGGGCTGGATGGGATATTGGGAAGGAATTCCTGGCTGGGAGGGTGGGCAGGCCCTGGCACAGGGTGCCCACAGCAGCTGGGGCTGCCCCTGGATCCCTGGAAGTGTCCAAGGCCAAGTCTGGGTCACCTGGACTGCTCAGGAAAATGTTTCTTCAGCAAAGACCTCCCCTCTGTGAGACTTGGAGGAGGAAAAGGGCTTTTTTCTGCCCACAGAGGTGATAGAACAGCACTTTTTCTTGGAGGAGGCTGGTGCTGAGTTTAAGGATTAATCAGCCCATTCCTCCTGTCTCACTCTTGTAGGAACCTGCAGCATCTCCCTCACCATCCATCCCAACCAAAGACCAGAGCAGTGGCTCCTCTGAGGATTTGCCTTGATGCCCTTTTGAGCTGCCAGCCTCCTATGTCCCTGCCAGGAAACAGAAATGTCCCTTCTGGAGGAGTTTTCCCTTCCATAAACATGAAACATAACACCTTCAGGATGTGGCGTGAAATTCCAAGACTCAGCCCTGGTTTAGAGCTGAGCCAGGTCCTAAAGAAGCAGCTTAAAGAGGGAATCACACACAGGGAGTGTCACCAGGAGTTGTCAGGAGGGCTTTACAGCTGCATCCTTTGGAAGTGAAGCTGGCTAGAAGTGTGAGGAATGAGCACAGCAGAAATCCCTCCCATGCCAAAGGGAGATACTTAAAGTAGCTTTGAGCATTCAGGGCTCTCAGCACGGGACAAGGAGCTTATAAATCTGAAACCAACCTTCCCTGCCCAAAATTGCATCTGTTTTCCTGGGGGCTTCATGGAAATTCATGGTCAATTTCCTTCAGTGGCTTTTCTTTGAAACTACATGTCCCTTAGCAGCCAAAGTGCTGCTTTCAGGGGGCAAAGGTGGTCCCTCTGCCCATCTTTGCTGTCCTCACAGCTGCTTGGAGTGGCTGGAGAACAAATCCTTCCCCAGCCCTGCATCCTGGCAGGATCCTGTGTCGGATTCAACCGGCCAAGTCACAGAAATATTCTGAAAATGTGCAAACTCTGTATCTTTTCGGAGGCGTTTTCCTCAGCAAATGGATGCTGTAAGGAACTGACTGGCTGGTGCTGGGAGCATCTGCAGGATTTCTGGAACCTCAGGAGTTTGAAGAGTATTTCCTCTTGGTGCCAGAAAAAAAAGATTTTCCCCTTGATCTTACAAAAGGCTGAACTCTTTCTGCTGAAGTTAAAAGGCAATCCTTAGGCACAAAACCAAGGATGTTTAAAGTTTGGCAAAGGCACCAGACTTTGTTATGTGCCTTGGAATATCTGCATCTGTCCCGTCCCCTCCTGCACATCCACCCCCCAAGCCTGCAGGAAAACACAGCCTAAAGCTCTGTTGTGGACCCACAACCAGGCAGCAAATAAAATGCTCCCACAGGAGAGATTTTCATTAAGGTAATCACAGCTCTCAGGCTTTGTGATTCTGAAATGTCTCCTGTCAGCAGTGCTGGAAGGAGAAGCACTTGGCAAAGGGCTGCCAGGACAGCTGCCTGTACCTCAGCCCCACAGCTCCTCTGCTGTGCTGCTCCTTGCTTGGATCAGACTCTAAATTCTGATTTTTCACCTCCAGTCTTTCCCTACTGTTGGGTGCAGCAGGATTATTTCTGCTTCTCCAAGGAAAAGAGCCAGTTGCCAGCAACCTCTCAGCTTAGTCTGCCTCAGTAAAGAGGAGTCTGGCATTTGGCTCGTGCTTGCTTGTTATTTTGACAGCACATCCCTTCCTTTTGCTCTGCTTGGATCAGTCTCTACTTCAGGGCTGGGCCAAAGAAGTGGGAAATGGCCAATTTACAGGGGGAAAAAAAATGAATCCATCGCTCTCAGCCAAGTGTTTTGTCACCTTGCATGAAGAAGGGCAAAGGATTCACAGCCAGGACACAGCTGAGTTTTGGCCACAGTGCTGGGCAGGCCTGGGCATCCTTCTCACCCCAAATAATGTGTGCTGCTGCAGTGTGAGGAAAACAAGTCCCGGGCATGGTGGAGATCCAACAAAGCACCCATCCTTCCCAAAATGCTACAGCAGAGTGGCCTCAGTGTGGCGATCAGGTCCACCTGCACACTTGGGAGTTCAGGATTTAAGTAGGACCAGGTGCAGGTGATAAAGGGGGTAGAAAAATGAAGGGCAAGTTGGAAAGGTGGGGAGAAATCAGGAGGCTGCAAAGCCCGGACCAGCACCTGACCCTTTTTATCCACCTCTCTCCACACATAACATCCCTCCTACCCCGAGCTGTGCCTGCCCCATCCCTGGAAGTGTCCAACGCCACGCTGGACGGGCTTGGAACAACCTGAGACAGTGGAAAGGGGGTTTGGAATGCGATGCTCCTTAAGTTCCCTTCCACCCCAACCCATTCCGTGATTCCCGGGTGCTCGCTGCGCTTTAGGGGCTCAGCATTCCCAAATCCCCCGGCACAGCGCCAAGCACTCCCCAGCCCAGGGGTGCCCCAACCCTTCCATTGTCCCCCAAAATCGGAACCCTTGCGGGGTTCGCTCGCAGCCCAAAATAGAACTCCTCGCGGCTGGGTGCAGCTTCCCCTTCTCCTTCTCCTCCTCCTCCTGCTGCTGCTGCCGCCGTCCCTGCGCTCCTCCCGCGCCGCCCGGGGCGGAGATCGGAAGAGC
>JAYDZK010000001.1:1309371-1324623 GCA_034509185.1 Euphonia xanthogaster
TCCCGAGCCGAGCCGAGCCGGGCTGCGGGGCCGGGGCCGTGCCAGCGCCCTCCCTGCGCCCTTCCCTGCCGGCCCTGGCACTGCCCTGCCGCCGGGGCCGGGCTGCCCTTCCGCGGGGCTCGGCAACCTGGCGCATTTCCCGGCGGCTGCAGGTAAAGGGGAGTGGGAGGGCTGGGCTGGGGGCTTCCCGCATCCCCCGGGCTGCGGGGTGATGCTGCGCTGCTGCGGGTGGGACAGCGGCGCCGGCTGGGTTTCACTTCCAGGAGGTGCCGCGGTGTCCGAAGCCGCGTTGCTTTGCCCCCAAAGGTGTTTCTTTTGCCCCCAAAGGTGTTTCCTTGCCCTGTGTGCCCCCTCCCCACGGGGGGGGGATTCACCTGGCCGCCAGCATCCCGAGCCAAGTTGGGGATGTCAGCCGGTGCTTCCTGTGCTGGGGGACGTGGGTGGGCACCCACCCGGGGAGAGGTCCCGGGGAGCCCCCTCCGGTCCCCGAGACCCCCGAAGTGTCCGGGTGTGGATCCGGACAGCGCTGTTCCCCTTCGGGCTCTGATTGTTTCACGGGGAACGCTTCGTTTGGATAGAAAATGATGGCATCTGCAGTGTCCCGCCGTTCCAGGGCTTCACACCGCTGTTGTCCGGAGCTGTAAAATCCTGAGGCAGCAGAATCCCAAGGGGGATTTATTTATTTATTGTTGCCGGTCCAGCTGGAGGAGCGCTCAGTGCCCATCCAGCTCCCTGAGGATGCTCCTGGATGGCTCCTGGCGACATTCCCCGGCAGGAGAGCCTCTGTTAAAGACCCCAAATGTCCAGCGAGCACTGAGCAGGGAAGGTGAAAAAAGGTGAATATAAGAGTGTGTCACTTTCTCTTGATGCTTGGCAAAGAAACTAATTCAAAAAAAGAGTAATTGAGGGAAAATAGAGGGGGAAAACCGTCTCGTTGCTGTTTTATTGAAACCCTCACCCACGTCCTGTCTGTACCCCGCCCGGAAAACTGGGCATGGAGGAGTTGCAGTCGGCATGTGAGCCTTGCTCTGGAAAAGGGCTGCTGGAGCAATTCCTGGTGTGGAAGCTGTGAAATTTCACCCCTGGCGAGATGGAAATGGGGATTCTCCAGCCAGGAAAAACCTGGCTGTGTGGAACTGGCCGTGCTTTGGGATTTTAGGGCTGGGTCCTTACAGCCGCTCTTGTTGTGCGTAATCGTGTTGGCTTAAGGGTTATTTTGGGGCTGGAGAGGGATTAGGGATAGATGTGAAGAACAGGCAGAGCCATGCTGCATGTGAAACTTAAAAAATCATGAATGTTGGTTCTCTTTGCTGGCTCTTTGTCCTGGTGGGAAGGAGCCCATACAGATTTTTCACCATTAGAAAGTTACATTGTACACGGAGAACGATAAATCCAGGGTGCTGGAGTCTCCTCAGGATGCTCCAGCTGCCAGGAAATTTAGATTGCTGCTGATTAGCAAGTACAAGTCAGAGTGGTGCTGCTTCTTGAAGAGCTTTTTTGGGGTTTGGATCACCCAGCCCCATGCAGGATAACAGCCTTCTCCCTTCTTTCCCCCTTACAAATTGGCAGCTTGCACTTGGCAGGTGTGGCCGGGGAAAAGCTGAGGTAAATGGATTTCCTGCATGTCCATTTTCCTCATCAGATTGCTATGGAAAATGGGCCATTAATTCATTAGCCAGCCTTTATCCACCTGAGCAGTGATGCATCCTGACTCCTTAAAGCCTGTTATTTTAACATATCCTCCTGTGCCAAGCTTCGAAACGTCTTCACGCTGCTAGCCCAGCAATGTGGAGCTGCAGAATATTTCTCTGTGATTTAGGAGGTGCTTTTTCAGAGGCAAACACAAGCTCTGCTTTGATGGCAGAGTTAATTTTAGAGTGGGTGTCTCTGTCAAGCTGTACTTTTTTTACTAAGCGAGCGTGTTCTGCTCGTTACACTTTTCCCTCCAATGAATTCAGCAAAGCACGACTGGTGCTTGTCTTGGAAGGAAAATGAGTCTTGGTCACATCAATTGATTTGGCATCACGTTGTAGATTCAGAAACTGCTGGCTCAGAATGAATGATAAAGGGTTTGGTTTTTAGCAAGGCAATAAATTGCTTGATAAACCAGGAAGGTTATAAGGAGACACAGAACCAGCTGTGAAGGGACAGCCCTTTGTTGTACTTTTACCCATTAACTGCCTACCCAGGTGTATTTGATCTCGAGGAACTGCCTTAAAATCACCGTGCCAAAATCAGTATATTCAGGAGTGTTTTTTGTGGGTTTTTAACATGTGGGTTGGAGTAACTCACAGGTGCAAGGGCTGTTGTAGTTGGAGGTTAAAGATGCAGGGAGCAGGTGGCTCCTTCAGCCTGATTTGTGTTAGAGGCACTTTGATGCTCACAGGTGGTGGAAGTTAGGTCTGGGTGCCCTTTAACCAGACACACCTGGGGGGAATATTGTCCTTTGACTTGCTCTGTGAGTCTTCCTGAGGGTGAAGATAAAAGGCAATGGTTGTACCTTTGAAATACTCCTGGTGCAGCTCTGGGCTTGTATGGGAAGGTGGGGCTGGACCTGGAGGGGCACTTAGGGCTCCTCCTGAGAGCAGCTTTCCTACAAACACAGTGGGGTAGGAACATGCTTTCCTTGGAGTCTGCAATGCTGGATTTCATCTCCTGTTTCTTGAGATGAAGCACCCACAGAGGCTGTGCTCCTGTTCCTGAGATGCTTTGCACCTTCATGCTGATATTTGTGGGATGGTTTGGGTTGGAAGGGACCTTAAAGCTCCTCCAGTTCCACCCTCTGAGATGAAGAGATGGGATCCACCTGGCAGCCACTTTGCTTCATTAGGCTGCAGCCGCTGCTGATTAGGCTCTGTGAGCTCAGATAGAAGTATTTGAGTCTTGTCCTGAACCCCAGCCAGTGCTGCTGCTGGGAGGAGGCTGTGGCTTCTGCTGGAGCTGCTGCGGGTGAGTGCTGTCTCACTTTATTTATTGCAGGGTGTTTCAGGGCTCCCCAAAATCCCCTTCTGGGCTGAGTGTGAGCTGAGCAGCCCCCTGTGCTCAGGAGAGGGCAGTGTCACACCAAGGAGCCCGTTCTTTGTCCGTGCTGAGGAGCACACAGAGCTGCTGCCTCCTCCAGAGTTGTTCTGCACCAAGGGTGGGTTTAGGAGCCAGGCACCTCATCCCTCTCCCTTCTTCCCACACCAAATATTCCCTTCCAGCTCTGCTCTCGGTGCCTAACAGCCCCTTGCAGGAACATTCTGAGCATGATGCTGGGAAAAGGGATTTGAAAGACTTTATGGCAGTTGCTTTTGCCTGCCAGCCACTCTATAAACAGTGATTAGATACAGCTACTTTAATGCATGTCTTGACTTTAAAAAAAAAAAAAAAATTGCTGCACATTGGTGTTTGGCTTTGCTGCTTTTTCCTCTTTAGCAAACCACTGTGTTCTCCCCACTTCCTCCAGAAGTACCCACAGATACTGGCAGGACAACTGCCTGAATATTTGGTGCAATCGTCTGTCATTGCTCAATAGCCTGACAAACAACAACAAAAAAAAGGTTTTATTTTTTATATGCAATTAAATATTTGCAGAAGATTTCTGCCAAGGAGTGGTTTCAAGGTACAGAGTGTTCCCCTGAGGGGTGTTCAAACAAGGAGCTTCTGGGGTGGCAGCTGGGAAGTTTTTTGTGCCTGTGCCTCAATGCATTCCAGGTTTCCACATTTGGAATTCCTCTCAGATTGGGATTGAGCTCTGTATTTTAATTTTTTTTTTCTTCTCCTGGTCCTTGGGCAGGATTGGTCCTGATGATGAAAAACAAAAATGAAAATGTTTCATTTTTGGACTATTTTTTGTGGGTGTGACTCTTGATCTGGTTTTATTTCTTTTTTTTCTCCCTGCTGGATGAAGGATGAACTGGGGATACGAGAGGGGGAAACTGCACCTTTCCTGGGGTGCTGCACAGGTCTGGGCACCAGCTCTGTCCCCATCTGTGCAGAGCCCTGCTGGTGGTTAATCTCTTCCTTGGAAAGAGCCTGGACTGGTTTTAGTGTAATTCCTTAGTCACAACAGACCTGAACCCTCCTGCCCTCCCTGCATCTCCCTCTGTGTTGGAGCCACGCTTTACACGAGGAGCTGGGGGTCCAGGCTGCTGGATCCTGCAGGTGATGGACTGTAAGTTTATTCTCTTCTTGGCTGGGAATGCTCAGAAGAATCAGTTTCACTTTCAGAGTTTTACCCCGTGGTGCTGTGCCAAAGCAGCTTTTTATCTCCCACTTTCCCCCTTGGATGCCAGCTTGCCTTCAGTTTTTTATTTATTTATTTTAAATCCTGCTGCTTCTCTTAAAGTGCTGCTGCAGCTTGTAAAACCTCTTCATAAATGTCTAGCCCCTGTGTTTTGCTTCCCTTTCCTCCTCGCTGAGGTGAAATGAAACTCGTCCCTCCCCCAGCCCGAGGTGAAATGCACAGAGCAGAAATATTCTGGTCCCTGGCTGTTTTTAGCTGTGCTGAGTTTCAGGCTCACGTTTGCCCAGGGAAAGCAGCCTGTATGTGACTGAAATAGTCCAAGGTGAAACCCAGAGTTTCCTCTCATAGGTATTTTTGGGTGTAGCCTTTAAAAAGATGTAATGGACTGGTTGTACCTTCCAACCTCCACGCGTTCTCCTGAGCCACTCTAGGAGATTATATTTGGGCCACTTAGCTGATATTGATGAATCTCTTGAGCTGACAGTCACCTAATCATAAATCAAGTCTAAAATCAAGTCAGTGTTCTGCAGAATTGCAGCAAAACAAAATGCATTCAATTTCCTGGCTTGGAGTGGTTGGGAATTGGCACCTGACGGTGCCAGGGGATGCTCAGGGTGTTCCACAAGATTCTTGGGAAGCAGGGCTAATCCTGAGCAGGGCACTTAAAGGCTTGGAGAGGATTTGAGGCTCAAGTCTGGCTTGCTGTGCTGTGAAATTGCCCTGGACCTTGCCAGGAGGGAGGGACGTGGCCCTTGCAGGGTGTCCCTGGGTGTGAGCCCATTTCAGCCCCGTGTGCTGCCTGCAGGGTTCTTGTCCGAGTGAAACCTTGGGGAATGGGGATAAAACTGGGATCTGTATCCCCAGTGCTTCCCCAAGGGGCAGGATAGAGCTGGGGGCTTCCCAGGGTACAGCTTAAACCCAGTCCCTGGGATGGATAGAGCGGGTTTAGCTTTATTTAGAGGGATTTGCCTCTGTGCTGGGGGTACTCTGTGATCTTTGGGTGGATTTTGTTGTCTGGATTGGTGTTTTTTTTTGTTGTTTTTTTTTTTTTTTTTTTTTTTTTGCCAAGTGGTAATTAATGCTTTCCTTGGGATTAAAATATTTCCTGCATGTCCCAGCTGTTAGGGCAAGGGGTTGGATGACTCTTTCCTACACTTTCTCAGAGGAAAAAAAAAAAAAAAAGGCTCTTTGGGAGAAGGTGGGAAGTTTATGTTCAAATCCATGGTGTCTCTCTCTTCCCAACTACTTTGAGCAACCTGGGCTAGTGGAAGGTGTCCCTGCCCATGGAAAAAGAGGATTTTTAAGACCCCTTCCAACCCAAACCTTTCTGGGATGATTCTGTAATTCTCCTTTCTTGCATGACTAAAGCAAGATTCAGCTCCATAAAGCAATTCCTAAAGGCTGTCAGGTAGGTGATGGTTTTTAGGCATTTTCCTGATCAAGCAGTGATTTTTTTGCAGATATTGTGGGAATTGTGGTGTCTATCTGCCTACTAATTACTCAGGAATCTTGTCAGTGAGACTTCAGGCTGTCAGTCAGTCCTGTTGTGGTTTGAAACCCAGCAGAGAGGCAGCTCCTGGGTCCTGTTTTGGGTGTCCAGGCGCGATTTGCTCTGTTTCTCTCAGGCTTTTTGGGCTGGGATTTCTCCATCCATGGTTGATCTTCGAGATCTGCACAGCAGTAGTGCCTGAACAGTCCTTGAGATCTGTGCATTTGGGGGATTTGGGAGCCCTGGGATTCATCGAGCCAAGAGGTGAGGTGAGACCTTCTCAAACACCTATTTTTAGACGTGTTCCTGTTCACATGCAAATTACACTCATCATCAAGGATTGCTCTGCACTTGGGACATTGGATTTGTAATCCCTGTTTTCCAGCTCTTAGATACCAAAATGCCTGCCAAAAATACAGATCTTGCTGTCTCCCTTCTCCCTGTGCCCTGCAGCTGGGGACTGGGAGTTCCCACCCCACTTGCTGTGCTGCATTTGGTGCTCTGTGAATACAGAGTGGTGGCAGGCTCTCATTTTCGGGGTGATTTCCCCTCCCTGCATGGGCTTTGGCATCAGTCGGTGGTGGCTGACAGCTTGCAAGATCATCTCCTGCTTTCCTGCTCCTGCCTGGATCCTGGAGGCAGGATCTGCTTTCAGAATGAAGCAGCTCAGCTCCTCTTGAGCTGGGAGTTAATCACCCGAAGGCAGAGTGCTTGCAGCCCTCGTTAAAAGGCTGATTTCAAGTGCAGGGTTGCCAGCTCGGCTGGAGATGCTTTCCCTTATCACAGCTGTTCCCTAATCTGTGCCCTCTGCGTGGGGATGTGTTTGTTTTGGGGTGTTTTTTTTGATTTCGATCTCCAGGCTCCTGCTCTGGGAGAGCTGTGTACTGAAGGAATGTGCTGTGAGGCAGCTGTGGATGTTCAGATGCTGATGTGGTGGGAGCACACCGGCTCTGGTGTGCCTGAAGGGGCAGGGAGAGCCCTTTGTGCCTCACAAGGTCACCGGGCTGTTCCCCAAACACAAACCCTGCCAGGGCTCCTGGGACACTTCTGCTCTGCCAAGAGAAATAAAGCTGCTTGTGGGATTAGAGGGATGGAGCCGTGTGGGAGGGGATTGTCCTTCCCTGGCTGTGTACCTGGGCAGGTTTCAGCTCCAAGCCTTGTCCTGGCCTTTGCTGAGCCTCGGGAGCTGCACAGGATCGTTCTGTGAAGGGAATCTCTGCCTTAGTGATGCTGGTGCCCTGCCCAGTGTCACCTGGGGCAGGGGGATGGCTCCTTTGGATGCTCCCTGCTGGTGAGAGGTGTCAGGAGGAAGGCTGGCTTGCTCATGGCAAGATTGGGTTGGACCAGGGAGCTCCTGCTGGGCTGGAAACCCCTCCTGGAGCTGATGTGATGACCACCCCAGTGTTAGGGTGGGAATGTGGCTCAGGAGGGAAGCCTGGGGGCTTGTTGGGAAGCTCTAACCTGGTGTCCAGGCTTTCAGAGGTGCCCTCTAATGAGCAGGTACAGATCCACTTCTAGCAGCACAATAAGCTTAAATTTTTGAGTCCTCTATGTTTCTGAAAGGCTCAGCTCGCTCTGTTGAACCCCTTCTGTCGTGAGAGTCCTCAAATCCAAATTTCTGGGGTAATTGGTTATATTGAGCTGTATTGGACCCCTGAGGAAATCACTTTGCTCTCTTGGCTTCTTCTCTCCCAGCTCAGGGGAAATAATGGCTTTTTCTTTATTTCCCTGAGCTTTGCAGCTCATCTGCAGGGTTCCCTGGAGGGACAGATCCCAAGGACTGGCTTGAAGCCTGCTCTGCTGCTCTCCTGGAGCAGTTCTGGGGCTGGATGTGGAGCTGTGGGGGGAACACAAGCTGAGGAACGAGGGCAGCTGAGGCCAAAGGAGTCAAAAACCCCAACGTGGCTGCTCCAGTTTCTGCACCTTCCCAGGCATTTTGTGCCTCCCCTTATCTGGGCTGATATTTGCAGTGCTGATAAGAGAGGGTCTGTAACAAGTGTGCTGTGCCACAGATAAAACCTGCAGTGCCCAAGAGCTGTTCCAGCCCGGCCTTATCAGCACAATTAAACCTGGATATCAGCAGGGCTTCAGGGATGAGGCTGCCCTGGCTCCCTCAGTGCACAACATCCAAGCAGCAACTGTGCTGGGACTGCTGCTGCTCTGTAAGTGCCCCTCCAATGTGCTTTCCTTTTCCTTCCTTTTCCTTCCTTTTCCTTCCTTTTCCTTCCTTTTCCTTCCTTTTCCTTCCTTTTCCTTCCTTTCCTCCCCTTTTCCCACTTTCCTTTTATTCACCTTTTCCCTTTATTTCAATTTTTCCTTTCCCCTCTTTCCTCTTTTTCCACCTCCCCTCTTTCCCGCTTTTTGCTTTCTTTTGTCCTTCTCCCCCTTCTCCCTTTTTTCTGTTTCTTTCTTTTTCCTCTTTTTCCCCTTTTTCTCCCTCTTTCTCCCTTTTAATATTTTTCCTTTTCTTCCCTTTTCCCTACTCCCCTTTCCCTTCTTTTTGTCTTTTGCCCTTTTTTCTGTGTTTTTCCTTTTTCCTCTTCCCCCCTTTTTTTCCCCCATTTCCCCCTTTTTTCCATTTCCCCTTTTTCTCCCTTGTTTCTCTTTTTCCTGGTTTTTTTTCATTTTTTGTCTTTCCCCCTTTTATTCCCTCCCCCCTTTTTTCCTCTTTTTGCCTTTTCTCCCCATTTTTTTCTTTTTCCCTTTTTTCCTTCACACCCTTTCTTTGTCCTTATTTCCTTTTTTCCCTTATTTCCTTTTTTTCCTTCTCCCCCTCCTTTTCTCCCCCTTTTTTCCCATTTTCCCCTCTTTCCCTACCTTTTCCCTCCTTGTTCCCCCTCACTCCAAATCCTTATCCCTGGAAGTGTCCAAGGCCAGGCTGGATGGGTCTTGGAGCTACCTGGGATAGTGGAAAATCCCAAACCATTCCATAATTCCATGTTCTCCCTATTTACCTGCAATTAAAAAAAGGGATTTATGGATACTAATCCAAATTCCAGAAGAGGTGGGAATGTCACATCCTTAAAAATCTCCTTCCAAACCTCTCCACAGCCTAAAAAGAAACTTATCTTTCTCTCCATCTATTTTTTCCGGAGGAAATCCTGGTTTGTGGCTCGGGAGCCGGGAGCAGGAAGTTAATTTATAGCAGCGAAACCATAAATCCTTGAATTTTACAGGAAAACCTCCCAGTTTGGCACCTGATCCATTTTTCCAGGAGCTTGGATGATGGATATTAAAATGTGGGTGTGGCTCATTCCCATCCTGATTCCAGGGGGAATTCCGGCTGTGGCTTGAAGCTCTTTTGCTCTTCCTGTTCCCAAATGCCTTCGGTGGCTTCTCAATTCCTTGGAAATTTGCTGAAAATATGGAAAAAGCATTAAAAAAGGCCAGAAAATCCCTCAGGAAGATGGATGAGCTATTGGTGGGGGGAGTTGGGATGGATTAATGATCATTAATGATGATTAGTGACCATTAATGACCTGTAATGATCATTAACGACCGTGAACAACCATTGATCATGATTGGTGCCCATTAATCACCATTAATGATGATTGGTGACCTCTAATGATCTTTAATGACGATTAATGATGATTTGTGACAATTAATGACCATTAATAACAATTAGTGACCCTTTATGACCTTTAATGACCATTAATGAAAAATTCATGGTGATTGGTGACCATTAATGCCAATTAGTGACCCTTAATGACCTTTAATGATCATTAATGACCATTAATGATGATTGATGACTTTTAATGATCAGTAACAACCATTAACGATCTTTGGTGATGATTGGTGACCATTAATGACCATTGATGATGACCGGTAACCATTAGTGACCACTAATGACCATTAATCACCATTAATGACCATTAATCACCATTAGTGATCATCAGTGACAATTAACAGCCCTTAATGACCTTCAAAGTCCATCCCGATCCAACCCAATCCCTGATTCCCACCTATCCCTGCAGCCTGAAACTTCCGGATGTCCTGGGGAGGGCATCCAGCACCCACCTGGATCAGAACCTGTTCCGCTTCCGGAGCACCCACCTGGAGCAGATCCTCAAGGTGGCCCTGAGGCTCAAGCACGAGAATTCCAGCCTTTCCCAAATCCTGGATCAGGCGGAGGATTGGCTTTGCCGGCTCCGGGCCATGGCGGAGGAGGTGACTCTTCCTGGTTTTCCCATCGTGGTTTTGGTGGGAAGTAGGGGTGATGTTCCATCCCAGCTCTGAAATCCATGGATTCTCCCGTGGTGCCAGGTTTGGCTCCCATGGTTGAGGTTGGTTTTGCTCATGGATGGGTTGAGGTCAGCTCATGGATAGGGAGCAGCCCTGGGAGAAGGACTTGGAATGTTGGTGGGTGGGAAACTCTATGTGCTCCGGCTGATTACACAGCAGGAAAAGGGGGAATTCTTCTCCTCTGCCTTGGAGCCAGGCTGGTAGAGCTGGGAATATTCCCCTGGAGAAGGGAAAAATCCAAGAAAACCTCACAGCACATTCCAGAGCCTGGAGGGGCTCCAGGAGAGCTGGAGAGGGACTGGGGACAAGGGACAGAGGGACAGGAGCCAGGGAATGGCTTCCTACTGCCAGAGGGCAGGGCTCGATGGGATCTTGGGAATTAGGAATTGTTCCCTGGTAGGGTGGGCAGGCCCTGGTACAGGGTACCCAGAGCAGCTGGGGCTGTTCCTGGATCCCTGGCAGTGCCCAAGGACAGACTGGATGGGGCTTGGAGCACCCTGGGATAGTGGACAGGGTCTCTGCCCATGGCAGGGGGTTTGGAACTAGATGACTTTTCTGTACCTTCAGCCCAAATCATTCCAGGATTCTATCTTTTAGCACCTGCAGAAGCAATTGGAAATAAGCTCCCAACTTCACAACATAAACAGGCAATACTCATGTTTGCCAATATGCAGGAAAAAGACAGGAACAAAACAGCTGTCTCCTAATTTTTGGTTTTACAAGAACTTGTCATTTCCACATACATATTGGTACAGAATTGCAAACACTTCCACAAACACTTCATGAGTTCTTCTCCCTTCCCTTTTCCAGTTCAAGCCAGCTGTTTCTCATTCCCATAGATTGTTGTGCTAAATTCATTATCAAAGCAAGAAAACAAATGATTTGCAACCCGTTGCAGAAAAGCAGGAGTGGCATTTTCCCCAAACGACTCATGTTAATGAAAGCCATTTCACACAACATAGAAAAAAAAGGAGCTAAATACCAAACACTTGGAGTGTCTAGTGAAGACAGGTGTACGCAGCTGGCTTCCTTGAGAAGTTCCCCTTCGTTAAGTAGAACAAAGCTCAAAAACAAAGAATAATCCAAATGACTTGAATTTAGGCAGGACTATATGGACGTAAGAAAAATGTGAATACCAAGCTCTTGTCCAGCTCTGTGTTCACACTCACCTGTGGGATGGGAAGTCACCTGCAGCACTTGATACTCAAACATGCAGCCAAAATCCTGCCTTAGCACATGGAGAAAAGGCCAGACTTCATGTAGCTTTGATTAAATCATCTTAATCCCTTCAATGAAAACTTTCTACTGCTGGCACAGGTCACTTTAACCACACAAATTACTCCACCAGCCAGCCTAAGCTTTTCCACCAGCTCCTGGGAAGAATTAAATAAACCCATGGTGCTCAAACCATCCCAGTGTTTATTTAAGAGCCTGAGCAAACAAACCAAATGTGAAAGTCATCCAGTAACTCAACAGCTCCAGACCCCAGGAGATGAGAAGATGGAGGGACTTTCATATGCCAGAGTGTGTTTGTCAGCCTCACTGGGACCAGACTAAATCCCTTAGAAAATGGTGTGGGTTTAGGCACTACAGACTGCTCTGCCTTTATTAAATGCATCTGCACAATAAATTTTACAATCCAGATCAGGTTTTTCCTAACCCACCAACAAATATTCTTGGCTATTAAAACACCAAGCCTTGATTCCTTAGCAGGGCAGAAGATGCAGCAAGAAAAGTTGGTTTTGGAAAAAAAATAAATCCTTCTACAAAATAAAAAAGGCTGGGAGGGCTGGGAATGTTCCCCTGGAGAAGGGAAGGCTCCAGGCAGAGCTCAGAGCCCCTGGCAGGGCCTGGAGGGGCTCCAGGAGAGCTGGAGAGGGACTGGGGACAAGGGACAGAGGGACAGGAGCCAGGGAATGGTTCCCACTGCCAGAGGGCAGGGATAGATGGGATCTTGGGAATTAGGAACTGTTCCCTGGGAGGGTGGGCAGCCCCTGGCACAGGTGCCCAGAGCAGCTGTGGCTGCCCCTGCATCCCTGGCAGTGCCCAAGGACAGCCTGGATGGGGCTCGGAGCAGCCTGGGACAGTGGGAGGTGTCCCTGCCATGGCAGGGGTGTAATGGGATGGGCTTTTTTAAGGACCCTTCAACCTACAACATCCTGTGATTCTATGACTTTTTAAACACACTTTAATCTAGCAAAGACGATATGCAACCATTTTATTTTGGGAACAAACTTTGAAAATATAGAAACAATACACTCAGTGACACATTACACAAAATTTGTGGTTTGTGTCAGTGCTTCCTTAGCAACAGTCTCGCTACAGTATCTTTATAATCCAAGCCCTGTTAGCATTTCTTTCTAGGATAAGTAGCTCTGGAGTGTTTGTCTGTGATTCACTCTTGGTTCAGGGAAGGTCACACTGCAGCCTCCCAACTCCTCAGCTGCAGAGACAGATGTTCTTGCATGGTGGGGGGAAAGATGGGGGCGTTATCTTTTCTTCTAGTGAGGCAGTGTCTGACATGGAGATCTCTTGATAATCACTACAAAGAAACTCTTCCTTCAAAAAAATGAAAAACACAAACCAACAAATGCAACAGGCAAATAGGCCAACCAAAAAACTACCACAATTGTGGACATCCAACCCAGCCAGCAGAGAACTAAACTCCCTGAGGGAAGGTGTAGCTGTAAAAATCATTGCTTACATCCCTAGCCCAGCCATATGCACCTCTCCTATTGCCTCCAAAATGACTTTGAAAAAGAAGTTATTCTGGGATGGTAGTGGGGAAAAAATGAAATTCCATCTGCTCACAACAGATTTGTGACAACAAAAACAAAGACAGTGGCTCAACACTAGTTATGCAAAGTTTTGAAATAACCCCTCACTTCAGCAAGCTGAACATGACTGACAGGCCACCTCTCTACTAAACAACTCTAAAGAAAGTCCCAACTCCTTATTTAGGATTCAGTCACCACCAATCTTTCCTCTCTCTGGCAATGTCCATAGGAAATGGCATTAAGATGAAGGAGGGTTTAGATTAGATACTATGAAGAAATTATTCTCTACAGGAGAGATGAGGCCCTGGCACATGTTGCCCAGAGAAGCAGTGGCTGCCCCTGGATCCCTGGCAGTGTCCAAGGCCAGGCTGGATGGCGCTTGGAGCAGCCTGGGACAGTGGAAGGTGTTCCTGCCATGGCAGTGGAATGGAATAATATGCAAGGGACTTTAAGGTGCCTTCTAACCCAAGCTATTCCATGATTCTAAAAGTCTGTTTGCACTAACAAGGAATTGTGCACATAATAATGCTGTGCTTGCCTTAGTTTAAGGAAAACAGGAAAGGAAAAGGTTTTGCCTCGTTCCACTTTCCCATTTAGCTTCCTACATTTTCACTTCATTATCTCTATTCACAACCAAGATGGCTTAAAACATTAATTATAAAAGAAATATCGGCCACCCTCAGTCCACACCCTTAAACCTGTAAGGAAAAGTTCATTCTTGCCTCAAAATTGCACAAACAAAGAAATGACACTTCACTGTACCCTATGACGGAGCACTAGGAGAACCACTTAAGTGGAGTCCTGCAGAGCAGAAACCCACAAGCCCCGTCACAGGGAGCGCTGCCCTGCAGCTCCAGCACCACTGCGCTCGGAAGCATTTCAAGGTGCCAATATGACTTGGGTATCCACCAGGCTCTTTTCCTCTTGGATATATCTTTGTTCCAGGCCCAAAGCAACTCTTTGCCCTGCTGTGGGGCTGAGGAACATACACAGGTGTAGCAGAGGTACAACACCAAGGGCAATCGTGGTGTCAGCCCTCATTTCAGATATTTAACACAATAAATACCAAACTTCAGGTCAAAGGAGGAAATCCCAGCTGCATATTTCTTAGACCTAACCACAGATACATCAATGTATCATAAGGTCAGTACTCCCTCTCATCTCCTGTGCTTCAAATTAATCTGTCAGAAGTAATTTATAGTACAAAGAGTAAGAAGTGAAGCAATCAAAGAGATAAATTCCTCTTAGACGTATGAAAAATCCAAAGGTACCAGGCACTGGACAACAGCTTTCAGGAAACATTTTGTTCTTATGCTAAAATTATCTATGCAAATGAACAAATAAAAATTCATGGTTTCATAACAAAAATAATTTAAAATATGTCTGCACAACATTTCCTAGGCAATTTTAAAACACCCACATCCAATTACAGAGCCCCTCCGAGTATCCCAAGTACCTGGACCAGGAGTGCTTGACCAGATGAGGTTCCCATAGCCCGGGTCATGTCAAACCCCTGTTACACCTGAACACACAGAGCTGAAACCTCAAAAAGGAAACATGATTCCCAAAGCAGAGGGAAAAGTGGTGCCCAGCTCTCAGAAGTGGCACTGGTTGAGATGAGCTCTGGGAAGAAGGTGAGCTGTCACAGTAGTCTGTGACAAGGACAAGCAAGGGCAGGCTGGGGACCTAAGTTGTTTTTCCCCTTCATCCCACCCGCAGCAAAAGCTGCTTTCCTGCCTGCCAAGAGCTCTGCAGTACTATTCTGAGCTTTTTGCATCTCATTATTTCATTTATTTATTAAAGGCTGATAGGGGAAAAGGGAGGCAAAACTTGCTCAAAGCATTTGAGTTTTATTTAGATTAAGACAGGCTGTTCAAGCTGGCTCAGAGTCAAATGGTTCCACTAATTACAATGCCTACTTTAGAAAGAGTGGAAGCAGTTCTGGGTTAGGTGCTACAGCTGCAGAGCTCTTCACTTAGGGGCGAGTTTCTCATCTCAGCAAGGTTAACAAGCAGAGTTTAAAGCACATGGCAATTCCCAAACCATGAAATGGCATTTCCCAGGAAATTAGTCGATTTAAAACTGAGCTGTAAAATTAAAGCCCCTTTACTGCTCCCCATTAGTTAAATATTACAGGTGAGAAAGCAGCAGCTGGATCAGATACCACACGAGCACTGCCCCCGTGAAAGGAGTAATGGGAATAACAGAATCAGAATCACCGGGGTAGGAAAAGCCCTCCAGGATCACCCAGTCCACCCCCACCTTGTCCAACAGCCCAGAGCACCGAGTGCCGCATTCAGGAATTCCTTGGACACCTCCAGGGATGATGGAGGCTCCACCACCTCCCTGGGCAGCCCCTTCCAAGGCCTGACCACCCTTTCCAGGAAGAAATTCCTCCTGGTGTCCAAGCTGAACCTCCCCAGGCCCAGCCTGAGGCCATTCCCTCTGCTCCTGTCCCTGTTCCCTGGAGCAGAGCCCGACCCCCCCGGCTGTCCCCTCCTGGCAGGAGCTGTGCA
>JAYDZK010000001.1:1324723-1346743 GCA_034509185.1 Euphonia xanthogaster
TCCTCCCCTTTTCCTCCCCTTTTCCTCCCCTTTTCCTCCCCTTTTCCTCCCCTTTTCCTCCCCTTTTCCTCCCCTTTTCCTCCCCTTTGGTTTTTGAGGCTTTTTTGGGTTTTTATTTTCTTTAATTTAAATTTTGGGATCGAGGTTTGTGAACTGCAAGGTTTCAGATCCAGTTTTGGGATCGAGGTTTGTGAGCTGCCTGAGCTGGGCTTAATGTGAGGAAAATCAGCTTGGCTGGAGCTGTTGAGGAGACTGGGTTTGGACAAAAGTGGGAGCAAATGCTGGTTGCTGTTCCCTGCTGCTGTGCCCAAGGTCAGCCTGACCCTGGAGCTCCCAAATTGTTCCCAATTTTCCCAGCTAGCAATTGCTGTTGCTCAGCTGCGTGAGCAGCTCATCAGGTTTATCAGCCCCTGGTGCCTCAGCCTGGGCTTTGTCAGAGCAGCCAGATCCCAAAGGACCAGAGTTAAAATAAGTGGGATCAGGAGTTCCTGGGGCTGTGCAATTCCAGTGCCTGCCCTAGCAAAGCCATGGGATTTCTCCCAGACTCGATCTGCTGATTGTTCTCTCTGCATTGCCTGGGAAGATGGGGAGAAGGAGCATCCTTGGTGCTTCTGACAGCTCCAAGCCCTCAGGCTTGAGGCACTGCCACATTTCTCTGGTTTAAAAACAGTCAGAAGCACAAAGCACCCTTTGGAGGGAAGGGGGTGCAGTGATTCAAATCTCCTTTTAACATGGACAGCTGCAAACTGGACCCCTGACCCAGTTCCTCCTTTTTAGAAGGGATTTCCTGGAAACTTCAAGCTGGAAGTGAAATACAACTGTGGGGCAGCCTGGAGTCTGTCTTTCCCTGCTTGCTTTTTTCTGGCCACCCTGAAACTTATTGCTGTGTTTCAGCATTGCCTGAAGCTTATGAGATATTCTGCTCCCAAACTGGCCACGTTTGGTGACTGATCCCATATGTTTGATTCCAAAAGGCTGTTAGATTTTTTTTTTCTCTTTTTATGTTGTTTTTGTGTGGTTTTGGTTTTTTTTTCCTGTGAAGGAAAGGTATGAAATAAATACTGCCTAAAAGAGTTGTGGCTGTCAGCTCTTGGCCAGGGCTGTGAAGAAAACCCTGTTCTGTCTCATGCCCCATCAGCTTTAATGCTTGCTAAATGGCAGAGCTGTCGAGAACAGGCGCTGGGCTGAGGTACTGGAGCTGGGATTAAAAAAATAAATATTGCTGCAAGTGGCTGAGCTTGGAAGTAAATGATGCTGGGAGTGGATGTACAGGGACTGCTGAGGTGTCTGGATTCCCCCCAGGGCTCACTGCCAGGTGGGAGGCTTGGGAATTTGGGAAGGCAGCCTGTGGGGAAAGTCCTGTGTCCCAGCAGTAATTAATCCTCTCCCTGCCATGCAACATCAGGGCTGTATTTGAATATTTTTCTTGCTCTGGAGCTGAAACCATTGGTAGAGTCTGATCTTTTCCTTTTGCCCATCATTTACAGAGGTGACAAAAAGAGAAAGAAGGGTTTGCCACTTGGCTGGCTTTTAGAGAACTCTAAAGCGGTGAAAAATCCAATTAAGACCTGTCTGCCATGGTCATCCTGGAGCTCTGGGGGTTTTGCTCTTGCTTGTGCCATCTCCCTCCTGTTTCTCCATGGGAACAGGGAAGGACTGAGCTTTTTATCCTGCCTTTTAGATGGAGAAACACTGGAGCACCTCAGAGAAATACTTGGTTGGTTATTTGTCCTCAGATAATGTGACATTGCTTAGGGTGATGCTCTGATTATGCTCTGAAAGGAAAAGTGTCAGCTATTGAAAAGATTTGGGATCATCCCTCTTTTCCTTGCAGCCATCAGTGGTTTTGACCAAGAAAATAGGTGTGTTTTCTAGTGACTAAAAAAAATAACAAAAATAAATGACATGGCATTGCTTTGGTGGGGCAAGGTGAGGGTGTGAACTCTTGGATACTGTAGAGGGACAGACATGGAGATTGATTTCTTCCTTGGAGTTTGTTCCCATTAATCCACCTTTCTGGGTGCTGCTCTTTGCCTTCCAATAGAACCTCTTTGTCTGTGAGGTTTTTAGGGAGGTGGTGCAGGCTGAGGTGGCAGAGAGGGTCTGGAAAATGCTGGGTGGGAGCCTTTGCCTGGCTCCAGAATTTCCTGGAGAATTTTTACTCTGCTTTTAACAGAATTTTTACTCTGCTTTAGTTGTCCATTTTTGCCATGATCACTGGCAGAGGCCCACTGAGGAAACGGATTGGGACAATGCAATCTGTAGTCGTTTTTCTCCTTCCCTTTTCCTTTCTAGCAGTTTTTCTCCAGTGCAAAAGCCTGAAGATGAACCCTTGGTTTTGTGATTGTTTATTATTTATTTCCCTGCCGTGATGGATATTCAGCAGATACCAGAAACAACTTCAGCTTTGGCTGAACCTGCCCAAAATAGCTCTGGGAGCTCTGCAGGGGGAGGTGTTTGGCACAGGGCTCTGCCTGGTTTAGCCTGAGCCAACAATCCCAGCTCCCAGAGCATCTTTGGGACCGCCAGGGTGTGAAGGTGGCAATGGGAGAATTCTGCTGCTGCTGCAGCAGTGACACAGGGAATGCTCCACCACCTCGTGGGATGCTCACCTGGGGTGTTTTGCAACTCAAACCCATTCCCTGGGTGTTGTTTGTGTTCATCCTGGTGGCTGAGTGCACTTTGGTGGCCTGGGAGTGTAACAGAGCTCTCCAAACCCACTCAGCTCCTTGCTTGTAGTGACTGGGAGGTGTGGAGGAGGCCTTTATCCCATGGATAAATGGGATAGGAGTAAAATCCCAGTTTTATGGGGCTGGGTGGAGGTGTCTGAGCTATTTTTGGCCACTTTTCCCTAGAGCCAGGGGCATGTGGAGGTGTCTGGCAGCTGAACCTGCCTCTGCTGCTCCCCACAGCCCTGGTTCCCAAACTCTGTGGATGATTTGGGAGCAGGGAATGTGTTGGCTCCTTGCTTTCCATCTGGAAGTGGCACTTTCCCAGGCGGGGAGGGGGGGATGCTGAGCACGGGGGATCCCAGGAATAACCTCCCTCTGGGGGTGGAACACCAACAGCATCACTCAGCTCTCCAAAGATTGTTGGCAGAAATGTGCTGCCTCACACTGAACGTGGGTCTCCTTAGGACAACCTGTGAGCTCCTGTTGGGGGATAAAAGCCACAGAAACAAGTGGAAAGTGGTTTGTCAGGAGAGCGTTTGAGGCTGCTCTGGGTCCAGTCCCTGAGGGAGTATCCAGTGTCCCCAAAGAATTCAGTCCATCCAGACTAAAAGGTGAGAATAAAGGAAATTTTCTCTTGAGATGTCACCTCCCCAAGGTCTTCCCTGTGGTGTGAGTTTCTTTGCTGCCAGGCTGGGGGCAGCAGTGACAGAACTCTGTGTGTCACTCAGGCTTATGTTTTCCTGGCAGTTCAGGACCTTGCACTGCTGGTCCAGTGAGATCCTGACCTCAACCCTGCCCTCTGGCATGGGAGCCATTCCCTGTGTCCTGTCCTTCCATCCCCTGTCCCCAGTCCCTCTCCAGCTCTCCTGGAGCCCCTTCAGGCCCTGCAGGGGCTCTGAGCTCTCCCTGGAGCCTTCTCCTCTCCAGGTGAGCAGCCCCAGCTCTGGCAGAGCAGAGGTGAGGATTCTGCCCAGCCCACAGGCAGTGTATGGATGGGTGGCTGCCCAGATGGGGCTGCTGACAGCATCTCTAGAAATGTCAGTGCTTCTCTGGGCTCTGGAGGAGCTGAGGGTGCAGCAGAACTTCCCACAAGGCGCTGTGACAGTGACAGTGACACGTCACCCCCGAGCTGTTACTCAGTGCAGTGACTCTGCAGGCAGCCCTGACCTGCTGCTGGTTTTGGCCATGGGCAAGCTTGCCTTGGCTGTCCTGTCCTTATTTATCCAGCACAAATGGATTTGTCACCCAAGTTCTGGATGGCTGGTGATTTGTCTCTCTGGAGCAAATCCTGCTCTTGAGCCCCTGCCTGCCCACCTGCTGTGCTGCTGCTTGGCTTCTCTGCTCCTCCAGCTCTCCATAAAACATCTCTGCTTTCAGAAATACTCAGTCCTTGAGTCTTTTTCATCCTGTTTCTTGTTGGGTGCAAAGATAATGCTGCTGTGGCATTTGCTTTCTTATCCTGCTCTTACACCTCTTGGTAGTTTAACAGCTTAATTTAAAACAAGCTCTGAATTAAATTGTGTGGGTGGGATGCTTCTCTGATTCTGCTGAAACCTGTGGAACTTCCATGTGACAAAAAAATGGCTTTGGAAAGAGCCATGTCCTGCATTTTTCCTGTTATGGTTGTGTTGTTCTCCTTACTCCAGGCTCCCCACTTGCTGATGCTGTGCATGGGGCTGGGCTGAGCACTTAAAAAGCACAAAGGCAGTGCCTTGCACCCAGCCCAGAACAAACCCCGAGCTGGGAGCCGTGGCAGCAGTGTCACAGGTGCTCAGCAGAGCAGCCTCAGAGGAATCTTTGTCATGGTGGAAGCAGATGGAGCTGGACTTGGTGTCAGTTCTGAGCTCAGAATAACTCCGTTTTCCAGCAGGGAAGTGAAAAGGGACAGTGCTGCCACAGCCTGGGTGCTGACAGGAGGAACTGAGCTCTGTGCAGAGGCAATCCCAGGCAGGGATTATTCCCACTCCTAGGAAGCCTGGCCATGAGGAAAACCCTCACTTAGATGTGCTTTGTCCGGGTTTTTTCTTGGGAAGATGCTAAGCAAGGTGTGATAGAGCATCTTCTGGTGAGCTGGTGCCAGATCCCGCAGCTGGAGGCTTCTCTGGGAGAGGGGATGTCACAGCTCAGGTGTGCTTTGGGATCTGAGGGACAAGACCCTGAAGAGATTCCCTCTTCCCCTGTCATGTGCTCGCTCTCCATGCACAACCTTGGCTTCAGAACTTGCCTCCCTCAAACCTGTCCCAAAGCCTCAATTCTCTTTATCAACTGCTTTAATTCCTTTTGGGATGGGATTAAATCCAGCACTGGCTGGCCCTGAGCTGGCTGTGTCTGATTTACAGCCCTTTTCTTTGGGGTGCAAGCTCTCCCTGGAGTGGGAGCAAACCTTGAACCACAGAATGGTTTGGGTTGGAAGGGACCTTAAAGATGAGCTCATCTCCTCATCCAGGGTGCTCCAAGCCCTGTCCAGCCTGGCCTTGGACACTCCCAAGGGATGAGGAAGCCACAGCTTCTCAGGGCACCCTGTGCCAGGGCCTCCCCACCCTCCCAGCCAGGAATTCCATCCCTATATCCCATCCAGCCCTGCCCTCTGGCAGTGGGAAGCCATTCCCTGTGTCCTGTCCCTCCATCCCCAGTCCCTCTCCAGCTCTCCTGGAGCCCCTTCAGGCTCTGGCAGGGACTCTGAGGTCTGAGGAGCCTGTCAGAGCTCTGGGCTGGGGCTCCTTGTGCAATAATTAGAGGTTAACCCCAGCAGCCCTTGCTGATGTTTGCCTTTTGCTTTAGAGGAAGGAAATGGGATCCTAATCTGGAGCTCAAATGCCATCTGTACTTCCACTGACAAAAGTAAATTTGTGATGTGCTTAATGGAGCTGAGGAAGATGTCTCAGGTAATGGACAGAAAATATCTGCCCTTTAAGGACTTCTGCCTCCCAAAGTTGTTGCAGGGCTTTTTATTGTGGTTAAGGAAGGGAGGCCTTGTTGTTTTGGGAGTGCTTTTTGTTTGGTTAATGCATTTAACTGTGACTTTTCAGAGGAGAAAGCCCCCTTGGAAAGCAGATGGCAGAGCTGGATCACGTGCTGCTTCCCTTCACATTTGGATGGAAAATGTTCCCTGGAAACAGGGCTCTGCCTCTGTGGAGGTGCTGCAGGGAAAGAAGTGGGGAGAACTTCAGAAAAGGGATTCTCCAGGGTCTGGCTCTCCAGGGTCTGGCTCTCCAGGGTCTGGCTCTCCAGGGTCTGGCTCTCAGCCTCCCTAACCTGGGAGTACAGAGGTGGGAGTGGCGCTGGGTGGCATCTGTGCTTCAGCCATGGCCCTCTCCTTGCTGGGCCAGGGGTAGCCCAGATCAATCCCCTCAATTGGTGCCTGTTGGAGGAAAGCCCATTTCCAGAGCATCTCTAGGAACTTGGGAGTATGGAGGAGCAGGGTGTGCCCTGGTGTTGCTGCTGTAGCACTGGAACACAGGATATTTGTAGGGAAAGGTTTAGAGATAATGGGGCTGGTTGATGATAAGTAGGTGTGTCCACTTTGCTTTGGGAAGAGGTGCAAAGATTTGATGTTTCCAGCACTTAAAAAAGCAAGTGGTGAAGAACTTGGAGGCTCCTGCAGTGTTTGAGATCCATTAAAACCCTCTACTTTGAGGGACTGGGAATCATGGAATCACAGACCAGGTTAGGTGGGAGGGACTTTGCAATCATCAGTGCCACTCCCTGCTGCGAGCAGGGACACCTTCCTCTCGCCCAGGTTACTCCAAGCCCTGTCCAGCCTGGCCTTGGACACTCCCAGGGATGGGACACGAGTGATCCAAGGTAGGGAAGGAGGGTGGGACAGGGCTGAAATGCAGCAGTGCAGGGCTGGGGAGCTTTGGGATTAGCACTAAATCCCAGGCACAGAAAGAAGCCTCGGATGTCTGGCATTTGAGGGATTTCTCCTCTGGTAAGGTTTCTGCTGAGCCTGCCAGTGAGAATCCCCAGAATGTCACAGTTATTGCATGGGACTTAGGCACTAATAGGATTTAATTTCTGCAGAGCTTCTGATGAGGGGAAGAAGTACCTCAGAGGAGCACAGGTATTTTGGGAAAGGCTTAGGTGGAGTAAAATTCAGCTGCAATCATGTTACAGCAGGGAAGCTTGGAGATGAGTGAGATGGAGCCTGGAGTTTGGTCACTTCCACATAGGATGTGCACAGCCCTGTCTCTCCCACCTGTGCCTCAGCTCTTCCTTGCTGGAAAGAGAGGGATTGTCTCAGTGAAAGGTCTGCTTGCTTTCCCATGGAAGCTCCTGTAAGGGTTGCAGAAGTCCTGCTGTCCCAGGATTTGAGTTCCTGGCCCAGTGGGGAGCTGCTGCATTTTGCTCCTGTTTCCTTGCACTCTCAGGGCTCCTGGGGGGCTGGAATAAGGAGAGTGCTCAGCCTTTGCAGGCTGGAGGGGAAGAGGAGTGTGGAAGGTTTCCTTCCTGGGGAAAAGGGCTGGTAATGCAGCTCGGGGGGGAAAAAACCAAACAAAGCAGCTTCTCTTCCCTTCTGGCTCAGAGAGAGGTGTGATGTCAAGGTGGAGCTGAGCCTTCCCAAAGACTATGGGAATGTTTTTTCTTTCCTTTTTTTTTTTTGAGGGATGGGGGATTGGTTTATGTGCTTTTCTGTTAAATCTCTCAAACAATGCTGCTTCCCCTTCCCTGGAGCAATTGTTCCCCATGGCTCCTTCCCCTTCCTCCCCATCGTGGGAAGAGCTCTCCTGATGATGATGGATGGGCTCACATTCAGTCTCTGCTTTACCTTCCTTTGTCCTGCTCAGCTCTCTTGTTTTCCTTTGTTATTTCTGCCCAGATCCTCATCACAGGATGGTCAAAACCAGATGTTTTAGTGCTGATGGAGGGAATTAAGTGTCAGAGCAGCTTCTAGCTTCACCCTTGAACTTGGCAGGGCTGGGTTAATGACTCCATGATCCTGGAGGGCTTTTCCAACCTCAGTGATTCCTGATTCTACATGTGACTGCAAAGTCTAACAGACTTTCTAGGTTTCATCCCTTCTATCCATGTAGTCTCCTCCTGGGAGAGCCAGTTTCTTCCTTAGGGGGGGAAAAATGGTCTTTTTGTGGCCAGCCTAATTCCAAACCTTTTCAAATGCTTCCATTTTGGGAGACAAGATTAATATTTTGAATTGATGTAATTTTTCAATGCCCAAGAATCCCAAGACAGTGGTTGGACCCTGGCACAGGTTGCACAAAGAAGCTGTGGCTGCCCCATTCCTGGAAGTCATCGAGAGATAAGATTGGATTTGTCCTTCAGGAACATTTCCAAGGAAAATCTGTCATAAACCAGGCTCAGACAGAGCAGCATGGGAGAGATGCTGATCTCTCCACTTGGACTTCACTGTGGGCACGTGAATTTAAGTTGGAACTGAACAATTCCATGTGCCACACGCAGGAATGATGAACCAGCGGATATTCCGGGCTTAAGGATGTAAGTAACTCCACTATGACCTGTTTCTTTTGGAAAATATCCCCCAGACTCCAGATAAGAACTTCCAGGTCCTTCCAGTCTTTATCAGAGGAGCTTCCTGCAGGGAGCTGTTGGTGATTTGTGCCAGGGAGGAAAGGGAAAGGCAGCTGGGTGAATATTCCATGACAGGCTTTGGAGGGCTCATGGAGGGAACTGGGAAAGGCAGCAGTGGCCTGGGGGGCTCTGCCCTCTCTGCTTAGGTGGAAATCACATGGTCTGATGAAACAACAGCTGCTGAGAACCTGTTTTAAGGGATTCTATCATGCTTCAGCAGAGGCAGGACAGTCATCCTGTTGATAAGGCCAACACCCACTGTAAACACAGCAATTACCAGTCTGAACTGGTGAGAGGTGCTCTGATGGAAGCCTGGCACTTCAGGATAACATGGGGTGGATATTGAAAGCCTCTTTCCCTTGGGCTGTGGTGAAGGATGTTCTTGCATGGAAGTCTGAAAAAAACCCCTCCTTTCTGTGCCCTTTTCACAGCCTGTGGTTGGGACCTGCAGGTAACCCCCTGAAATGATCAGTGACTGGAGAGCTGCCTGGGAGTGCTGCTGTTTGCTGGCTTGACATGATAAAAGCCTGTCCCAGTGTGATCTGAGCATCTGCAGCCCAGTCACCAAGGCTTTACCTGCATCTGGTCCAGAGCCAGCTGTGTTTTTAGCCGGTGTTTAGAGTCCAAACTGTTTGATGCTGTCCCAGGGGGACAGGAGTGGTTGGACAAATGGCTTTTTGCACTGAGAGCTCCCTGAGGGGAGCACAGGGGTGATGGGGATGCTGTGGGAGCTGGGATTGTGGTGGTGGCTGCTGCAGCAGAGCTGTTGGGTTGTTCTCTGTGATTCCTTGATGTTGTTTCTAATTAAGAGAATAAATAAAGAAATTGCTTCTGGGAGCAGTTTTAAAGGAGATGTGGGGGGAATGGTGAATCTCTTTAGCAGGGGGCCAGACACTGAAGTGTTGAGCTGGTGCTGGCCAGGCAGAGGATTTGGAGCTCTTGGCTGACTTCTGGGAAGCAGGGTGAGATTCCTCTTCCCCTCCTCTTGGGAGACCACAACCCCCATAGTGATGTTCCCTGTGGCATTCCCTGCTGGAGGAAAATGGCAGGAATTTGGGACTGTGGAGTACTGGGTGCTCTTCTAAGCACTGCTGCTTTTGTCTAAGGGATAACAGCACTGGAAATGTCCAGAAATGGCCAATAAATCTGGGGCCTGCTTTGGATCAGCAATGCTCCACAGATCCAGCTGTGGCAGTGTTGATTTTGTGATCCTCTTCCTTCCATTCCAGTCCCTCAGAAGAAAACAAATCCATCAGTTCAGGTGCCAGAACTCGCTGCTGACTCTGCAGAAGTTGTTTGTGCTTCTCTTGCGTCCCTTTTATTTTCTTGCCCCAGAGTTTGGGCCCCAGGGAAGGGACTTGTGGGAAGTCTTCAGTGCAGAGCTGATCCAGAGGCGTGGGAAGGAGCAGAGGAACAGAATTAACAGCTAAACATCCCCAGCCTCCAGCTGTCTGGAGGCCTCTTGCATTGGTGGGTCATACTGGTGTCCCAAACATAACAAGTGACAGGATGGCAGGAAGGGCTGGGGGAAGTTTAGCTTGGATGTGAGGAGAAATTTCTTCCCTAGAGGAGTGGTCAGGCATGGGGGCAGGCTGAATAGGGGAAGGGTGGAATCACAGCTCCTGGAAGGGCTCAGAAGTTGTGTGGATTTGTGGCACAACGCTGTGGTGCTGGTTAATAGCTGGACTCAGAGGCCTTTCCCAACCTTAATGATTCTGTTTCAACACAACTTTATTTCTTATTTTTGCAATGAATCTGGGTGGGATCTGCTCTCAAAAGCAGATACCCGTTAAAAATCTAGGGAACTTGGTCTTCCTAGCGTGGGATCCTTTAGGCTTTAAAGGATTGGGATTGTTAGCAAGATTGATGCCTCGGAGCTGTGTGCCTGATGCTCTTGGTGGAACCATGTGAGGTCTCCAGGAGGCTCCTTGCCTCTGGTGGGGAGTTTTTGGCTGCTGTCCTGTCCCTGGTTTGGTCCCAGAGGTGCCAGCCTTAGCTGGGTGCTGCAGGAGGCACTGGGGAACCTTTGTGTCACATCCTTGGGATGGGGGCTGAACTCCATGGGGCTGCAGGGACTGTGGTCCAGCTCCTGTTCGTTCAGGCTGCCCTTGGCCCTCTGGATAACCCCCTTTAATCCCTGGATTTACACAAAATCAGTGTCACCAGAGAGTGTCTGAGCAGAGATTAGCCACGGGTGAATGTGAAAGCACCGAGGGGAAACTGAGATATTTCTGTTGCTAAAAATGATTCCCAAACTCTTACTTTGTGTTTTGGTTTTAAATTTGTTTGTTTTTTAGCTTTGTGTTCTGAACCAGAGCTGTCCAAGGGATGTAGTGCCGTGGGTACCTCGTGCCAAGACCCCCTCCATCCTGAATCAGAAGCATCTCTGTCCCCTGCAGGGTGCTGGCACGAGCCAGGTGCCCTCGAGGTGACAGCTGGGGGTGGCCTGGCTCTGTGCTGCTCTGGCTGATCCACACTTATGCAGCGTTTGGAGAGAGGAGCCTGGCTTGCTCTGGACAGGCAGCTTTGAGGGAGATGAACACCAGGCTGCCCTTAGCTGTGCCCAGCTCCTTTGACCCGAGGGCAGCTTGTGGTGCATCCTCTGGGAGAAAGCAGTTTTTTACACTGAACTTTTGGAAGGAGAGGGGAGCTTAAGAAGCCCACAGGTGTGTGGGTAGCCCCTCTGACATGTTCACAGAATACCCTGAGTTGGGAGGGACCCGTGAGCTGAGGTGAGCTCAGACAGGCTTGGCTGTGATGGTTTGTGCTGGCACAAGTTGGATGGAGCTTGGAGCACCCTGGGACAGTGGAAGGTGTCCCTGCAATGGCAGGGGTGGGGCTGGATGGGCTCTGAGGTCCCTTCCAAGCCCAACCATTCCGTTATTCTAAGTAATTTTGCCCCTGAGACCTTCCCAGCCCCTTGGGATGGGTGACAGGGATGCCCCATGCCACAGGGGGAATACTCAAGCCATCACCCTCATCTGCTCTTCTCAGTGTTTGCAGCTCAAAAAGCAGCCTGGGAATCCTGGCTCTGCCTCCTGGTTATGAATTTAACATGAAACAGGGCTTTTCTCATGTTTTAAAAGCTGCCTGCAGAAAGGCTGAGAGGGAAGCTAACGTGAGGACAAACTTCCTGGGAGATAGGAGAACATTTGTTTGCTTTTCCTTTGGTGGAAAGGCTCAAAGTGTGTTTGGAAAACTACACATTGGTTTATTCACTCCCAGAGCCAGGAATCTCCTGGGCTGGTGGGATCTGCTCTCCTCTGAGGAATTTAGATGAAAAACCAAAAAGAAGTTGGGGAAGATTACAGCAAGAAAAGGCATTGAACGAGTGTTTGTCAGGAATAACGTCTTGGGTGCCCTTGTCTCTGTGTTATCTGGCTGTGCCTCTGGAGGAATGCTGTTCCTGGAGCAGCAGAAGGTCATGGTGACACGTGTTGGGCTGCCAGTGCTGGCTGCCTTGCTCTCAGACTGGCAGCCCTTGCAGCTTGCTGCCTCAGGGGTCCTTTTTGTTCAGTATCTCACTGACAGCAGCGAGGCTCTTGTGGCACAGGAAGCTTGGAAAGTGTTTAAGGACCCTGGGGTGAGTGAAGCACCAACTTCTGTGGACTCTGGGGACTGGAACTGGTTCAGGGACCAGAGGATAATGGAATACTTCAGGTTGGAATGGGCATTTAAACATCATCCAGTGATGAGGGTGATCCACCCCTGCCATGGCAGGGACACTTCCCCTATCCCAGGCTGCTCCAAGCCCTGTCCAGCCTGGTCTTGGGCACTTCCAGGGATGAAACAGCCACAGCTGCTCAGGGCCTTCCCACCCTCCCAGCCGGGAATTCCATCCCAATATCCCATCCAGCCCAGCCCTCTGGCAGTGGAAGCCATTCCCTGTGTGCTGTCCCTCCATCCCCTGTCCCCAGTCCCTCTCCAGCTCTCCTGGAGCCCCTTCAGGTCCTGCAAGGGCTCTGAGCTCTCCCTGGAGCCTTCTCCTCCCCAGGTGAGCACCCCCAGCTCTCCCAGCCTGGCTCCAGCCCTGGAGCAGCTCTGGAGCCTCCTCTGGGTTCTCTCCAGCAGCTCCAGGTGCTGCTGCTGTGTCCCCAGGGCTGGGGCAGCTCTGCAGGTGGGGTCTCACCTGGGCACAAGGACAGAATTCCCGCTCAGCCCAGGGCATGGAGGTTTCTGGGTGCCAGAGCCCATGTCCATCTGGTCATCCACCAGTACTCCCAGTTCCTGCCTTGCAGGGCTCTCCCAGTGTGTCCATCCCCAGCAGCTTGGGAAGCACTAGGCTGAGTCCCTCAAGGTTTTTGGCTGTAAGTCCCTTGGGTGTCTGGGCTGCCACAAGGCTTTAACCCTGGCTTGTTCTGTGGGCCAGGAGCCCTGTGAGCTCTCAGCACTGAGGTTTTTCCCCTGCTGAGTGGAAGGAGTTGGAGTAGGAATGCCAAGGGCAGCTGGTGCCATTCCTCATGTCCCAGCAGGGAGGGGACTGAGGTGGCTGTGCCAGACGTGGCACATGTTCAACCACGAGGGCACAGCCTGAGCTGCCAGTGCTTGACCTGGCTGTGGGTCAGCTGAGGGCACTGTTTACATCCTGTAATTAACAGCATTAGTTAATCACCGGGGCTGGCATGCCCCAGAGGCTGGACTGGAGTCCCAGTGTCTGCTGCTGCAGTTGGATCCCTGTCCCAGAGGTGACAGGAGGCCAGGAGCAGACATGTGTCAGCTTGGTGCTAGTTTATCCTTCTCCCCTACCCGGAGTGTGCTTGCAGCACATAAATCACCATCTCCATAAATTACAGCTTTAACTTCTTCCTCTGTTTGGCCTCTTGGAAAACCTGCTTTGTGCAGCTGTGCAGTTGTTGGGTTTTTGGTTTGTTTGTTTTTAGAACACGTGTAAAGGTTTGGGTTGGGAGAGACCTTAAAGCTCATCCGTGGGCAGGGACACCTTCCACTATCCCAGGCTGCTCCAAGCCCTGTCCAGCCTGGCCTTGGGCACTGCAAGGGATCCAGGGGCAGCCCCAGCTGCTCTGGGCACCCTGTGCCAGGGCCTGCCCACCCTCCCAAGGAACAATTCCTTCTGATTATGAACCTCTGGGGCAGATTAAGGAGCACTTAGCAAAGGCAGAGCCTTGAACACAGCATTTCTGGTCCTTGGTGGGACACAGAGCTGCTCACAGAAGGCCAGCCTGAGACTTTTAGTGGGTTTCACACTATTTCATTGACTCTTGGAAGCTTGGGTGTCCTAATTATTTTCCAGTGCAAGTGAAAATCTAATATTTGGCCGGTGACTGTTCTGGAATATGCTGACAGGCTGCTGGAGGGATTAAACTGGCAAAACAGGGGATGTTTGTGCTGTGTTGGTTCCCCACTACCACTGCCTCTTGTTTGGTGAATGCTGCTCTCATTGGGGCTGCAGAAAAAGATCATGGGTCCTCCTTGGTTTAATGAAAATTTCAGAGGGTGGAGTGAGTCTGTCACTGAAGGATGTAGAAAGAGAAATGGGGATGGTGACTTAAACCCTTCTCTCCTATTGTGTCCATCAGCACAGCATCTTGCTCTAAGCTATGTGAAGAGACTTTAATCCTGAGTCTAACAAGGCTAGAAGTGGAGAGGAACAAAATCCAGCTTTCTTAGTAGATGCAGAAGTGACCTTCTTGTTAAAACCTGAGGCAGTTCGGACTCCTAAAATTGCCAGGTCTATAAGAGACACAGTTAATTAACATTGAAGCAGATATGCTGGGGAGTTAATTTCCATCCTTATCTCCCTCCAAATGTCATGGGAGGGTTGATGTGCCTTTGTCTCCCAAGTGGTGAAGGGAGATCAATGTCTTCTCCCAGGTAACAAATTCTAGAACGAGAGGAAACAGCCTCAAGTTCTTCCAGGGGAGGTTTAGGTTGGAGATGAGAAAAATATTCTCCATGGAAAAGGTTGTCCAGTCCTGGCACAGGCTGTGGGGAGTCCCCAAGGCAGCCCAGGTGCATCCGTGCCTGAATTCAAATACAGCCAGTGTAGCAGTAAAAGTTCTTTGGAAAAGGCTGGGAAAAGATCCCAGCTGAGTTGTGGGGAATTAGGAGAAAAGGAAAGATGGTTGTGAAGCCTTATTTCCCTGAGAAGTGGTCACATTTCGTGGCCAGAAGAAAGACTGGGATGACATGGAAGAAGGAACAAGTGCCCAGCCTCTTGAGGCACATTGTGATGAGCTGGTAGCTCTGCTTTCCAGCTCCATTTTTGAATCTGATGGGTTGGTATTCCTGAAATCCTCAGAGTTCCACAGCAGCTGGAAAACTCTGCCTTCATTCAAAGCTCTGCCTTCAGTTATGGAGAGAAGCTTGAGGACACAGCCAGGGCAGAATGACCCAAAGCTTCTGGCAGTGCTTTGTCCAGCAGGCACAAAATTTCCTGTGGCACAAAAATTGCTGTGTCTTCCCTGGAGCAACAATTGCCATGTTTTCATGGAGCAGGATCAGGGTGATCTTGGCTTTGCCTGCCTCCCTGCCTGTTCTGAGCTGTGCTGTTGTGCTCCTCTGTCAGGTGGTGGTCCTACAAGAAAAGAACTTTTTTTGAGTGCTTGGGGTGTGATTGTCTCTACTTTTTTCCTCAGTGGATCTCCCACCATCTCCTTAGAAATGGAGGCACTTAATTTTTCATGGAACGCTTTGTTCCCTTCTCCCATTCTTTATACACAAGTTGGGTGTCTTAAACTCCTCCAACCCAAAGAAAATCCACATGGAGTTAAATTTCTTCGCTTCCCAAATGTCTGGTGGGACAGATTTCCTTGGGAACTCTTGCAAACACCTAACCCAAAGCAACAGGGGCTTAAAGTGCTCGGGGACTCCAGCCTGGAGCTCAGGGCTCCCTTCCCCTTGAGTTGTGTAGGAAATGTGTTCATGGATTGGGCAGGAAGCTCATGTGGGAAGAAAACAGGTTTGAAAGTCTCTTCCACATCCCAGGTACTTGTCTAAGCCCTCAGGCTGTTTACAGTCTGCTTTTGGTGGGAAAGATGAAATGTTTTATTTCATATTCCAGCTATTTTTTCCTGTAGGGTGAGGGACCTTTTTGTAGTCTGCATCCCATGGAGCTGAAGCAAGTTTCCCTGCCTGCAGTTGTACAGAAAAGGCCAGGACAAGGGAGTTATTCAGGAGGTATTGGAATGTTCCAAACCCTAGGGAGAGGCCAGAGGGAAGTGAGGGATCACCTGGCAGGGTGTGCTTTTGGGTGTCTTCATAGGTGGTGATGAGCAGGATTTCTTGGATGTTTGGGAGGCTGGAAGAAACCCAAATGCTGTCTGTGTGTTTCTGGTTTATTTAAACATCAAAATTACACCACACATGCTTCCAGAGGCCAGGGTATGGCAGCTGTGAATGCTGGAGGAGGATTTTAAAGCCTTGTAGTGATTCACCTGCTCTCCTTTAGGATAAATCAAATCTTTCCTTAATCAGTGCTGCTAAACAGACTGCAAATTGAAATGATCTTATTCCTTATAATTTTTTTTTCATTGATTTTTTGATTTTCTTGCAGTACAATCCCTGAACAGCCTTTAAATCTGAACCACATTTTTCTGTTCCGTGCTCCTGTGGTGCTGATAATTCTTCTCTCCTTGACATTCTTTCATCCCTGGATATTTATTTGTGTACAAACAGAGAACAACAATTCTGACTTGCCATCCCAGGGCTCTGTGGCCATTTCAAACATAAACTCAGCTTACATCTCAGTTCTGCCTTTCCACGTAATAAATTCCCAGCATTTATTGGTCTTTTGACATACAGGTTTCCTAAGGGAAAAGGAGGGGACTGGCTGAACAAAGCCTTCTCTATAATCTGAGTTTGCAGCAGGCTTTGGACTGAAATTGCAATTCCCAGCCAGTGCAGCAAGGATTTTATGGCTCTGTCTAGAATTTCATTGATGCCAAGAGGAGGTTTGGGGGATGCTGGATCCTACACCTTAGACTGCATGATCAAAAGATGAATGTGTATGATATATTATAGGAACTGCATGCTAAGCACTGCTGAAAACTCAGCATTTTTATGGAAATCCATCACTGGGGACAGTTTCAGAGCCATGTAGTAATTTGGGCTGGAAGGGACCTTAAAGACCCTGTCCTTCCATCCACCCCCTTGCGTGGGCAGGGACACCTTCCACTAATCCAGGCTGTTCCAAGATGGAAAAGACTGTGAAATGAGCTGGATCTCTGCTTGGGGTGACACTGATGGCTCTTCTTTATTGTCACCTTGTGCTGCCACAGCTCAGTGCTTTAATAAAAACCTTCTGCAGTGACACATGTTGGACTTCCTCACCCAAGCTGGGAGTTATCCTGGTCAGCTCCTGTCCTGTATGAGATCAGGTGGGATTTTTTTGGCACCTGAAAGAAAATGCTGTACTGGGAGGAAGATTTCTTGTGGCTCCTGAAGATCACTCTGGTTTTGGGAAGGCACAAAAAACTTGACCCTTCTGAGATGGAGAGCACGGGGTGAATCTTGCCACTGGTTCCAGTTGGGACCAGGAACTGGGCTGGCTGGGCTCCATCCTGCTGGGGTGAGGAGTAGCTGAGGACAGGACATTCCTGCTGAAGGTCAATGGCTCATGAAGGTGTGGCTGAGAGTTTGGATAATAAACCTGGGAATCCTCCTCTGCTGGAGGGGCTGCTGAGCCAAGCTTCCTCCCCTCTGGAATCTCCCTTGCCCTGGGACAGTGGATGGCCCTCATGGAGACCTTGGCTTTCCATGCAGCTGGCACTGCATCAGCCCAGTGTGTCCATGGCTTTGTCCCTGTCCCCTTCCCACCATGGGGACTGGCTTGGAGGAAAGTTAGGGGTTTTTTTGTGGGAAGGTTCCAGCCCTCCCACAAAAAGGATGATGATGATGCTGAGCTCTGGGGGTTGCCTGGGCAGAAGGATGGTGGCCTTCACCTTCCAGAAGAGACACGGATGCAGCAGTTTTGGCAGGGCTCCTGCTCCTCTCCTGTGCTTGCAGAGCAGCAGTAGCAGCTGCCTCGTGCCCTCTCCCAACCAGGAGGGGGAAGTAGGTCAGAATTTGCATTCTTTGCCCAGATTCCCCACATAACTTGAACACTTTTTCCTTTTTTTTTTTCTCTTTTAAATGCCTTGTTCCTGTGCGTGCGTGTGTTCCTCGGGCTCCCCTGAATCAGAGGGTGAAGGCTCAAATTCAGATGTATAATTGGTCTTTAATATCAGCCTTCCTTTCAAAAACACTCCTGGGAGACTCCTCACATGCTGACAGACCAATCCCAGCCTGTAAAACTCTGCAAGAAATGCTTGGGGCAGCGTCTTCACTTTTGACTGCTGTGTTGTCTGGATCAGGAGTCGAATTTTCTCCTGCAGTTCTTGTTTTGCATGACAAGAGCGAGTAATTGGGGTGAAATCATCTGTGCTGCAGACTGGGATGGTGAGATTTCTTTTCAGTGCTTCTCTCTATGGGTTTTGGGGTTTTTTGGTTTTTTTTTTTTGGGAGGGGGGGTTCTGTTTTGCAATGTCCTGATTGGGTGGGGGAGGAGAGATGAAGCACAGAAAGGATTGTGGCAACCAGAGAAGCATCCAAGCCTTGCTGCAGGGCAGGCAAGGAAGATTTTTTGGGGTGGTTTTGTGCAGTGTGAGAAAAAAAGAGCTTTGATGTGATGGGACAGGAAAGTTGTGGCTGCCCCTGGATCCCTGGCAGTGCCCAAGGCCAGGCTGGACACTGGGGCTTGGAGCAGCCTGGGACAGTGGAAGGTGTCCCTGCCCATGGCAGGGGTGGGGCTGGATGAGCTTTAAGATCTCTCCCAACCCAAACAATCCTGTGATGATTCAAGTGTGATTCAGCATCTCTGGCAGATTTTTCAGTAATCTGGCAAAAAAAAAAAAAAAAAGTGAATGTAACATCCTGAGACTGGGTGGTTTTCCAGAGGGTGATGGCAAGGCAGACCTGCTGCACGATTCTGGTCTTTCTCCATCTGTGGAGGTGATTTTTCATTTTGGCTTTTGTGGTTAAATCCTCCAGAGGCTTCATGTGCAGTCTGAAATGAAGCAAATTGTGTGGTCTGAAGGCAGGTGGATGAGTAAAAGGGGCAGAATTGCTGTGACATAATCATTATTTTAATGCATTTTCACTGTGTTTTTAAAGTCATATTTTAAAAGTATTTTAAATACTTCACTGAGATTTTTCTTTGTGTTTCTTGTAACAAGTCCACGTTTTTAGCCAAAAACTCTCTTTTCCCAAGGAGATTTCAGGCTGTTTATGCTGTGTCTGCTTCGTGCTGGTGGAGCTGCCACCTGGATCTGTCAGAGGCTTGTGCAAAGAGCAGGAATTGTCATGTCTGTTCCCACTGTGCCCCCTTCAGCTGCCAAAAAGTGTCAGCAGCTCTGAGAGGGCTCTGAACAGGGATGATCCTTTGGGAGCTGAGCTTTTCCCCGTTCTGCCTTTGCTGCTTGATCTCTTTCCTTGGGGCTTTGGCGTGTTCAAGCCTTGGCACCCAGAAGGCTCAGCAGAAGTAAACAGAAGGTTGAGTCTTTTTCAAGTTAAATCCAAATCTTTGGGCTTAACTTTTGAGTTAAACCCTACTTTTAATTTGGATCAACTTTGTTGGAGGGTGGATTTGGGAGTTGCAGTGAAGTCACTTTGGATTTCTTTGTTCCCTCCTGTACCTGCTGTTTGCATTAAGCCCATGGATCTTCTGCTGTTCCCCTTGGAATTTAGGCTGTAATATTCCTCCTCCACTGTGTATTCCTGTTTGCAGTGACCCAAAGGGGGAACTGAGGGTTGTTTTTGGAAATGTGGGATGTGGCTGGAATCCCTGGATCATGCTGTGGTCAAACCAGAGTGCTGCAAAGCTCTGGTTATCCTTCACTCAACATTCCTGTCTCCATAAAGAGCTTTTCTTGGGCTGCACTGCTGCTGACCTGCTCTTCACCTCCAGGTGGGGTTTAAGTAAACTCGTTTATCCTCTGGCTTAAACTAAATCTAGACCTAAACCTGCCGTCCTCTGCCTGGATCTGGAATCTCCTCTCTGTGGCTGACAACAGGCAGAAGGCTTGGGCTGCTCTGTGGTGAAGCCTTGGCCACCTCGTGAGCAGAATTACAAGATGAAAATACACCACGAAGCCTTTTCTGTCTCTAGGACCTGATTTTAGCAGGAAATCAACGTGAGCTTTGGCGTCCTTGTGCAATCTTGTCTTGGAAGTTAGGGGATGGTGAATGGGTATCAGCTCAGCTCCTGCCAGGCAATAACTGCAGATCCTTTGGACTAATAAACTGCACTGTAACTTAAAGGAAAAATTCATACAAAAATGGGGATGATCCTGAACACAATTTATGGATCCTGAAAATGACTCTTGGCTGCCAAGCTAAAAATGAAGAGCTCAGTAGTGAGAAACTCTTTGGGAGAGTGTTTGCCCCATAAAGGAGGAGAAAAGCTGCTGACAGCTCTGGTTTGGGGTGTGCAGTGTTTCAGCCTCCACAGCTGCTACAAAGCATGAATGTGAATTAAAAAATGAAATGAAAAATGGAAATCGGGGATGTTCATTCATTTCATGAAATGAAATGAAAAATGGAAATCTGGGATTGCCTGGTGGGTGTTGGCACTGGCTCTGCTGGAGCTGATCCTGTACCTGCTCTTATTTTTTTTCTGTTTGAGGTGGTGAAATGGTTTAGGTTTTCTTTTGGGGCAAAAGAGATGGCGTGGTTGGCTCTTCAACAAGATATGAAACAGCAGTGAAACACTTCTGGTGATTTGTTGTCTCCTTTGTGCTCTGCTCCTTCCTCCAGTGATGTCCCTGGGTTTTGGCAGGGGCTTGGAGCTGAAGCTCTGAGGTTGCTGTTTGTGTATTTTGCTCATCCTAAAGTGATGTCAATAACAGGAGGAAGCTCTGAAAATCAGAGATACTCACTCTTTCAAGATGCTTAAGTTTGTAGCCACTTAGCTCACTCCTCTAAATAATAGTAATAATGAAAGAATGTAAATAAAAATAAGAATATAATCCTGGATCTCCACCCTTCTCTCCTTGTCTTGACAGAGAATCCCATTACTCTGCATCTTGTCCTGTTCCTGAAGTCACTAACCAGGGAGCAGGAGCTGGGGAAGCTGAGGTGAGAGCTGGTGCCACAGGGTTGGGGTTTCCCAGCTGAGGGTCAGCCCAGCTCTTTTGATCTTACTACAGAAGAAAGGAAAAGTGTTTCCCTGGAATAACCACTGGCTGTTCCTATCTGAAAGCTGAGCAGCCTTTTCTTTTTGGAAACTTTCCCAGAGATCAACCTGGAGCCTGTGGTTCGTGGAGTGGAGAGACTAAACCAGGGCTGGAAGCTTTAAACACGTTCATGGAATAGTTTGGGTTGGAAGGGAGCTTCAAGATCATCCCATCCCTCCCCTGCCATGGCAGGGACACCTTCCACTATCCCAGCTTACTCCAAGCCCCATCCATCCTGGCCTTGGGACTTCCAGGGGGCAGCCACAGCTGCTCTGGGCACCTGTGCCAGGGCCTCACGACCCTCACAGGGAACAATTCCTCATTCCCAATCTCCCATCCATCCCTGCCCTCTGGCAGTGGGAGCCATTCCCTGTGTCCTGTCCCCCCATCCATGATCTCCAGTCCCTCTCCAGCTCTCCTGTGGGGTTTTCCTGCACATGGGCCACAGCAAAGGGACCTTTTTTCACCAAACCAGGTTACCCAGCTCGTGGTGATAACTCACAGGATCCTGGTGGCAGGACAGAAACCTTTTTCCTTAGCTCCAGATCTCCCTGGAAACTTCTCTGTGAAGGAACAGAAGGAAAACCAGTGACAAAATGTAAGCTGAGAAACCTCCCAGATCTCTCACTAACCCACGGGCCCAGCCCAGGTCTGCCATGGGGTGGGAAATTTATATCATCTGCCAGCAAAAAGGCAAACTGAAGGGAGCTCCATTTTGCACTGTGCTGTTTCCTCTGCTGCTGGCTGCTGGGGTATATTTTCGTTTTAAGAATAAAATTTTTCCTAGAGGGTAAAGTCTTGTTCCCTGCCCTTTCCCTCCCCTTCTGTGGGCTGTGATATCACAGGGCATCTTGGGGACTCGGTTTAGTGGTTGCACTCGAGCTCAGGGGCCTTTTCCAACCTCAGTGATGACTCTGTGATCTTGCTCCCCTCAGAAAATCCTGTCAGTTTTACTCTCTGTGCCAAATGCCCCTTTGAAGGGCTTGCCCAGAGCGGGCCAGGAGGGGATTATCCATGCTGGAATCTCCCTGCAGCCGGGGATCAGGGGATGGATGGCAGCTCCAGCCAGCCCATCTGCACTGCAGTGCCATCAGGGAGGGACTCCCTGGCACTCCAGGGGCAGTCGTCCCTTTCATGGAGGGCACTCCCTTGGAAGGAGCACTTGGCAGCAGATGAGTGAGGAATGAGATGGCTCCAATCCCGTAATTTAATTAGGGCTGTGTGGAAGTGCCTAAGGAAAAGCCCATTTCCTGAGCAGGCTGCAGTGCCCGCTGTCTGGGAGCCTCCCACAGCTCCCCCCAGCTGTCCACCCCCAGCTGGAGAGGTCTGGTGGGGAGGGCAAGGGCAGGAGTCATGCTTTCATCCCTCAGAGGCAGGAGGGGGCAGTGGAAATCTAAGCTCCAGGTCTCCTTCCCTGTGGGAGAAGTTCCAGGCCTCCTATTCTGCAAATGAATGTCAGGAAAATTAACCCACAAACACCAGAGGTTGATGTCCAAAAAGGAGACAGAGGAGTCCTGTAACTTTATTAAAATAAAGGCAGAGGCCATGGGGCATCCCCTGGGTTCTCTCCAAGTTTTGGAGGATGCAGCCTCCTTTTTATCCCAATTTCCCAGCCTCATTTCCCTTCTCTC
>JAYDZK010000001.1:1346843-1401962 GCA_034509185.1 Euphonia xanthogaster
GCCCATCCCTGCAGGTGTCCCCTGGAGGTGGCACTGAGTGCTCTGGGCTGGGGACAAGGTGGCCATGGGGCACAGCTTGGACTCGATCAAAGTCTTTTCCAATTCTGGAATTCTGTCTGTGAGGAACAAAACAATTAAACCAGGAAAAAAAAAAAAAAGAGGTGGGGGAATATGGGACGATTAATCCCATTGCCCATTGTATTACCACTTTTCTTATTTAGTGAAAAGGAAATACAATTAGGAGGAGTGTATGAAACACACCTACACAGATATCTGAATATCTCCCTGGTGCACTCATACCCTGCCTGTGGAGCAAACAGGCAGGCGCCGCTTCCTTAATCAAATTAGAAAACTAAACTTAAAATTATCCCCCTCCAGAGAGATATTTACACCTCCAAACATATTCAGCAAAGTAGAATATGAAGCTGAAAGGAAATCACTGAATTATTTATTATAGTTTTCTAATGTTCCAAGCTTACAATTTCAGACAGTAAAACGTACAGAGGAAAGTGACTGATTACAGTGTACACCGGAAATTTTGGGGAATTAAAAGAGAGCTGCTTTGCATAATAATTGCACACTTCCATTTCGGGGGGAAAATTAAAAAGCCATTGCTCCTCGCTCAAAAATACTGTAATTGCAAAGCAGGGAGTTTGGGGATGGGGGAGGGAAAGAGAAAGGAGATGGGGAGAGAAAGAATGATGGCAAAGATTCATGGGGAGGGTAACAGAGAATTAGGTGATGCTGCATTAAAAGAGCTTAGTGGGTTCCAAATTTTAACCAGCAAGGAAATGAGGTTTGTACCTTTTAGGTGAATGCACTGCACACACAATCATGGCATTGGTGTGCTGAGATGCCTGACAGCACAGTGGAAAACTTGGAACTGAAGGCTTTTTCAAAGCAAATTTTCCCAGGGAATAGGTAAATTTATAGCCTGGGAATTGTCCCACACAAGGCTCTGAATGAATCCACTGAAATTGTTCTCCCAGCTTCTGTCATAATGATTTTTCTTGCCATTATGACATAAGTCTTCACTTGCACAAACCAAGAGCTTTCAGTGTGTTTGTACAAACACCACACGATGCCAGACCTTGGTGGCCTTCTGAGGGAGTTCACTGAGGGGCTGCTGAGGGCAGCTCATGAGCAAGGAGGAGGTTCCTGCATCCCATCTCTTCTGAAATGGAGAAAATCTTTGGGATTTTCTGGGAAATCTTTGCTGGCTGTCCTGTAGGATGCAGCTTACCCTGCCCATCCCACACAGTCACTCTGGCTGACCCAGGATTGCTTCCAGACCTGGCCAGAAGCTCAGGAAGCTGCTGGCACATCACAAGATACTCAGAAGACCAAGATTATGATTTAGAACATGCATCTGGTTCCTCAAGACTGTTAGGCATGAACTAAAATAAAAATAAATAAATGAATAAATAAATGCTCAGTAATTGACATCCAGCAAAACTAAGAAAAGCTCCTCTAAAACACAGGCAGAGCCAAACTGGGGTGTCAGAGGGAAGGAAGCAGAACAAGTCTCTGTGGAGAGCTGGGAAAAGGCATTTGGGGATGATATTCCTCTGATGGGACCCCACCTGGAACGTGGCATAAAGTTCTGGTGTTCCCAGAGCTAAAAGGGCATGGAACTGATGGAGCAATTCCAAAGCTGATGAGGGAACTGGAACACCTGTCCAGTGGAGGCAGGATGGGAGAGCTGGGCATGTTCAGCCTGGAGAAGAAGAGGTTTTGTGGAGACTTCCAGGGCCTGAAGGAGCTACAGGGAAGCTGGGGAGGAACAATTCATCAGGAACTGGAGTGACAGGACAAGGGGGAAGCAGCCTCAATCTGAAATAGGGGAAATTTTGGTTAGATATATGAAGGAATTCCTCTCTGTGAGGATGGGCAGGCCCTGGCACAGGGTGCCCAGAGCAGCTGGGGCTGCCCCTGGATCCCTGGCAGTGCCCAAAGCCAGGCTGGATGGGGCTTGGAGCAGTCTGGGACAGTGGAAGGATGGGGAACTGGATGGTTTTTAAGGTCCCTTCCAAGCCAAAGTCTGGGATTCCATAATGCACCATATCCAGGCTGTCAGACTGTCACAAAGCCCCCAGCTGGCATTTTAATGTACAAGTGACAGATCTGGAGCTGCAGTGTTCTTGTGCAGCTCTGGGAGATCCTGTTCCCGCATGTGGCACCTGTGGAGCAGAGTTCCTTGGAAGCTTCCTCCCCAGCACGGGCTGTCCTCTGCTGGAGCCGTGGTGGGGCTGTGGCCTGGCTGGAATCAGTCACCCATGGCACACATTGTCCAGGAGCCCAGGCTGCACACAGCAGGGTGCAGAAGGCTGGAGAGGCACAGGAAGCTTGGCAGTGGTGCCAGCTCCGAGTTCCAAGGTGGTTCAGGGGCTGATGAGGATTTCTTTGAGTGCCCTTTTAATTGCTGGTAATTGGCAGCACAGCCCGAGCAGTCCTTTCTCGTGTTCAGTTCTCTGTTTGCCTGCTCTGGTGTCTGCAGAAGATTTGCAGGATCAGATGGCAGCAGTGAATTGCAAATCAGGAGGATTAGCATTTGTATCAAATATGCTGCAGCAGAAGGAGATTACAAGTCCTGGGTCAGCAAGAGCTCAGGAGTGTAGCTATGGAGCTGTGGAGGGGATGGGAATTCTGCTCTGTTCCTTCCACAAGGCTGCCTTGACAGATCACAGAATCATGGAATATCCTGAGCTGGAAAGAACCCATGAGCATCGAAATCCTACTGCTGGCCCTGCACAGACACCCCAACAATGCCACCCTGTGCATCCCTGAGTGTTGTCCAAACACTCCTGGAGCTCTGCAGCCTCGGGGCCATGCCCATCCCAGTGCTCCATCTGGGTGAAGAACCTTTTGCTAAGAATAATATTTTGCTTCTGCCAACATGTTGTGTTCTCCTGTGAAAATGCAGAATAAAATCCCTCCAAAATGGTGTTCCTGTCCTTCAGTGTCAGACCTCCCTTTCTCTTTCCAGCCAGTGGACAGGTATTTTACATCAGATAAAAGACCAGGAGAGGAGCAGGCACACATTTCATGTTTTTAGAGGTGCTTTTAGTGTTGCCTGAGGTGAACAAAGGAGGGGTGTGAGAACATCAATGGCAGCTTCACCTCAGCTCATCCACACCGAGCTGGAAATACCTGTGGGCTCGTGTTCATTTAAGAACTGAAAGTGGGAGCAGGGGAAACCTGGGCTTCCTCTGCCAAGGGCTCAAACACCCACAGAACACACAGATGAGCTGCTGCCTGTGGCAAACAGGCTGCCTGAGGGGGAAATGAAAAGTGCCACCCTAAAAGCCTTTGTAATTACATTTCCATAGCCCTCAGCCACACTGGGAGGACAAATCTGACACTGTTGTGCTGATACCGAAATCTGGGCACAGCTGGGTTTTAATTTCCAGAGAAAACAGAGAGGTGTGAAGTGCATCTCCCTCTCCTTGTTTTATGTACCTTCCATCTTCCTTTGGCATTGCACTAAGGGTGTTCTGCACATTCAGGGATGCTGGTGGGATGGCACAGCCCCAGTAATGCCTGTGAGGGACACCTGTGCCCTGGGAAATTTATGTGGAAATACTTTATGGAGTATCATTCACTGTGCTCTGATTCTAAATGCAGGCACCATTGTGTTTAAATTCATGTAGGTAAAGAAATGAAAATATGAAATATATATTACAAATGTGATTAAAGGCATGTTATTAATTGAAAAGGAATAACCAGATCATTCTATAGTTATTGAAAGAAGTCAGCTTGGGAAAAGCATATAGAGAAAGGGGGGATCTTAGGGAAGTGTCTTGCTGTGTAACATTTGTTCTTTCTGAAGTGTGTATTCCCAGGCTCTCCAGATCGTAGAGGTTGTGGCTACTCTCATTTTCTTTTCCTCAAGGACATTTTTTTCGCTCCTGTTGCCTGGCAATTCCTGTGAAGATTGCCCAGGCCCTGCCCTGTGCTTTCCCTGTGTTCCCTGTGCTGGTCTCATTGTCCAATATCTTAGGACTGCACTTCCAGAGGATGCACATCCAGTCTGGTTTCTCTCCTACCCACAGTGTGTGCTGCCTACTGGGCTGCTTATTATATATTTAATTCCTTCTAGATCCCCTGTTAGTTCTTCCTTGCTGTTGGAATAATCTTTTAAAGCCAAATTAATCATTGAACAGAAACCAGGAACTCAGTTGCTGTTGTTTATAAGGAAATGAAAAACATGCCACCAGTATTTCACAAAACATCTTCTGGGAATACTGAGTTTATTTTCCAGGCATGGAGAAAAAACTTGTGAATTCATTAAAAAGTAGAGAGAATCTTACCAAAATTAGTCCCTTACCAGACTGGGGGTTTTATCACAGTCATTATCAATTTGGGCATTGTCAGAGGACAGAGAAATCTGGAGAAAGGAAATCTGTCTCTTGAGTAGGTGATGTGCACCTGTTGTATGATTGATAGAGTTCATTTAAGATGAAAATTGAATTGTTAGGGAGAAATGATGGCAGAAAAAAAGCCTTATTATGTGCAGAGATGAGGCTTATCAGCATGAAAAGAAATGTGTCACAAATTGGTTGCAAATCAAAGGCCTGATTTTTTTCCTTCTTTTTCAAAGTGGCACAAATAAGGGTGTGCACTGTAAATCATGGAATTGCTGTGTAATGTGTGCTGGGATCTTTTGTGCACTACAAAAAGGCTTTTTCTCTGTAGAGTTTATAATAAGAAGATGTGAGGCTACAGACAGCTCTGTGTGCTTAAACCAGGTGTGTTTACAAGACACTCTGGCTACACCTGAGTGTCTTGTAAAATCAACACTGAATTCTAAGAATAATTAAATTATCAGTGATAGGTACAGACATGGAATTGTTAAACTTGGAAACAGCCTCTGAGGACATGGAGTCCAAATGTTCCCCTGGCACTGCACCAAGAGAGCTGGGCAAGGGATGGAGGGACAGGACACAGGGAGCGGCTTCCCACTGCCAGAGGGCAGGGTTAGGTGGGATGTTGGGAGGGAATTGTTCCCTGTGAGGGTGGGGAGGCCCTGGCACAGGATGCCCAGAGAAGCTGTGGCTGCCCCTGGATACCTGGAAGTGTCCAAGACCAGGCTCGATGGGGCTTGGAGCCACCAGGGCTAGTGGAAGCTGTCTCTGCTCATGGAGTGGGTGGGGCTGGAGGATTTTCAAGGTGGCTCCCAACCCAGACCATCCTGTGATTTTGTGATTTTGTGATTGTTTAACCTACACAGATGCTGAAGCCTTTTTCAAGTGGCTCCTCAGCTCCTTGACCTTGCAGCCAGGAGGGGTCGGTCTGAGATGAGTACAGATGTTCACGTGGGAAGGATGATATTTGCTTGGCTGCTTCAGACTAATCTTTTCCTTTTAAATATTTCCAAGACACTTCCAGGACTTTTGAAACTGCTTTTTTACTGTCAGCACTCACTGTTATTTTAAGGAAGAAGGGAATGGCTGCTCTGTAATTTCTGCCATGCCATTCATTCTCCAAACCAGTTTTATCCCCCTGATGGGAAACAAGGAAGGAAAGCTGGGTTTTCCAGCCATCATAGGCTGGGGATTTAGTAGTTCTTTTTTTCCTGATATAAACTGCAAGCTGTGAGCTCCTTCAAACTTCTCTTCCCACTCTTTAGTTTGGGAAGGTATGTCCAGAAATCTGTGAAAAGTGTTAAGTGTTGATTTGCTGTGGCCTTTCAGCCCTTTCCTTTGTGCTGCTGCAAAAGCATTCCTGGTTTTGGCCTCCTGGGCTGGGTGTATTCACTGGAAACCTGAACAAGTGTTTAGGTGAATAAAAGCACTTCAAAATCTTCTGTGATGGCAGGCTGGAAAATTCTTGGCTTTTCCAGTGGTTGTGAAATATGAATATGCTAATTGAGTGCATATTGCAAGTGTTAGGGATCATGCCATACATGCACTGATTATTGGCTGCTGTCCCTCATACAGTGTCTGCCACTAACCTCTGGTGATTCCTGTATGGAATGTTTGACTGGTGTTTGAGGCCTGGGACAGCTTTACAGACATCTGTAGCTTTCATTTAAAGATTTCCATTGTGGTCATCTGTGTAAGTTTGCTTTCTGTTGTGCTGGTTATGTGTTGTTCTACTGTGCTCTGCTTATGATTGTTATGATTTTCTTAATTTCTTAATTTGAGTTCTGTTTGTTCATCACTTGGCACCTTACCTCCAAAACATCACCAACTTCTTTTGCTTATTTTTCAAGTGGTGCTGAGTTGCCCTGTATGTTTCCTGGGCTTTGGTGGGGCACATCAAGCCCAGCATAAATCTGGATTCTGTTCTTCTCCTTCCATGTAGCTTGCTTTCCAAATGCAGAGAGGGAATGCCACTGTGTGCCTGTCCTATGGATGGGAAAGACTTTCAGGCTCCTGGGCTTGTTAGCACAGAGCCTCTTGCCAACACAAAATTACAAAAAGACGATGATAAACAAACTTCTTGCCAAAGCTCCCTTCCTGCTGACAGATTTAGCCTGGGCCCTCCTTCATCTTCCCTGGTACTCCTTTGTTTCAGAACGAAGATTCCAAAATATTTAAGGAAGAAGGGACTATTAGGGAGGATGGATCCCCTCTGTTTGCACTGTTCATTTTCCTGTTTCCCAGTCTCTAAACCCATCTGGGTCCAGCCATCAGTGTGAGCAGAGGAAGAGGACAGGGAGAGATTTGCTTTGCTGCCTGATGGGACAGTGAGGCTGGAGCTGCTCCTCAACCCTGCCTTAGGTTTCCAGTCTTGACCAGAGAAGAAATCCCAGAAATGACCAGAGAACAGGACCTGGGTGAAGATTGTTAGAGAGCAATGAGGAATAACCGTGGCTGGAAGTGACAAATTACAGCCAAAACCTGCAGCACAGTGGATTTGACCAAATAAAGCCCAGGGAAGCCTGACCCATCTGCTACTAAAAGGATATCTCTGCCCTCATCTGATTTTAATTGCAGGAATACTGTGTTGCTGATGTGCCAACTTTGTACACTGTGACTGACTCCCAGACAAATTTAGATGTTTGTCCTACTGCAATCCATGGGAAGGAGTCATGTTTTCAATATTTGGGATATGGCTTCAAAGGGATTCTCCCATCTTGGGGGGAGTAAATATAAAAATGGAGGGAGGGTTATTAGTGGTAGTGGTTAGAAATTTTGGAGCAAAACATAAATTAAAGCTTGTCTTTGGGGATAATGTGATGGAAAGTGGGTTATTACACCTGAATCTTGGTCCTGCCAGTATGATCTGGTTTACCCTAGAATCATGGAATCATTTAGGTTGGAAAAGCCCTCTGAGACCATTGAGTCCAACTGTGAACCCAGGCCTAGGCCACCACTGAACATTTCCAGGGATGGTTATTCCACCAATTCCAATGCTCCCAGTGAGCCCACTCTTGAACCCATTGCTGTCCTGCATCTTCTCTGCATCTGTAAAACAAAGCCAAAGAGGTGATCAATTATTTCATAGTTTTAAAGAGCTTGGAAGGGGGGAAGGTTCTATTTATTAGTTACAGAAATTGTCTTTTTGTGGATTTTGCCCTTGTGTCTGGTTGTTCTGTCTGATTTCTGCAGTGCAGCTTCTCTTAGGAGAAGGAGCAGTGGTTGGCTGGGAGAAAAGTCTGAAGCAGCTCGAGAAGGCTCAGATAAGAAAGATTACTAAGAATATTTTGTTTTGTTTTTTTGCAATGCCTGGGTGATGTTGTGGGATGGATATTTATAATCCAGGCTTTTCCTGGTGGCCGACCCAAATCTCCCAAGGTAGTGCTTGTGGAAAGGAAGGAGCAGAGAGAAGTGTCCTCAAGCTGTGTGTTCCAAGAAGCCTTTCCAGCAGAACATAATGAAGACGGATAGGAAGACAAAAGAATGGAGATAATCAGCTGGAGGAGGCCGTGGCTCAGTCAGAGAGCTCTGAGTACAAGAGTACAGCAGGGTTCATCTCCAAAGGGAAAGTCAGCAAAGCCTCAAGTTAGAGAAATTAATAGGAATATATCAAGGAAGTCGTTTGAGAACTGCTGAGAATGCTTTCAGACTCACTGGGGCAGATATGTTCGATCTTTTAAAAAATACATGTATTTATTGGTTACCTACTGGTGAAACCCATCAGACATGCAGATAAAAGGCAGGGAATTTGCAGCACAGATTTCATCTGCATTAAGACATTTTCTTCTCGGGAAACAAGTTAATATAACCCCAGCTGTGCCAGAATCTTTTGGTTTTTCTCATTCTGAAATTTCTTCTGGGGGAGCTGGTTCAAGGCCAGGTTGAATGGGGCTTGGAATAACCTGGTCTGGTGGAAGGGGTCCCTGCCCATGGCAGGGGCTTGGAACTGGATGAACTTTAAGGTTCCTCACAATCCAAACCAGTCTGTGAGAGCATGATTCAATCATTTCTCATTTATTTAGGCTCAGAGGGGTGTTTGTGTAAGCTCTGCCTAATTCAAATAGGCAAACACAATGTGCAGGTATTTTGCCACCCTCATTCAGGTTCACCTGTGCAGCAAGTGATCCCATCTTCCTAATCCTTTTCAGGGAGGACAGGGATTTCCTTTACAATATTTCAATATGCAGCCTGTAATATTTAATTGAATTAATAACTGAATTATCTTTTTTTTGATCCTCTGGCTTTTAAGCAGATCGTAAACTTCAGCTAAAGAAAGGTCGAGATTTTTCCTGCGTCAGCATTTATTTTTTGGGCAGTCTGAGGTCAGCAAATTCCAAAGTCAAGAGCTGCTTTGTGCTTATAAATTCTCCATTTAATTTTTCACACAATGAAGACAAAAGGGCTTGTTGCTGTTAGAGATGCCAGGCTTTTCTTGATTGGAAAAGCCTGATTATTTGGTTCTTCATCTCAGAGGAAACAGCAGGTGATGAGAATGTGGCTCCCTGGGGTTTTGTCTCCCAGAACACTCTCCTGAGTCTCCTCAGTGAAGATCTGAGTGCTCCTGTCCTGGTTTGGAAGTGGATCTGACAGAAGATGCTGTAGGACTGTAAATTTTTGGGAGCTGGGGGCATTCACCTGGAGGGGAGAAGGCAACCTGGGATAGTGGGAGGTGTCCCTGCCCATGGCAGGGTTTGGAGCTGGATCATCTTTAAGGTCTTTCCCACCCAAACCAGTCTGGGTTTCCACGTGTCAACCTGATGTGTTCACATTTTATTTATATATATATAAAATATAAAACATTATTGTTACATTTCTATAACAAGTTCAATATTTTGTTTCACATGTGAGATGTTCAGTCATCTCTTAAGTTAAGGTGTCACTAAAAAAAGAATAAATTAAAGAACAAGCTGCTCATTGTGGAAACAAATCTCTGAGCTTGTGCCCACTGTCCCAGACTTTTTTGGGGAAAGGTGGGATATACCCTTGTAACTTGCCTAAATTAACCTTTAACAGATGAATTGAAAGGTAATTTAATTATTGTTTGGTGGATCCCAAGTGAGGGTCAAGCTTCAAATGACATAAGGGAAAAATTGTCAGAAAATTAGTGGAATTTGCATGGAGTGTAAGGTCAGGAGGCCTTTTCATGTTCAAGGAGACTTTGGCTGAATATTATTAGCATGCAATTTGTATAAAATTCATTTAAAGCGGTGATGTGCAGGTCAAGGAAGAAAAGTATCTCTTTTCTTTGTTCATACTCTCTCATGTTGGTTCTGTGCCACCTGATGTGAAATAAATTACTTTTGGCACATAGAGAAAATAGTACCCTCTCTCCAGAGTGTAAGGAATGGGGCTCTCAAAAGGCATTGCATCCCAGTGGCACAAAAAACAAGGCAATGGGAGTTTAAAGGGAAAATCACCTTGACACAAGAAATAACTTGAAAGAAAATGGAAAAATGTCTGTTGTTCAGAACAGCTCCCTTTTCCATTGTTTACTCTTTTCAATTCAGAGCTACTATTTAATTTTTGGAGAGCCTGAAAGCCTCACCTGTCCATGTCACTGTTTGAAAAACCCTGCAAAATATATTTATTTCTCTGTAAAGATTTCATTCCTTTGTTCTGAAAAGATAATGATAATAACTTCATTAACTTCCTGGATTTTCCATACCTCCTTTATTCTTTTAGCTTTTATATTGAGCCAGAGGTTGGGCTTGATGATCTTGGAGATCTTTTCCAACCACAGTGATGGGGGTTGGAAACCCCCCTGTGGAGATGGGGGGATCTGGGCACAGTGCTTCCAAAGGCACCAAGGAAACCAGTGATGGGGGCAAACAGAGGGATGAGACGTTCCTGGTGTCCCCTGTCTGTAGGAGTTTGGAGATGTGGTGATTCCTGATTCCCAGGGGTGGGGGACACACTCGTAGAATCATTAAGGTTGGGAAAGCCCTCCAAGGTTGGGAAAGCCCTCCAAGGTTGGGAAAGCCCTCCAAGGCTGGGAAAGCCCTCCAAGGTTGGGAAAGCCCTCCAAGGCTGGGAAAGCCCTCCAAGGCTGGAAAAGCCCCCCAAGGCTGGGAAAGCCCTCCAAGGCTGGAAAAGCCCTCCATGGTTGGGAAAGGCCCCCAAAGCTGGAAAAGCCCTCCAAGGTCATGGAGTCCAACCATTCCCCAGCTCTGCCCAGGCCACAGTGACCCATTCCCACCCTCCCTTGTGGCTCTGTTTGCCCTTCACGTGGAGCAGTTCCCTGGTGTGGTGGGAGCCTGTCCTGCACTTTCACAGGAAGGATAAAATAGATGAAAAGGTAACCAGGTTACAGGCACAAAGTATCCCAGGACTGTTTGCTAGCAGCTTATTCCCATGGCATTCCTGCTGGAGTTACTCCTTGCTGGAGTCTCTCGGAGCAACTGAGCGTGGCTGTCTCAGGGATTAGGAAGCCCTGGAAGCTCCTGCAGTAGAGCAGCACTGGTGTTTGTCTGTTTATAATTAATTTTTAGTAGCCTTTTTGTTGGGCATTCATGGCCACAAGCAAACTCTGCAGGTTCTGGCGGTGCAGAAGGTTTAATTTTGCTAATCCTGTTTTATTCCCATTTCAGTGTAGCTGTTTCAATGCCACAACATGGTGCCTGCAATGAATTTCAAATGTATTTTCGGATGGCATTGTCTTGCAGAATGGGAGAGAAAATCATCCCTCCCAAATGCTGTTTGCAGGGGCTCTTTCCTGCTGTCTGGAAATCCCACCCTGCATACAAAGCAGGGAGGAAGCACAAACCTCTTCCTCACAAGCTCTCAAGCCCCCACCACGATTACAACCTTTTTATCTGGGATAAAAAGCATTTTCTTTCATCCTTCTCAATAAGAGTGTTTTGCTTTTACCATTTGGTACTACACCTAATGCAAGCCACACATACTTTGTCATTTTTTGCCCTGAATTACGATTTTTTTATACTCTTCACACACACAAGAGTACAAAATGTAATGCTGCTGGCATTGAAAAGGCACTTTAGAAAAGCAGCCGTGATTCCAGCCCTGTCTGGGAGCAGGTCCAGCTGTCACTGGGTGGTTTTTGGGGAGGAACAATGGAAAGGTGAAGAGTTACCCTCCTAAATTTTATTTCATAAAATCACGGAATGATTTGGGTTGGAAGGGGCCTTAAAGCTCATCCAGGCCCATGGGAAGGGACAGCTTCCACTAGATCAGGTGCTCCAAGCTCCATCCAACCTGGCTTTGGGCAGTTCCAGGCACGGGGCAGCCACAGCTTCTCTGGGCAGCCTGCTTTTACAATGATTTTCTTATAGATCTTCTTGTGTGTTAGTGAAGCCACTGATGGAATTCTGAGTCTCCTTGTCTCTTCCCACTTGCTTACAGCCCTGATTTCCTTTCCTTTGAGAATGGCTCCTTCAGCACTAACTTGGGGGTGGAGGGACAGCTAATTAATTAAGCACTAATTGTTGTCAAGTCAATCGGTGCTAACGGGTAACGTTTGACTTGTTTACTCTCCCGAGGTAAAAGTGAAAGGAGTTAATGATGTAACAAATTGTGTCCCCCATCATGAGGGACTTGTTCGGAGAGAATGGTGTTATTTATGAACTGTAAAATAACACGTTTTAACGAAACCCCCAGATTTTGAAGCAAGATGGGTTTGGTTCTGGTGTGAAATTGCCACTAGATAGCTGCGGAGACAAATGCGTCGCCTAATAAAGCTTAATGACTGATTTTGCCATTAATCAGAACTGAGAATGTGCTTCATTAAGATAATTAACTGAGCCAGTTGCTTAACTGACAGTTAGGAGACACAAATTCCCACGTTACTTGCTTTCCTCTTAATGAAACCCACAAGAAGCTGACCCGGCCGTGCCGTTTGTATCGGCGAGGGGAGCGCAAGGGCTGTCCAAACCTCCTCGCTCACGGAAGCTCCGCGACAGAATCTCCCCGTGGGACACGGGTGGGACCAGGGGGTGGCCCTGCCCAGCCCCACGCAGGAGCCAAGCCTTGGCCTCCAGGTTTTTCACAGTCAGCTCACGCTGAAAGCTCACCAAGACTTGCCCTTCTCCGTCTCGCCAGCGGCGAGTGGTCTTTCTTCTGCTGCTCTCTGAAAGGTCAGGTCTTCGGTGCAGTTGGTTTTATCACCCAAGAGCTGCTCACTCTTCCGAGGGGGAGAATTCCTTGCCTGACTTTGTGGCTCCTCCTCTTTGTTCCTCTCAAGCTGGAAGTGGGGTCATGAGTCCTGAGCCCAGGGATGTGGAAGATGAATCTGCTCCGGGTGCATTTGTAGGCAGAATATGCAGCGCTGGAGAAGTTGTGGGAATTACCGGAGAGATCCAAAACTTGAATTATTAAATATGCTATCTGGTTGTAACGTCTGGTTGTAAATCCCTTCCTTCACAGCTGTCTGTGTCTGGAATTCTAACAGGGTGATGCTATCAGGACTCTGCACACAGACAGCAACTCGGGAGCCAACATAAGGCAAGCGTCTCAACTCTGCTTTTCTTTTGTCCTCAGAGTTCCCGGTCTTCCACCATGAATCCTGTTTACAGCCCCGTCCAACCTGGGGCTCCCTACGGAAACCCGAAGAACATGGCCTATACAGGTAGGACGGGGGTTGTGGCTTTTCCTGCATCTCTGTGTGTGGTGGTGGCTGATCCCTTAATGAGGGAGAAAGATTTCCCATCGGGGAGCCGGATGGGAACGTGACTCGCAGGAAAAGCCCTTCAGCAAAGCCAGTGCAGCGAGGGTGGTGAGGAGAGTTGGAGCTGAATTCATGCAAAGAGGATGCCCTGGAAATCCTAAGGAAAAGGATCCAAAGGGCTTTTTTCTTTAGATTAACAAACATGCAAGCAGGCGCTGGGACAGTCAGCAGGAGGGCTCCCCTCAGGAGCTGCACATGCTGGAATAATCCAGCTGTGGAAATGAGGATCCCACAGCCAAGAGCCCCTAGTTTGGAGAGCATCCAGGTAATGTGATAGGTGGTGACTTAAGCTGCAGTATTGACTGATTTTTTTTTATATTTCAAGTTGTGCTTTGGTTAATCCTATGTGAAGAGCAAGTCTGTTTTCTATTTGAAACCTTCTTTAGAAGTGAGTTGTCTAAAAAATGTCATCCTTATTACTTGATGAAGATGTTTACCATCATTATGTAACTAGTGGGGAAGCTAAAGTGTACTGATACGGAAAGAATTCGTTTGAGACAGAAATGATGCTTTGGAAAAAGAAAATCCCAGTTAGGTGTATCTGGTTTTCCCTGTGGATTATGTCCACCTTGCCTTGCTTTGATCTTGTAACCCCCTTCCAAAATCAGCCCTGGAAAACTCCTTTATATGCCATTTTGGGGAATGTAATCAGCTCTTGGGTGTCATGTTGTGTTAGGGCTTCCTGCTTTCTGTTTGCATTGACTTTCACCGAATGTGTGGAATTATTTGGGAATGTGCTTTTCTGGAGGAGAGTGGTCGCCAGCAGATGGGAATGAACATCAAATGCTCTGAGCTGCTTTGTGCCTGGAACATTCTGGTTGAGTTTGGCAGCCCCTCCAGCTGGTGGATCAGTGGGGCTGTGAGGAGCCCTGTCTGAGACTCTGCAGAGCAGAGAGTTCCTCAAAGGCGTTTTGCCCCATTTTTATTCATCCTTTCTTTTTCTCATTCCAATTTATGCAGCTGCTTTGTTGGAGATACTGTAGCTCGAGGGAACCTTGGTCTCACAGTCAAAGCACGAGAGGCTTGAAAAAAAAACCAATCTCTGAGAAAAAGTCTCTTCAAAAATCTCCCCATTGTGAGAGGACTGTGGACTCCAGCAGCGCTTGGGTGATAGAACGAGCTCATAAGTGCACAGTTATTTTCCTGCTCTGGAAATAACAGGAATTTTGTGGCTTTCCAGCACAAGAGGCTACTTCTCTCCCGCTTTACTTTGATTTTTTTTTTTTTTTGGCATGTGCTTAAAGCTCTACCTTAATATCCATTCAATATACATTTCTGTATCTGCTTTCATATAATCCTGGGTGTCTTAGCAGCTGCTTTCTGGCACTAGATAAGACAATTTAATTTAAATATTGAGGTGCAGAGTGGTCAGAATTTGGACCTTGACCTTTCTAGAAGAATTTTAGAGGGAGAATTCTGCTTTAGATGAAGGGATTAATGGAATTCCAGAATGGTTTAGGTGGGAATGGATCTTAAAGCTCATCTGATTCCACCCTCTGCAATGGGCAGGGACACCTTCCAAAGACCAGGTTGCTCTAAGCCCTGTCCAGCCTGGGCTTGAACACATGAATTCAGCAGGACTCCATTTGGAATTAGTCAAGTGCCAACATTAATGGGATGTTGTCTTCTAAAGTAACCTGCTGGCTGATGACTGTGAAGTTCCTGCTGTGCCCTTAACTCTGTAAAATTTGACTTGGCCAACTTGTGCCAGTTTTGATCCATGCAGGGATCAGGAGGATGTGGCCCCCGTGGTTTCATCCCAAACCACCCTTCAGGCATTTGTCTTCCAGAACTTGTGGTAAATGCACTGAAATCAGTGGTGGATGTGCAGGATAATCTCGGAGGAAAAAGTTGGAGGCAGATCAGACTGGAAAAATTAAAACAACGTCCTCAGTTATGTCAATGGTAAAACAAAGAAGCAAATGTAGGACAGCACAGCAGGAATATTCCTGCTGGATTGTTCCGTTGCCCAGGTGGAAGGTAAGAAGTCAGTGGGCTGAACTCTTACAGTGGAGTCCCAAAATAGAAGTCAGAAAGCACTTAACAGAAGAGCTTCTTTTTTTTTTTTTTTTTTTTTTTTCTGGGCAAATAGTATTACAAACCCTTTTAAATCTGAATTTGTTTGAATATGTAATGAAAGACTCAAAGTTCTATAGCGAATAGGAGGAAAAAATTTAAATTTTAGCCTCTGTAGAGAAAAGGCAGGCAACTCCTGAGGGTGGTCTGAGCAGCTATGAAAAGAGCTGTGGAATAAAACTCAGGTGGGGTAGAGGCAGGAAGAAAGCAGGGACAGTAATCAGGATGCTGGCAGGTTGAATTCTGTGCTTTTCTGGGGTTGTTTTTGTGCTAAATGTGAATGCTTTATATTACTTAATACTTTATTTTTTTTATTTATATGATAACTTTAGGCTGAAATAATGAGTTTTAATCTGAGTTTTAATGGTTTTTCTTCTCATTCAGACTTCTCTGTTGTTTCCTGGCAGAGCAGGGAGAGAGGTCCATTGCAAGATAAATAATCCGTTTTTTTCTGCCAGATTGGCTGTTAGGGAAAATAGGAAATCCTTGAGTTAGGGAGAATGGGAAATCCTTGGCACATACTCAAGTACTTGATGAAGCATCCGTTTATTCAGATTCTTGATTTTTCCATTTTGATCTTCCTTAATGGAAGTGTGAAGGACAGTCATTTCCTAAATCATTTTTCAAGTGTGGTCTGGATTGGCTGGATTTTCATGGGAAATAATAATTACGTTTAAAAAAGGAAGTTTTAAAATACAGTTACTTGGGGAGATAAAATCAGAATTGTTCAACTGATAGGAGAAATCTTTATAAAAACAATCCACGTGTTTGAACTAAGGGATCTATTAAGCACTTGTGGCTTCTCCTGTGTCTCATTTTTGGGGTCCTTAGAAGTCCCAGATCTGTTGAATTGCACTCTCCTTCCCGTTTTTTGTTGGAAACTGAAAGAGGAGAAGAATAACTTCTGCTGGCAGTGTTTCCTGCTGCTGGATGAGCAGCTGTGGAGCTGAGGGAAGGTGACACAGGGAGAATATTCTGGCTGCAGGCAGAGCTACATCTGTCCAGTGCCAGCTTTGTGCTCCAAGTCCTGGCTCCTCGTGCCCGGCTGGTGACGGCTTCCACTCCGCTAATTCCACGGATTTTGGAACGTCAGCAGCAGTGTTTCAGCCTTGTTTACTATTTAATTAAACCAGACCGTAATTAAGTTGGATCTTCATGTAAGCTGTTGTTTTAATTGAGGCTAATTTATTTAAGGCTTCCAATTTGCCTTTTTGTTCTTGGTACAATTCTCTTTACCTGCCCCAAATGGGAGCTGGTGAAGCACCTGGTTTTCCTTTGGCACATGACCCTTCCCACTTCCTTGCACCCAGTGCAGGAAGGCACCAGTGCTGCAGTAAATAGATTAGCCCATTGGTGTGGAATCAGGGATGAAGAATCAGTCTCTCCTGGAGCTTGTTTGACTTCGAGCGTGAAACTATCGAGTGTTTGTGATAGCTCACGCCGTTTCCCCTCTCCCTACCAGCAGCTGATTAATATGCTGATAAGATGCTGTGATTCATGAACCTCTGCTAGGCTGGCTCTGTGATCGGTGCAGTTATTCCTAAATAATAAATGGTAATAAAATCCAGGAGCCCAAGGATGCCGAGCTGGTTGGGGAATCTCCGGGGGATCTGTCGCATCGCTCCCGAGCATGGCATTTCTCATGTCCTGCTGCGGCGCCGCTTGCTCGGCAGGATGCTCACAGAATCCTGGGGTGCTTTCTGCAAGGGACCTGGAAGAACATCTCATTCCAGTCCCCAGCCTTGGGCAGGGACACCTCCCACTGTCCCAGGCTGCTCCAAGCCCCAGTGACCAGCCTGGCCTTGGACACTGCCAGGAATCCAGGGGCAGCCACAGCTTGTCTGGACACCCTGTGCCAGGGAACAATTCCTTCCCAATCTCCCATCCATCTCAGCCCTCTGGGAAGCCATTCCCTGTGTTCTGTCCCTCCATCCCTTGTCCCCAGTCCCTCTCCAGCTCTCCTGGAGCCCCTTCAGGCCCTGCAAGGGGCTCTGAGCTCTCCCTGGAGCCTTCTCCTCTCCAGGTGAGCACCCCTAGCTCTGCCAGCCTGGCTCCAGAGCAGAGGGGCTTTCCCTGCATAGGACCCCTTCATGCTCCTGAAGAGTAAGACACATCCCTGAGTTAGGCTGTTTGCAGCACTCCCAAGTTGAAAATTCCCAGGTTTTGTCATTTTTTTCTTCCCCAAGGTGAAACCACAACATTTGTTTGGACATAATGATGAGCCGAGGGAATCTGTGCCCTGCGGCCGTTGGTTCTGTTGGCAGGACAGGAGGTGAAGGATTCTCACGTGTGTTCCTGTCCTAATCCCTGTCGTTTGTGTTCATTGTTGAACCTCAGACACAACTGTACATGTGAGGAGTGACCTCATTTACTCCTGACTGTTCCCTTAATTTATTGTGGTGTTGAAAGGCAGTGGCCTTCGATGTTGTAGAAGACGGAATGTTGTTCCGATAGGATTTCTGCTGTCGGCTTTTAATCCTCCTTTGCATACTCTCTGTGGGACAAAGATAATTCTAGGCATGATTTCAGCCTTTCTTATTAGCTTACAAGTATAATTTGGCTGTATTCTTCTCTGGAAATGCTAGGCCTTTAATGGCAGATCAGCTCTTAGGGCACACAAGCCATGTTCTTTCACAACTACTCTGTGAAAGGGGATGAACTTTATATTTTTTCTCTTTCTTTTTGTCATTCTTCAGCATTTTCACAGGGAGCACTGAGGAACACAGGGCAGATGGCAGGGTTGAGGTGCTCTCTCCTTACTTCTCCTTCTGCTCTAAGATGTGCACGCACGTCAGCCCCTTCCATTGATTGGGAAATGCCACTCCTGGATTTAATTAGGCGATCCATCGCTTCCCGGGTCTGTAAAACAGGAATTCTAAACCGTGTTCAGGGTGTTGAATTGATTTCAGGGTGATTAAAAATGTATGAAGTGGATACAGTGAATATTTTTCCTCTGGCGTTTCTTCATGTTTATTAATTGGTGTGTATAGAGCAGACAGGAAAATCCTACTTGACTGGGAGAAGAATGAGCTGTGACTTGTGTAGGCTCTCATTGTTTTCATGTTTAAATGCGTGATTTTCGTGCGGGAATACTTCCAAACAGCTTGCTGAATTCCTCAGTGCTGGGAGCTGCTGAGTTTCAGCACTGACATCAACAGTGGATAAATCACCATCTTCCTAATGAATTAACTCAGGGACATTCTTGAGGTTGTAAAAAGCATAAAGCCACTAAGGGAAGGAGGGAGGAGTAGTTTTCTGTTCGGGAGAAGGAAGCAGAAGGGTTTGGGTCAGATTAGGGATGTTTGTGAGTGGCAGAGTTTGCTCAGGGCAATGGTGGAATTATCATCCCTGGAATTATTCCAAAGCCATGTGGATGTGGCACTTGGGGACATGGAGCAGTGGTGGCCTTGGCAGTGCTGGGGAACAATTGGACTCGATGGTCTTGGAGGGCTTTTCCATCCTTAATGACTCTGTGGTTCCAAAATAATTCATGACATCCACTCAGCTCCTTTGGAGACTGGTCCAACTGCCAGCCTTCCACGGAGTTCATAGAAACTTTGGGAAGCATCCCTCACCCCTTGTTTTGTAACTGTTTGGAGGTTTTACAGGCTTTTGAGTCCCCCTGTGTTGTGAAGAAACAGAATAGTCTCAGATCTTAAAAGCAAACAAAACTCATGTTCTGTTTTCCCAAATGACCTCATTGTGGGCCTTCTTCTCCTCCAGGCTCGGGTGAGTCCATGCAACTGGTTTATTTCTGCCTCATTTCTTGGCTGCAATATTGATTTTGGTTTTCCTCATGGTGGAAAAGAAATAAAAAGATTAAATGGCTATGCTTGAAGAGGGCTGGGGAAAAATTGTGAGGCAGAGAAGCAAAAAGCATAGGTGGGAAAAAAAAACAAACCATGGCCTTGGGAACATGTTTTGAAGAGAAAAGTGCTCCATTTAAAGAAAATAAAAGGTGAACAGAGGATTTTCTTGTGTCTCAATTGCTTTTGTAGAGTACAGTCACATCTTGTGAAGTTCTTCACTCACCTGGGGAAAAGAGAAGCTTTATTTTTAACCATGAGCCCTCCCAAATTTCTGTCTCAAATTGCATACAGACAAACTCTAACCGGTGCTTTTGGCTTTTAAGTACACCTTCAGTATTAAAATTGATAACTGAAGGGGTTTTTTGGTATTCTTTCTTAGTGGGTGTACATCAGAGAATGAAACTGGGTTTGGCTGGCTTATTAATTTCTAGTCTGTTTCTGAACCATCTCTTCTTTTTCCTTCTTTTAGCCATGATCAGTTGTTTTCCATTTAAAACTTATTTTTCTGCATTTTCCCTTCACTTCCATATCTTTTCCTAAGTTCCTCTTGCTCTGCTCCTGAACAAGGAGCCTCAGTGTAGGAAGTCAAAATCACCTTGGCATTTCAGCATCACAGGACCATTGAAGCTGGAAAAGAGCTTTAATATGATCCAAGCCCAGATGTTCCCCAGCTCTGCCAAGGCCACCACTGCCCCATGTCCCTGAGTGCCACATCCACGTGGCTTTCCAATCCTTCCAGGGATGGGGAATTAGGGAACCTTTGCCACAGGCTCCATGAAGCTGGAGTGTGTCCTTGTCATTCTGCGAGTTGGAGATGGGGATTCATAACCCAGGATGGAAGCATCTCCTGGCCCTGGCACCCTACATTTCAGGAAATCTCTGATCCAGAGTTAAAATCTTACCCAGTCTAAAATAAAGGCCTTTTCCTGCATATTTCTTTCTGCCACTTGCAGTTCAAATTCATATGCTGGCTTGTTTTTCTCTGTGCATGTTTGCACCCCACACATTCAATACCTCTTAAATCCCCAGGTGCTTCAATTAAATGATTGCAAATAAGCTCCAAGGCTGCCTTGTGATGCCTTGAAAACCCTTAATATTTGCTGCCTTTCCTCCCCCCCCCCCACCTTTTTTTTCATCTTGCACAGCAAATAAGTGGTCAGATCCTTGTTATGTTTTTTCAGGCCGAAGGTAATAAATTAAAATTTAGTGGCTTGACTTCTGCAAAAATATTTTTAGATTAAATATTGAGTTTTTCTTCCCTCCTGGTGCACAATTATTTCTCACACAGGGCGCAGTCAATGTGATCCAGCACAGAGGTTCGTACAGACAGAAACGTGAGCTGGCCCAGGCTTGGAAAAGGCTTTTATGAGCTTCAGAAATAATTCCCTGGTTTGTACCAGATCTGTTAATTACTGGGTCTGTTTTCCTACTGTGCTTTATACCTAATATCTTATTTCTAATTTAGTGGGGATCAGCTTTCCCGAAGCAGAGTGCTTGAGTTTATTAATCACAGAATCCCAGGATGGTTTGGCTTAGGAGGGACCTTAAAGATCCTCCAGTTGCAGATCTGTTTTGCTGTTGCATTTCATTACACTTAGCCTGGTGTGAGGCCAAAGTCAGGTGTTGCTTTTATGCAAAGGCATTCATATACTTATTTTAAAGTGTGTGTGGCTGCCCTTCCCTCTCCCTGCGCTCGCTGGCACTCGGCCCCGTTTCATCTGATGCAGTACTGGGCTAGAATTTTAATGTCTCTGCGGCCAGCCATGATTTATTAGATCCCAAAGCCCTGGCTCTGAGTGCAGGAAGAAAATATTGCAGCAGTGAGCTGCCTTGGCACTGCTCGAATAAATGAGTCCTGAAAGCCTCTTTAGTGTTGCAGCCTTTTCTCCCTTCTCCTCCCCTGGCCCCCAGTGCTCCTTCCCCCCAGCCCGACCCCTGGATTCCTGCTGATGGTGGGAAGTGCTCCTTTCCTTGTGGGAATTGCCATCTCCGGGTCTTTTTACAGGAATGGATTTGTCAACAGCCTCGTCATGTAAAGCCCTTTGAATTCCCAGAATGAGCTGCTATCCTTCATCTGGGGGAAAAAAAAAAAATCAGCTTTTGTGGCAGGGTGCAAGGCTTGGGCTCCTGGTGATGAACTGGTGGTGCAAAGAGGAGATCATGGAATTCCAGGATGGTTTGGGTTGGAAGAGACCTTAAAGGTTCCACCCTCTGCCATGGGCAGGGACACCTTCCACTGTCCCAGCTTGCTCCAAACTTGGGCACTTCTGGGGATCTGGAGGCTCACAGGGAACAATTCCTTCCCAATCTCCCACCCAGCCCTGCCCTCTGGCAGTGGGAGCCATTCCCTGTGTCTGTCCCTCCATCCCCTGTCCCCAGTCCCTCTCCAGCTCTCCTGCAGCCCCTTCAGGCCCTGCAGGGGCTCTGAGCTCTCCCTGGAGCCCTCTCCTCTCCAGGTGAGCACCCCAGCTCTCCCAGCCTGGCTCCAGCCCTGGAGCATCTCCATGGCCTCCTCTGTACCTCTTTGCTGGCACCCACCTGTGCTGCAATTCTGGGATTTTTGGGCCGGTTGTGCTTTCTCCAGCACGTGGCAGGGAGCTCCCTGTGCAGGGACTTTAGGATGTGACCTCCAGCAGCTGTTCTGTGGCGTTGGCTGGATGTGGGGCTGGGATCAGCCGCCTTAGCTGAGGAGAGAACATTCAGAAGCTGGTGTTTAAAATGCCTCAGTTGAGCTGAAGGAGAGATTTCCGAGGAATCGTGCTCCAGCCCCCACAGAACCTGAGCCACCTGTTGCAGGGAGAGACCTCTGGAGCTGGGGTGAGCTGTGGCTTCACACCTGGGGGCTGAACAGGTGTTGGGTGGCGAGGATGATCTGGTGTGGGGGAGGAAATGTCCTGAAGCTGTGAAGGAGCCTCTTGAGAGACAGAGCCAGACGAGACACGGAGCCGCCTCCGCGTCCTCGCTCCGCCGGCGCTTGTGAAGCCCAACAGATTTGGGGACCCAAGCGTGGGTGGCGTGTGAGGAAAGCACTTGGGTAATGTCCCTGGAATAGAAACTCAGCCCAGCTGTCTGCCAGAACAGAAATGGGAAAGGTTTTTTAGGGCTTTAGTCAGTCTGCACAAACTGGCACCAAAAAAAATACGAGAACTTCAAGTTCTCAAGGGCTCGGCAGAAGGTTGGACAGCAACAAGTCCTTTTGAGAATACCTGGAATCCAAGTGGAATTTATTAGAAATACTGGGACAGTGTGTGTTTGTTTTTAGCTCAGTGAACATGTTCTCACCCTCTTTTAAGTGCTGCTGAGGAGGAGCCAAGCTGGGGGGTGAGGACTTGAACTGCACTCTCACAGGCTCCTCAGAAGAAAAACGAACCTTCTTGGAAAGCAGCATGGCCCAAACCCTCAGCTTCTAGAATATATAAAACTCCTTAAGAAGCTGGAAGTGAATAGCCAGGATTAAAGAGGGGGAAGATGATGACTTGCAACAGTTTGGCCAATTGCTGGCTTGAGGGGTTTCTGCTGGAAAAAAAGAGATTTCCATCCTGAGCAGCCCTGCTCTGTTGGAGTTTAGATATGGGCTGCAAACCTCAGGTTGTTTGAAAACTTGAAAAAAGGCTTAGCTCCTCTACTGGAAGGGGAGGGGTAAAATACAAAACTCCTGCTTAGTCCTCTTTCCAGTCACTTCCTTACATTCCTTGAAGAAAGTGATTCCTGCTTCTAGAAAATCACAGAATAAATAGTTGAGCTCGTGAGGGAGCTCAGCACTCCAACCACCTGCTCAGGTCAGCTCTGGAATTATCTCCAGAGCGAGCTGATGGAATAACCTTGGCAGCTGGATCCTGTGGGTTGCCAGAGCCTGGTGTGATGTTGAAGGATGTGCAGGTTGACTCCAGAAGCACTGGATGGAGAATGAGCAGGAGCCACCACAACCCCACTCTGTATGTAAAGAGTGTGAGCCAAGGGGTCTGAGTCTGTGTTATTTTATTTTTATATTTTAGGTGGCTTTTTTTAGTATTTTAAATTTTATTTTTACTATAGGCAATTTCCAGCAGAATTCACAAAAATGCACAAAATTAAATCAAGAATTGGTTGGCAAAGGTATCTTCTAGCAGTTGCATATTTTCTCCCCCTTAGAGATAAAAATAATCAAATCACTGGATTTATTTTTATTCCTTTCCAGCTTTTTATTGAGTTGGAAAGGACAGAGGAGAACATGGAAAGCTTAATTCATGTCTCTCACCTGTGGGCTGAGAGCCAAGGAAGGCAAGCAGTTTAACTCAGTTGCCCTTAGCTGGTACAGAGAATAAAATGATTTTTTTTTGGTTCCCATGAGTGAGGCATCTTCATCTCATCCATCTTTAGGATTTATTGGTCTGACTCTTGCTGCCTTGAGGATCCACGGATTTATTTCTTCTCAGCTTTCTTGGCTGAAGAGCTGCACTGGGCAGAGGGAGACTCTGGTGCCTTTTCAGGAGAAATAATCCCAGCCTGCCTTAGGAAATGCTGAGGCCTAATGCCTCAAATCCTGAGTTTGGAAGGTGAAATGTTTGGATTCTGTCTCTGAAATCAGGAGTTCCAGTAAGGCTGGGGTGTGTAAAGGTTTGGCAGAGGTGCTGGTCATGGCAGGATTGAGGTCAGGGAGGAAAGTGCCTCCTTCCCCTTGTGACCCTGCAGGACTCTTACATAACTGTTCTAAACCAGCTTATGGGAGAGCTGGCATGGGGAGGGGAAATAAAAAGAGCACACTAGGGAAAGATTGCTGATAAGCCCAGAGATCCCAAGAATAGGATCAGGCTCCAGGGAACGAAGGAGAACCTGCTGGAGGTAATAACCTGGAGATTGACACAAATTCAAGGGACCCATATGAGCCCTGAGCCAGACAAAACCCAGTCCTGGACCCTGATCTGGATGTGAGGATAGCTGGGATGTTTATAAATTGTGTCCTGGCTGGGGAGGATGAAAAACAACCTCCTGAATTCTGGCCATGGCTCACCTAGACCAGGAAGGCCCCATGCCCAGGGATGCAGGGGAATTGGAGGGCTGGCACTGGCTGCACTGAAGGAGAATGAATGAGTGTTCAGATCCAGAGGCTCAGGGGATGGGGAGGGCTGGAAGAGACCTTAAAACCACCTTGTTCCCACCAGTTCCTTTTTTTGTACCTTCAGCTATAGACCAGGCTGCTCCAAGTCCGTCTTGTCCTTGCAAACTTCCATGGATTCCTCTTTTCAGTTGAGAAAGGTTCCTGAAACATGGACAAAAAAACTCCACTGCCAGATCTGGGAACAAAAAAGCCTTGACTCTCCTCCCCTGCCCAATTATTTCCCTTTATTCCCTTCCCTATGACATATTCACCTGGTGATTTGTTGTGCCATTTCCTTCTGCTTTCACATAGCAAAAAGAAATTCCTCCTATTTTCTGCACCCAGTTATACTTTGCTAGTCTGGAAATTAACATGTTTTCAGGAAAAAAAAACAAAAACCTTTACCTCTCTACCTTTCATTTTCTTTCTTTCCTGGCCAGCTCTTTTTCTGTGGAATTCTGGTTTATCCAGTCTGGACGCTGGTGGCTTTAAACCCTGGTGTGCTCATCCAGGAAATAGGAATTTTAAAGTTGATTTTCAGCAATGTGTAAGAGCCATTCTAGCAAAGAGAAGGGTATTGCTGATGTTCTTTTTGGTTCCCTTTGGGTTTGGATGGGGTTTTGTTTGTTTGGGGTTTTTTTGTTTGTTTTTTGTTTGTTTTGTTGGTTGTTGGTTTGATGGTGATTTTGTTTGTTTGGCTTGTTTTTGTTTTGTTTTTGTTTTTTTGTTTTGTTTGATTCTAATGTTTATAAAGCCTTATCCTGAAATTTCTTGCTGAAATTTCCATTTCCCATCCTGAAATGTCTTGCTGAAATTCCCCACAAACAGCAATCATTTTTTGAGTGCTTTCTCTTAATTTGATGAACATCCCAGTACTTTTCAGGACCTTTTCACTCTGTTTAAAACAGTGGCAGGAACTGGCTTGGCCAGCAAATTACTGAGTGTGAAGTCAATTATTCAAAGCTCTCGATGTTTTCCTACTTAACCAAAAAACATTGACTCAAGAGCAAGCTCAGTCTGGTTTCTTTGGGACTTATTTCAAATCTTTAATCTTCCCACTTCCATCCCTTCCCCTCTCCAGCTGTACTTGCTGATTAGTCTTTGACAGCAGCCTGGGCTAGAGCTGCTCTTCCTTTGGGGGGAGGTTTATTTGATCTTTTCCCACCCAGCAGCAACTCTTGGAGAGCATTCCAGCAGGGCTGGAGGAGGCTGAGCTCCAGGGAATCACTGCCTGGGGAGGGAAGGAAAGGTGGGAGAAAGCAAGGAACAGGAACAGAGGCACTTATGCAATCACCCAGTGTTTTGGTAGGAAAATAAGCTGGAAATAAAGATATTTTGGCTGGTGGAAGGAAAAGCTGCTTGTCTCCTACCCAGGCAGTAGCTGCTCTCAAGGCAGGATCTTAATCTGATGGGATGAAAACCCGGAGTGGCTTTCTGGAAGTGGGATGAAAGCCATTTAATCCTGGAAATGCTGTGTTTGTGTGCAAGTTCCATGGGCTAATTTTCCTGAGAACCTCTTAAATAAATGGGTATGAGACTAATGATAATAATAATAATAATAATAGCTTTTCTGTAAGAGTTCTGTGCTCTGCAAAGCTCTTCTCTGCTTCCCTGGGATGTGGCTGCTTTTTGGTCTGTGTTCCAGGTGGGAGATGCCTGACCCACCTGGGCAGGGGGTTCTGTCCTCTGAGCAAGTGTAGCCTTGAAAATTGCACTTTTCTCATGCTTGCCTAGGGCTAGCTCATCCAAAGATGTGCAGGAAGCCTTTTTATTGAATTCTTTGCTTGTGTGGTGCTCTGAGGTCTGCCCTGAGCAGTGTCCTGGTGCCATGGATGTGTTTTTAAGACGGACAGGGAACATCCCTGTGGTGAAGAATGGATGTGTCCTTGTGGTCAGTCTCACTGACTGAGGGATGTTTGCACAGCTGGTGTGGAGTGTGTGCTGCTGAGCACCCTGCCCTGCTCCAAATCTCTTGGATATTTGGGTTTGTTTTTCGCTCCTCCAATGTCACAAAGCTACTTTAAAAAAACTAAGTCACTTCCAAGGGGTCCTTTTTCCTAGGCTTTTTCCTAGAAAGCTCAGAGTGCTGCAGAGAAGGAGAGAGAAATGCTGTTGCAGCCTGGCCTCTGGGCTCCTGTGGGATTTAGCTGCTCCAGATGTTTGGAGAAAGTGCTCTGGGCTGGGAGCAATTCCCACCAAACTGCTCTGTGTTAATTGACCCTTGGGGGTCTTGCCTTGGGATCATGTTCTCTGGAGCACGGGGCTGAGGGTTGTAAATAATGCCCTGGATGAGAGCAGCGTTTTGCAGAGTCCCAGATGGAGAGAGCTTTGTGCCAGCATCTCCAGCCCCCAGCCTCATCCTGACCCCCAAAACTTTGTGGATACCTTTGATATCAATCCCAGAATGGTTTGGGTGGGAAAGGACCTTAAAGCTCTCCCAGTGCCACCCCCTGCCATGGGCAGGGACACTCTCCACTATCCCAGGCTGCTCCAAGCCCCATCCAAGCTTGACCAATTCCAAGATTGAGGCAGCCACAGCTTCTCTGGGCAGCCTGTGAGAGAACCTGACCATCTTCCTTGGAGGACAGATGTCTGCAGGTGTCTGACTCTAACCCTGACTATATTGAAAACATCATTGTGCTGATCATGTGCCAGTCTGGAAGAGTGTCACTGGTGCTGGAAAAAGGGCACCAGGACACACTGAGTTAATGCTCAGAGAATCAATGCTCATCCTATTAAAAGGCCTCAAAGATGACTGAAAGCACTTGGACTAATAGGCCTTGGGTTTGCATCACTAAATGAGTTTGTGATTCCCTCATGACTGGGCCTTTCCATAAGGCACACAAGCTGGGAGCTGATGTAACTGGCAGATGGAGCCTTGTTTTTGTGTTTTTATTAGAGCAGGACGCTCAGGCAGAGCTGGAAATGCCTGTGAGCCTCCTCTGCTCACTCTGGGAGTGACCCTGTGGCTGGAGGGATGGGTCCCTTCCTGACCTGACCCTCTGTCCCCATCTCTCCTGTGTCAGGGGGACCTCAGCCCACGTTTGGAGATGCTTTTTGGAAAGCAAGGAGCATTTCAGAGTGATGCAACTCCTTGCCAGGTCAGTTGAGAAAATTCCTTCCTCCTGAAAGTTTTATGCTACAGCAAACAGAGTAAAATCCTTTTGTCCTTATTCACATCTTCCTAAAGATCAACAGCAGCTTCTGGCAGGATACAGGAGTCCCAGTCAGGACAGGCATTTACCTGGAGCTGAGTGACTCTGGAATGGGGTTGGGCTTGTAACCTGTCTCTTGTTACCCATTTGTTTCCTTGGATATTTTTTTTTTCCTTGCACTTTTCCTTTCCCTCATGACAGGGAAGCTCTCCTGTCTGTCTCCTTGCATTGAGCAGAGACTGATTTGTACAGAACTGGAAAAAACCCCAGTAACAACTGGAAGGAGGCTTTAGGAACAGGAGAGAAACCTCTGCTTCCTTGGAACAGAAGAGGGATAAAGTGGATGTTTGCCTTCCTCTGGCAGAAATCAAATATCTTGTGTGCCACAGGTGAGGAGGAGGGGATGGGGGATGCATATATCTCATTCTTCCCACATCATTTTTGTTTCCATTTTTCTTTAAGCTATCACAAAGCTGTAGTGCAGGTGATGAAAAGCTGACTTTACTTCTTGAACTTCTCCTGGACTTCATCAGTTACCTCATGGACCTCAAAGCCCACCCAGTTTCACCCCCTGCCATGGGCAGGGACACTTTTCACTACCCCAGGTTGCTCAGGAAGGCAAAGCAGGATTTTCTTCTTTGTTTATTTAGCTCCTCTGCTACTTGAGAACATTTATTTTCGTGAGTAACGTCTCCTGCAGCCGTATGGAAGGAATCAATCATAGGAAATAAAGAGCTTGTAACCCATTTAACCAGGACTTTCCACCTCTCATTAAGCCAGAAACATTCATGCCTAATTCTCTGGGTAGCAGTTGCACAGCAGATGTGCAGGGTATCGATTGGAAAGCGAGTCTTGCTGGGTTTGTTTTCCTTTCTTTTCTTTCCCTCCCTTACTGTTCCCATTCCAGTGCCTGCAGTGGGTGTGGAGGCACTTGGCTCCCTCTCAGATGAGCCTTCCTGGGGTTGTTGGTGCAGTTTTCTTTCCCTGCTGGCAGGAGCCAGGTTTTCAGCAGGGAATGTGTGGGACAGGCTCCTGCTCCAGCTGCTGGCACCATCCGTGGGCAACTCTTCAGGGCTGTTTGGAAAGGAAAACCAGGGGAGGGAGGAATGCTTGTCTGAAGAGGAAGCTGCTTGTCAGGGTGTGCATGTTCAAACCCAGCTCTGTTTCCACCTAATTTCTCAGCAAAAACGTGCTGGTGATGGGTAAGGCTTGGTGCAGACTTCTGGTTTGCAGCTTGGTGAGGATGGCAAAGCTCCTGGAGTCTGTGGAGAGGAAAAAATGTTCTGCAACCTTTTTAATTCTTTAAACACTTTTTAATTCCTTGTTGGTGCATGGGTTTTGTTTAACATCCAGCTGTTGTCTTCTCATTCTTCCTGTGATGGTTTTTCCTGTGCTTTTCTCACCTGGGCTGTCTCTGTTGAGCCCTGCTGATTTTTTGTCATCACCCAAACCATACCAACATCACAGGACATTCTCTGTCTGAGGCTCTTCAGACAGCAGAGGCTGAACATGGGATTTCTCTCTCAAGACACTCCCTTCCCATCCCTCTTCTCCCAGTTTGGTGCTTTCCTGCCTGTCTCTTTGGGTTTGTGGCTCAGCTTCCCTCCACTTCCCTGTCTTCTGCCAAGATCAACAGCACTCTCGGGCTCCTGGTGGTGTCTCACCTCACCTTAGTTGCTATTTTAGATTTTTAGCTCTTGAACTGCTGGCTTCTTGTGCTGCTCTGAGTGTTTCTGGAATGCTGTCCCAAGGGGACTGCACCTGCCATAGACTTGGAGAGGTGGAAAGGTTTGACTTTCTCTGCCAAAAATGTGATTTCACGCACTTCGGGCTGCTTAACGTTTCTCTCTGCTGTTCCTAAAAGCCAAGGGCCTTGTTAGAATTAAAGATATGAGAAATTCACAAGTTGTTGCCCATCTCTCCAGCAGCCCCCAAAAGATGAAGCTCTTTTTATGCTCAGGTTGTCAGAAATTCTTTGGCAGAGGGGTCCTGAAGTGTCCCATGTTTTTCCTCACGTCCCACCTGTGCTTTGCTGCTTGGAGTTACTTCAGAACCTGCTCGTGGACTCACCTGATATTTTTGGGTCTGCAGCAGAATTTGGGTTTTCAGAGCTGTGCCAACACCTTGACCTGTAAGGCTGGTGCAGAAAGCAGAGATTGGGTTTAATTATTGCTCTGCCAGAAGTTTATACAGGTTTTTCCTGTGCCCTGTTCCTCTTCTTCCACCCTTTCAAAGTTCCAGGCACCCAGTCCTGCCTCACTTTGTGGAAAACATTGGGAAGCTCTGTTGCAGAGGGCGTTAGTCCGTCCTGTGCTTATTTATTTTGGGAGATTAAAGTCTAAGTTTTTTCTTTTGTAATCCCTTTGAAGTATTTATCTTTTGAAGTCTGAATTTTCATTAACTGGGAGTGCACAACCCTCGAACTACACGCTGCCCTAGTTTCAAAGCTGTAATTTATTTATTTTTTGGTAGAAAACATTTAGGAACAATAAACAACAGGTCAGACCCACAGGGGCTCCACATCAGCCAGATCCTATTTGGGATTGTCTGTTTGGGTCATCCCTTGCAACTCTGGGGACTCCAAGGGGCTCTGCAGGCTTTCCCTGGGGTGTAGCCATGGATTTTTGGGATCTCGGGGAGACAGGGAAGTTCCCCTTCTGAGTGCTCTGCCAGACCAACACGTGGCCTGTAGACCTTTCTTTCATTTTTTACATTTGTTTTCCCCCCCCTCTTATTTTCTGTCGTTGAGGCAGCAGCACTCAGCTTTAAGGACAAGGCTGTTGTGCTTTCCTGCCTCAGCTCTCATCCAAAATATTCCATCTATCCATATGCACATGGCAGAGGATACTTTCCTGCAGTTCATCTTTTTTGTTTGTTTGCCAGGGGGGAAAAAAAACCAGATGTTGACTGGAGTTTTGCTATATCTGCTGCTTTTGTTTGTGCAGTATTATCAGTGTAAAAATGAATGTTTTCAGCCTGGAAAAAGTGGGTGGGGAAACCTCTGACCCAACCTGATTTCCAGAGTGGGGAATAAGAATGTGTGGTGAAGAATAACCCTGCTGGGTCGTTGCCTGGGCATCCTGCACCCCCAAAATGAATCACCTGAGGCTGTTTTCTGGCTTTGGGGTGTCCCATTTCTGCCTTGAAATGAAATCTTGGATCTTGCAAGCTGAGATGCTTTGGGCTTGTGCCAACAAAATATGGAAAATGGTGCTCAGTGTGTGTGTGTGTGTGTGCATCTCGATTTCCTCTCCTGGGAGTGGCCAGAGCAAACAGCCCTCAGTAATAGCTTGTTATTAAACAGATGGGGATATTGACCCTCTTCCATTTCCATTTTCCACGTTGGGGAAAGTGAAATTGCATTACTTTGGCTTGGGTGAGTTCAGTGTATTAATAAAAAAATGTGTATGAAAACCAATGGAGAGTGCATGCAAATGCCAAGAATTTAGATAATGATTTCAGCCCTGGCTGGGCCATAGAGATTTCTCTTCCATTTTTCTTTTTTTCTGCACAGAACTATAGAGTTTGCTCTGGAATAGCTTAATTTTTTTAGAAAGTGTTTAAGGAAAATCAGGATTTTCCAGTATAATTAGGGAAGCGATTCGCAAGCAGCCTTACAAGCATATCAATAGGGCTAATTGATTATCAGGCATGTTCTCACCTAATTGGCATAGGAAATTATTTGTTTAACAAGGTTTTAAGCATAATTAGATTGATACAAGTTTTAGTAGAGATAGAGATGTTGAATTTACAGGGAGTCTTGATAAACAGGGATCCCAGGAATCACCAAGAGGAGGAAAAACACTCCTTTTAATATGGAAATCAGTAGAATCTGCCAAAGCTCTTTTTAAAAGGAGTTAACATAAAAAATTAACCTCAAATAGCCCTGTATGTTTTATGTTTATTTCTATTTCAAGTGAGGTGAATTTCCTTGGGCCTGAATTTTGGGAGATGGGAGCCTGTGTGCTCAGGGCTTCCTCTGGTTTAGAGCCTCTCCAGGTGTGGGGGGAGCAGGTGCTTCTTCCCCTCGTCCTCCCCACAGCTTTGCCTCTCTGGAACCACATGGAAGGCCGAGGTTTTCCATTGGATGGACCTTCCCAGCCGTGCCTTGGCAGCTGGAGATCCTGTAGGACACCACAGGCGTCTTCCACATCTGCATGGGTGGTGGGGTTGTTGGAGAAAATCGTGTGTCTGCCTCTCTCCAAATGCTTGGCTCTGCTCCGACGTCTCCTGAGGCTTCAGGATTCCATGGGCTGGTGGGGACCTGGCAGTGCTGGGCTCGTGGCTGGACTCCATGACCTTAGGGGGCTTCTCCAGCCTTAGTGATTCCATGGTTTCATTATCTGTAAGCCTCCATTGAAGCATCCTTGGCTGTGCGTTGGGTTTTGTTTTGGATGTGCTGATCCAAACCCTCCTGAGCAATCCGTGGTGTGGCTGGAAGGGCAGCAGAGCTGCTTGGCTTGTAGAAACCACAGAATATCCTGAGCTGGAAGGGACCCACGGGGATCAGTTCCAACCCCTGGCCCTGCACAGACCCCCCGAATCCCACCCTGGGCATCCTGGGAGCTCCTGGAGCTCTGGCAGCCTCGAGGCCGTGCCCATTCCCTGGGGAGCCTGGGCATGCCCAGCACCTCTGGAGGAGGAACCGTTTCCTAAATCCAACCTGACCCTGCTCTGGCACAGCTCCAGCTGCTCCCTGGGTCCTGTCTGTGTCCCAGAGAGCAGAGATCAGTGCCTGCCTCTCCTCTTCCTCTCATGGGGAAGTTGTACCTGCAGCGAGGTCTCCCCCCAGTCTGCTTGAGGGGGGGATCAAAGGGGAGGGCTTGGGCTGCAGCAAGCCTTGGGAAAGGCTGTTGAGCCTGCTCCTCTGGAGCTGCCTCCCCACTATTCACTCAGAGCACTTCAGGACTTGTGCTGTTCCTCCTCCCCTCACTAAAATGAGCACGCTGAGATGCTTTAGTGATTGGTCATGATTGCTGCCTTTCCTCTCCAGTCCAGGTTTCTGAATATTGCCCTGAGACTACAGGGATGGAGCACTTAACCCAGAGAGACAAAAATCAAAAATTTTAGGCCAGATCTCCCCAGAGAGCTTCACTTTTAAACATGCAACTCCAATTCTCCCTTCTTTTTTTTTTTTTTTTTTTCCCTCCAAAGCTGTTTGGAAAGGAATAATGTGTAACCAATACCTCCACTTCAGTATCTCAGAAGTGCAGTGTGTGCTAATTAGGCATCCTGGAGCCTTTGGAAAATGCTCCCATTGTATTTCTAGTTGGAATCTACCCTGCTCCCCCTTTTTGGACAAGTGAGCTGGTTATTCAGCTCTGAGAAGCTTACAGCCACTGGCAGATGATGCATCTTGAAAGTCAAGGTTGAGAGCATGAGTGGGTTTGTGTTTTCTATTTTATTTTCCCCCCCCCTGCCTCCCTCCCTCGTGGTGCACGTTGCTGGATTTGAATAATTAATGCCTGTTGTCTTGCTTCCTGTTTTCATTTCTGCATGTAATGCTAACCAGCAGTGGGCTGAATCATTCATAGGCTGCTCTCTGCGCCTCGGCAGCTGGAGATGTCATGGGAACAGTGATTGGGAGCTGCTGCACCCTTTCTGCTGCTCCCTGGACTCTGTTTCTGGAAGCAGGAGCAGTAAGTATTGAGCCCATGCTCTGGGCCAAGCCAGGCTCTCTGGGCAGATGGTATCAGTGTGGTTTCTCTCCCTGCAGCTCCTGTTACTGCTCAGGTGTCTGTGTGCACGGGAGGGAGGGTGCCTGCTGGGTTTTGTCCTTTCCCACCTTTTTTGGGTTTTGATGGATCTGGTTGTGATGCTCATGGAAAAGAAGGAGTGATTTTAGGCTTGTTGGTTGTGCCTCGTGCAATTACACTGTATTTAGGAGTGGATTTTTTAAAACTCATCGTGGATTTTTTTGTCATTGTGCTTTTCCTGAGCTTTTGTGTGGAGCAGCCTGGAATTCTGGGCTCCCACAGTGCCTGCCTTTGCAGCAAGAGGAACCAGGGTAGGAGCTTCACTTGGTGTCTTACAGAGCCTTTCCATCTGTCTTTTCCCTTGGACACTGCCAGGGATCCAGGGACAGCTACAGCTCCTCTGGGCACCCTGTGCCAGGGCCTGCCCACCCCCCAGGGAAGGACTTCTCTCCTCAAAGTGATCACATGGAATAGCCAGTGAAAGCTTTGGTGGATGGAGCTGGCCTGTCTGCCCTCCTGCCTTGCATGACTGAAGCAGGAAGAGGGGGAAAGCAGGAGAGATGCTGTCCTTTGGAGAGGAATTAGTGCAAGATTGCTTGGAACAGCTACAGCCTTCTAGGTTTTCAGGGTGGGAATAAGGGCTTTGGCTGGGGAGTTGTTAATAGGCTGTGAGTGATTTTTACAACTTGCACAGAGCCCTCAGCATCTTGTACATCACTCCACGCTTGGAATCTTCCGGGCAGAGAGGCTGGTTCAGCCCAAGACCTTTGAACAGCATCTCTGGTTTTGCACACCCTCAGTGCCTCTGTCCCATTGTGACAGGTTTTGTGGGAAGGCACAGGGGGAGGCTCATTTCCTGGGGGTGCTCTCGAAGCTGAAGATGGGGGAGGCAGCTCGAGCAGTGACTGATGCTGAGCTTTATAAAGAGCAAGAGGAGAGGGGAAAGCCGGGCGCGGGGAGGTGACCTCGACACGAGGCCACGGAGGTGGCACAGCAGCACGGGGGGGACATGAGCAGCAAGCAGCTCTGGTGACAGGCTGGCTGTGCCTCTGTCCTGCCTGTCACCCCCCAGGGCACGAGCAGAGCCACGTGGGGAGCTGGGCTGGATGCGTGGGTCGTGCCCACCTTGTGTCAGCTCTGCTGAAAGCACAAAGCTGCCTCTGTGTCTGGGGGAGAGGAAGGCACAGGGCTCTGGGGACAGCCTGGGGACAGCTCTGGAGCCACAACAACCTCCAGCCTCTGGGATGCTGAGCCCTGATTAATGTGTCAGGGCAAGGCTGTCCTGGCTGTCAGCACGGAGTGTGAATGGACACAGACAGACAGGAGCTGGCAGGGGTGAGCTCTCTGTGTCCCTGCTGACATTTCCAGACTCCAGCACTGTGTCTGCACTGCCTGCAGCATCCCCCAGTGCATCAGCTGGAGTGAAAAATACGGTCAGCCCTGCTTTTGGAGGCTCCCTTTCCTTTTTCCAAGGAAAATCTTTTAGGTGGCTGGTTTATCTCCCTTAGCCCAGCCATGCTTTGCTGATGCCAGTGAGGATGTTGCTGCTCAGCTGTCGCAGCTTTGCCCAAGACCTGAGCCCTGGGAATCCCACGTGTAAGGAAAGCAAAGAGTTTCCCCTGGAGAGGGTGAGATTTACACACCCTGCACACACCCCTGCACTCTCAGGAGAGGGGGGGCAAGCACTGTGCAAGCTCAGCTGCTGTCAGACTCCACTGCCAGCCCACTGGTGATGCACACAGCAGCAGCGTGGGGCTGTGGGTGCTCACCTGTGCTGCAGGAAGCTGTGGGAAACCTGTGCTGTGGGATCAAGCACAGCATGCAGCTCTGCATCCTGTGAGTGCTTCAGAGGTTTGGAAAGGGAGAGGTAATATCTACAGTATGCATCTTGTGTGTCCACACTCTGTATTCCATGTTCTTGGGGTTGTCCAGAAGTTTGGTCCTTGCTGGATCCCTTCCAGCTCAGGGTAGTCCCTGATTCTGTGATGCCCCTTCTGCAGAAGGCATGGAAGTGTTTATTCCTCATCTGGGACTGTTTTGCAGGCTCCGTGGGATGCTGACATTAAACTGCTTTAGTTTGGCTCAGCTTCAGCTTTGTGGGGGTCTCTGAATTGATTTTCAGGGGGTTCTTGAGGCAGCTCTGTCTCTTTACACTTCAGTCATTCATAAGAACCCGATCACCTCGGCTGCAGCTCCTCATCCTCCTGCTTTTGTCCTCACATGGCTTTCCCTACTGGTAACTCCTGTGAGCACATTTGCTTTTGGTGGTGTGGGAGAAGCTGCAGGAGGAAGCAAAACTTGCGAACTAATTAAACTTCTTGGTCTTGTTGAGTAACGAGTGGGAGATGTTGGCAGGGCTGGGAACAGATCTGCTTCTCATCCCTGCTCTCAGTAGCCAGAGGACAGGGTTAATTATTAAATTGCTTGTTAATGTATTGAAATATTGCTCAGGATTTTAATTTCCTTTTTTTTTCTCCGTTGTTGTTTTCTCTGCTTTGCCCCAGGGCGCTCCCAGGAGCTGATGGATTAGTGGCAGCTGGCTCTGGAGGGGCTGGAAGGAGCATGGTTAAACACCAACCCCTGCAGTACTACGAGCCCCAGCTATGTCTGTCCTGTCTGACCGGGATCTACGGCTGCCGCTGGAAACGGTACCAGCGGTCACATGATGACACCACCAAGGTGAGCAGGGGACAGCAGCTGGCTGCCACCCCTCCCCTCCCATGTTGGCTTGTAGCTCTTGGTTGAAAGTCTGAAAGATTGGGGTTTTTTCCTTATTTACTGGCTCGGGTGTTTGATGGGAGTTGTTGGCCATGGCAGGAGGCCGTCTCCAGATGGTTGATGTAGGGATGGGCACAGTGAGGTTGGTCGTGGGCCTCCAGGGGATTGAAGGTGCCCAAATCTGTTCATGTTGTGCTAAAGGGGAGCACTTTCCTTGTGGTTCTTTTACTGCTGCTGGTGCTTGCAGCACCCTTGGCTGGATGTGTGAGTTCTGTGTTTCTGCAGAATCCTTCCCTTCACGGTGTGGTCTCAGTGGCCATGGTGGTATTCAGCCCCAGAAGGCACTTGGTGATCTTGGAGGTCTTTCCAACCTTTATGATCCCATTCTTGTGTGTAACAATGAGTTTGTAGGTAGGAGAAAAGGGTGCCCAGAGTAGCTGGGGCTGCCCCTGGATCCCTGGCAGTGCCCAAAGCCAGGCTGGACAGGGCTTGGAGCAGCCTGGGACAGTGGAATGTGTCCCTGCCATGGCAGGGGTGGCACGGGATCATCCTTAAGGTCCCTTCCAGCCCAAGCCCTTCTGGAGTTCAATGAAAGGCAGCAGGAGGTGAGAGCAAGCTGGGGGTGAATGGGAAAGCCATTGGAGGTGACTCTTCCCTCCCCTGGATAAATACAGATTGCAAGAGCTCTGGCAGAGGGAATCCAGGCTCGACTTGCACCTCCCCTCTTGTTCTGGGCTGTGAGGTGAGGGCTTGTGATGTATTGATAGGAAAAGTGTGAAATCTTGCTGTCAAACTCACCCTGATACCACGTCTGGGTAAGGATTTTGTTTCACTGCTCTCCTGTACTCCCATGTTGCCTGGGATGGTTTTTTAAAGCGTGCTTACAAGTTAAATTTGGGTTTTTTTTCCTGCTTTAAATCCTGTTTCATCTGGAAGTGCTCCCAGGGGACACTTTGGTTGCCTTTTGAATGCTTAATTTTGCTCTCCTATTGCTTGGCTCCTCTGTTCTGTTTTTAAGCCTATAACCAGGGATCTTCTTGGCTCTGGAGTGTTTTTCCTCTTGGAAAAGCAGCTGTGAAGGAGCAGACAGGGCTGTGTGGCAGATGCTGTGCCAGAAATGCTCCTGGTTGTGAATTGCAGCCATTGTTGGTGGTGCAGCTTGGCCAGGAGCTCCCCTGTGATTGGAAAGTCACGCCTTGAGTTTGTGCAGCCTAAAAACAAATTTCCTTTTGCAAAGTAGGAATGTTGGTGCTGTTTTCCCTGTTTTCAGCTTGGTCTGTGTGACCACTTCAAGCCAGCAGAATATTGCAGTTCTTAGCTAAAAATTTACAGAAAAGTTGCCATGAATTTTTTCAGTAAAATCTGCCTCTGCTGGCGTTACCAGAAAATATCAGTGGCAGCTTTCCAAATCTGCTTGGAATTTCCATTGGTTTTTGCTAGTGCTGGAAAGGAATTCATTGTGTTTAAAGGTAGGTGATCCAGGCTTAAAACCATGTCCAGTCTGAGCTGATCTTTTTGAAGTCTTTGTGAGGCCTCAACTTCCACTTGGGTAAAAGAGAGATGGAGACAGCAGCAGGAGTTGGAGAAGAAAGCCCAAAATGAGCTGCAGGCTGTGTTACCTGCCTTCTTGTTAAACCATCAAACTCCCCAGAATAAAAGGCTTTCATCCAAATTTGGATCATGACCCAACCTTGCCTCCAAATCTTTAGCTGATGCCTGTGAATGTTTGTTGTCTGAATTGTGCTGCACCTCGACAGACAGAATTTTCATGATTCCCCTCCTTCTCCTGCAAATGTATGTACATCGAGCTTCCTAATCCACATTAAAAAATTACATTAAAATGAGATTTTTAATTGGACACCTGAGTTCTAGGGGTTTTTTCTTGAGAGGTAGCTTGCTGGAATTGTCATTATCCTTTGCTTTTCTCTGACCTTTGACAATGGAGAGAGAGGCTGGAGGCACACAACCAATATACTCTGATCTCCTTTTAAAATTTTGAACATTTGCTAAATTCCTCTTTTCTATTGTGGGCCCTCAGCTTTAATGGCAAGATCCCCTTTCACTTTTTTTTTTTAAATAAATGAAAGACACATGAAGGAGGAGAAATGGTCTTGCTGAGATTCAGATCATTATCTCATTATAATCTCTGTTGCTGGCGTGAGGAAGGAATTTCTGATCTAACCACAGCTTGTTCATCACATATTCCACCAAGGATATTATGAAGTCAGTGCATGGAAGCTTTTTTTTTTTTTTTAATTGTTTCCAAACCCCTGTTGTTTGTACACAGCAAATATCCCAGCCTGGAAATCATCCTGGGTGGGAGAGGGGACAAAGCTTTCCTCCCAAAGGAAATAGCAATGATAATTTTTTAATCTATCCAGTAAAAAGAAGCCATTTTTATTGACTGCCTGGGCTGAGCTATCAAACATAGTCTTTCTTTCCATCACAAATCTCCTAATCCTCTTCTTAATTGCAAGTTGTCTGAACTGTGAGGATGTGGGAGGGGAGCTATCCAATAAAGCCTCTCCCTGCCTTTATCTGCTGCTGCTCATGTAGCTGCAGATCCATAAATGATAGATCAACCCCCTCCTATGAATTGGGCAGTCCCTGTCAGGATTTATGCCCGTCAAGTGAAATGTGTGTGATTCCAGAGAGTCCATTTGGATAAATGCATCACATGACCTCCAGCTGAGGCTTGTGGTGGCTTTTTGGGGGTCCTTTTGTGCAGAGATAAGTGAGGAGCTGTGATCCATCAGCATAATGAATTGCAGGGCTGTGTCTGGGCTGTGTGTATTAACTCACTCTCTGGTGAAATGCTCCTGTAATTCCCGCTTGGCCAGAGCTGTGAAATGACCTGAACAGACGATCTAAGCCACGGGCTTTGGAGCTGGGACTTTGTCAGGGCTGATTCCCCAATGGCCTGAGGTCACTGGTCCCAGAAATTGCTTGCTTTGCTGCAGTCTGCTCTCAGAGGATGGCTTCATTTGCCCTTTTCCCTGTGTTTTCCAACTGGTGAGGGTTTCAGACCATGGGCCTGAAGGCACAGGAGCTCTTGAGGGAGAGGGGCTCTTTCAAGGTTCCTTGATTTGAGGCAGGGCATGGAAGCTTTGGATGTGACCAGTGACTCAGAGCTGAGTCCCCATGAATGGATGTGTCCCTAAATGCAGGGAGATCCAGTCATTCCATTTCAATATCAGTGTGTTTTTCCTTATTGTTCCTGAGGGTGCCCTCCTCATTAGAGGGGTCTGGGCTAGATGATCTTTAAAGGTCCTTTTCAACCCAAACCATTCTGATTCCATGATTCTGTTTTTTTTCCCCATGATGCTTAGAAAGGAAAGTAAAACCAAGCTGTGTTTAGGGTTTTACACATCACTTAAACATTTTGTAAAATTCACCTTTGGGCCCTTCACTTTACAGAGAGGCTGTAAGGTGGATGATTGTCCAGGGAAACTGTGACAGCTGAGCCAGTCAGGAATTGCATTTGCTTTGTGTGGTGCCTTCAGACCAGACTTGGCAGAGTGGTACTGGTTTTAACTGGGAATAGGATATTTTGGCTTTTGTGAAGGAGCAAGACCTCTCTTAGGGAAGGCAGGGTCCTGTGGAGGACTGGCAAGGAGCAGAGAGGTGTTGCAGCCTCAGGAACAGGGATTAACCTGCCAGGACCTTGCTTCTCTTTATTTCCACACCCTCCTAGAAAGGCTGGGCTGAACCAGCTTGCCCTGTGTCAAAAACATTCCCTATTCCAGCAAAGCTGCTTTGAAGATGGGAAATCCCAAGTCCTGTAAACCCCAAAAAGCCACGGGGTTAGGGCCTGATCTTGTGGTGCACCCTAAATATGGTCACGGGGAGGATGTTTGATGCTGAATTTGTGGTGCAGAATGCCTGTGGGGGAGAGAGTCTGCAAAACCCATTGACTGTGGGGCCTGGGCTGGGATTATGGGCTCAGACTGGGTGATTAACATGCCCTGGGATTTGTAAAGCTTTAGAGGTGTCAAAGGTTTTTTCCTGCAGAGCATCTGCAAAACGTGGCTTTGGGCTCTGAACAGAGCTGCAGCTGGAGAAAGGGGGAAGAAAAAGGGGGCAAAGAGGGATTTTGGGGCCCTTAGAGCCAGCCGTGTGTTTTTACAGGGGTTTCTGACACCTGGTACAGCAATGCTCCTCCAGTCTAAGGTGCAGCCACTCTCATAAAATCTTGACTGATTTGAATATGCTCAATCAACTCCTGGTTTAACCCATATGGGAAAGCCTTTCCAGATGCTCCCTGTGAGTGGCTGGTACTGGTTTTGCCTGGGATACAGGTAATTTTCTGCACAGCAGCTGCTGTGTGCCAGGTTTTGGGCTTGTGACTGAAACAATCTTACAGCTATTGCTGGAGATTTTTTACACAGCATCAAGGTACAATATTTTCTGAATTCCCTCCAAGAAGGGGAAAATCTTGAGGTGGTTTTCCTGCTTGTTTTCCTAAACAAATGTTCTTCCTCTCAGCTGTGTAGTTGTTGTTAGACTTTTACAATTGAATTCTAGAACTCCTTTTTCCAAAGAGGCAGTGGGAACACGTGATCCTGTTAATCCCTGGTTATTTAATTGTTTCTCTCTTTACTCAGACATTTAGTCCTTTCCCATGTGTGGAGCCATGAGTGTGAATTTTGGGGAGAGAAAATGAGAAAAGTGAAATGGCATTGGCATCATGGAAGTTTGACTTGTGGGACTCTGGATGTCAGAAGTTCTCTCTCTGATCTTGACAGAATAGTGAGAAATTGTGGCCTTTTTCCAGAGGAGCCTTGATTTTCCTCACCCAGAGGGAAGTGAATGTGACCTGGCTGCACTTGAGTTGAACTCCAGTGATTTACTTTACATAAGGGCTTGAATTTGCCAGTCTCCTCCTTCACCAACTCTGCTTTTCCAGCCTCTCTCGTGAATTCCCAGGTGTCCTGGAATAGATCCAAGCACAGTTGGGCTGTGACAGAGCAGAAAATGTTGGAGAGCAACTTTGCAGCGTGTCCTTACTGAGTGGTGGATGCACTGGGAGAGGGCAGGGGCCAATGGGAAAGGCTTTTTATCATCCTTTATTTTTTTCCTATCCATGTTCAAGGTGTTTTTTCTGTCTCTCATAAAAGTAGACTTTGTGGAAGTGCCTCGGGGATGCTTGTGGCTCCAAGATGACCACAGAAATGAACTAAATAAAAGGAAACCTGGCCCCAGTGGCAGTAAATGAATGAAATGGAAGGAATAGGAAGGAGAGGGGTTAGTTTGATGACCCTTGAGAAAGGTGGAAGAGGTGGAAGCTGGGGAAGGAACCAGTCTGGGAGAACATCATAGAATGGGTTGGGTTGGGAAGGACCTTAAAGACCAACTAGTTGCACCTTCCACTGTCCCAGGTTGCTCCAAGCCCTGTCCAACCTGGCCTTGGGCATTCCAGGGATCCAGGGGCAGCCACAGCTGCTCTGGGCACCCCGTGCCAGGACCTCAGCACCCTCCCAGGGAGCAAATCCTTCCCAATGTTGCATCCTAACCCTGCCCTCTGTCAGTTTAAAGCCCTTCTCCTCTGTCCTGTTCTTCCAGGCCCTTGCCAAATGCCCCTCAGCAGGGAAGGGAAGGGAACAACTGGAAATCTGTGAGGTGTGGCTTTCCTGGCACTGGTCACAAGGCATTTCAGTCATCTGGTTGTTTTGGAGAGGGCTCTGCTGCCTGTGAGGTCTGGGTGGGGATCCAAAGTGCTTGGCTTCCAGGAATGCTTGTGGTTTTAGGAATTGGGAACCTCTGTGCTGCTGACATGTCTTATTAACAAAACTGATTAGCAAAGCTGAAAACTATATTGACTCTTCCTTGTTGGCTGGGAAGCTGATCTGTGATTTTTGTTCACTCTCTCATGTGTTCCTCTGGGAAAGGAAACTCGGATTTAGGAGTGTTAGGTTGCAGATTTAAGCTTTTTCTCCAGGTTGTTTCCAGAAGAACTGTGGCCAATCTCCAGAGTGGGATTTCAAGGGTATAACCAGCAGCTTCTTGTCCATGGCTGGAGGTTTTAATTGTTTTTTGGTTGCTTCTCTTTGTACTCATCTCAGCCTTGAAAATTATTCTAATTTTTTTTGCCTTTGTGTCATGTCTACAGTGAGGTGTTGAAAGCAAAGCTGGTGAACTGGTCTGGACCCATAATTTCCAGTTTGACATGCAGTTTAGAGCCTTTATTTGGCAGATACTTCTTTGCAGATGATGTCAGCAAGCACTTGAGAGTCAATTGACTTCAGTGAAGTCAAACGAGGCCCTTTGCAGGGAGAATTATGGAACCAAAAATGAAACAACTGAGGCTTCCTTTGAAGTGGGCACTTGCAGCCTGTGACTCCTGGAAACTGAATTAACTTCCTTGTGAGCTCTCCTGAAGCTGGCTGTGAAATCAAGGTTGACTTTTGGCTAACAAAAAGCAGTGCCCCTGGCCAGCAAGTAGAGTTTGGGTGGTTGATCAGATCATGCTGCCTGTGCCAGAGGTGGCCCTGGCTCCAAGGAGAGCAGCACCAGGCTCTTGATTTGAGGGTGATGTGAACAGCCGAAGACTGGAGACTTTAACATCCCCTTTAGGCCACAGTGTCCTTGCTGGACTCAAATTCCCAACCAAATTCCGGTAGGATCAGATCAGCTGGATGCTTAGCAAAGGGAGAGGAAAGAGACCCCAGTCCTTGTCCCTTTCAGCAGAAACCAACCCTTCTCTTGATTGTCATCAAGAAGAGACCTCAAAGATGAGGTGATTCCAACCTTCCACTATCCCAGGCTGCTCCAAGCCCCAATGTCCAGCCTGGCCTTGGGCACTTCCAGGGATCCAGGAGCAGCCACATCTTCCCTGGGCACCCTGTGCCAGGGCCTGCCCACCCTCCCAGGGTGGAATTCCTTCCCAGTATCCCATCTGATGGTGCCTGGGGGGAGAGCTGGGTGTTTTTGGTGTTGATGTGCTGGCTCTTTGCTCCTCCCTTCTGCCACGAAGCGCTTTTGTTCTCGCCCACTGCTGTCCCTTCACATCTGACGTTTTCTCACGTGGCTTTTTGTGCCCTTTCTGGAAAAACAAGCCTGGTTCCTGTAATTCAGAGCTTGCTGTGGTGCCATGTCTGGTTTGTCACTGCTCAAACCACCCCTCTGTGGCTGTGCCTCCTTGTCTGGGTCTGTTCCTTCCCCAGCACGCTCAAGAGCCTCAGGTTGTATCAGAAGTGGGGGTGTAGCTGAGCAGTATCTGGAAAGGATCTCTCATTTCACTGCTTTTTTTTCCCCCCTGAGGTTGATGCAGATCTGCTCTGTGTGTGTTTGCAGGATTTAGTAGCTGTGTGCTTAAGTCCGACCAAATTATTTTGTTGCTGCCGTCAGGGATTCCTGCTTCTCCAGCCAGAAGGGAGGGATAAACAGCACAAGGCAAAGTGGAACCTAGGATGGACCAGTGTCTGTCATGTGCTGGGCTTGAAATATCAAAGTTTTTGTGTGATGAGCCAGCTCCAGCATTTAAATTTACTCCCAGGATGGCTGATTGTTTATTTTCTTTCTGAATGCTTCACCCTTCAGATTTAAAAAATAGTAATGAGTAAATAAGCCAAGCTTCTGCCTCCTCTCCAGAGGGAGGCTGCCTTTGGACCCTCAGCTGCTGCTGGGCCTTGTGGCTTCATTTGGTTTCCCTCTGGCAGTGCACCGAGCCCATTTAAATCTCTCTTAGGGAAAAATAGGTAAATCCCTTCCATATGTCAAGTATTAGAAAAATCCATGATGGCTTTGACTTGCACAAAGCATCTCCTTGTCTGGCAGATCCAGGAACAAGTGCAGCCTTGTTTCTGGGAAGACAAGCCCTAACCTCATGCTGGTAAATCTGACATGTCCACTGTTTCAGGCAGTCTGTGTTGATGTCAGCTGTGACTGTGGAAGCTGGGGAAGACCCTGGTTTTATCAATTTTCCCCTCGAAAGAGAGAGGCACTTCAGTTTTGCCTTGCTCTAATTCTTCTTTTATTCTAGGCCTTCAGGTCACTGGGCTGCCACCAGAGCTGGGGCAGAAAGCCTTTGGCACTTGAGCTCATTCAGTGGCTTTTGTCACCAGATGTGGCTTTGCCCTCTGGACCATCCTGTGGGATAAATGAGCCTGTGTTGGGATGGGGCAGCACTTTGTGGAGCAAAATGTGAGCACTCAGGACTTGCCAGCTGGGTCAGCCTCCAGGGCATCCTGTCTGTGCTGGTCAGGGATGGGCTTTGGGAGGAGCAGGAGATCAGCCTGCTGTGCTCTGGGCTCCTTCCTGCTCCCTCCTGCCTTGTGGCCATCTGGGCTTGGATGCAGATGGGATTTTGGGAAGGAATTCCTCCCTGAGAGGGTGTAAGGCACTGGCACAGGGTGCCCAGAGCAGCTGGGGCTGCCCCTGGATCCCCAAGGCCAGGCTGGACAGGGCTTGGAGCAGCCTGGGATAGCAGAAGGTGTCCCTGCCCATGGCAGGGGGTTGGAACTGGGTGATCTTTAAGGTTCCTTCCAACCCAGCCCAGTGTGGGATTCTGTGAAAAAGGACTCTGGAAAAACATAAAACACAGCCTGGGAAAGAGGAAGGGAAGATGAAGGGCAAGGAAATAAAGCAGTGCAGTCGTTGGATCCAATCTATCCAATATTTGTCTCTTCTTCTTGATTTTAATTAACTGATGTCCATCAACTGCCTGAGGAGTGGCTGGAGAAACCTTTCCAGTTTAATAGATAAAACTTGACAGGTATCTTAATTGGAAAATAAAGATGTTTTCTGGTGAGACTGCTTTGGGTGGACACCTGGGCTTCTAAGAGAGATGAAAAGGATTTGCAGTTATTCCTGAGCACGCTCCCTCTGAGACATGGAGACCTGGAGGTGGTCCCAGGCACCTCCTTCCATATGTTATATTTTCACATACTTTTTTATTTAGGAAGTTGTTCAGCTGCTCTGAGTCTTTTGTAGGACTCAGGCAGAGCTTACCTGCTTGGGAGTAGAAACTAATTCAGGATCATTACCTTTGGCTGTATTTTTGCTGGATTTCTGCTGTTGTTGCATAAAGATTTTTTTTTGTTATTTGATTGCTTTTTATTTTGTGATGAACTGGCTCCAGGTGGATAAGTAAAAAATTGCTTTTCCCACTTTCTTTGAGTGGGACAGTTTATGATTGTGGAATGTGGGAATTCATTTGAAAGAAAACTGCTTTTGAAGTTACAGTTAATTTTCACCAAGAGCAGCTGTTGAAAACTGAGATTTCCACTACTTCAAACTTTATTACTGGTCTTGTGATGGGAGGATTTAGGGATGGGGCCAGTCTGCCCTCTGCAAATATATTAAACCAAATATATTGGGAGGTGGCTTGGTGTGTTGTATAACAGGAAACTGAGAAAATCAAATAAAAGGAATCCTTCTGTTCAGCCTGGGCTGAAATGGCAGCCAAAAAATTTAAAGCAAGCTCTGCTTTTATTTTGGCATCTTCATACCAGTTTCACTGGGATGAGCCCACAGGGCTGAACAAAGGAATGGCTGGAAAATTAATTTCCTTGGGATTGAAGACAAATTCTGCTCAGAGTTGTCTTTCAGTTACTCAGTGCAGCTGGAGTGAGCCTCTTGTTATGCCTCAGGGTTTTAATTGTCTTCAGTGGGAATAATTAATTAATTGGTGTGAGTGTGGTATTTACTTTCACAAGTTTCAGATTTGCAACAGCTCTTAATTACAAAGCAATATCTAAAGGGGTTTCAAGAGAGTGGAGAAGGGACTTGGGACAAGGGATGGAGGGACAGGACACGGAATGGCTTCCCACTGCCACGGGAAATAGATGGGATTTGGGGGAGGAATTCTTGGCTATGAGGGTGGGGTGCCCAGATTAGAAATTAGGATTAGAAATTCTGTAAATAACTGCTAGAGAAGCCAATCAATCACCTAGAGAAAGGTCAGCCCTGCTTGGGAGCTACTTGGAAAATTATCCAGAGCCTGGGTTTGAAGGCAAAGCAGCTCAAGCTGTGGAGAACCCCCTGCCACCCCCAAATTAGCTGTGATTCCTGGTGGCACCAGCCCCAGTGTCACCCAACTCACCTCCAGAGCCACAGGCAGTGGTTGGTGCTGTCAGGAAGCCTCAGGTACCAGGGAGAAGGATGATCCCAGGGATTCAGAATTCCTCACTGGTGACACCAGCAAGGTCTCTTCCATCCCAGTCCATTCTGTGGTTCTATGGAATGCTAATCTCCAGGTGTTTGGAGTGTTTCTTTAATATCTTTTCCCCTTGCTGTCATTTTGCCCCTCACCTCCTCTCCTGGTTCCATCTCAGACCTGCTGCCAGAGCAGCCCAAAATGAGCTGCCCTGGGGGGAGCTGGCAGGAGAAGGAGTGGGAAGCTCTTTTCTGGCCCTGGCTCCATTGTGCATCCTTGCAGAAGCCCCTTCCTGAGTGGGGGATGTGCAGTCTGGGCTCTCAGTCTCATTTCCAGCTAGAACAGGGCTGGTTCAGTGGGGGCAGAGCAGCTAATGAGGGGCATTTCCCTTGGGATTCTGTGCCAGCACCGCATCCTTGGAGATAAATGTGTGCTGGGAAGAGGGGGCTGTAATTCAGCAGTGTGACATGGCAGCCTGGATGCCTCCTGGCAGCTCCATAATTCAGGCAGCACAGCAGTCAGAGGTGCTTTGCCTTTCCTCTCCCCACTTCTGGAATGTGGGTAGAGCTGATGCAATGCATTTGTTGGGATTTCAGGCCCCCAGGTGCTGGTTTGGGTGCAGGATGATGCTCAGCAGCCCACCTCTTGAACTGTCACCACTTCTTGGGTGAAATAAACCCAAATGTTTGCATTCGGTGGCTCCTTTCAAACCAAATTCCATATTCTGTTTTCTGGATGGGTTTGGGATTTGCCAGTGTGTGCTGGTTTTTGTAACATTTGGTATTCCTCTGGGCTTTTCTTTCTTCCCAATTGTGCTAAAAGCTGTGAATGATGAGATGGATTAAACACAGGCTTGCTCTGGCCCTTACCTCACCAATCTTTGGCTTTAAAGGTGTCAATTTAAGGTTTTTTCTTCATGTCAGTGAAGTGGCATTTGACACTTTCAGTGCCCTTCCAGTGCCTAAAGGGGCTCCAGGAGAGCTGGAGAGGAACTTGGGACAAGGGATAAGACACAGGGAATGGCTTCCCACTGCCAGAGGGCAGGGATTTGGGGGATTTGGGGAAGGAATTGTTCCCTGGGAGGGTGGTGAAGCCCTGGCACAGCTGTGGCTGCCCCTGGATCCCTGGAATGCCCAAGGCCAGGTTGGACAGGGCTTGGAGCAGCCTGGGACAGTGCAAGGTGTCCCTGCTCGTTGCTGGGGACATTAGACTGCTGAGCTGTAAAAGGTCCCCTACAACCTCAAGCTATTGATTCCATTATTCTCACTCCTTTTTCTAGAAAATCCTGCAAAATTCAGGAAAACACTTTTTTTCCTGCTCTTGGGAACAAAGCTTTCCTGGGCTGGTCTTGTTCCTTCAAAGCAGATCTGTGTGAGAGCATGAAAGCAGCTGGGGAAAAGTGATGGAGAAGTGACCCAGGCCACCCAGAGCTGTCAGGATGGTTTAAGGTGTTAAATCAGCTGCCAAGTGCTGCTCAACAATTATCTTTTGCACCAGGGTTAAAGTTTAGGGGTTCTTTGCCCTCTGTGTCTGGGTGTGATTCATGGCCTAATACACTGCCTGTGCTCCCAAATTGTTTCCTTTTCAAATCCCACTTGTTCTCCAGACTGTCACTCCGTGGGAGCTGCCCACAGTGGCCCCCCAAGGGAGTGCATTTGCCTCTGGGGCTGCCAGCACTGATGGATGGGCTCACCTGGAGCCAGGTGCTGCCTGGAAATGCTCCTGTCACTCCCAGACCTGATGGATGGGCCAGTCTGGCACTGCAAGGGGGGTGTCCTTTGCAGCAGCAAAATGCAAATAATGCAAATAATGAGTGTGAAAGGGTCATTCCAACTGTACCAAGCCAGCCACCAGCAGTGCCACAAATACTCACTGCTTGCAATGAGCCAAGCACTCCACAACACATTGCAGCCATATAAGCTGGGGCACAAAGGGAACAACTCACAAAACCCCAAGATTTTGCAAAATCCTGACTTCCAAAAATCCTGAGTTTATCAAAAGATAAACTTGAAAGAGCCATTGAGGCTCAAACAAAAACTGTTTTAAAAAACCTTGCTGCTTTACAAGGAGAGGCCATTAAAAGGCCATGTTTTAACTATAAAAAAACCTAGTCATTTTTAAAAAGAGTGTTATAAAGCAGCAAAAATGCAAAATTACCTAATACTTACCTCAGTGAAAAAAACAACAAAAAACAAAAACAAACAAACAAAAAAAAAAACACCAAAAAAAACCCCAGAAACCACTATCAGAGTGGAGGCTGGAGGGAATTTCTGGTTGCTTTTCTGAGCCCTTTTTGGGCTCATTTCTCTCCTGTGTTTAGATGCTCTTGGATCTGTTTTATTCTCAAGCCTTGCCCCCCTTCTAATTATTGAGGGCTTGCCAAGCACTGCAGGACAGCTTTGGAAATGGAGACTTGTCTTCTCCTCTTCTCTGACTTATCTCCAAATGGGAATAGCCATTTTACCCCTGAGATGCTGCTCTTACCTGTGCTCTGGAAATGGATCCCAGCACCAAGCTGGATATTGCACCCCAGGGAGAATCTGGGAAGCATCTGCTGCTGCTGGCACATTAAGTGGTTACGAGCACTAAAACAGCTTCATGAGAAGCCAGCACTCAGCTTCTTATTAGTCCAGTGCCTCTGTGGCTTGAAAACAAATTAAATTTGAGATTTTCCACACTTGCAACCAATGTTTCAAGCTATTAGAGAGGTAAAAAGCTGAAATGGCTCTAAAGCCTCCGTTACAATTTTACCACTGGCTGAAGGGTTTTTCAGAGGCGGCAAGAAGGATTTTTAAAGCTGCTGCTGCCTTCTTTAGAAGCCTGCAGTGAGGCTGGGGCAGGGGGTGGATGTGGTCCAGCAGGAAGTTCTGCCAGCCCTGGTGCTGAAATGCTCCCTGGGGATGGCCATGGGTGAGGGGACAGAGCCTTTGAAGCCTCCAGGGTTTCTGAGGGCAGAAAAAGCAACAGGAGGAAAAGAAACTCTGCAGTTTCTCCCCTTCTGCATTGCTTCCACCAGCACAGGCTTGTTCAACAGCTAATCTTGCCCTGAGTGAACTTTTTTCCTTCCTTTTCACCCCCATTTCTTGGCAGCGAAATGATTCGTGTCGCTTGGTGGTTTTTATTTAATTGCTGCTTCTTCCCCTCCCTTTTTAACCTGTTCTGCTTTTCTTCCTCTTTCTGTGATCTCCTTTCTTCTATTTGCTTGAAAGGAGACAAATAGCCCAAATCCCTTTCCTCAGAGCGACAGGACCACCAGACTGCTCAAAGGCTGTAAACTCAGATATTTCATGTGCCCCAGGGCTGGCTGAGGACAAGGAGTTCTCGTCCTCTTGTTCCTGATGATGCTGATTTAAAGACAACACCAGACTAAGAAAGAGATTTTATTTTGCCCTGCTTTGAGATCGATGAAGAAAAGATCTGGGTGAATTTCTGGGTGCTTCTCAGAATCAGGCAGAGTGTGTTCCTCCTGCTATTCATGCTTTTATTTTATTTTTTTTTTCCTATTTTTGCTTTTGCAGGATTGACTTTCTCAGTGGCTGCTGGGTGTTAAAGTTGGGTGGGAACTCCTGGTGGAGAAGAGAAAATGAAACTTTCAGATATCATTGTTTCCTCTGAACGTGTTTTGTCCTCCTGGTTGGAGCAAGTTAAAGCTTGAGGATGCCTTCAGAATCAGGAGATGCATTAAATGCCACCCAGTTACCTCTGGAAAGTCATTTCCTAGGTGGAAATTTGATATTTTCTGAATTGTGGTGCCTTTTTGATGGAGGTCTTGATCTTGGCAGGCTCCACCTTCTACAAACACCTCAATGATCACCAGGAAGGAGTTGGTAAGGGGAGAAAAGACAAATATGTGGACATACTTTGGGGAAAAAATCATTCAGTTCTTGCACTGCCCAATTTTTGGACTCTTGCCTCGCTTGTGGGGTTGGGACACATGAAATTGAAATACTTTTTGCACTGGCAGAAAAGAGGCTTTGGGTTTAATAATTCATGTATGGACATCTTGAGCTTTGCTTAAACACTTTTGTCTGTCATCACAGCGCTGGCTTGAAATAGGATTAGGGTTTGTTTTCCTTGGCTTCCCAAAATTTTGCTTAAGGAGGACTTCAGCTCTATTATTAAGCCATGTTTACTGTGCAGGGACACTGACACTGGTGAGGAAAGCTTGTGAAATAAATCACATGCTCCTCGTGTGTTTGGCTGCTGCTTTTTATTTGTTAGGACTTTCTGCAGTGGATTTGCTTTCAGATAATTTGGTGGGAGGAGGGTGATTTAAATATGAGTTTGATTATTTCCAGTGGTAGGGAAGGAGCCCTCTGTAGCTGTGTGCTGTCACTGCTGCCTGCAAAATTGCAGCTATTTATCCTCCTCGGGGTCCTGTTGCAGTCAAATTCCAGATGTCAGAGTTTGCTGGGGTTTAAAAATGATTTTAATTTTCTCAGAGGTCTGGAGAGGGTGTCAGGATTGATTTGCTGTCTGTGAACAGAGGCTTTGGTTTTGTGGCCTCTGAGCATGAAAGACAAACTCAGGGTCACTGTTCTGTCTCTTCAGAGGCTTTGTGAATATGGAAAACCAACTTGTCCAGATCAGTCTCCTCTTGGAAATGCTGCTTTTCCTGCAGGGACAGTGAGAAGGCTGGTGGGGAAAATGGGATGGGTTGGGTTATCCTGATGGAATTGCTTTTGTCTCTTAAATAGTGCAGGACCCTGTAGTGGCATCAACCTGAGCAGGAAATATTTTTGTTTGCAGGGCTCACAAAGAGTATTGTGCCTTTTACAGGCAGAGAGATGGCTGGGAACCCCTGAAAAATTCCAGATTTCCCCCTGTTTCTGAACTGCAGGATAGGGGCAAAAATAAAATAGGGATGCTTAGGTGTTGTGTGAAGTTGTTCATCGTAATGATTCCTCTGGAAAAGCTTTCTGGGAGTGACTTTTAGGGAAATCCCAGTGTTTCTCTGGCCTCACTCTGTCCAGGGATGTTTAATCCAGTTGTTTCCAAGATGCTCCTATCATGTTTGGGCTGCTCCCTGAGCTTTGATGGAGATTTACTGATTCCTGTGCCCTTCCTGTGGCTTTCCCTCGGGAGCATCTGGTGATGGCTCACCTTTGGGAAAGGCTGAAGAGTTTTCTTTGAATATGTTACACTAAAAACAAAACAAAAAAAAACCCCATTGAGAAGTGCAAAACTGGGCTAAAAGAGCAGGTACCTGAGGTGGTGGAGGTTGGAGCAGCTGAATTCCTGGTAGGGAATGGAAAAGGTGGAGAGCTATGGACTAAACAAACCTTGACCTTGGGGGTGCTGGTCCTGGTGTTCTCAGCCAGCAGAGAAAGATAATTTGGTTTTAAAAGATGCTGTTGGAGGGAAGATTCCCAAGCTGCAGGATTCTTAAAAGATTTAATCTTAAATCTTAAAATTTAAAGCACAGCCTCAATATAATAAGGAATAGAAGAAGGGAGGTGCAGTGTGTCACTGTTTATGGTGGTATGGTAATTCTGCTTCCAAAGCAGATCTTTCATTTGTACCCTGCTCGAGTTGTTGACTCTAATTTATAACCCAATAAACCTATAGATTGTTGCTCAAAGCAGGCCAGGGATGTTATATCAGGCCAGATCTAATAATTTAGGAGCAGTTTATTAAGTTTCATAGCATCTAAGGCACAATTGCTTTTATGGGCTGGCTTATCCCATGTGGCAGCACCTGGTTTGTTCCAAGGCGTGTCCTGAATCCACGGCTGCAGCCTTGTCTGACTGCTCCTGATGGGGGAATTGTGCTGTCCAGTGGTGATAGGAGTTGTTTTCCAACCCCTCTGCCCCATGGCAGGGCTTTGGAGCTGGGTTTTCCAACCCAAACAATTCTGTTTGTAAGCCCTGCTGATTCTGAGTCTGTGACTGGTGTTTGTTCAGCTTTGGTTTGTGGGGTTTTTAGGTTTCCGTGTGGTTGGTTTATTATTTTGTTTAGGGTGTTTTTTGTTTTTTGGTTTTTTTTGTCTGTTTGGTTGTTTTTAGAAGCATTTTGTGTGTGTGCCACAGGCCATGGTTTTGACAAGGTACTTTTGATAAGGTTTACTTGCTTTTTTTAAAATACCTGCCAGCAGGAAACAGAGTTCAGCCTTCTCTGAGCTACTGTTTGATTCTGTCAGATTTATTTTCTATTCCTGCACGACCTCAGGCAGCTGCCACGTCTGTCTGGTGGTTTCCCACATGGATCAGCCCTGGGAGCTGGGAGCACTGCATGTTAATAACTCAGTTTTGCACTCAGCATGGAGCCCAGCGAGAAGAAAAAGACTTGGCCACAGAAATGAATCTTCCAGCTCCTCTCAAGTCCACATTTTCTGCTGGAGACCTTCTGATGCAGGGGGGTGTGTGAGGAGAAACATCAGGCTGTTAATGGGCAGAGCCCAAACTTCTGGACAAGATTCTCCAGGCAACCCCCAGAGAGCCTAAAGGTGCCCCCTGAGCCTCCTTTTTTCCAGGCTGAGCCCCTTTCCCAGCTCCTGCAGCAGCTCCTGGGGCTCCAGCCCCTTCCCAGCTCTGTTCCCTTCCCTGGACACGCTCCAAAATGTGATTTTTTATTTCTTTTCGATTTTCTTATGGATCATGTAAGTGACCTCAAGCTCAATCTGCTCCTGTAAATGGTCCAGATCTGTTCTCCTGGCCAAACTGGATGGTTTTGTGCCTGCTTCTGGCAGCCATTCTCCTGCTGGGAATGCCAACATCCATATGCACTTCTCCCTGTGGCTTCCTAATTTGAAGTTGGGGGGGTGCATATTCCACCTTTTTCCTGTCTCTTGCCTCCTGCAAGCTCAGCTGTAAATCAGGTTGGCTTGTGGCCACAGCCTGCTGCCAGGAGATTTATTGACACTACTCTTATTAATTTTTTTTAGGGTTTTTTCACTCTGGCATCTCAGACTGCACTCAGTGCAGTCGTTGCTTTAGGGAGGATGTTTTGGAGGGGTGGGCCCAGGCTGGAGAAAGTCAGTTCTGATGTTGTTTCTTTGATGGAAGAACAGTTGGTAGGAAAGCTTTGCCCAACAAAGATTTGTGTGGTGGAAAAAAAAAGAAAAATTAGCGTCAGGCCTCCCTGGTTTTGTCCTCTCCATCCTTTGTGTTGCTCCCAGAGCTGCTGGCCACAGGTGGGAGATGCTTTGGGAAATACCCCCTGTGATGAGACAGGTAAGGGTCAAATCAGCCCTGTGTGGGTATTAAATGCAGCAAGAACACGGGAAAGGCCACATCCCTCAGGGAGAATGCTCCTGCTTGGCTCCAGAGCTGTTGCTTTTCCTTTTCTCCTGGCTCTTCTGAGAGCTGCAGCCTGTTTGGTGCTGGAGCAAAGCCAAGGCGAGGTTCCTCTGGAGCCCGTGGGCTGAAGCAGCAGATGCACCTCCTACCTCTGAGCTTCCTGGGCTGCCTGCAGAGAGGAAGGAACAGAGAGTCCTTCTGCATCTCTGTGAAATATCCTGATATCCTCTCAGCAGATCTGGAGCAGGAATAACCAGGCTGCTGAAGAGGCTATAAAAAAAATGGGAAATATGGCTTAGCATGTGCTATATTTAGAAATTCCATCAGTCCTGCTGAAATGGGAGCTGTGGATAATTCAGATATTTCCTGTGGCAAAGGATTGGGTTTTTTGGGGTGGGTGTCCTTGCAGGCAGACAGTTGACACCCTCAAGTGGGTTTGTAAATGAGTTTTTACTTTTCCTGTGCTTTGTGTAGGCAATGCTGGCTGTATTCTCATTTTGAAAAATAAACAGGTGTCTTCTACCAAATGTGCCTTGATATAATTAGTCATAATTAAGAACCAGGACTGCTTTAGCTGTTGATTGAAAAACTGGGTATTTTTCTCACTGAAGCCGTTTTGATGCTCTGAGATGCATGGAAAAAACCCAGCCCAGCCAAAGGCAGAACAAGTTCAAGGCCGTTCCACCCCAAAATTCCTTTTCTCAGTTGTACAAACCCCTGCTTAGGGATTGTGATGACAAAGCTCACAGAGGTGACAGATGACTTTGCAGTGACTCTGCAGATGACTTTCCTGCCATGGGTTTTGCTGCACGAGCAGTTTTTGCTCTGGCAGGAAGAAGGAGAGAAATGGGCTGGAAAGCTTTCTTTGCAGGGCAGGTAAAAATTAAATTACTTGAGAAAATTCAATTTTTTTTTTCTTTACTATGCATTTACTTTACCTTCCTTCAGGTCCAAGATGTTTGTTATTATCTGAACAGAGTAGGAAGAGAACAAAAATTGGTTCTGAGTGTGGTCAGCAGCCTTTAGAGCATTTTGATGCCTGCCAAGCTTCCCCTCCAAGCAGCAGATTGAAGAGCTGCTTTGCTCCATGAGAAAGGAGGAGAAGGATCATGGAATGCAGGTGTTATACCTTGGCATCACACAGGTTGTGCCTCATTTTGGGCCACGTTCTGTTCCATAAGCAGGAGGAGAGAGGTTGTGGTTGTGTGGTTGGGATAAAACCCATCCTTTTTGGGTTGGTGGTGTTGACACTCTGGGTATGATCTATTCCTGTGCTTGGAAATATTTTTGGTTAGCATCTATCCCAGATGTGAAGCCACATTTTCCATTGTCTGTAAAAGCCCAGGCTGCAAACCAGTGGTGCTTTGGGAACTCTTTCCTGCATTCTTCCCTGAGCTGGGATCTGTCTGGTCCATCCCTCTCCTGGCCACCACAGGGGCTTTATCTCAACTTGCTGAATCCACCTTGGGTCGTGCAGAGAGATGGAAGTGTGGAAAGCAGTTTGCTCATCCGAATCCTCCCCGGTCACGTGGGAGAGCTGCAGGATTAGCACTTTGTTCCTGGCATGTTTCCCAATCAGTGAGTGATGGAGTGGGGAAAATCTCGAGCTTTGGGTTATTTTCAGTGCCAGCTGTTTTGAGCTTCCAGAAAATGCCCTCTCCAGGTTGTCCTCTGAAAGGGGAGTGGAATGTCAGGCAGGCTGTGCTGCTGCTTGGACAAACTGTGGAGCAGCAGTTGGGCAGATTGGTTATTCCTGTGCCACCTTCCATTGCTGGAATCAACGTGCAGCTCTTGAGCAGAGCAATAATTATTGCCATTTCCACAGAGCTGGGAAGATGAGCCACATTAAAATGCCTTTTCTGGAACTGCAAAGGATTTTGTGGTGAGGAAATGAAGTGAGTTTTCTCTCCAAAGAGCAGCCACCCGAGTGCTGCTTTGCTTCCAAGGGCTCTCACTGGACATCCCTGGAGATTCCTGGGCTGATCTCCCAGTGTGAGCAGCAGGAAAAGGGGGATCCTGTCCCTGTGCCCAGGTGAGATCCCACCTGCAGAGCTGCCCCAGCCCTGGGGACACAGCAGCAGCACCTGGAGCTGCTGGAGAGAGCCCAGAGGAGGCTCCAGAGCTGCTCCAGGGCTGGAGCCAGGCTGGGAGAGCTGGGGGTGCTCACCTGGAGAGGAGAAGGCTCCAGGGAGAGCTCAGAGCCCCTGGCA
>JAYDZK010000001.1:1408557-1419684 GCA_034509185.1 Euphonia xanthogaster
GGTGGAATCTTTCTTTAGGTGGAATCTTTCTTTAGGTGGAATCTTTCTTTAGGTGGAATCTTTCTTTAGGTGGAATCTTTCTTTAGGTGGAATCAATCTTTAGGTGGAATCTTCAGGTGGAATCTTCAGGTGGAATCTGCTGTGGTTTCAGCTGCTCTGGGAGAGCTTTGGGACAGCAGCTTTGTCGTGAGCCCGGTGCATTCCTCACACGTGGATGTGAATCCAGGAGGGAATATAAAATCCATCTGTCCCCTCCTGAGCTGTGCTGGGGTGAACTGCAGCACGCTCCAGCAGTGGCATTTGGGTTCCTGCACAGGAAAGCTCCTGTGGATGCCCGGGCTGGAAGGGACCCAGCTTCACCCACGTTGATGGAATGTGTGCTGTGAGCTCATCCCCGTGGGAATGGAGCCCTAATCCATCCAGTAATGGCATTTCCTCAGACCCATTCCCAGTTCAAAGCAGGCTTCTCTCCTTCCAGTTCCTTCTGAAGCTCTCTGTGGGTTCTGGGTGCCAGGGAGGATGCTGGAGGCGTGGGTTTGCTGAGGAAGGGGTTCTGCTGTTTCATCCCAAGGCTGGGAGACGTAGGTGGATCTCAGGGATGCTAATCCTGCTTGGGATGAGCTGACAGGAACTCCAGCAAGCAGCACAGGTGCAGGATGGCATTTCAGGACTGCTGTCAACTGGGGTGACTCCAGCAGCTTTGCTGGAGCAAAATCCTTCTGCTCTGTTGGCTCTGTGGGCTGTCAGGGAATCAGCTGGCTCTGGCCTTGCATTTTCTTGGCTTCCATGGAGCAGACCTTGAGCCAAGAGTGTTGCCCTGGCCCTGCTTCCCAGCTGGGTCCAGAGGAAGTGTGAGGGGGCAGCTGAGCTCATGGTGCAGCATTTCAGCAGCCCTGGGGACTGTGTGTGGTAAAAATAAGGAATTTAATACAGTCTCACATGTTGAACCCTCTGTTTTGCCTGCAGGTCTCAGGCAGGGTTTGGGACAGAGTTCTGATAGAGCCAGCTTAGTTATGTAATCTAAAGAAATGTTAATTATAACTATATTGAATTTATTTATGTATCCTATCATTATATAAATATTAATTATATTACTCTTAATATATCATATGAAGATTATTAATTATATGGTTGAGCTTGATGACCTTAGAGTTCTTTTCCAGCCTTTCTAATTCCATGATTAATGGAATTAACCTCAGGAAGAGAGACACATGTAAATTCAGTGATAACCACTTCAGATCAATGCAGTCTCACCCTGGGCAGTCTTGATTTTTAAGATCTCAAGTGTTGATTATCTATTCTAAGTTCACATCAGACTCTGAATCCTGATACAGGGCTGATCTGCTTTTTGGGAGGAAAACGGGCGATTTAGGTAGCCTGGATTTCCTGGTCCAAGATTTTTTTTAGTTCACAAATGGTACCATGCTGGGAGGTGTCTCCTGGCATATGTGTGATCATCTGGAATGAAATAGGTGAGAAACTCCTGGTTCTAACATAGAACTGAGAGAGTCCTTGTAGGAGGGGGTTGGTGGGAGTGTGTGTATAGTTAAACCTCATAACATCTCCTACAGATCCTGCAATAAATAAAATTAACTTCCTGAGCCTCTGTGCTTCCCTGTGCTACTGCAGTAAATAATGCTTTGTCTGGCTTGGGGAGTTGCAGCAAGAGACTGGCAGAGACTTCAGTTAACCAAAACTAATCCCTAAATTGGAAAATCTGTCCCCTGTGATATGAATTTCAGTTCTGTTTTAAACAAGATTAAATCTTCAAGCACAGGAGTGGGGAAAATCCATGAGCCAGTGTCACAGATGAATCAAACACTGGGTTTTTTTTTTGCTAATTCTTTATAATGTGGGTTGGCTTTTTTTCCCCCAAAACTCCCTAACCTGGAGCTGGTTTTGCTGCCACCTGGCATGGGGTAGGGATTGGGGATGTGCAAAAGTGGTGGGGAATGTGTGTGAAACACTGTTTTATATATTTATTTGTTATTAAGGATTCTGTTATTTTAATGAAAATTTTTAAATCTGGCAATCTACAACTTGGTAGAATGTCTCTGATGTCATTAATTTCCTTTTGGAGCCCCTCTGGTTGTGTCTGTTGATCACTGAATCAGAGAATGGTTGGAAGGGACCTTAAAGATCAAATATTCTGTGTTTTTTTCTGGAAGCCCACTGAGAAATGCGCCTGAACTCACTGAAGGATGCCTTGAGACAGAAGAATTTGCCTGGGTTTTCACAAAACCAGCAAGGCAGGGCAAGGGCACCCTCAAGGACAGACCCAAAATAGCTTTTGGAGAGCTTGCCACAAGCTCTGCTGCTTGCATGTAAATAAGGGGGAGAATTATCTTTATATATACAGGGGGGAAAGCTCAAAGGTTTTAAAATGTTTTCCTTGGCTTGTTTATCAAATCAGTGTCATCCAGTGCATGAATATCAGCAGAGCTCAGCCCAGAGTGACCTTTAAAGAGCTGGAGGGTGGGATTTTTATAGAAATGTTGGTCTTTGGCATAAAAGGTACCTAAAACCTCCCTTGCCTTGGAAAACCCCAAATATATGTGGGAATATAACCCATATTTAACTTAGATGTGCAAGGAGGCGTGAGACCCAATTGGAGAGGGGGAGAGAAAATCCCAGCAAACAGTGGGAAATTGAGATTTGGGGTCTTGGGGATGTGCAGACTGGAAGGCATCCAGAAGGAGGGGCATGGTTTGGGTTGGAAGGGACCTTAAAGCCCATCCAGTGCCACCCCACCATGGGCAGGGACACCTTCCTTATCCCGGGCTGCTCCAAGCCCTGTCCAGCCTTTGGAACACTTCCAGGGATCCCGGGGCAGCCATGGCTTCTCTGGGCAAAATTGGATGTCTTGATTTGCGTTATACAGGCAAGAATTTGGAATTTCTAGTAGAAAACATCATTTTTGGCACAGCAAAAACAAAATAATTCCAACCATTTTTATTGCTTTGTTTTGGCTTTTTTTTTTTTTTTCCTATGATGGAGGATACAAGGAAGGGCTGTATCACAGGATTAGTGTCCAGGGTGATGCATAATCAAAAATAGTCACAGCTAAAAATAATTACAAAAATAATTCACAGTTAAGTAGGTAACTCCAGCCCTTACCATGGAAAGGGAGGCCAAACCTGGTATTTTTTTAATGTTTCTTTTGTCCCTATATTGGTTACATTGTTTTGCATAATTAAAAAGCCAGGAGAGTTCACGAGAGAAAAGAGCATTTTCCAAAAAAATCAATGTGTGCTCAGGGTCTGGAAGGGAATTATAGTGGCAGAGTTGCTCATAGTCTTTTCCAGTCTTCATCCTTCCTTGCTCATTGTGGGAAGAGAGGAGTTGTTGGGATATTTTCCGTGCAGAATTTATTTCGGTGTTTTCCCTGTTGAAATGAAAACACCTTGAGGACTGTTTAAGGCCAAGGAGTAAAAACCAGCCAGGAGCCCATGGAAATGGTGCTGGTGAGAGGCAGTTTGAAGACACTGACTGATGTCCTTGTGGTTTGGGGTTTTACCCATGGCATTGGAGCAGGAGAACAGATTTATTTGAGGGATTTCTTTTGTCTGTGTGTGTGTTGAGTAGAATTTGAAATGCTCCTGCACGCTGAATGTTGGTGCTGGTGTGGTCTGTTTGCAAAACACTTGAAATATGTGGTGGTGGTGGGAGGAATAAATGGTGGGGATGGGTGGTTTGGCTCTGCAGGGTCTGAGTACCTCAGGGGAAGGAATAAGGAGCAGGAACCTACTCCTATTAGGATCCCTAATCTGCTGTGTAATCTTCACCATGTGATAACTACTCAGTCATTTAGGCTAAGCCCAGGGAAGGGGAAGATGCATGAGAATGGAAAAGTTAATTAAGCAATTGCCTCAAAAAAAGCAAACCCAAAACACCTGAACAGCCACCAACAAAAAGCCCTCCCCAAACAAAACCCCAGCTCCGTATCTGGAAACGTCCCCTCTTCCTTGACAGCTGGAGAAATGCTCTTCCAGCTGTCCATGAGATGAATCTGCATCCATGAGCCTCTGCCCAGACCTGGGAAAATTTGGAACATTCCCAAATTTGCCTTTGGAAATGCCTCTTCACTCCACTGAGTCTCCACAGATGGGATCAAGTGGGATCCTATTGACACTGACTTCTCTTTTCCTCCACAGTGGGAGCGCCTCTGGTTCCTCATCCTCACCTCATCCTTCTTCCTCACCCTGGTCTGGTTTTACTTCTGGTGGGAAGTTCACAATGACTACAATGAAATCAACTGGTGAGTAGAGCTTCCCTCAGGAAATTCGGGTTTTGGCCATCGTGCGCCTGCTTGACACAGCTTTGGGTTCATCCAGATCCTTTGGATGGAACTGTAACGATGAGAAAGGGAAAATGGGGTGGGAAGTGGGGCTCAAGGAGAGCTCCTTCTGCCTGACCTGTGTGTAGGTGTAGCATGGCCTCGCATCTCCACTTGGTGGCTGGGTTTTTGTTTGTTTATCTTGATGGTTGGCTGGATTTGAAAGTGACTGAGCAATTTGGCTGCGGCTATTCCACAAAATATCCATGGCAAAAATTCAGCCTGAAGCACATGGGTGTGGAAAATATTATACAAAGTTGGAAGGAGCTGAAAAGGAGCTTTGCAGTGGGATGTGCTGGAATTTAGGGTGTTGCCAGCTGCCTCCAGTGCTGGAAATTATTCTCCCTTTTATTATTGGCAGCATCCTAAAATGTTTTGACAGCACCTTGGGCTGCATTCTAACCAAACTGCTTTGACATCATCTTCTTGTCAAACATAAGATGTAAAGTGTATTTTAAAGCACAGTGGGGAGCTGATCCCTTAAATAAATCATCTGCTTTAGATGCTGGAGCTGTGTGAGGGAGAGTGTTTACCAACATGGTGATGTGAGCTGGCTCCTCCCAGGAGAAAATGGGTTTTTCCTCTTTGCTCCCACCCACACCGTGTGAAGTGAAACCATTACCATGGCTCTGTGTTATTTGTAACAGCAGCATGATAAAAATGCCCTTTTTTAAAGTGGCATTTTGGAACCTTTCTCTTCTTCAGTTTGTACCCTCAGTAAAGGATGCGATTGCTCCAGGGCAAAACCAACTCTGTCTGAGCACAAAGTTGTGAGGAGGCTAAAAACATTCCCTCAGAAATGAAGGAAAGCCCTGGGAATGCTGGGAATGGGCACTGCAGCTGCAGTGCTGCCAGGTTTTGGGTCCCCAGATATTCTTGCAGAAATGGGGGGAGATGTGCAGCTCTGCTCTGGATGCAAGAGGCATTTGGGATTTAACACAGATGTCACCTGCAGCCCAGAGCCCTGTCCCTGCCACGCAAGCCAGGGTGCTGGAAGCACATCCCAAGAGGGAAAGGACTCCCTCTTGTGCAGCACAGCTCTGGAAGAGGCTCTCTGGATGGAAAACAGCATTTCAGGCACTGCCACTCAGTGCTGAGAAGGGGTCAGTGCTTTGTGGGGGCTGTAACCCCAGTTAGAACCCTGCTCCACACACCACCAGAGGTCGAGCAGGGCTTCTGGAAAACAGCTGTGGAAAGGCTGGGTAGGAGGAGGAGAACACAGGGTGAGGTTTTAATTACAGCCATGCCAGTTCCAGGCAAGGGGAGAAATAATTTCCATTGGGTCTGTGCAGGCTGAGCCTGGCCCTTCCCTCCCAGCACAGCTGCATGGGCTCCATGAAAACAGAGCAGTCTGGGGCCAGACAGGGTGTGAAGGACTTGAAAGCATCATTTTATTCCCAGCAGAGCTGTGAACCTGTTGCTGATGAGGCACAGTGAGGTCCTGGTGCTTAGGAACAGCACCTTTGCTGTTCCTCTGTTGTTGTCACTTCTGGGTGATGTTTTTGGACAAGATTTCTTTGCTGCTTGCTCCTGCTGCCTTCCTCTCTGCTCCACTGGTTTCTTGGCAAGCTTGGAGCTCCTCCAGAGGAGAGGAAGGGCTCTTTGGGGCATGGCACACCAAGCTACTACACCAAACCAGGGCTTCCAGAGGAGCTGGGAGAAGGAGTTGCTGTGATATTGGAGCTGCTGAGCTCCTTCCTGCCCTCCAGAGCTCATCCCTGGCAGCTCTCCCAGCTCCTGTCACCTTCAGCCTGTCCCACCAGGTAGAGAGGGACTGGAGGAAGACTTCTTCCCTCTCTGGGACGTGCTCCAGCTCTGCACCACCCTCTAGGAGGAGATTTTTCAACCCAAACCTCTGAGGTTCTTTTCCCTCTGCCACCCTTGAGGAGGTTTCTCATTTTTTTTTACCTGTGTATCAGGCAGCTTGGGCAGCAGTTGGGTAATTTCAACTTGTAAGGAGCAAAGGGCTGTTCTGGGATTGTAGTGGGCTTTAGGAGGACAAGGCAAAATTGTGGCCCATCATGAATTGCTTCAGGCTTTTAACACTGAGGTCCTTGTAAGTGAAGGTGCTCTGTGCCTCTGAAGTAATTTTTTTTTTTTTAATTACTGCTTTTGGCATTTCCCTTTTTGGTGTCTACGCTTGGTTGCGTTACAGCTCAGCTCTGCACTGCCTGAGGTTTGTACTGCACCAGAAGGCTTCACTCTGGCTCAGGCAGGCTGTGGGGATGCTCTGGCTTGTGACCCTGCCTGTGTTCTCTCCCAAATTTGCCCTGAACCAGGACACCCCTGAGGCAGGACCATAAACGCCAGTCTGCGTAGCAAATGTTTTCCTCCTTGGTTCTGGAGAAAGTTCATCTGCTGTGCAGCTACCATGGGCCCAGCAGTTTAAAACAATCATTTGCACATCAAGTGAAGGCCTGGTGCTCTCAGAGGGGCATTGAAGGGACCTCAGAGCAGAAGCTTAAAAGGACTGAGAGCTAAGGAAGCTCTGGGTGGTGGCATCAGCAAAGGCTTCAGAGGAGCCCTCTTTCCTTTCTTCCCTCTTTTTTCCTAACAGCGTGTCTGGATCCCTGCAGATCCCTGGGTTTGTGCTCTTGGACTCCCTGAGCAGAACCTGGACATGGGCCATGCCTGTTGAGCTCAAGGATTTGCTTTCCAGGTGCCACAGGGGAGCTTTACTCCTGGACCGAATTAGAGTCAGAGAATATCCTGAATTTCATCATGGAGTCCAGCTCCTAGCTCTGCACAAGACAGCCCCAGGAATCACCCCAGAGTTTGTCCAAACAGACCAGAGGTTCTGGCTGATGAGTGATGCTGGATTTGAGTGCTGGGAGGAGATTGAATCTTTGACCTGCATTTATATAATGCACCATTTCTGTCTATGACCAAAAAAAAAAAGGAATAAAAGAACCCAGCCAGTTCCTTGATTGAGCTAATTCCACCCCAGAACCATCCTGTCCTTGCTGTGCCAAAGGGTTTGCATGGAGATAATGTCAACCCTGATCCCAGCCAATTTAAAGATGTTGGTTTGGTTTGGTTTTTTTTCCTAAAAATCCAGAAAGGAGGAGAAATTTGAATCCAGGTCAGATCTGAGCTGTCAGAAGCTGCAAGAAGGGTTCTGGGGCTTCTCTGCCTCTCTCTATCCAGTTAATTTCCATAAGGGATTCAAGCACTGGGTTGTCACTTGTGCTTTTTGCTGCCTATCTCCTTTCTAGAGAAAGATCTGTTTTCTAAAGTCTTGTCTAACCCCAGTGAAGCTGTTCTGGTGTTGAATCCCTTCTCACTCTGTCCTTCCCACCTCTCCTGCAGGTTTTTATATAACCGAATGGGATATTGGAGTGACTGGTCCATTCCAATCCTTGTAACAACTGCTGCTGGCTTTACCTACATCACAATGTTACTGGTGAGTAGGATGAAATCCCATTTCTTAGGGCTTTGTGTGTTGGCTTTGAAAAGGCCCTGAGCTTCTCAGGCCATCTACAAATTGAGGAGTTTTCTCTCAGAAGTGCGTTCTCTCTCATTCTCTTTCTCTTAGCCTGGAGTTGCATAAAATTCAAAGTGACAAACTGATGGTCTTTGGGCTCAGATGCTGAAAAGTAAAAGACAGATACCCTCAGAGGAGGAATAGAGTTTTGTTTCCCATGGTATGGCCCAGTTTCTGCTTCTGGGCACAAGTGGCACTGGTTTCCCTTTGTCCCAGCGTGTTGGGACCTTCAGGGAGGTGTCCATTCAGGTGGCACTGCTTCCTGCAGCCCCAGGAGCTGTGGCCAGACTCTGAACTCCCTGCCCCTTGGAGGGCAAAGCTTTTTCCTCCACATCCTTGGCTTTGGAGAGGATCTGCTGGCCCACCCTGCCTCCACTCCTGCTGGCTCCTGTGGCTGTCTCCTCGGTTGGTGACGTGTCCCTGTGTGCTCAAACACTTCAGGGTGGTGATGTGCCTCTGTCTGACTCCCTGTTTGTCTCTCCCAGATCCTGGCACTGTGTCACATAGCTGTGGGACAGCAGATGAACCTGCACTGGCTGCACAAGGTAAATCTCAGCTCCAAGGGGAGCAGGGTCTCGGGAATGCTGGAGCCCGAGGAACAGGCAGGGGGTGGCACTTCTGTCACTGCATCCTTGGGAAGAGCATCAAATGGCTGTGGTGCATGGGTGGCCTCATGAGCAAACTGCTCAGGGGAGGCCATCAGAGCTTGGGGGCAGAGAATTTGGTGAAATGCTTTTGGCCCTTGCTGATAGAGAGGCCGCCTGTGGAGATGGAGAAACAGCAGTGCTTAGAGCAGCCTGATTCAGCCCCAGCTCAGGTGCTCCAGGAACCTCTCTGGGGCTCCCTTCTGTGCTGAACCCAGCCCTGGAGAGGGGCTGAGCAGAGGTGAAGCTGTTCAGAGTGTGCTTGGAGCAGGGAAAGCCTTGGGAGAAGAAGATGTAGGTGTCAAAGCTGAGGGTGGGCAGGGTGAGGTTTGCTGTGCCCAAGGGGATTTGTGTGTGAAGCAGTTTGAGGAACACTGCTGTGAAACACAAGAAAAGGTATTTGGAGCACAGAAAGGGAGGGGAAAGGTGTGCAGGGAGAGAAAGTGGGGTGGCAGGATCCCATTGTAGCTGGCAGTCTGCTAACTGGGAATCAAGGGAGCAGTCCTGAAGCTGCCCATACCCAGCTCCTCCTGAAATTCTGCACATGATGTAAGATCAGAGCCTGGACACCTCCCAGGACAAGGACAGCAGACACTTCCCCACCCTGCCTTTTTCTTTTCCTTTTTTTTCTTTGCCTTGGAGATGATAGAAATTCTGCTTCCTCAGGGGAGGAGGATGCAGTCAGAGAGGGAGCAGGGACTGTCTGACTGCTGCTGCAAAAGAAATTACCAATTCCCGAGTCTGACATATATTTCTTCATCAGGGAAAATGGTATTTTTCAGATATGTTGGTGGGCTTAGATGAGTAAATCCAGAAGGAGAGATGTGTTGGTGATCAGTTCTACCCTCTGGACTCCCACCCTTCCTCCCCTCCTTCCCAAGAAGCCCCCTTTTCATCACAGCCAAGATGTGTGGCTCTCTCTTCCCTTCCCCACCCCTCCCTCAGCTTCCTAAGGAGGTTGAGATACCAGGCTGGAATAAGTTAATATTTTTCTCAGAACTGCACTGAATTAACTTGAAATATAGATTAAAGTGTGTGGGAAAGGCTGGTATGGGCAGAGCACACAACTCCTTCCAATTTTCTCCTGTAATTCTGTGCTGAGGGTTGTAAGCCAAGTGGGAGATGAGTGTGAGGGGAGAAGAAGAAGAAGCAATAAATTGGAGCTGATGGGAGGAGGAGTGGAGCTTTGTGTCCTGACACCTCTGTGTCACACAGGATGGCCACACCAAGGGGAATTAGGGCTCTAGACAGAGGATTCCTGTTTACATGCACCCAAGTGATCCTGTAAGTGTTGGCAATGTGGGATTTTATGTGCTGGTTTAGGTATTAAACCTGAAATGGTCCTAGAGAAACTGTGTGCACCTGACGTGATCCATTCATTTTTGGAGATCAATTTTCTGCCAAGTCTCCCCTGCAGGATTTGGATCTGCAGCAGCATCCTTTGGCTCTGGCAGAACAGCAGAGGCTGAATACCAGACACAGGCAGAGAGTGAGCAATTATTTTCAGACAGGCAGCCCAGATTTCCAGTCTTTGCAGCTGGAGTTATTTCCGTGGCACTTCTCCATGCTTTGAACTTTTTACCTTCACCACGGAGGTCGTGTTTTCTTTTTGGCTGCTTTGCTCAGACCTCTGAGGGCTTCCACAAGAGGGGGAGGTCCTGGCAGCTGAGGTCTGTCACCTCAGTGCCACCACTGTCCCTTTCCCAGCCCTAGTACCAGTTCTGACATGACAGCACATGAGCCCAGCCTCCTTCCCCGTGAGTCTTTTTCCAGACCTTTTATGACATGCAAAGCTTTTCTCTCTCCATTTCCCAACCTATAATATATATCCCAACCTAATTTTATAATGGCCACAGTCCCCAGCCTGTGAATACCCCCTGGTTTCTTGCAGATTGGCCTGGTGACAACCTTGATAACTACTGTGGTGACCATGTCATCGATAGCACAGCTTTGGGATGATGAGTGGGAGATGGTTTTTATTTCACTGCAGGTAAGTTGTCTGCAAGGGTGCTTCCCTGGGGGAGGAGAGGGGCCAGTGCAGCTGAATTCCATGGGATTTAGGTGTTTCTCTGGGATGAAACTCTGTCTTGATGGTTGTCACAGCCCAAATTGAAATCTTGGCAGTGAGAAAATTGTTTTAAGGAAGATTTGTGGTGTATTGCAGGGCTAGAGAAGTATGAAGGGAAAATACCTACAAACTCTATTTCTTACAGATCTGTTCTGTGTTCCTTTTCCCCCCTCTTCCTCAAAAAAAAGAAGTCCAAAAATATTTTGCCCATTTTGCTTAAGAGGTGGCCACTGACGTGTATTTGGGAGTATGCAAATCTATGCAAATACAGGGGGTGGAAATGGCATTCCCACAAGTGACTAACATTTCTCAGAAGTGCTTTATTTCATTGGGGTATTTTTAAGACTTAGGCAGGGAATTGAGAGCAGAAACACGACTCATGATGCAGCTCCAGCTTTGTGTCGTGGTGCTGCACCCTGCTGATACAGTCCAGTGTGTTCAGAGAATTCCTGAAGAGTTTGGGTGGGAAGGGACCTTAAAGCCCATCCAGTGCCACCCCCTGCCATGGCAGGGACACCTCTCACTGTCCCAGGCTGCTCCAAGCCCTGTCCAGCCTGGCCTTGGGCACTGCCAGGGATCCAGGGGCAGCCCCAGC
>JAYDZK010000001.1:1425310-1441823 GCA_034509185.1 Euphonia xanthogaster
CCCACTGTCCCAGGCTGCTCCCAGCCCTGCCCAGCCTGGCCTTGGGCACTGCCAGGGATCCAGGGGCAGCCCCAGCTTCTCTGGGCACCCTGTGCCAGGGCCTGCCCACCCTGCCAGGGAGCAATTCCTGCCCAAAATCCCATCTATCCCTGCCCTCTGGCAGTGGGAAGGCATTCCCTGTGTCCTGTCAGTGTAAAATGTGCCCTCCTTTTTTCCAACCCCCCCGTAAGTACTGCAAGGCTGCAGTGAGGTCTCCTCAGAGCCCCTTTAGGCACTGAGATTTCCCCAGAATCTTCTCTTCTCCAGGCTGAACAAGCCCTGCTCTCCCAGCCTGCTTTGGAGGAGAGGTTTTTCTGGGAGGGTGCAAAAGGAATGACTTTTCTGGGAGGGTGCAAAAGCAAAGTGTAGGGAGAGGATGATTGCAGAAACCTGGGCTGCTTGGGAAGGGACACCCAGGCTGGTGGCAGCAGCCCAAGGTGGTGTGAGCCGGGATTCTGCAGCTCCTTGTGGCTGCTGCTCTCTGCTGACAGCTCTGGGAATGTGCAGAGCTCCTCTTGGATCGACCTTGGGTGAGCCAGCCGGGCGCCGGGGCTGTCGCCTCTGTCCTGGCCCAAACAAGTCTGGCTTTGACTGGGAGCTGCTTTAGGAAGATAATGTGGCTCTGTGCTGCCTTTGTTGGGCAAACATAGGAATGAACTTGTGTGGCTGGAGCCAGAGGAATCCCGTGCTGAGATACCAGAGCTGGGTGAAGGTTGGGGCTGACATTTGCTCTGATTATTTTATTTTACTCCAAAGCTTTGCTGACCTGAGCCTGTGAAGTGATCAGAAAACAAATGTCTCTTACATCCACTCTAAGTGCTTAAGGCAGTTTTTATACTTATTTACATTATTTTATTATTATATCTTGCTTGCATGGTGCACTTGGGCCTTTGCTGTTAATTATTCCCCTTTGCAGTAAATCATGGGTTGTGAATGCTCATTGTGTCCTGAGGGAACTGATCCTGCTGGTGGAAAAACAGGCTGTTACAGGTGCTCTGAACCTGAAAAAAAAAGGGGAAAAACCAATTTATTTTTCAAAAGTAATTTTATTTTGATGTGATTCAGTGCAGAAAACCTGCCAAGTTTGCCAGGTTTTCCTTCTGTAGTTGTCTTTTTTTTTTTCCTGGTTTGCCTGTTGTTGTTTCATGGGTGTTTTGGGAGCAGCTACACTGTGCTGCTTTTGTGGAACAGCAAAGTATCTGTCTTCACACCATTTTTATTTTAAACAAACCCTAATTCTGTTACCATCTGCTCCATTCACGAGGGAGGAATTTCAAATAAAATCTGAGTCCTTCTCTCTGATAGCAGCAGGGGTAAATTTTCTAGGCTTAGGACTATTTTTTAAATTGTTGGTAAAACGAACTGGGACATTTGTTATAAGAGAAACTCTCTGATTTTTAGACTAATAGATGACTTTATGGAATGAGCAGAAGTGGGAGTAAAATGTATCTTACAGAATGTGCGGTCTAGTTGTTCTCTGTGGCATGGAAGAGACGGGAATTTTTGGGCACAGATAGATGTGGAATAATAACATTTTAGGTCCCTGATATCTCCAAACCCTCCTCCCAGCATCCTTGCTGACACTGCCTTGAAAACTTCCCTCATGCTACTGCTCTCTCATTGCTTTTTTGTTTTTGAAATGTTTTCCTGGCAGCTGGCGCCGGAGAACACTCTGATGTCCTTCCAGAAGGCAGTGGAGCAGAAGGTGAATGGAGTGCAGGCTGATGTGGTGCTGAGGTAGGTCACTGCTGCTCCGGGGCTGCCTGTGGATAATCCGAGCAGGAATGGTCCAGCATATCCAGAGTCTGGGCACTGCAGCTTTTTCCCACTGGGAAGGGCTGTCCTGGTGAACTCACCCAGTAACTCCTGTCTGTCTCTGTCAGATGCTGCTGATTGTTTCACTGAGGTGGTGGTGAAAGGTGGACTTGTCCAAATGAGGGAACCTGGATCTCTGTTGTCTTCGTTTCCAAGAAGGCTGTAGTTTATCCTAGAGCCTGGTTTATTCCAGTAAAACACAGCCAGAGCTGCTTAAATGTGACTTCTCCTGGGGTACCCCAGGTGCAGACAGAGCAGAAATTCTAATTTGACTTTTTTTGCACAGCAGAGTTTTCACCAACCTTGACAAACCATCCCAAGAAGACACCAGGAGGAAGCTCTTCCTTCTCCTCTTCCTCTGGCATTAATCTTTAGGGAAGGAGGATGCTGACTGTCAGACAGTCATTCCTTGCTGGCAAAGGTTGAGCTGAGTGGGCAAGACCAATTAGAATTTAGAGAGCGTTATTTCCAGAGCTATGCTTTGGTCCAGGAGTTTGATGGTGCCTTAATATTCCCATTCCCAGTTTGTCCCAGTACCAATTACAAACACAAGAAAGACTCAAAGCAGATATTTTATTTTTTTCCCTGACTGCTTTGGGGATTAGTGTTGATGGACAGATATTTTTGCCTGCTAGAAGGAAGTTTTATTTTGAATTGCTTTCTTTTTACTTCACATATTTTTATTTTTTTTTTGGCAAGAAAATGATTTTAAAACAGAAGGAATTTCTTCCCACTGGTGAGTGGAAGGTCACTGTGGAAGGATGGAGTATGAGTTGAGATGTATGTTATACAATTTTTGTTTTTTCCAAAATGAGTTTATCAGTTGTTGAGGGGGGACAAGTACTTGAGTGTCCAGCTCCCAGGTGAGCACTTGGCTCACGTGGCTGAATCCATTAACACTGGCCAAGGAGAAGGGTGGGCTTTGGGAGGTGGGGAGCTGGAAAAGCTCCAAGATCCTTCCCCCTTGCCACTCATCAGCCATCCGAGAGGAGCACTCCAGGCTTAAACAATGCCCTCGATGGCCCAGTTTCCTGAGCCTTCTCCAGGAGACCCAGGTGCCTTCAGAAAAAGAGGATTCCATTGACTTTCAGACTGAGAAGTGGGATATTGGTGCAGCTGGCAGCACCCTCGGGGAGGGTTTGCAGCACAACATCCCTGGCTGTCCTTATCCTTCAGGAAGATGCTCTTTGTTCCTGTGGCTGGGTGGCTCCATCCCTCCTGGAATATTTCCATGATCTTCTAGGCATGTACCAGCATGGGTGGGCAGCTTGGACAGGCACTCAGAGCCATCAGATCCTGCTCCACACCCACCCCACATCCCAAGCCAGTTGGAAAGCCAGCTTTGCTCCAAGCAGCAGGAGCCCAGAATTGCTGCCTGCTCCTTCTCTCTTCCACCCCCTCCCACAGCTCTTCTTCTAAAGCTCTGCTTGCTGTCTCTGAATTCCTGCTTCAAACCTGGGCCTGCCAAGACCCTGTGGTTAGCCCTGAGTGGTGCTGGGAGGGAAGGATTGGAAAAGAGTCAGCAGATGTCAAGTGGCCCAGAGGATTTCTGCACTGTGGTTAAGGCTTAGCAGTGCTCTGCTCTTATAGGAGATGCTAAACTCGAGCTCCTGGCACTTTTAAACACTCCACACTCTTCATTCTGCAGTTGCTGAGCATTTTTTTTTAAATTTTATTTTTAACTGTATTTATTAAACCCTTTGACTGCAGCAGCGTGGGATTGCCATGTCAGCGAGTTGCTTTGGGCGGGGGGAAGGAGGTGCCACAGCACAGGCCAGAAACAGCAAATAAAAGTGCCAGTGACCTTTGTGAGAAGGGACTTCTGAGGGCAGTGGTAAAGCTGAGGCAACATTTGCTCCATCCTCTAAAAGTGGGATTCATTTTCCCTCTGGGAGACAGCTCTGGGTTGTCTCCTAATTCAAATGGGATTTGTAATTTCACCCCATCCTCTTGTCAGACTTTTCCTGAGTCTCCTGTTAGGAACATGGGCTCCTTGCTTTGGAAAATGTCATTGCTACCAGGCTGGCTTTGTTCTGATTCCTGGGTGCAGACAACTGTTCCTCTGCCTTTGATAAAAGCTGTCACTACCCTGTGTGGTTTCGCCACTAATCTGGTCACAGAAAATGGAGTGGAAGAAAGTTTAAAGAGCTTTTGATGCTTTCCAGACCATATAATCTGTAATATCCAGATGACTTAAAAAACCCAGGACATGCATTTGCCTGCTTAGTTTCATCTGAGAGGTGTGGGTTTTTTTTTCCTTTTTTAAAGTATGAATTTAACTCATGTCAAACCCAGTTTTCAATTGGAGAAGGCAATTTCAGAGCATTTTTGGTGGTTTGGAAGCCTTGCATCTCACTGAAAGCCTGATGTGAGAGGCTTTGAAAATTCCCCTTCTTTCCTGCCGCGTGTTTGTGTGCCTCTGTGCATCCAGGGAAACCTCTGATGTTATTGGGAGCTGCAGAAGCTTTGATGAGCATTCAGGATGGGTGTTCATGTCAAAGCCACCTGATTTTGAAATTTTTGAGGGGCTAATGGGGGGAGAAGTGGATGAGGCATGGCCAGTGTTGTGTCAGTGTAGGAGTGACTGCCAACACCCAGCAGGAGTCTACGAGAGCTTTTCCTCTTGAGGATGCTGGGGATTTTTTTTAGGCTGGTTGAGACCTTCCCGAGGATTTTGATGGGAGAGAGGCTGGAGTGGGAAGGGGAGTTTCTCTCCTCCACCTGTAAGAGGGTCTGTGTTTGCAGCTACGATGGGGTGCCCTTTCTGATGCATGACAAGACTCTCAGGAGAACAACCAACGTGGAGGAGGTGTTTCCAGAGCGCGCCTACGAGCACTGCTCCATGTTCAACTGGACTGACCTGGAAAAGCTCAACGCTGGAGAGTGGTTCCTGCAGGTGGGTGCCATGGGGCTGTGGGATCACAGCTCCTGCCCAGCTCCTCTTTGAGGGGAAAGGTGTAGGTCCATCTCCTTGGTGCTGTGGTGCAGCTGGACCGTGTTTAGCTCTGTCTCTCCTGAACTTAGGCTTGGTCTAAGCCACGTTGTCTTTCTGTGCCTCTTCTGGGAAAAGGGGCCTCAAGCCTGGCTGACACCACAAAGAACTTCAAGACCCCCAGTTATAATCACTCTTTTATGTGATTATAAAAAAGACAGAAAAAACCAGCAGGTTTTACACTGTTGCCCTTTTTCTGACTTTTATTTTGGGACAATCATCTCCAGAAAGAAAAAAGTAAGAAAGACTTTGCACTGGTGGGGTCTGGGCTTTGTGGCAGTAATCCTGGGATGTGCTTTGCTTCCAGAATGACCCTTTCTGGACAGCGGGGTCTCTCTCAAGGGCTGACTACTTGGAGGCTGCCAACCAGTCAGTCTGCAAGCTGGAAGATATGCTGGAGGTGATCAAGGACAACACATCCCTGATCCTGAACTTCCAGGACCTGCCAGCAGCTCATCCCTACTACAGCACTTACATCAACATCACCCTGGAAACCATCCTGGCATCGGGGATTCGGCAGCAGGCTGTGAGTTCTGTGGGCCTGGGGAAATTTCCAAAATAGGCCTCTTGATGGTTTCCACCTGAGTGTCTCCAGTGGGGCATCCCTGGAAGTTGTGCTGGGCACAGAGGTTGGAATGGAGCACCTGGTACAGCTCAGGAGAGGTCCTCTCTGGGTATAACTGCTTCTCCCTCTTTTTTTTTAAGCCCCCACTAAGACCACAACAAGAGATGGAGATGGAGAGCAAGAGAAGGATCATTAAAATGCAGATGTGGGGATCTGAAGTGGGATTTCTCCCTCAGGGTTTTGGTTCCCTATTGAAAATGCACGTGGCTGCCTCTGTGCTGCTCTGATGCTCCGGTAGATGAGTGTCACTGAGTTATGCAGACCAGGCTGGTTGGGGCTTGGAGCTGGAGAAAGGTGTTGGAATGGCAAGGGGTTGGAATGAGATGACTTTAAAGGTCCCTTTCTGCCCAAACCACTCTGTGATTCCATGACCCACTTCACCCCTTGCAGCTGAGCACGAGCTGTTGGTTTGACGTGCTTCGGAATCACGGTGTGAGCTCAGGGAATTCCATGCCCTGGGCTGGAGTGTTGCCAGATTTGGGAGCCACGTTTGCCATGCCCAGTGCCCTTCCTTGCTCCCCCCACAGGTGATGTGGCTGCCAGACACGGAGAGGCAGCTGGTCAGGCAGGTGGCTCCTGGTTTCCAGCAGACTTCTGGCCTGAAGCTGGACGCAGAGCGCCTGAGGGAGAAGGGCATCGTGAAGCTCAACCTGCGCTACACCAAGGTCACCAACGAGGAGGTCAGGTACTGTCAGAGCCCTCAGCATCCTTTCCTGAGCATCCCAGCCTGTCTGGCTGCACAGAGGGATATTTCCAGATGGATTTGCTCTTGAAAGCTTGAGCTGGGCAAGCTTTTCCCTAGCCATCATCCGGAATCCAGGCTGTTTCTGGGAATGCACAGCTGCCTCTGGCATCTCTACATGCTGTCTCGGGATATGATGAGCCTCTTTGAAATACAAATGTATGAATTGGCTGATTCTTATTGCACTCACAGTTCTGGGAAAAAGTGAAGGCCTTTCACACTGAGCTCCCTCCGAGTGCTGCTTCATCCTCTTTAGCAGCTGCCCTTTGTCTGCTCCAGAGCTGCTAGCACAGAATTTTGATTAGCCCAAAGTCTGGAGATGCTTTCAGAAATTTCTCTTTGCAGAAAGAGAAACTCCTGTCCTGTATCATCTGTTTAGCTCTTCTCTGTAATGGCCCTGGCACAGCAAGGGGTTCCTGTCCTGCCTGAGCCTGTATGTGACTGTGTGGTGTTTTAGCTCCCAGCTTTGCCCCCTTTCCCAGGGAGGGAAGATTGTTTCTGGTAGGGCTTTTCTGGTTTTAGAAATTTAAATTAAACAGGTTTGCAGAAGAGAAATATCTCCAAAGGAGCTGTCTGGCTGCGTGTTAGAGCTGAAGTAGGGAAGAGCTGAGCCTGCAGCTGTTTGAGAGTGTGGCCCTGTTTGGGGTGATCCAGCTGTGTCCTTCTGTGGCAGCCAGCAGCCAGTCCAGCTCCTTCACCCTTCAAACCGAGGTTGTGCTTTACCTGCACAATAATTCCTGCTTATTTTTCCTCCTGTTTGCTCTGTCCCATGGAGAGGGCTCTATGCCCACTCACTCTTCTCTCCCAGTTTAGCCCCAGTCTCCCATCAGCCCCGCCTGAGCTGTCTCCAAAATAAGAGCTTTCACCTGAATGTTTCTTGAGCCCTGTGGTGCTCAGCCAAGTGTTGCTGCAGCCCTGGTTTAACACAGTTCTCTCAGTTCTCCCTAAATCCAGCATCCACCTGGATGCACCATTGCTGCAAGCACCCCTGCCCTTGAGAACCCTTTGGAGCACCTTGTTCCTGTCGGGAGCTGGGAGATGTCCATGTCTTGCACTGTGTATCCTTCCACCTCAAAGTGCTTTGCCAGTGTTAAATTGCAGGGATTAATCTCTGCTGCCCGTGTGAGGGAGATTGTTGATGCTTCTGCTCCATAGATGGGGAAATAGAGCAATTTGTGTGAATTATCTGGGTACCAGGTAATTGCCAGTGCTTGCTTTGCTGCTGGCAGTTTTAGCTGCTTGGAAAATGACCTCAGGAGACTGGAAGCTGTAAGTCTGCAATTGTCCCCACACCAAGGGCATTGTAGGAGGTGATGTTGGAGACAGGTCTGCCAGTGTTTAATTAAGCAGATTGCCCCTGAAATGTTACAGGCGTCTGAGGCAGATGCTAATTTTGCATCAGCACGATGAGATGGTTGTTCCAGAAACACACCATGTCCATCATTCCTGGGGAAGCATCTGAGATGGTCTGTGGCCTGTGCCAGACAGCAGCCAGGAGGTGAGGAAAGCTGTCAGGATCAAACCACTGCCCTGCAGTGCCCTTGGGTTGCTCACGAGGCGCCCGTGCCCCGTAATAAACTCTTACTCCACAACTCAAACCAAATAAACCGAGCTGGGGCTGATGTTGAGAGATGAGGTTTGGTGGGGTCCTGCATGTGTCACCCTGTGTGTGTGCCCTGGCAGGGACTACACCACGGCCAACCTGAGTGTGAACCTGTACACGGTGAACGAGCCCTGGCTGTTCTCCATCCTCTGGTGCGCCGGCGTGCCCTCGGTCACCTCCGACAGCTCCCACCTCCTCCGCAAGGTGCCTTTCCCCATCTGGCTCATGGTAAGCACCACCCCGGGAGCCTCTGGCACGAGGAAATGCGCTGGGTGGGTGTGGAGGTGAGAGGTTTTCCAGGGAGGTTTGGCTGGGGTTGAGGGTTTTCCCTCTCTGTCCATCTGAGCCCTGAGATGATCATGAATTGGCGCTGCTCTTGCACAGTCCCATCGCTTTGGGTGGGATCCTTGAAGATTGCATTGCACTCCCTATTTAACCCAGAAGAGTTAAGAGTTGCAGGAGAGGCAGGCGTACAGGTGAAACATCAGACCAGGCCTCTGTGTCTTGGCCAAGTTGTAAAATGAGGTTTTTGCCTGTTCTGAATCCCAAAATGAGGATTTACCTCTGGCTACCCCACTGCTGGACAATAAGCAGAGACCCAGTGATGATGGCTCAGCTGGTGTGATGACCACTTAAGATTGGCAACTGGAACCAGACCCACCAGTGCCTGAAAGGACAGAAATCCCATTTACAGCATGGGGCTGTGCCTAAAAGGTCCCATCTGCACTTAAAATGGACCTACATGGATATATTTCTCTGTTTTCCCCCAGACTTGGATTCCCAAACAGCATCTTGCCCTCACCCTGAGGTACAACTGAGGTAGGAAGCTTTCAGCCCAGAGAGCTCTGAGAAAATGTCAGCGCACAAAAAGGAGGGAGAGTTTCAAATTGTTCCTGTTTGCAGTTTCCCCTGATAGTTTTGGATGACAGCCTGGCATTAGGAAGGTCATAAATATTGTGATTTATACCTAACCCCTGCAGCTCTGTGCTTTTCTTGCTCCTCAGTGGTAACTCCAGCCATGGGTGGTCTCCCTGTGGTTGCACAAACCCGAATGTTTAAGGTCTGCTCCTGTTTTCTGTCTTGCAGCCTCCAGACGAGTACCACCTGATCTGGATCACGTCTGATCTCATTTCATTTCTTGTAATTGTAGGAGTTTTTATATTCCAGAAGTAAGTTTGTTACAGCTCTGCTCTTGTGTGTTTGTGACCTGTGTTTTTGTCCAGACTGTCGGGTGGAGGTGGGAGAGAGAGAGGAGTACCCTGAGCCTCAGTTCTTGGATTGCAATAGCAGGGGAAATATTCATTGAAAAATCCTTGAAAACAATAATTCCACTCCCAAGGTGGGATGGAGAATTGGATGCACCTTTTAAGAATGAGAGGTCACTAATTAGTAGTGTCAGATGCCTTCCTTTGCTCCTAAAATATGTGGAAGAGAAACTGTAAATGCTTTAGGGAAAAGGATGTTGACAAAGACACTGCAGTGCTTTAAAGGAAGAAGAGGGGAGGGATTTTGAGATTCCACCATTACGGTGCTCAAAAAGAACATGTTACAGTTTTCTTCAATCAGTTTGTTCCTGTTTGGATGTAGAAATATTATGGAATCATGCAATGGTTTGGGTTGGAAGGGGACCTTAAAGATCATTTAGCTCCAACACCCCTGCCACAGGCAGGGAGTTACTCTGGGAAATGTTACGATTCTGCAAGTCAAATCAGGTGCTTAGTTAGAAAGAAGAAGGAGAAGCTCTCCTCCAGAAGTTGGGCTTTTCTGCAGCAAAGGACCTGCTCTTCCAGGAGCCTTGTGCAGGACAGACCCCTTTCCCTGATGTTGCAGTTTCTCCACCACATGAGAGAGTTGCTAGCAGGGTTGAGGATATGTCAAAACCAAATCAGAGCAGAATTGCCCAGCTGCCACCTGCTGATGTGATTCAGCTCTGGGGAATGGGCCTTGGCATTTGGCCTTCGGTGTCATGGTTGATTTTTTTGGTGTGTTTTTGGTCGGTTGGTTTGGTTTGGTTGTTTTGTTTTTCTCCCCCAAGTCCTTTTTGGGGCAAACCAGAGCTGCTTCCTCCATGCAGGGATGAGGGGGTGGGTGGGAGCAGAGGCACTGCTTCGATGTGCTCGTGCTCTGTCCTCTGCATGGCTTCTCTCTCCTCAGCCCTGGTAGGGACTGCTCCTGCTCTTCTGCTCCAGCCCCAGTGACAGGATCGTGGCAGCCTCTCCAGAGGGGGAATTCCAACTGTGATGACTTCTAACTAACCTGTTTTTGCCTCTTTGCCTTGTTTATTTTCTTACTGCTCTGACTGTTGTGCATGTTCCTCCTCTTTCTCTCTCTGCTGCATTCTGGCATCTCACAGCTATCACATGATCAGGTAATTCTGGTGCTTTCCTCCTCTTTCTCTTTTTCATTCAACCTCCCTTTCTCTCTTTCTTTCTCCCTCTCTGCTATGGCTTCACTGCAGATGGTCAGGGCAGGATGCAGCTTTCCCGATGCTTTCCAACATCTGGCTTCAGGAGGGGACTTTGAGGGTGTGAACACTGCACAGTCCATAGTCATGAGCACCAGGGAAGTCTGATGCTGAAGCCAGTGGATGTTTTGAAGGCAATCTGACCTTCTGTGACAATGATCTAAGTCAGTGCCTTTAAAAACAGCCCACTTCTGAGGTCGCACTGTAATTGGGAGATTCCCAGGGGATGTAATGCTTTCTCTGTGGAAGTAATCCCATGCAAAATCCTTCCTGTATTGACCAGAGGTGTTTGAGACCAGGCTCTATCCTAAAGAAAATCATGGAATCTCTTCAATTGTATATAGTAGCACTTCTCTGAAGTAATGGGGCTGATAACTGGGAAGGTTTGGCTCATCAATTGGGATCTTCCCGACTTGCACCACCGTGAAGCTGGAAGTACAGGGTGAAAACAAAGAGCACTGCAGCAGGGGAGGCAGCTGGTCCTGGGCTGCTGGGTTTGAAGTGCCATCAGTCAGAACCTCAGATTTCTCCTCATTTTGGCCCTTCCCTCACCGGTCATTCCCACCCCTTTGGAGGGAAGCGCTGGCACTTGTCTGCACTAAAGCCTTCAGTGCCTCCCCACTCAGACCGAGCTCTTCACGTGTTCCCTTCTCCATTGCTCCTGCTCTGTGCCATGGCCTTGCCCTCCTGGGGATTTGGTTGTCCCCACCCACTGCCTCAAGGTTGGGGTGTCCTTGAGGTGCTTTGGTGCTCTGGCCTCGTGGCATCTCCCCAAAACAGGGCCGGGCTGAGCCCTCCTGTGGGTGCAGGGAGGTGGGGTGGTGTCCCCTTCTTGCCTCCCCTTGCTCGTGGATGAGGAGAAGGCAGGATTCAGGCAGGCGTTAGGCAGGAGCAGGCACAGGAGGGGGACTCTGCAGCTGGCTTGGCTCTGTGCTTGCTCCATCTTACCACCTCAGTGCCGATCAACCCCATTTTCCCCTCGAGCTGCCCCTCTCCCACCCCCTTTCCATGGCATTGAGCATCTCCCCTCCCACCCCAGGGTCTGGCCATGGCCCTAACCCAGCGTATGCTGTCTCTGTGTTGTTGTCCCAGTATTTTTTAGTCTGTTCCCACCCCGTGTCCGTCTGGTCTGCTCCCAGAACGCCAGCCTCCCAGAACAGGACCTTCCTGCTGTCTCTCTGGCCTTTTTGCACGCTGCTGTCCCAAACCTGGGCCATCACAACAGAGTCCAAGGGGGTAGGAGAGGCACTCTTTTCTATTCAACCAGCTTTTTGGAGACCCCGAGGCTCCTGAGCACAGCACAGAGTTTCATGTGGTGTTGGCTGGAGTTGCATCCTGGTTAAATGGTGACCCTCTGCTGGCTCAGTCAGAGCAGTGCATCCCTGTGAGAGGAGCCATCATCTCCTCGTGTGTGTTTTACCACCCTGGCTCTGCTCTCAGCCTCCATGGCAGGTGGAGAGCACAGAGCAGTGCTTGCTCCTCTTGTCAGGAGGAGAAAAGCCCTTGGTCCCTGCACGTGTGTGAGGCTGGGCTCTCTGTGCCTCAGAGTGACCCCTGTCCTCCCTGGGGTAGCTGGGGTCTGTGGGTAGGAGGTCACCTTTGGCCACAGAGTGACTTGATGCTGGAAATCCTGGCGTGGTGGGCAAAGGGAATACTTGCACCAATGTGTTTTGGTCCCGATGTAGAGTTTGAGGAGGGTCTTACCCTGTGAGACCTTGCAGTCACATTAGTGGGATCTGCCTGCAGGGGATACTAAGGCCAAAAATAATGTTTTTCCAGGTCAGAGTGGCTCAGTTTAGATGATGATGATAGAAGAGGGAAAAAAAATAATTTGTTTTATGCGTCAGTGTTTTTGCCTCCTTGTGCTTCCTCTGCATTGCTTCTGCCCATGGGTCTGTGAGTTGTGTCGTGTTGCCATCCCACCCCTTCTTTTCTGTGTAGCCTTCATCTGTCCCCTGGTCCAAGCCTGAGTCAGGTCGCCCAGTGCCAAGCACTGGCACTTGGGAAAAGGGGTGGAAACCCTACAAAACTGACACCAGCTACATTTACCTGGGGAAAAAAAAATCGCAGAACCTCCTTTGTGGTTGTTGATTTGTCAGGCTGATGCCCTAGACCCAGGCTGGAGATTTGTGGGCTCCTGGGGCTGGCTGGGGGCTTTGAAAGGGCAGAGAAGGTGATTGCTTTGGTCACCTTCTCTTGTGTGGGTGAGCCACTAGATGGTGCCAGCAGATCAGAAACCTCATAAGCCACCCTAAATCCCTGCTGTTTCTTCCTCAAATCGTTTCAGGGCATCCCTGGCTGTGGCAGGGAGAGTGGGATTTGCTGATGGCTCCGTGGGGTGTGGGCTGTGAAAGCCTGGCCTAAACATCATCTCCTTGTGGTGGGATCTTGGGAACAGCTGCCTTGGCTGAGCCCACCAGGCCGTGTTTTCCCCTATTCCAGCAGCCCACCTTCCCCTCCTCATGAGGGTCTGCCACAGGGCTGCTCTCAGTGTCCCATCCACGTGGCTGTGAAATCCCTCCAAAGATGGGCACTCCACCACTGCCCTGGGCAGCTGTGCCAGGGCTGGAGAGCCCTTTTGGGGAAGGAATATTTCCTATACCAAATCTAAATCTCCCCTGTCACAATCTGAGGCCATTTCCTTGCTGTGTCTCAGGTTTGAAGCTTTAAATTGTCTCTGAGCTCTCTTCTCCCACAAGCCTGACCGTGGCACTCGGTGAGGGAAAATTTCTTGTTTCTTTACTTGGCTGGTTCTCTTATTCTGTTCCCTCTAAAAGTTTAAACACCTCTGTCTCCTTTGCACAACTGGAGAGGACTGTGAGACAGCTGCTTGTGGAAATTAGTTCATGGATTTGTGAATCCATGGGTCTAATTCCCAGGTGGAATGACGGTGCTTAAAGATGCCTGAGGTCACTGATCTCTGAACATCCTCCTGCCACGTGGGGTTGTGCAAGGGAGCAAAGGGGCTCTTGCACTGAGGCTGCTCCCGTGTCTGCAGAGGCCACTCCCTGAAATCCTGCTCCTGTCTTGCAGGTGGCGCCTGGGAAGCATCAGGACCTACAACCCGGAGCAGATCATGCTCAGCGCTGCCGTCCGCCGCTCCAGCCGGGACGTCAAGATCATGAAGGAGAAGCTGATCTTCTCAGGTAGGGATGGGGCTGCTGGGTGCCTCCCTCAGCTCCCACGGCCCCGAGGGAGGAGCTGCTCGTGATCCAGGGGGCTTTTCCTGCTGGGGGTCAGGGGACCGGGCTGACCTTGCTGCACTGTGGCTCATGGGGGCTGCAATGGGATGATCCTTGAGGTCCTTTCCAGCCCCAACTGTTCTGGGATTCTGTGGCCCATCCCAGCACTGATAAGCTCAGAAATGCTGCGTTTAGCTGCCCAGGTTATCCCATCTCTCACTGTCCCACGTCTTCTCCACTCACCATTGTCAAAGGCCAAAAAACCCACTGAGCATGGCACATGTGACCACAAATATGGTGATGAGGTTGGGGTAGACCTGGAATTCAGGGGCGTCCCTGATATCCTCATGCTCCTCCCAGAGCTTATTTCTGTTGGAACACATTGCTAATGTGTCCATTACACTCCACCTCTAAAAAAGATAGCAGAACTGTGAGCAAAGATGGAGATGTTTAGCTTTAAAAGGTTAAATGTGGTGCAGGAAGCTGGAAAGCTCACCCTTGAAGGAATGTGAATATAATCCCCCCACCCCCTGAGCTTTGTTATGGGTTTTCTTTTTTTGTATTTAGGGTCTGGAGATGCCCAGCAGGGATCAGGGTTTAGTGCTCTGGGCACAGACAGAGCAAAAAGGCAACTTTGCTTACTGTGTGAAATGCCAGCCAGAGGTGGTGAAAATCAGGTATAAATCCAGGGAACCCAGACAAGGAAAGCAGCTTGGCACAGCAGAGTTAAGCTTCCCTAACATGTCCTAGACATAAAATCCCTTGGAGGTGGGGGGTGCAGATTGAAGTTTTGTGCCTCTGAAGCAACTATTCCTGCTTGGGGTGGATGTTTCACCCTTAAAACATGGGTGGGTGCAGGTTTTTCCCAGTGAAACCAGTGACTGAAGGAGCCAGTCCTTTTCCAGGGTGGGCAGGGATTGGGCTTAGGTACTTTGTGCCACTCTCCCCCAGGTGACTTGCCCAGCCTGTGACAATGACATCAGGTGTAGGGGGATGGGGAGGGGATGGCAGGGGGGATCCAGCTCTGCTCTGGTGGTGGCTGGATTCTGAAAGGCTGAAGTGTAGAGCTGAGCTCCAAACTGGAGGCAGATCATGTTCAGAACAGGTTGTAAATGAGAGCAGCGTTCCTAACTCCCTGTAGGATCAGAGGGATGCCCCGTGCTGGGATTGCTCAGCACCTCAGTTCCCCATCCAGCAGGGAAGCTCCTGGAATGACCTCCCTGCTTTCTCTGCCCTTCCCAGAGATCAACAACGGCGTGGAGAGCACGGACGAGCTGTCCTTCTGCTCCGAGAACGGCTTTGCCAACGAGCTGGTGACACCCACGGACACCAAGCTGCGCATCAACTGAGAACTGAGGCTCTGCCACCACCTGAGGCTCTGCCATCAACTGAGGCTCTGCCATCACCTGAGGCTCTGCCATCACCTGAGGCTCTGCCACCAACCGAGGCTCTGCCACCAACCGAGGCTCTGCCACCAGCTGAGGCTCTGCCATCAACCGAGGGCTCTGCCACCAACCGAGGGCTCTGCCATCAACTGAGGCTCTGCCACCAACCGAGGCTCTGCCATCACCTGAGGCTCTGCCACCAACCGAGGGCTCTGCCATCAACTGAGGCTCTGCCATCACCTGAGGCTCTGCCATCACCTGAGGCTCTGCCACCAACCGAGGGCTCTGCCACCAACTGAGGGCTCTGCCACCAACCGAGGCTCTGCCACCAGCTGAGGCTCTGCCATCACCTGAGGCTCTGCCACCAGCTGAGGCTCTGCCACCAACCGAGGCTCTGCCACCAGCTGAGGCTCTGCCACCAACCGAGGGCTCTGCCACCAGCTGAGGCTCTGCCGCGCTCCCGCAGTGAGAGCCGTGCTCTCCTGCCTCCCTCCCTGGGATGGGAACCTCTGAGGAACTGCTGCTCGGGCAGAAACCCGCTCCCACTCCCCACCACTGGCTGCTCCACCTCCCTGGTTGTGAGGCTGGGGGGCTTGTTTTTGTAAATATGTAGAAAATCTGAATTTTTTTTGTCTTTTTCTTTTGTTTTTGAGTGTAATTTTTCCAGGGCATGAGTGGAAATACTGTGTTCATTAAATCCTCACCCTTACGGCTGAAGTTCTTTGAATCTTGATGTGAGAGCCTGAGTCCCCTTGGGGGGTTTTGGGAGCAACTCATTGGACCTGTGTCCCATTTCTCCCCCTTTCCCTGATCCAGTCCTTCCCTTGGTGCAGCGACTGTGTAGCTGAGTGTTGTGATGTTCTTGTGAAGTGTTGATTTTGTCATGGTTTCTTTTCTTTTGTTTTTCCCCCCCGTTCTCCTTTTCCTGGGCAATGAAATAGCAGCTCTGATGCAACAGGAGGCTGTTGGGAGAAGAGAAGCTTCCCTAGGAGAGGAATTCTCGCTGCTCTTCCCTGCTGAGGATCAGAGCCAGGGAAGGGCTTGCACTGGCTCTGTCACTTGGGCACCTGCTCCTTGTCCCACCCTCCTTCCCCAAGGCCTGGATGCTGGATGGGGAATGGCCTTCTTGGAATGTCCTGCCAGAGTTCTGAAGGCAAATCCTGAGCATTGGCTGCAGATTGGTCTCTGCTGGCAGCAGTTCTTGATTTCCTTTGGTTTTTTTTTCCCTTTTATTCTCTCTTCTCCCCAGGCTGGGCTCTGGCTGAAGTGCCTGCCACTCCAAGTGGCATTTGCAGTCACTCCTTCCTTCCCTTCTGGAAGAGGAGGTGGTGGTGCACTGGGAGCTTCCCCCTCTCTGGGCTGAGGAGATGCCCCTGGGTGGAGAAGTTGTAAATAGTCTGGAAGGCAAAGCAGCCCTGGGATGTAATTTATTCCTGCAGGGAGACCTTTGCTCCTTGCTGTAAAAGGAGGATCTTTAAAGCTGCACGTGCGTGTCCTCCAAAGGAGTGATGGTCTTGCAGCAGATGCTGAGGGGCTCTGAAGGCAGAGGCTCCCATCAGCAAGTTTCCAATGCAAAAGGCTTTAACCCAAAATCTTAGACCAGAGGTTAAAAGTGTATTAAAAAAAAAAAAAAAAAAAAAAAAAAAGAAAAAAAAAAAAAAAAACA
>JAYDZK010000001.1:1444120-1458404 GCA_034509185.1 Euphonia xanthogaster
CATTCCCCTGCTGCCCATAAACTACCCCAAACCAAGGCTGCTGTGCCCTTTCTCTCTCAGCTTACTCACCACGCCTTGCTGAGCTACAGCTGGCACGGATGATCGGCCAGGACAGAAGAGCTCGCTGGGACTTTGCCCGCTGAGCTGGGGAAGTTTTAATTTGCATCACAAGCCAGCCACAGCCGCCTGTGCTTCCAGGTCTGGAGCTGCAGTCCCGCTCTGGTGCTCGGCTAAGTGTCACCCAATTTCTGTCACCCAGTTTGTGCTGGGACAGAAGCAGCAGGAGGGTGATTCATTCCCCTGCGCCTTCCTCCTCAGCTGGATTCCACCTCCAAAATGCAACCAAAATCCAAGAATTGTTCCCACACAAAAGCCACGAGCACCGACCTCAGAATTCAATATTTAAGGTCCCTTTCAGTCCAAACCAGCCTGTGATGATTCTGTGAAGTATTTGTGGGGCTTTTTTGCCCACAGACATCAAGGAAAATGTAGTTCTACAATATGATATGCTTGCTTTATTTCTGCATATAATTTAGATTATAAGTAAGAGAGAAAATAATTGGAAGTGGGTTGAAATCAGAAGTGGGTGAAGAAGTTGAGGTGGAGCCTGAAATGCGGCTGTAGGAAAGGTACAGGAGGGAGGCAGGGGTAAGAAATAAAAAATAATCATAGCAGGAATAAAAAATGTAATAAAAAAGACACAGAAAGGTGGGATGGAGAAATCCAGACAGTATAGAAAATTAAATGTCCTCTTAAACCTTAGGCCTTTCCTTTCAGGTCCGAAGAATCCCAGCAGGAAACAAATTAAAATTTGCACCTTTTGAGATTTCACTGAGGAAAGAAGCTCCTGCATTATTTTGGCAACCTTTTTCAACACTGAATTTACCAAAAACCATTTTCCCTGCCCACATAATTTGGGTTCCTACCTGCAGCTTCAGAGATGTGTGGCTCTACCAGTGCTACGTGATCTGCCAGCTCCAAACTGCCTTGCAAGGACTGGAAAAAAAAAATATTTAAAAAAATGAAATATTTAAGCAACTGAAACCTGCCCCAGGTGTTTAGGGTGCAGATTTTATCCAGGAGCCAGCTGCAGGCAATCAGGAGAATGAGGTGTCTCCAGCAGGTGATTCATTGAACTCATCAGCTCTCTAAAACCCAGACTGTAATGGGTGGTTTTTAATTTAGGGGCTGAGTCTCAGACTGCCTGAACAAAGCACATTATAAAGGAGATGTGCCAATACCTTTTGTTAATACAAAGATCTGGAAATTTCATATTTTTCTGCCTTAGAGAAAAGAGCAAGAAAAAAGAAATGTAATAATAAAAAGCCCATAAAGAAAAAAGTAAATAAATAAAAAAGTAAAAAAATCCCAGACCCTGAAAAACCAGATCATAGCTCCTATTCAGTTTTTTGGGTTTTTTAATAGGCAGTATTCTCTTTCCAGCAAAGTATTTAACTCAGAGAACACTGACAGCATAGGCAACGTGACTTATCTAACTTTAATTTGGTTTTCTTGTTTGCTTTCATTGCAGCAGGGGGAGTTGTCCCTTGCATGATGGTCATTTCAGTGGCCTTAAAAATAAACAAACAAAAAACCCAAACAAATGAAAAAAAAAAACCAAAAACACCCCTAAAAGCAAGGCTGCAAATTGACAGTGGCCTGAACAAAAGGCAGGAACCAATTATTCTGCCACCAAGTGTAAAATTATATTTTTGTTATCATGCATGCCTGCATACCTAAACCTCAAATTTTGCAGAGAATTTCAAGCAAAGAAATTAAAAAAAAAAAAAATCTCAATTTTCTTGGTGTATAAATACACAGATAAATAAATAGATAAATATCAGAACAAGAGAAAGGGGGGAAAAATTGTCTTTCTTGCAATTGTGTACAGTATGACTGCTAAAAACCACAGACTTTTAAAGAAACAGCTGTTAGAAATAACTTCACGCTCCCAAATGATCAAAGGAATGCTAAACGCTATCCTCTAATGCAGTCAATACCCAAATCTGAATGTACAGTAGTACCAATTAATAACCTCGATTTTTTTGTTTTCACATCAGCTGAGCTAAAAAAATCCAAACACACACAAACCCAAACCAAAGAAAACCAAAAACCAACAAAACGCCCAACAAACGAACTAACCCAAAAAAAGAAAACCCAAAAAACAAAAACAACCACAAAACCCCACCCTTTTTTGCCCAAGTTTCCGAAGGACAGGCGGCTTTTGGGCCATTATTGACACTTTTTAAATGGATTTAAAGCAGAAATGAGGGCGCCGTGCCCTTGCTGCCCCCTGGCGGCCGTGGGCCGCACCAACACTCCCCAGCTAATGAAAAGGTAATTAAAGTGTCATTAAAATGTCCTTAAAATGTCCTTGAAATGTCCTTAAAATGTCATTCAAATTTAGTTAAAATGTAATTAAAAATAATTTAAAATGTAATTAATCACTGGCTAGGAAGCCTGTGGTGTTACCCTGAGCTTTGCCCTGCGGTGATGCTCTACGTGTGCTCTGTCGTCACTGGTCAAAAAGCAGCTGGATTTTCCAACTAATTTAAACTGAAGTTCAGTTTAAATGTGTTTTCTGTGCGTGTTAGTGCTGTGTTTATTTATGAAGTTTATTCACGTCGCTGTGCTCAGGACAGGAGGGACAGGGAGCTGCCGGAGTGCATCCAGCAGAGGGATGCAGGGATGCTGAAGGGCATCTCCCTGCTGAGGGAGCTCGAGCTGCCCAGCTGCTTGTGCAGCCACTCAAGCAAACAATTCAAATTCCAACGCACAGGAACCTCTTGCTTTATTTATAGCTTTGCAAATCATGCAGGAGCTTTTAGGTTTTGATAAACACCGGATGCATGATGCTTACCAAATATCCTGTATTCGGATTGTTTTGCTAAAAATAGCTTCAGAGAAAGCAGGTCCAGCACTGGTAGTGATTATTCTGAGAAATCCCTGGCTTGGCTATAGCAGAAGATCCTTTCTGAACCTGCAAAGTTCTCCCAGCACTCTGTTATTATTACCTGCACCCACAGTGCTGCTCAATCAGGTGTCACACATTAATATTAACTTTCCTTTTCCCCACCTTTCTGTCTCAAAAAGAGAACAGGCTTGACTTTGGTTTTCTCTGATGTAGAAGTATTTCTAGTACAAAGTTAAGAACCCAGAGCATCTGCCCCCACACTTGTCCTCTATATTTTTCCCATTAAAAAAACTCCAAACAAGCAAAACCCCACAAAACTTTCAGTGCTGTCTTAATGTCCTGTTCTGTCTCTTGATATTCACATCCAAAATATTACACATGTTGTTACACATGCAGGTAAATAGCTGTAAAGAGTAATAAATGGAAATAATGTATATTATGACTTTAATGTAGAGAGAGAACCATAATGATCTATAATGGCAGAAAGGCTTATTGAGAGATTATTATCTTTTAATAGAATAGAGACCTGAAAAAAAAAACCCCACATAGGCTTTTCTTCAGTTTTGAAATGTGTAAAAACCTTTGCAGCCCGGACTAAAGTTGGCAAATTTTACCAGCAAACGTTGAGAAATTCAATATCAGGGCAGACAAAACCCTTTGCCAAATCTGAATTATTCACCATCAGTTAGAGCCAAGAAGAGAAAGAGCTAGAATGTCAAAAGGATTTATCTTCTTTCTTCTGAAATGGAAACAGTGACTGGAGTCATAAACAAAAGGCCTGACACAGACACACAGACACATGCAAACAGCTCTGGTGCCATTCACAAAGCAGCAGGCAGCACTCCCTGAGCCAAAGCAGCTTTGAGCGTCCCCCTCACTTTTGGGACAGCTGATTTTTCCATGCACAGCATCCTGACTGTCTTTGGGCAGTGCTGAGGCGCAGCTCGTCTGCTTGCGCTGTTAAATTGCTGTGCTGTGTTTTAACCTCCTCAGTGAAGGGACTGAGTCAAGCTCAGATTTGGTGTGACATGTCCAAGAGCGGGGAGGGGGGAGGAGGAGGTAAAACGCCCAAACTGATGGCATTTCCATGCCCCAGCTTTTAAAAAGATCATTTGGCTTTAAAAAGAATATGAATAAAAAGTAAAATACTTCTAAAACTTCAGCTCTTCACTCCCTTATGTTCAAAATGCCTATTTCAGCATGATATTCTAATGCACGTGCAGCCACCCACAGGCAGCAGCATTTCTTGCAGAATTAGGTAGAGATTTTTGACAGTTGTCCATTTCCAAGCCACGAGTTTGAGCACTTTCATATTACTGGAATCACCAGAGAGCCAAGGTGGACCAAGAAACACTGTAAGCTAAATCGATGTTTAGATGACATTATATTTTAAATGAGACTGATTTACTGTTTGCAATTTATGAAAAGGGAATCAATCCCAACGACAGCATTGCTAATCTTGGCTTCTGGTGTGTTTTTACCCTCAGCAGATAAATGCTGTACAAAATGAACTCCCGAGCTGCTAATGCCTCTTGAGTTGATAACTGATGAGGTTTGGAAGGGTTAAACGCTCAGGAACGCAGATTTTTCCTGGGCAACCAGCAGGACAAAGTGCCAGGGATATTCTCTGTGGCTCAGAGGGTGGAACTGGGAGCCCTTGCACTGCAAGGCAGGGCTCAGGACCTGGCAGGTGTTTCTCAGACACGCAGGAGCTGCAGCTGAGCCCTTCCCACCATCCCCATCCCCAGCTGGGGCTGTTTAACACTGCTGTTCTCAGGATTTGGAGGGGGTCAGGTCAAATCCATCTCTTTCAGAATTAGTATTGCTCAGTTTGTCTCTTCCAGGTAAACCCTCAAGTGACAGCAGGAGCACAGGATGGTATCAGTTAATAGAAGGGGGAGTTTTATCCCAGAATTTTCTTTCCGGACTCCTAACAGCTCATTTTCAGAAGGGAGAGCAATGACACAGCAGTGATGTCTTGTTCTCAACACCTCCAGCATACACCAGACAGGGAAATCAGCTTGCAACACACACAAATATTTCCTGACCCAGATTCAGGCATTTCATGAACTTTGAGCGTCTTGCTGGCTGCAGAAATAAAATGCTGTGCTGAAAGAAAGAAGCACTGAGAGCTGTCAGAAGCAAAGGTCTTTACCCTCCCGTGCTGTGTGTGGGTAAGGACATTTACATGGGATTTCACAACAAAATTTAATGCATTTTTCTGTCCTGGGAGCCTCTCCACTTGATTTGTTCCACTGTTTCTGCTGGGCAGGGCAGCACTGAGTGCAGAATGTTGCACAGGGAGGGTTTGCTGAGTGCTCCAGCAGAAAGACACCTGAGCAGAGGAGTGGCATCCTCCCAGGTGACACGTGCTCCTGAACCTCTGCTCACCCCTGGCAGCTCCAGGCAGGGCCTTCACACCGAAGTACCAAAGACCAAGAGGTGTTTGAAAGAGGAATTCGAGGGGTTAATTAAAATGTAACAAGTCCCTGTCAAATAATCCCCATTCAAACCCAGATAACAGCAGATAATAGAAATTACCCTGGACTGTTGTGCTTTATTTTGAAGCTAAGGAACACATTTAATTGTACTGCATTTGACAGTATGCTAATGTTTTCTAGGAACAGATGTTCAGTTTTTTGAAGAAGGCAACGTGGTCTGTCACTGCCCATTACAAGAGGGTCTTTATACACGGCTACAACACGAATTTATTAAAAATTGTATGGAAATGGGGGAGGAAATTGTATGGAAATGGCTTCGGAGATTATTTATCTATTTATTTGTTTGCTAACAAAGTGTTCTTTATTTATTCCTTCTTAGCTGAAATGATTCATTCCAAAATTCTGATGGCAGCTCTGGTGTGTCACTGCACTGGCAGTGTCACAAGGCCACTGGCCTGCTGAATTTTTCCTGTCACTGCTAAATTAAAACACACCCCTCTATCTCAGCCAACATGAATGGTAAAGTTTCATTTCCCACTTCCACATCCCAAATCCTTTTCCTTTTTCCTGTTGAGATTCCCCTGCTGCCCATCCCTGGGTGGTCCAAGCTCCCTCCTGTCCTGCATGGAATGAACCCCACACTCCCTGCCTGGCTCGAGGGAGCTGCCTCTGTCTGCCCTGCCCTGGTTTCCAAAGGGGAAAAAAAAACCCACCTGAGCCAGGAGGGGCTCTGGGAGTCTGCAGGGTGAAAATTCCCTTTGCTTTCCCTATGGCAGGCTGTGTTTTTTAATAAATTCAGTAAAAAAAAAAAAATCCCAAAGAACCAAAAATGCAGCAGGGGCTGAAAATGACCCAGCTGAAAGAGTATAATTGGATTTGGAGAGGGGAAGCCTGTTTCAAAAGCAAATTCTTGGGATGCTTGTTTTTAAAGGGGTAGCAGCAACCTCCAGAAAACAACAAAGCAGCTGCTGGAAAATGAAGGGTACAGCGAGGTCTGACCTCAGGACTTGCCCTGGTTCTGCAAATCTCCCACATCCTTGGGAGCAAAATAGCCCTGAGCTCAGCAGAGCCCAGGTGAACAGCCCCAGCCACTGCTGAGAGCACGAGAGGTGAAAAGGGCAAGTGCAGAAGGGGACAGGGAGGCAGCCTTCAGCCACCCAAGGCAGGGAACATTTCTGGGACAAGTTTTTAATGTGATTTTTTTAGGAGCTTGTGACTTCAGCAAGTCCCAGTGGTGCTGGAAGCAGGTTGTTTGCAGTTGCAGTGCACAGCTGAAGGAGCAGGGCTCGATTTATCCAACGATTCTGAGGAATCACCAGCTGAGCACACTAGGGGACAGATCCTAGAAAAAATTCATAAATCTACACAAAAAAGACAGGCAAAAAGAGTATCACCATTAATGCTTCATCTTCAGAGCAAGAGACTGCAACAGAGCCTGCCTTGAATTAAAATTAAAAAGCTTCCAGGAGACTGCATAGTTTTGTTCAGGGAGAAATAGGGTGAGCCAAAATCAGAGGCAAATGAAGAGATGGCAAAGTGCTGAAGGTCTCTACTGCCCAAGCAATTTCACCAGAGGGCCAAATTAATTCCAGCCTCTGGGGGATTTTGGTCTGCTCTACAGTATCCATATTTTGTGCAGGAATGGCACAGTTAAAATCTGCCTCACTGAGGGGTTCAGTGAATGCTTCTGCAGAGCAGCCAGGGTTTTTTTGGAATTTGCCTTTTTTTTATCAGTTGGTTTGCTTTCAGATCACACATGGTGACTGCAGAAGGGTTTTTTACTGTAAGAAAGTACATGAAAAGCACACAGAGGAAAAATTTCATTGCTATTAGGCCGGATAAATGCGGGGGAAAACTGATTTTCCTTGTGATATTTGTTCTCCAGGAGCCATCCCTTTGAAGCTAACTGTATCTGCCACCAACTGTGCTAATTCATAAAGGAATTCATAAATTCATCATGCAAATTAAAGATTTTCTGCACAATACTTTTCAGCCTGGACACAAAGATACCCTGTGTTATATACAATTTCCTGCTGCCAGGGGACAGCAACGAAAGAAACAACAATAGATGGATATATTGCAATATACAGACATAAACAAAAAGAAAAGGCTGATAAAATCTTTTGATTCCAGCAGTTCCAGTATATGGTTTATGTTCACTTTTTACTACACCCTCTTCCTGTTTGCTTGAGAGCTTATCTTTGACGAAAAACATAATTGTTTAAGGTCTGACTAATACCCACATAAACAAGGACAGGCTGAGAAGGACACGAGAACTCCAGATTTCTGTACAGCAATTGCATAAGTTAGACTTTTTGTTTGTTTGTTTTTACTAGAATAGGACCACTTTATAAATATATATATATAGGTAAAATTTATCAGCAATTATACAAAAACAAACAGTTCCTATTGGGTTACTTGCAATGGCTAATGTTAAGTGTATCCCTAACTCTCTTTGGTGTGGATTTAGGCTCATGTATGAAACAGGCTTTTGCTTTTCTTTAAGACCTGAGGGACGTTTAAAATCAGGCATCTCAGCAAGCTTTTGTACTATGGATTTCAATATTTACTTTCCCTAAATAACCTCTTTAAAATTTTCTGTTTCTTTGCATTTCTCTGCCGAAAAAACAATTTGCTAATAACAAACATTAAGGGAAATTTGCACAGGAAGAGGCAAATCAAATCCCTGATTTGTTCAAACGAGACACTCCCTTCCTCAATTTCCTACCTCCTTTCATTGAAGACTATTAAATTCAAATTACATCCTACAAATTGAATGAAAGAGAATTCCTCTCTTACCGGTTCCAGCTTCATGAGTAACCCTGTGGAGACACACGCCCAATCATCTCAAAATTTGTACAAAGGCTTAGCTTCAGCTATATTTGTCTTCAACGTATTTACTAAATGCAAATGGGTCCCAAAGCACTTAAATAATCAGAGGTCTGAGCTGCCACAAGTGCTTCTTTTCCCTTTGCTTCCCTTCGGAATTCTTCCTCTCCTCCCTGGTACAGTGATTGTGTCTGAGCCCGTTCTGCAGGGTCTAACACTGCCCTGCAAAATCACACTGAAATGGGACTTTTCTCTCTTGGCAGCCCCCCCTGACAGGTTTGTCAGGACACTTCGGGAGAGCACCCGGGTACTTCACCAGGAAGGAAAAAAAGGGGTTTAAAAGAGTCTGATTAATTGGACAATTCATCACCAAAATCTGTCTTTAGAGCATAGTTAGTACTTGCCTCACAGCTGATCATTGGTGATTTTATGGGGATGAAGAAATTTACTCCAAAATATTATTCCTCTATAATTTTACAGTTCAGCTTCTGCACTCCAACACCTCTATTTTTAATTTTTTTTTTTTAATTACTCTGCATTTTCCCAACCTCTGTCTTTGAACAGGGAGGAAAGCAGGACTCTGGTCCCCTATAACTCATTTGCCAAGCTGTGCAAGCTAATCCCTTTAAAGAATAACCCGGCTGGCCACGGCTCTTCTGGAGCAAAGCAAGGATTTGGCATTGCCAACCTCATGGAGCATCCAGTCCCTGGAGTTCAAGGGGCCAGAGGTCACTGCTGAGCCTTCACCCCTCTGACAGCAGCAGGCAGAACCAATTTCCTCTGGGCTTTATTTAGCAGGCATGTGGCCAGCAGGGGAAGCAGCCCTTCCCCCAGATGTGCAGCATAAAAAGAGTTTTTTATCCGTGAGCTGCAGAGCCAGGCTGTGCTCAGAACAGAGCAGGCTTCTGTGGGACACAGCAGCTCTCCTGTTCCCTGAAACAATGCCTTCCAGCAGCCACAGCACAGCTGAGCTGTGCCTGGAGCCTGTTTTCTGGCATTGTTCTCTTTTGGAGGACACTGATTTACACCCATTTGTCACCAGGATTCCCGGAGGATGGGAGGGTTCACCTTGGCCAGACACGAGGTCATCTCTGCTGACCATTCCATCAGACCCTTTAAGAGAAGCATTTTTCCTCCCATAAAACCTCCTAAAACCGTGGCCTTCTTGCTTTCATTGGTAAAAAAAAACCCCAAAATATTTATTACATAATTCTAAGTTCCTTTCCCAAAACGATTGGCTTTCTCCTCTCCCAATCTGTTAAGGGAAGTACCTCTGCACTTGTTTTGCATAGAAAAAATACCTCAGATATAAACCATGGGATTCTTCTGGGACTAAGAGGACCACAGGTATTAATCCATGGTAAACTGTGGGATTGGGCAAATTCCCTCCATTAGGACTGTTCCAATATTCCTAATTCTGTCCTTCCCTCTAAAGCCACCTGTGTCCTTTACAACCTCAAAGAGCAAAAAAATCTCTCCTCTGGAGCCTTGCAACTGTAAGAAGTAAAACCAAATATTTACTGATTTACTGAACTGACAGACTGAAAACATTGTAAAATCATCCTTCCAGCACTTGCAATTAGAAGAATAAAAAAAAACCCACAACTTTCTGGAGCAGGCATCAGTTAAAGCAGGACATTTCAAGTCTGGGGCTGTAACTGAACCATCCTAAACCTGGGCACTTTCAGAGCCTGGCTTCTTTTAAAAGAAGTCCTTGCAGATGGCTTTGAGAAATTGATGTCTTTTATCCTCATTTGACTAAATTCTAGAGGTTTTTTTAAACTGTAGGGCATTTCAAAGCATCCAGGCTTTGGTCTGAGTCAGAAAATCAGAGCTACGGAAATCTCAGTCTCCTCCCCCAGTCCCAGCAGCTCCATCCTTTTTCTGGGGCATCATGACACAATTACCTTGAGAATAGATTACTTCTTTTCTTCTCTTCTCTTTTCTTTTTTTTTTTTTTTTCCTATTTTTTTCATACATGTTAAGATACCACACCAATAACTGTAAAATGAAACTGCAAATATTCACTGACTGAGACAGAGCCTCGACACAAGAAATTTCAGAGCACTGAAAAATAATTTACCCCAGCAGGAGCAGGATTTTACAAGGGAAATTATTGGCCAACTGTAACTCTTGGCAGCACTGCCAGCTCCACTTATAAGAAATTCTGTGCCCATGCAAATCAGCCAGCTCTTGAAAATCCACAGCCCCCAAAGCTGCACCTCAGTCATGCAGCCAAAGGGAAAGGTTATTCCTTCAATAGCCATATTTTGGGTCATTTCCAAAAGGATCCCTTTACTTCCCTGACTGAATGGGAATGAGGGAAGGGGGACTTTTACACCCTAACTCTGCTCTCAGACTTCCTGCAGTGCCATATTTCTCTCTCCCTTGCTTCTGTGGCCACACCTTGGAGGTCACCAGGGTGAGGGGATGGGCTCCAGCTCCACGGGGATGGGCAGTTCGGGCACTTTGGGATCTGCACGGCTGAACTTGGCTTGTCCCACCAAGCCTGAGCAGCGTGACCCCAGGAGAGTGAGGTGAGGCAGAAGTTCTGTTAGTCTCAATTTCTACAGCTCCCTCTCCTTCCAGCACGCCCATCTTTCCCCCTGAGGACACTGGGAAGTGCGGTTTAGGAAGAGAATCATGGAAAACCTCCTGGGCAGCTTTCCTCCCTTCCTGAAGCGCATGCTTGCCTTGCTCTCCATGCAGGAGTAGCTGAGGGATCCTTTCTTTAGCTTTTCCTCTGTCCCAAGGCCTTAATCTCGGTGAGTTTTTATCTGGATGCTGCTCCATGCGGATCCTCTGCAGTGGAGAAGCACAAACCAATCCCTGCTTCCCTTCCAACCCCAGCCAGTCTGGGATAAAAAGTCGTAGCAATATGCAAATTAAAATATGAAAGCTTAATTCTTCTTCTGCAGCAACAACAGCATCTCAATAATTTTAAAATTAAACTCATCCTTAATCTCACCAGGGAGTTTGAATTTTTCCTTCAAAAGAGTTGTCACATTATCTCACCTTAAATAAATCGATTTTCTCTCTCTCACCTTACTATTTAGCATTCTTTGCCCAAGAAAAGTGCAAATTTCATGATGGGAGGAAAAAAAAGACAAAAAGAAAGCAAGCAGAAAGAGAATGAAGGAGAAAGAGAAGACCATAAGGCTCAAATACCAAGGCAGACTAATGCTCTGCTCCTGTGCTAGAATAACACAAGGACATTTTGTTAACGTTAGCCCATCATCTCTGAAAGGCCTACTCGGGCATGGACAAACGTGAAAAAATCATCTTCACCAATTTTAAACTAAAAGCCACAATAAAAATAAAATTCTTCCTTAGTCGTGCCACTACCGAGATGAATGATACATTAATATAAACCGTAAGAGATAAATTATCTTTACCAGCCCTTACAATACTCAGTATTTCTACTAGCACCTGCTAACAGCTTTTAAGCCTACCTGATGTTTGCAGCATTGCACAATATTTACATTTCAAACGAAACAGGAAAGCTTCCTGCTCTCAAAGCGGTAGTTTCTGATAAACCCACTTCAAATAACTCTCTTACCTCCTCATCTCCAGCTCAACAGCATCATTTCGCCACTTGGCACGCACGGAAAAGAACCACAAAGGCTGTAAAGGCAAGCACCCAAAAGGCAGGAAATTTAGTAACCCACAAAAACATCTTAACCCCGTCCCTTGCAGCAAGCATCAGCCTGAAATGAGCTCCTTTATCGCAGCGCTGCAGCACAAAGAACTTCGCGGGGACAGAGAGTCCAATTCCGAACCCAGCCAGCTGCTCCTAATCAGCCAGCCAGGCTATTCTTCCAAGGCACGTTCGTTCTTTCTGTCTATTTCACCACCTGGGTCACATTAAACAATCAGCAGGGACTGGGCAGGGCAGGTGCAGCCGCCTCCTGCCCTGGCAGGCTCTGTGTTTTCCCTGCTTTTTCCTGCTGCTCTCCGTACAACCGGAGCAGACTGGGCAATGTGGAATATTTCCAACTCCATTCGATAAGCGCTTCCAGTCCTCATTTTGACTTCAGCTTTTCTGGGCTGAAATCTCCTTGCTGCAAAGGGGAACGGGCTGATTTTATTCCATTTATAAAGTGAATTTCATTGACCTCGGGAAGCTTTGCTGTTATCAGTGTGTCCACAGGCCTGGACTCCTTAATCAAGACACTGATGACTGCATTTATTGTCCCTGTGTAATACTACCACATGCATTTCACTCCCCGGTCTCCCCTCATCTGCCAGTGTTGTGGGAAATCACTTCATCAGGAAGGAATCAAAGGCCATTGCGAAATTTTCCTTGGAGTAATCCGGTAATCTGGCAGTTTTCTGAAGAGGCTGTGCATCTGTGATGTGCAGACATCTCATTGCCAGGGAACAAAGCTCGCCCATGCTTGCTGTTGAATTTAAGCTCAAACAACACTGCTGCTCCTGCATGACACGGGCTTCGCATTTGTTTGACATTTAATTGTTTAAACCCGGCGTTTATTGTTTCCCCAAACAATGCTGCCATTCTCAGATTTTAAAGTGCTGCTAAATGTGCTTTTTCTTCTTGGGCTTCCTCATCTTTTCCATCCCAGACCCTGCTGAGGAGCAAGTGGGGTGGGTTTTATTATCTCCAGCCAGCTCCAGTGGCAAGTGAGGTGAAATTTTGATTCTCCAGGGTGTTGGATGCTTATTTGTGAGAATCTGTGTCCATTAAGGCAGAGGCATCAGCAAACCTCCTGTTCCTGAAACGTTCTGAAATTTCTGTCTGCCCAAGTATTTAAAGGCAGGGGATATATGTTAGAGGTGTGCAACACCCACCCTCCTTTGCAACAGCACTTTGTATGCTGGCATGAGGGGGAAAAGCAGGATTTTTCCTTCCCAAAAGTAGGATTTTTCCTTCCCAAGAGGATTTCTGATTTCTTGAATCACACAAAAAAAGAAGGCTATTTCATTTTCTGTATGCAAATGCCTGTGCCAACACGGCTTCAACCAGTGAAACTGTTCCTGTCCATGTGAAAACGCAAATTTAATTCAGTTCAGCAAATTAAACTGCCTTGTAGGTACAGCTTCGAATGCTCTCAGAATAGAATAAAGGATTTGGGCCAGTGTAGACGCATCTTCATCAGGATTTTTTGCTGTTACAGCTGTAACAAATGGAGTTGTGCTTTGCTTTCCCCTGTTCTCAGTGACGTGACTATGCCAGCAATGCTTTCAAGAGCAAGCCTGACTCGGGCAGGTCTTGTGCAGTCTGTCAAACAGCCCCCAGCAAAAAAAGCAAACAAGCTCTCACGGTGGAACAAGAAGAGAACCGGCTACAAAACACATCAGGCTCCACTGAAGGAAACCATGAAGGAGATTGAGGCCACTGGACCTTCAGGATACTCAGGCAAAACCCGTGGCCATGTGAATTGTGTCAAAGAGCAACTGAGCACCTCGCCCCAGAGCTAAGGGTTCTCCTCTGGAGCCCCAAAAACATATCTGCCAAACACTTTATCTTTCAGTAGCTCAAGTTTTGAGCAACAAATTATTTCCATCCTTCGAAGCACTTCCGTGGCATTCAGCTGAAATTGAATGCCAACTGTAGGATCTGTCTTTCCTGGTGCTGAAAAAAATCCACCACCTTTCTGTTTTCCACCACACAGCCCCACAAAAGGCCTGGCCTCTGGGGGAGCAGTGTTGGGACTGTCTGGAAAACACCGGGTCAAACCTCACTCCTCAGCTTGGTTCTCCTAAAGGACCCTCCTTCATCGCTGATATAAACACCTGGACCAAAAGTAGAGTTGCTTCATGAAGTTGCATTTCCTGCTCTCTGACAGTGTTCCTCTTCAGGTCAGGCCACTAAACCAAAGCTCTGCCAAGTCTAAACGAAATCCTGATTTAGCAGGGTGCTTTACAAAGCTGTTGGAGCCGCATGACTGGGAGCTGCTCTCTGTTCTTGCTAGTTGTGCCCTGATCACCCATGAGAGCAGCTTTTCTGCTCCACAGACAGACACCAGAACAAGCCTGTCCGGTGGGAAGCTCTTTCCTACGTTCTCAAGGGAATGTAGTGTGTGAATCTGGGCTTCATTTTTGGTTGTTTTTTTTTTGAACAAATAATCAGTGATGAGAT
>JAYDZK010000001.1:1470106-1481453 GCA_034509185.1 Euphonia xanthogaster
TCTCTCGTGGGAGCGCCTGGATGCGCGGCGGGTCCGGCCCCCGCCCCAGGAGCTGCCGACCGTCCACCTGCCGCTCTCCGAGCCCCGCGGGGCGCGGGAGGGAGGGGACACATCCCTGCTCGCCTTCGTGGCTTTTCCTTCTACTTTTCTTTCTTTTTGTTTGTTTTTTTTTTTTTTTTTCATTTTTAATCTCCCCCCTTCTCAAGCAATTCCTGCCCTTTCTCGGCCCTAATAGCTGCAGTCGGTCATGCACCTGTACTTCTGAGAAATGGTTCCTTTCCAATCACTTAAACAGCGGCGTTTACGTAGGTGCAGCTAATGTTTTGCTTTGAGGCCATAACCCGAGCATGGTGGTGCTGCTAATCCCCTTAATTCTTTATGTGCACAGCCCCAGCTTTCTGCTTCTGGAAGCCTTTTTGGAGGAGGGGGGCAGAGAAGTGGTGAGTAAATGTGTGAATAAAAACAGAATGTGTGTACCTGTTGGTGACAAGTCCTGGGCTTCCCAATTAAACAAAGATGCTTCTGTGTCTGTCAACACATCATTCAATACAAGTATGAAACTCAGGGGCTGAAAACAGAAGGAGCAAAACCTTGGGATAGGGCAAAAGTTTCTAAACTTTTATGCAAAATTTTATGGATCCACTGTTTTCCTGGGATGGAGTGTCCCATTTATGCCACTAAATCTAATAACCCTAAGGCTTTTCTTCCTAATTTAAACCATGTCAGACAAACTTGGAACCACATGTTTGTGTCAATAGCCCAGTCTGACTGCCTGCTAAGTTCTGACAATGCTTCTATTTCCCATGGCGTCCTGTAAATCTTGCAGGCTTTGAATTGCGCATTGTTTGAAGCTGTGCAAAGAAACATAGGAAAAGATGAACCCAATTTCTCAGCTACTTGCTCAGCAAAAGTGCTCTTGTCCCACAGAGTGATGGACAAAATCAGTAGGCCTCAAATGTGGGATTTTCTTTGGGACACAGCAGGAAGTGCTGGATTGACTTCCAGAGGCTGTGACTGCTGCCCATTAATACATCAGCAGCAGAAAAATCCATTCAGTTATGATCATTTTTCACTTGAGTTGGAAATGTGTGTCCATCTCTACCCTTACCTTTGAGATCTCTGTGTGCCCAGCTCTGCTGTGCTTTTTCTAGGATGGAACACAACAAAAGTACTATTCATTCAAGCTGTTAATTAATTTTCTGTTGCACGTGATACCTAATTTAGGGAATTACCAGTTTAAAAGTCTGGAAATAGAAACGTGGAATTGAAAGGAAAGCATCTTCATAATTTATTTTTCAATTTGCATTGGTTCAGGATAGACACTTTTGCAAATATATATGAATTAAAAATAGGAAAATCTCCTTTTCTGTCAGCATAATCAGTGTCATTCATAGCTCAGCAGGGACCAGAGCCAGGCCACCAAAGGTGTTTCCACCCAGCTGCCAGATGCACCTTTGGTTTTGCTGCTGTTTTTTGATGCTAATTCTCTGTTTTGAAAAGATCCTGACCACCTTAAAACAGCTTTTTCAGGCTGAAAAGTCTTTTCCATATTCCACCAGGTGGCACTCGCCTATAAAAAATTGTTATGGGAGAGTTCCATGGTTCATCTCCCAGCTTTCCTGGTGGAAAGGCTTGCATTTTAGCAGAGAGCTTTACAGTGCCCTGATTAGAACAGAAGTTTTCCTGGCCTTTATGTTGCACTACCTGAACACAAATCGTGTTGGGAAGGAATTTTTACAACACGTTTGCTACCTGTCACACCTGGATCATCTTGTAAGTTCTTAAATTGCTTCTGTGAGTTTAGCTGGGTTATTCAGGGCACTGAAACCACTGTATAGGTACTTTTAATCTGTATTGTACCAAACCTGTGCCAGCTCCTAATCACAGTTTGTGTGAGTCAAGACTTAGAAAGAAACACACTGACCTTTCTCAGGATTTCACATAGATAAAGAGCCAGAAAAGGCATTAAATTGGTCTTTTTAAAGAAATTGCTAATGCTCTTGAGGAAGAAAGCCCAGCTTGTCAGGAGTACAAGACAGTGTAATGCCAATTAAGCCACCAGATAGCGCCACCACATCATCGTTTTTGGGTCAGATCGTCGGCTTTTGCTCTGCAAGAACAGTTTTTATGGCTCAGACCCAAGTGCTGTCGGTCTCTGAGCAGGATTAACAATGCTGAAGCTTTAATTTCTTCACTACTGTTTGCAATAATGGCTGCTTCCAAAATTAAAAAAAAAAAAAAAAAAGGCACCACAAACAACCATCCTTACCTTATTTGCTTCACTGCTGCAGAATGATTGCTTCTTTCAAAATCTGTTATAATTAAAATTAATTTAGAATTAAAACAGCAGATGGCACATTAGGCCCATTGAATGGGGGATAAAAAACCTGATGCTGTAGAAAAAGTCCTCTGAGAAACACTTCCAAGAGTATTTCTGGAGATTGTTTCTCTCTGATGTCTTTGTGTTTTGCATGTTTAATTAATATATTTCCATTTATTGTTCATTTTGAGGTCGTTAACCATTGGTATTTTGTTTATAGGGTAAGAAGGTTAAGAGAGAAAACCTATAATTTTGCCTGTTTTGATAATCAGCAGAAATGGGAAAAAGCAAAACAATATCCATCATTACTTTAATGAGAAGTACACATTTCTATTTTGGAGGAGAATCATGGGATTTAACGTGGTGTTGTGTTTCTTTGTAATTTCTGCTTTTACGTTACTGATTATCAAAGTTCCTTTAAAAAAAAAATAGATGCAGAAATTTGGGCAGCCTCCAAATTTTATGGCTAAATAGCCCATGTAGGCCTGTGTGCACTCAAAATGAGCTGCTCCCAATGCTTTCTACTTTCCCTTATAAACTTTTACCAAAATGGGATTCAGCAGGAACTTGGACTGACACTTCTGGTTGCGTGAGTCAAATATTTTGCTATTTAAAAAGAAGGAGGTTTGCATGAGAATGTGAATTCAGACCTGTCCATACCCTGCAGAAATCCACAATAAGTGGTTTAAAAGACTGTTGAGGTCTGACTTTGTGTCTCCCTTTCTGGTAGTAGAAGTGTTCCCACTGAAGAATTTTTGCCACCATCTAAATATCTTGTGAACGGCTGACCTAAATCTGAATTCTCATGGTCAAAACAACTGCCAGGGATCAAATAAAAGCAACCAGGCAAAGCAAAATGCTTCATTATGGCATGTCTGCTTTAAAAGTGTCTCAGAAGTTAAGTACAGCTTTAACAATGGCTCCAAAGTCCCTTGGCAAATGGCAAGGAGCACATTCATAGTGCCCTGAGCTCCACTGACATTTGATATTTTTATCACACTGGGATTTCAACAGATCCCTCACTTTCTCCTGTGCTGTGGACAGAGGATTTCACAAGCACTGCAAGACATGATGCAGTTCCCATGGAATTCCTCCTAATGAAAACTCATCCCTGCACCTATTACTAATTTGTTACCTTTGAGATTTCTTTCATTCCAAAGCCACTGTCCACTAAGATTTCCACGCTGTCCTGGGTGTGCTGGCTCATTCTTTCTGACCAAAGAGCATATACTGCTTATACAGCTTATAAAAAGAAATCTGAACATTAGCAACAAACGTTTTCAGTGGAGTTAAACATCTGTTCCCTCACCCTGGCTCATCCCCTCTTCTCCCACCCTTCCTCCCTGTTATGTTGAATCTTCAAAAGTTGATTGGCAGTGAGTGTATTTAACAAAGGGCACAAACCTTTCAGGAAAGTGATTAACCACTCTCCACTCTCCAAACAATTTCTATACATGCTTAGACTCATCTAATCCATGCTTTGCTAAAAGCTTGGATGGACTTTCCTCTTGTTTGTAGGGATGGGGCTCAAATGAGAAACTCACTGCCAGTAATGAGTATCTCCTAAATTCCCCTAGAGAGCTTATCTTTCTTTAACAGGTAAAAACCTGGGGTACAAAGGGATTTAGCAATTTCTTAGCAAGAAGACAAAATATCTTTGTTACATCAATGCAGTTCTTAGACATTTGCAGAACCTGCAGCTCTGCCATAATTTTCAGGATGGGGCTCGTGATGTTGCTGATTGGTTCTTGCTTTTTGGCAAATTTTATGGCAAATTTTATTTTGAACAGGGCATGGGATGATTACCACTTGGGGTTTTTTTTCTGCTTTAAATCCCCCTTGCTTCCTAATGTTAGGCTCTAATTTCAGATTGAGTTTTGCTTCTCTTTTAATATTGGGGATGAAGTGAATGGAAAATCTTTGTTTGCCATCAGGTAGAAGGGCATGTAAGTCAGTAAAACTTTTTAGGTGTCTTGGGATGGAACAGACTCCAAAAAGATCTCCCTAAATCCTGGATTTAGGTCTCCCTAAATCCACATAATTTCTCTATATCAACACTGACGTTGTTTTAATCACAAGGTCAGCTGAACTAGAGGCAAGACATCATCACATAATGTGGCTGACACATTGGGATGCTTAATATTTCCATTTAATCAATGAAATGGGAGAAATAAAAGGTTGTAACACTGATCTTAGACAAAGAACTGCAGGGTATCATGGTGGGCTTGATGTCAGCTGATCCCTCATTCCTCCTCAGCAGAACAGGAGGATGAAAATAAGATAGAAAAGCTCATGGGTTGAGATAAAGGCAGGGAGCTCAACTACCAGTTCCTGTCATAAGCAAAGCTGAGTTACCTTGGGGAAAGTTAATTTAATTTACTGCCAATTAGAGTGGGATGGTGAGGAGCAAAGACAGGATGTTGCCTGCTTGCCTTATTCTTTTCCCCCTTAACTCCTGACTCCTCTGCCTTGCTCTGAAGTGGTGCAGGAGGATGGGGAATGGAGGGCTGTGCTGAGCCCAGAATGAGCTTCCTCTTTCACACTGATTTGCAAAAAGAAATCTACCACCAGGAGCTGACAAAAGAGATCAAGCTGCTTCCATCAGGTTTGAGGTGATGCTGCCCCTTCCTGGCTGTCCCTGGCTGGCACGTCCCCAGGGAAGTGTGTGAGGTGAGGAAGCCTCTGCCTGCCCAGGTGGGTGCTGTGAGCAGAGGAGCTGAGCAGTGGCAGCCAGAGCCTCCCTTGTGTTTTTAGAAGGTTTGCCCTCTCTGTCTGTCCCTGTTCCCTGCAGAAGCCTGGTTGTGTCTCCCTGGCTGAGCTCAGGGAGCCCCTGTGGCACAAAACCTCTCTTGCACAACTGCAATTCCCACTGCTGATACCTCCCACCCCAGGAGCAGCCCCTGTGCAGCGATGGGACACGGAGCTGGGGCACAGATGGGAACAAAGGGGACTCAGCAGACACATAGACCCCTGTCCTGGAAATATTTATAGTCAGGCTTAACTCCCAGCATCATGCTAACCCCTCACAGGATCGAAAGCTTCATAAAAACTTGGCTGAAATGCTCTGTTTACAAATGGTATCAGGGGGAAGCATGTGCAGTGTCCTCTACAAGAAGTGAGGCTTTTCAAACAAAACAACCATCCATCCCCCAGGTCAGTTTATGCCATGGACATTGCAGGAAATAAACAGACAGTAGTAAACCAAGGCAAACCAAATCTGTATTTTCACTCTTGTTGCTCTTAGGTCTTCTGAAGGGAACGTTGCTGCTGCCTAAGACCAAACATCAAGAAGTGATTTACAAACTGTGTAACTTCCATTCAGCAGCACTCAATTTCTCCTCTTCCTTTGATATGAAAACCATTATGCAAAGTCCTAAGAAGAGAGGGAAGGGGTAAGATAGGCATGAGGAAAGTTTTTCCCAGTATTATTCTATATAATCTCAGTATTTTGACTCATTCTCATAGTTGTTTTCCACCTTCAGTTTAATCAGAGGATTATAAGTTTAATTTCCAAATATATTTAGATATGCTTTTGTTAAAATATTGCAGGCAGAAAGATGCAGTGTTGTTTCCTGTGGGATATTTTTTAAATCAGAATAATTAATTTAATTGCCTGCACAAGCTCAGCCATCCTTAATGACCATAAGATGGACATGACTGGGAGGTGGGCATCATGTCCCCTTCCCCTGTGCCATTTCCCTCTCCTTCTGGGAAAGAGGCCTGGTCTGGTGCCCAGTTTGGGTCTGTGGGGAACACAGCTGAGGCAACCCCAAATTCTTTGGGTTGCAGCTGGCTCTGGCTGCCTCGGCTGCACATCTGCATGTCCCTTGGGAAATGCAAGCAGAAGGGGACACAGAGTCCTCTGTGTGGCTGATCTGGGTGGTTTGGGCTCGGGGAGGTGCTGGTTGAGGTCACGTGGCTGCTGCTGGGCTCATCCTCAGGGGTGCACTGGCAGGAGCAGGGCTGGTCCCCATGAAGTGTGGAATGTAACGGGGGGGTACGGACTGGAGGAGACTTCTTGGACTTCTGAGGCTGACATTCCAATTATTCTAATTATTTCAATAACCATTCTGCTTGTATGTTATGTCTTCCAAGCCATCCAGGGAAGCCCCTTCCCTGAGACCTCCAAGGTCCCAGGGTAGATCAGCACGATTTCCAAGCTTCCCTCACCCACTTTTCCTTTCTTGATTATTTAAAAAATCTCAGAAGCTGTTGCTCAATGCCATTTATGAACTGAGTGTGTTATAAAAATCCCAGCTCCAGTGCAAATATGCACAGCTGTCACACAGGGCACACTTTTTAAAACCAAAGCATCATCAGGTATTTTAGCAAACAGGTAAAAATTTTCCACTTTATAAAAACATACATTTATATAATTCTAGTGATGCCAGCTGAGCTAGCTTTGCTTTATATGGTAAATACACAGCTAAAATAGGTTGTGCAAAGAAATTGCTAATAAGGCAGAAAAGTGAACCCAAATTTAACTGAGAGGGCCCTGCCAGCTTTGCAATTTGGATTTCAAAGCTCTCCAAGAAAAATATTCTCTTTTTACCTCCTCAAAAGGATCCAAACTCAAACATGGTGTCGGAAACAAATTGAAAGGCTATAAACACTCCAGCTATGACATCAGGCACTCAGAAACTGCAAGGAGTGACAGCATTAACTCGTGATTTTTGCTTCAGGGAGGGCACATGTGTAGATGTGTTTTCCAGCAGGAGGGATGGAGACAGAGAGCTGTAAAATTGAATTTGATGAATTTCAGGGCTGAATTACGTGTATCTACCTCCTAGCCCAGCAGAGGAAAGGATGCGCTGGTGAGGGAAGCAACTTCCAGACCCATGGTCCTAAAATGCTGCAAACCACCCGTGCATAAACTCCCTGCCTCAGCTTGTTTCAACATCCAAACAAATTTGCAAGCAGTTTTGATTATCCAAGAGTAGGGGAATGCAAACCTTCTGACACTTCCAGAAAGCCTCCAACAAGCACTTGGAGCAGGAAGCAGTGCCTGGGGAACATTACCACACAGAGATAAGTTTAATTACAGACATCAGCATTTTGCTGGAGAGGCTGCCTTGTCCAAAACTTTGCTCTGTATGTCGTTTCAACCCTCACAGATAGCACAAAAAGGATCAGCTGGTGTTCTAGACTCCAGGGCCAAGTGCTGTAAATAAATGCTGCTCCACACATGAGTAATTCCTTTGGCTTTGTGTTTGCTGCCTTGGGTCAGGGAACACAGGACAAACCCTGACCTGCTCTTTGTGCTCCTCAGGGGCACCAAAGCCCAGCTACCTCCAAGCCCTGTGCTTTCCCCAGCAGGTGAAATTAGGCTTTGCTGTGGGAAGTGTCTCATTTGTCCAGGACTGGGGGTAGAAAGCCCTGTCATCCCATTAAAGCAAAAGGAAAGCATTACCTACTTCAGTACACTCAATTTCTTCTTGCCTAAGGTGCTGTTAGTTGACAACCAACCTTTTCAAAGGGACATTGTGATCTAATCCTATTTAGAAGCCTTTTAAAACCATTGGTTTATGACTAGATTTTGTAATTATAACATACCAGGCACCATGAGAGTAGTATCTTACATACACTTTTAAATCTGCATTGTCAGAGCAGGTGTTAAGTTGGAGTTTTGAATTCTTGGGTTTTGTCTGATTTTGACATGGATCTAGTTTTGGGGCTAGCAAGGAATATTGAATAAAGACAGAAGAGAAACAGTTACATTAGTGAGTTTATTGTCAGGCTTGTGTTGAGAGGCAGGAGACAGAAATTTGGTGCTATAGGGTGTGACTGAATACATGGATAATTATCTTATAAAATAGCATGAACATTGGCCAAAGCTGGAAAAAAACCAGCCTTTCTAAACAGGAAAATATTTTGCTGCTGGGGATTTGGGGATTTGTGTGCTAAGAAATGGCTGAAGGGGGTGGTTCTTTATGCAGCATGGAAACACTCTCAGCAATTCCTGCTCCCACTGAGCTTGTGTCATCCCCACACTCTCTAGAAACAAGAAACACTTGGCTTCCTAGGCACAGAAATTGTGGCAAATCTATAATTGCTTTGATGAAGCTGTTCTGTAGTATTAGGACCACCCAAAAGATGGCACTAAAAAACTTTTAGTCCTGCTCACAGGCACCCACACACACAAAACTTGCTAATAATACTCAGAAATAGCTCGCTAGCTTAATTCTGTAATTTGGTGTGCAAAAGTAGGAATCATTTTAGATAATTCTATGTTAGACCAACAGGAAAACTGGGGAGACTTTAATGTAAGCAGGTAAACTTTGCACTGCAAATATGACTTCCCTAGGCCCACATGAAAGCATTCATGTCTTTGTAAACATGACAATGTGACATTTGGTGAGCTCTGAAAATGGGTTAAAATTACCCAGGAATTGGGTGCTGCACTTAAAATATTTGTTTCTTTAGAAGCTGTACATTGACCGTTATAAATCTGTGGTTATTGGGCCCAAGGTATTTTTATTTATGTGTGTGCAATGTGGAGCCATCCCACCAAGGGCCGTGGAGCTACATGGAATGACAGGTGTTAGCAAGGGGCTGATTGTCACTCCCTTTTTTAATGGGTAGGGCTGATGATTTTGATTTTTAAATTAGCTTATATTCTGCAGTATGAAGAATAAGACATGTTTTTGCTGGTCACTTCTCATTTTATGATGTAATAGTTGAAGGAGGAAAAAACCCACCCCTTTCATATTTATAACCTCTAAACACAGAAGTGACCTCTAATTTATACCAAACCATAAAGACGAGAGTGTTCACAGAAAGTGCTAGAGGAGGAATCCTCACATCCTGTGGGAGTAATGTTCTACAATTACTTCAGTCTCATGATTTTAATCAAATACATGTTAATAATAAATGATACAAATGAAAGAACACTGAGCACCACCTTTGCTCGGAGCAGAAATCATTTGGGTAGCAGAAGAAGTTGAGAGATCCAACACCTTCCACAAATATTTGACTCCCCTTTTTATGAGGCTCCTCTTTTGAATATGCTTGCCTGTAGAACTGCAGCTAAAGTAGGAGGATGAAAAGAAGCTTCCCAGGAACCAGACACAAAAATTTGCACTGGTTGCTGCAAAGCTTATTCCCCTCTATGAGTTCAGTAATTCACTCACTTCTGCCTTTCTTACTGCCTAACTATTTGGTTATAATCAAAATAAGAAGTTTGGATGGTGGGGTTTTCTTCAGGGAATGAACTGGAGCACATTCAAGAGGACCAAGTGCCACCTGCAGAAAAACTGCACAGACCTGAAAGCAGCAGCTGGCTCAATTACATTTATTCACCTTGGAGTGAAGGCAAAAGAGGAGAGACAGTGGAAACACACACACAGCAAATGGGTGAGGAGCTGGGTTCCCTTTGTGCTGGTAGCACAGCAACAAGAGGTCCTCACCCAGAGATTCTGCACAATGCAGAGCAGTCAAAGCCTCTGGGTGTTCCATGGCCACATTTTGGCTCTCACAGTCCCAGCTCCTTGAAGCTAAAGGCTTGCCAATATTGGATGTGCAGTAAGGATACTGAGTTCTAATAAGCACTGCAAATATGTAATTCAATAATTGACTCTAAAAGCTCTGTAGTTAAAATTTTGATGTTGTGCATCAAGGCCAAGTGAAGCAAATACTTGTGCATCTCTCCAAGGCCTTCCTAATTTGATTTTAAACAACTTCATGTTTTAATTTAATAAAAAATCTGAAAATAAGTTGCAGCATAATAATTAGGTCACTCTGCAGGAATATATTTTGTGCAGGGGAAGGTGAGCAAAGCATTTTTCTGACAATCATTGCAACCTTCACGTTCTGAGGGGATTTGAATGCACTGCAGATATTTTCTATAGCAGACAGGAGGTACAGTTTCTTACTTTGGGCTCGAGGATAACTTTGCAGTGAAGTAAGAGCTGGAGGGCGTCAAGGGGAGGGATGATAGGGAGGGAGAGAGGCTGAATTGGAACATTACTAATTCTCACAATGGTAGCTCAGTGAAAAAAAATGCTGCAGAACAAACCTGCCTTCATCCAGTCAATTTTTGGAAAGAATTATGGCCATTTGGAACGGAGTTCTTACTTGAAGACTCTTTGGAAACAGGATACTGCTCCCAAGCACTTTGAGCCCTCTGAGGCCTGGAAGGAGATTCATCTCACTCAGCCTCAGACATCTGCACTGTGCCTGTCTGCATCTGAACCCCGTGCCCCTTTGTCACTGGAAAGGAGCACACATTTGGAATGTGCAGTCCTGCTGACCCACTACAGACATCCACTGCAGGCTGAGAAGAAGAGCATGAGTGAAGTTCCCATTGTCTCCATGCTGAATCCTAAAGGTACCTATAAACACTGTTCAGAGGCACATCCAAAAGTCCTGGGAGAAATCCCTTCCGCAGTGTCAAAATATTTTCTTTTACGTTCTTGAAAGTCCATTAAACAGTTGAAACTATTTTATATATTCAGACTTTAAAAAATAAATAAATAACAGGAGCAGTGTAATGCAGCCTTGGCAGACAGCGTGCCACTGGAATAAATTATGACAGCAGTGTTTGTCTTCACAGATCTACTCCCAGAAAAGTCAGCCATTGTTCCATAATGCAGCTTGTAGAGCAATTTGAGCCCAGGGATGGATTTTTCTGGTCAAAGGGAGATTTTCCATCTCTAAGGCCCTATAGCACTGGGGAGAAGCAAGCGCCTGTGGGTCGCTGCTCATTTGATCCTAAGGTCAGGGACAAAAGCCACAAGCACTGTACCTCTTAAGCGCCTGCTTTTTAGTCCTGTTTGATATCTTCAGTGCTGTTTAATATCTTTATTGATGATCTGATGAGGGGATTGAGTGCAGCCTCAGTCAGTTGCAGGAGAAACCAAGTTGGGCAGTTCTGGGCTCCGCACTGCAAAAAGGACATGGAGGGGCTGGAGCGTGTCCGGGGAAGGGAACAGAGCTGGGAAGGGGCTGGAGCATTCCTGAGGGAGCTGGGAAGGGGCTCAGCCTGGAGAAAAGGAGGCTCAGGGGGGACCTTGGGCTCTGCACAGCTCC
>JAYDZK010000001.1:1484301-1494880 GCA_034509185.1 Euphonia xanthogaster
ATGGTTTATACTGGGTCAAACCCAGCTGAAGGCTTTTCATCCTCAGCATTACACCACACATTATTGTCACTGGCAAATTACTCTGGCACTATTTGCATGCTGTTGGAATCTGAAAACATTTCACACTGCTAAAATAACCTCTGCCTGTTGCCATGTAGACACCAATGTAGTTTTTGTGGTCCTCCAGCTACTTCCCTGCAGTGCTTTGAGCTGTGTCCCAAATGATTTACTCACAGAACCAAGTCAGGTGAATTGGCCTCACAGCCCTACTCAAGGACTGGCTCCCAGGCAGGATTTATCCCTTCATCCTCACAAATTTCTTGGGTCAGCACAGAAATTGTCCCTCAAGGAGCCTTTTGCAACCCTTGGTCATGATGCCCCTCCAGCAGGGAGCCTCACCCCAGTCCCAGGCTTTTTCTTTTAACCCTTGGGGTTAGTCTTGTTAGTCAGGCTGATGCCTGAATCCTGGGTCTCTGAGGTGCATCTTCCTGGCCTGAGCAGGTGTACAAAGAAATTCTACTTTTCCCTGCTGACCCTTTGCTCTGAAAGCCACTGTTACATTGAGAGGTACATCAGGAGTGACTGACTCACTCCCACCCCTTCAGGAGCTGTAATGTATATAGCAGCTACCATTGCTTCCATGCAGGAGCAGGAGCCTCCTGGAATATCTAATTAACCAAATGAACTAGGCTTTAAAAAGGCTTAAAATGTTAGACCTGTCTGGGCTGCAGGTTTTTAGTAACAATATCCACGTTCTCATAATAAATGGGCTATGAATTCTTCAGCTACTGCTTCTAATGAAAATCTATATTTATCCTTTTAGAATCAAATTTTTTTTTCCTTATGTTTATCTGTTACATTTAACCTTGTATGAAATGATCTTAAGCCATCTGGGCTCCCTTCTTAGTTAATCCTTGCTGTATCTAATTGAAAATTGAAGTATTTTTCCCTCTGTTGCAGCTCTATTCTCTTATTTTAGCTGTTCTGTGTTATATTTTAAAGCTTAGCCCAAGATATTGAGTTCTGTGAGATCTAAATTAACTCCCTGAGTTTTCCAAAGTTTTTGAACGCTGCTTGGTTATGGCTTACATCCAGATTCAAGAGAGAAGAGATAGAGTTCATAGATACTGTTCCTTCTTGGAGCTTTCCCCTTGTTTCTCTTTTGTAGTTGTAAATGAGAAGTAACTACACCTCCTAATTTCTTTTTTTTTTTTTCTGATGTGGTTTTTTCCCCCTAATCTATTTGGTATTAGACATCCTCTTTTCCATATTTCTAGAAACCTGACCAGCTCTGAAAGCAAACCAGGTGATGATTTAAATACACATTATGAATGCAGCCAAAGAAAATGGCTCCGGGGGTAGAAGATGTGGGCTCTGGGGAAGAGGAGCTTGAGTCTGGGGCCATACTGGGAAAGCCTTGAGCAGGCTGAGGCAGGCAGAGACCTTCTGGAGGCAAAGCTGTTCCACAGCAACATCACAGCTTGCCTTAAGTTCTGGCTTCATCTGTACCTGGCCTATTTTGGGGGGAAAAATAGCCAAAAATGCACAACAAACTCATCCCAAAATGCAAAATATTCTGATGGAGAGGGAAGCAAAGCATCCTTTGCTTCTTCCTTTGGTTCTCTGAAGGAGAAGTTCTTCACGTAGAATTCTTTAGAGTTTGATTTGATCCCAACAAAGGGGTGGTGTCGTGATGGAGATTTTTTATTCCCTGCGTGCACGGAGAGGCTGAGGTTTCCACAGCCAGGTCCTGCTGCTTCCCTTCTCCCTTTGAAACCAAGCTGAGGAGCATTACAGCGTGCCTGTGCAGCCAAGTCTGCCTGTGTATTTTGGCATCTGAATGCCAGACTGGTTGGTAATTTCCCCTTAAATCCTTTCATAGCTCAAATTCCTGTCGAAACAACCTCTATCTCTGCTCGGCCATACGGAGCCCGTCTCGCTCCGCCGCTCCCATCACCCCTCACAAGCCATGCCATTGCGCGTTGCTTTCCTTCCTCCGTGTGCAGCCTGTATTTAACATGAAATCCTGGCCCCAGACCCCGCTCTGGATGGCTGTCAGATCTTTGCATGCCACATAAATATCAGCGAGCAAACATTCCTCCCAGCCCACACAGAATGCGCCCAGCGCTGTTTGTTCTGGACCGAGCCCGGCCTAGCGCGGCGAGGCCTTCGGCCAAGGCGCTTCCAGTGGGCAGGGCCCAGCCTCAGAACGACCACTTGAAAGCGCTCTCGGGAAGTTCCCAGTGCAATTCCTGCTCCCCTTTACTCACGGACCACCTTTAGGAGGTAACCAGGCCTGTTGGTTGGGCAGCTGCCATCTCGGCCCTCGCATGGGTGGCCTGCTGCCAGCTCCCGACTGTTTCAAGATGTGAGCTCCCCGGTGCTCTGGGGCACGACAGGACCGTCCTGGGGATGCCTCGAGAGGGTTCCTGGAACACAGGCTGGACAGTGTTAAAGGAATAAAGTAGGGATTTATTAAAAAGGTCTTCACAGGATGCAGCTTGGGCAGTACAAGAGCCTGGCCGCGGCTCTACCCAAGATGCACCTAAGATGGATGGTGTGTCACGAGTGTTTACGCTTTTATAAGTTTTGGTCCATTTCCATATTGGGGTTCATTGTCCAATTACAGCTTCAGGTGATGAAGTTCCATCCTCCCAGATTTGCTCTCCTCAGTTCCCTGTTGTTTGCACTTTTTTGGCCTGAAGCTGCAATGGTGTCCTTGGTTCTGGGGCTGGAAAAGGATTGTTTTGTCTGACTGAGCTGTGAGGAGAGCTTGCTAACACTTTATATGAAGTTCAGAGTTATATACCAGTGCAGTACAGAAGCTGGAAAATACGAAAGTTAAAACTTAAGGCGTCACTGGTGCTCACTGTGATGTTCCTCTCTGGTCACTTTGTGGCTTTCCAGGGTTCCTTCCCAATGGGCCTCCCTGCTGCATTGCCAGTCAGGGGCAGTTTGCATGTTTCTCCCCCCAAAATGTAGTTTCTATGCACAAACAGGTGAGTATGGCCCTTACACGGTTACTAGGGCAAAATTCACATCTGCAAACTTCACCAGGGCATTTGGCCTTTGATCATAAGCAAAACGTTCCACAGGCATGGGAGGCATCCCATTGGGAGAGGACACAGCACCTGCTACCCAGCAGCTTAAAGTTCAGAAGGAGTAAGGGCTCTTCACCCTTCTTTCTCCCACACCTACGGGTTCCAGAATTTCATCCAACTTCCTTGTCTCACTGTATTTCTTTAGCAACACTTGGAGCAGTCACTACGGTGGCAATGGCCAAAATGGCTGTTTTAATAAGCTCAGCCTTAGATTGCTACAACAAAGCCTTCTTGAGCAGCTGCTTAAGAAAACATCTGTGACTTTTCACTTAGATGTGGGTTTTTTTCCCCAGAATAATCAAGGGAAAGCAAAGAGATTGCCGCCCTGGCCCTCCAAGCGTGGAAGAGTCTTTTTTCCTTGGCTTTTGTTAAATTATTTTTCCCATGCTCTAACTCTTCAACCCTGTCCTTGGGTCAGCTTAGAATGGTGAGTGGCCTAAGTATGATGGATTTATTGCTTTAAACTTCACAGAGTACTGGAGAATGAGGTAACAGCATAAGCAATGTGGAAAGACTTGTACATTTTTTAGTTTGATTACTGGATGTACTTGGAGGTTTCCAAAACTGATTTTTTTTTTCTTTAAAAAAAAAAAAGAAAGAAAAAAGATTGGTTTGAATACTGAAATTGGATCAAATCCATCTTCCATCCCCACCCAAAATTGAGATTTGGATCTACAAGTTAAGAATCTTGGGAATAAAGATCACCCTCCTCACATGTAATTACAGATAGTTTCTGAAGAGGTGAAATGTCACAGTATGATGAGATGGAAAATGCATTAAGAGAGAATGAGTTCATCTTCCTGATACAGAACAGTCCCTGCACAGTAATTGGATTATGGCAGCGCTGGACATTGGGGAAAGTCTGTAATGATGTGTCTGCTCCATTTGATTTGTACACCAATGGATTTCCCTTGCCAGTAATGGCTTTCTCTGAGCTACTGCAAACTCTGAAGTGGGAAATGAAAATGGAATTTTGGGGACACAGGACCTGCCATGATCACAGTGACATTGCAGCTTCTATGCAAAGTTGTGGAGAAGGCATGTATCCCTGTGGTGATAGGACTTTTGTGTAAAGAGCTTGGGCCCCTCTGTAGGTACTGACAGCTCTGTAAAGCTGCACTGCCATTATTTAACAGCCTAGGAAGAAAAGATGTTCCTAGGCATATATAAACTGTTTCTGTAAATAAAAACCAATTTCATTCACAATTTTTAAAACACAAGAAAGCAAAACCTCCAAGTTAATAAAAGGCAGAATCCAAAATTTATAAAAATGCCAGCAATTAATAGATTTAGACACACACATGGGGTAAGATTCAGACAGGATGAGTTTGGTTTTACTTTTGGGAAGAATATCTTTTTGGAAAGCACCATTTTTGGGAACAAGAAAAGCTCCCAGCATAGTGTTGTGGAATGTGAAAGGATAAGCAAGAAATCAGCATGGAAAATGAATTATAAGGTTCTATTAGAAAAGTAAATCTTTGTAATAGTGCCTCTGAAGAGCCACAGTTCAACTGGAGTACCTGCAACTCTGTCTCCCCAAAAAACCTATCACCTTTCTGTGCCACCATCTCAGCACGCAGAGTGCACCAACACCATCCCTTCTGGCAGGTGTTTGTTGCTCTGAGATTGCTTTAGATGGATAATTATGAATCTTATAACAAACACCACCTTCTGTACTTTCCCGCTGTTTCACAACTCCCCAAAACACTCTGGAACTCCACCCCACCACAACTGAAACAGTGTTCACATATAGAAAGAATATTTATGTCTTAAATTTATGCTCAAGATCTTCATGCTCATCTGCCTGCAGTGGGGCACAAAGAGCAGAGGCCCCCAGATATACCATATAAACAAACCTTTTGGACCTATGATACAGTTTGTATTTATTACTTTTACTGAAATCACAGAGTCAAGTGTTTTAAGATTACAGCTGGTAAATTATACATATGTAGTAGTTTACAAAACAAAATATTGGCCTTGTGTGTGTCATTGTACAGTGTAGACCTTGCACAGTTCAGTTCAAAGGAATTGATATTTCGTGTATCGTATTTTGATGTTGTAAACTGGCTGACACAGTGGTGCTCTAAAAATATTAACTCCCTCTGATTAAACACAGACTAGGATGAAAAGAAGAGTTTTGTGACACATCTCCGTTTCTGGAGGGTACTGGTATTTCAGCCAGGTGACAAAGTGACTTCCCACAACATGCTGACACTGACAGTGCACAAAGAGGCACGTGAAGTCAACTAAGCAAACCCAAACTTTGTGCTTTCCCCTTAGTCTTGCCTGCAATACCTTGTTCATTGTCTCTTATCTGATGCTAAGCAGATGACCTGGCAATAGAAGTGAAATTTATTGCTCTACAGAATTATACCCTGTCTCCAACTTACTTAATTCAGCATATTTCCTGTATCTGATGGGATTTTAACAATGCCTGTATGCCTGTCACTATGTTTCATAAGATAACCTATTTGCAGATTTCACAGTTCACATGATAGATTGTGTAAACCAGCTACTATAAATAAAGAAAAAACTATGCTGTCACAGTGGTGTAAGTCTGAAGCACCTCCAGCAAAGCCAAATTATGCCATGAAGCAACTGTAAATTTATGTAGGTATTACTAAACCCAGTGTAACTTTTTTCCTCCTGGAAGTGGGAGTTATGGAGACACAAGTACTCACACAGACAAGCACACACACAAAATATGCACCTGCACTTAGCCACGGGTGTCTGAACATGGTCTACGCCAGGCTGGTGTTTGTGGAGAGCATTTTACTGTCCTTACACTGGTTCTGAGCCTCCACAGAAAACTTCCAGGGCAAAAGATGCTGTGAGTTTTGTCCTGTGACTCACAGAACGGAGAGCAGTGGGATGGTGTTGGGATGTTTGGTGTGGTGTGGGGAGGAGCTCTTACACCACTCACCTGTGTTTAGGGCTTTTCAAACTTTATCACTGAAAACTTGTGCTTATGGTTAAACCTTCTAAGCCCCAAAGCCCCTTATGGGGTGCCAGCTGAGGACCCAATTATCCCTCATACATTGAGACGTTGCTGGTGTGTGTAATAAACCAGAAGTATCTGCATTTGCAATGTTGTTTGAAACAAGAATTGAACTAGCTTTACCATACAAGTTAATATAAGGGCACCCATAGGAAAAAAGCCCTTGAAAATGTTGAACATGGCAAGTATGAATGCAGTGAGGCACTCTGGCAGCTCTATAAAAATCAAATCACTTCATGAAAAAAAGGAAAAAATTCTCCAAACCACGTTAACTTTTCTTTTTCCCTGAGAATTCCAGTCTTTGCCCAAAGAATCCAATTTTACCTCTTGCTATAGGCTCCACTTCCTCATTGACAACAGCATGGCATGAGGAGAAACTTACTGCTGAAAGCCCACAATTAATGATGAAACCTTGTTCAAAGCCTGCCCTTAAGATCATCAAAGCCCAGCCTTGTATTCCCTGGCATTTTGGATTGGGCCTTGAGAGGAAGCATCACCCACTGGCCATCCCTAATTCCTCTAAAGCCTCGTGGCTGAGTGGCTTTGGGCAGTGCCTGGGTGGCAGGAGAGAGGCTGAGCTGGAATTTAACTCAGGTGAACACTGGAGCAAGGTGACTTCCAGCAGTGTGGAACTGTTTATGTGCAGGCTCTGGTACTGCCCTTGCAGACCCATTTGTGTTGGTCAATGAACTGACTGCAGAAAGCTGAACTGGAAGAAAAACAGGTATTATTCTCATGGAAACATGCTTTGCTGCTTGTTTTTGTTTTTAATCTAACTGCCTGACGTGGTGCAAAGAGCTGAAATACAATTAAGTAAAACATTGCAAAGCCTTCCAAGTTGGACTTTTGACTTTTTATAGCCATATATACATATTTATATATGTATATAAACAGTGGTAACATATTAAAAAGAGCTTTTTTAATGGTTCAGTCCTCATAAACCAAATCATATGTTTATCAAGCTATTTTATCGAGACACCCAGGAGCTTTGTCTTTAGTGTCGTCACTTAAACATAAGAAGCTGCATGAGAGAGGAGTGCTGGCAGAGGAACCTCACTCCCATGGAGAGGACTCCCAGTTACTGAAATTCTGCTGCAATTTAAGGGGTAGGATCAGTTTTGGGGGTCTATCACTGAGGCCTCCAGCATGAACTGCACGTGCCTTTGAGACACCAATCTGTTTTGTGAATTCTTCAGGAGCCACTACAGGGCTTTTTTGCTCCGCAGACCTTTGGGACTTGCTTGTTGAGAGCTTTTTGAAGTGTAGCAAGGAGCTTGGAGCACGAGTTGTCATCAAATTAAACAGCTACAGCTTCCCGAAGGAAAAGGTGGCAGCAGAAAAAGAATATACATCTACACATGTGTGTATACACATATACTCCTGTTCTATGCAGAAAGTCTTCTAAATAAAATCATACAAAAAATGACCAGTGCCATATATTATGTAAACTCACAAGGTGTACTTTCAACACAAACCCGAAGCATAAATTAAAAGAGAGCCAGAAAGAGAGCCAGAGATGATAGCAAAACATTTTAAATATAGAATTTGCACAATTCGTATTTTGTTAAATAAGAATAAATAAATTCATTACATCTGTTCACATACCAGTTGTAAAAACAATAAATTATTTTATTTTTTTCAGTGCTGTGTTGCTTTTTTTTTAAACAGTTGTTATTAATCCGCAAGATTATTCCCTCTTCCCCTTGTGATAAAACTGTTTCCACAGGAGGGCAGCTAAACTTAATTTCTTGTACACGGTCAAACCAAAGATGCCAGGCTTTTTCCTAATGAGAATATCCTACTTGAAAAGCAGATGCTGTAAACCCCACTGATGCTCTGGGGTCCAAATTCACCTGTGGGCACTGGAAGCGTGTCCCAAAGTCAGAGTGAATTTAACACTGAGATGGTTCCTGGCTGTGCCAAGAGCAGAATTCCAGGTTTCCATCCCCTCAGTGCATTTCATGAATCCAGCTGTGCAACACTGGGCAGAAATGTAAACAATGATGTCACAGTGTGAGTGACACGGGATTCAGCTGAGAACAGACCTTGCACCAATTCTTCATCCATCAGGTACATGGGACAGCCTTACCACAGGCAAGGTTTGGAACTGGACTCTGATTTAGGAACACCTGAAAAAGCAACTGTTGGCTTATCCTTTATCTTACACTTTTCGGGTCCTGCCTTGGTCTGTCCCCTTTGCCCCCCACCTCACATCTTTGCTTGTGTGAACTTGCTTCATTGCTACACTGGTGAAAATCACTGCAGTGGTTTGTTATTGTATTTATTTCTAAGTAAACTCTTTCATTTTAAAAAGATACTCCCGATCTAAGGAAGCTCTGAATTTATACCCACATATGGCATGCCTAGATAGCATCCAAAAGCTTTACTCAGCCTGCTGAATATATAATAAATTATTCCCATGATGCAAACACAAATACATGCACATTCTGTGTCTATTATGACAGAACACAAACACCACTTGACGCAGCAGCTGTATGCCGAGACAAATGTTCTCTATGCTGAGACACATTCAACCTCCCGATCATTTTCCTCTCATGACGGTTTCTATTTGTTATGGACTTCTTGGAGAGGTTCTAGGACACGTGTAATACATACACAAGCATCAAAATGAGACTACTTGGAAGGAAAAATAAGGCATTTCAAAGTCATCTTATTTTAACAAGCAGAGGAGGCATAAATGTTTACTTTCTAGAACTCTGCAAATCATCGGAGCCTTGATCTCAGTTCTTAGATTGGGATCAAGAACAAATGGGGAGTATTCCTCAAGATCCACAGTTTTGCACAGGATCTACTCCTGAACAGAAGGCCACACCATTTTTGAAAGATGATTAATAACATTTGTTGGCAATGCATTTAACAGAGGAGGACGCCCTGCCCTTGGTACTGTTTATTTAAAACAGGGTAAAAACCCAGATCCTTCTCCAGATTTCACAGTTGTAGATGTAGCAACTCTATGCTGTTTTGAAATCATCACATGATTTTTCAGAGTTCACAGAAACATGCCACAGTTGCAAAAACATGTTTGTGTCAGCCTGGAGTCAGACCTGCCCTTCTTGCTCCACACACCAGTGAGTTTTCCCTGCTGATTTAATGCCTGGGATTTTCAGAAGAGCCTGAGGTGTTTCAGTGCTCAAGTACCACTGACTTACAGCTGAGGCTTGTCTGAAAATCCTCCTGCAGTCTCCTGCTCTCCTGTGTGGTTTAACAAAGGAATAAAGATGGGGTTCTTCTTTTGTCAGTGGCTTTTTACCATTTATTTTGGTACCTGTTATCTTAGGGTCTAATTCAAAGCCTGCTGATATTAAAGAGAGCAATTTTACCAGGGTTGCTCTCAGGCCTCCACCTGCACAAGGTGAAATGCCCAGCCTCAGTCACAGAACTTCCACAAGACAATAACAGGATTCAGGAATTGCTGCCAAGGAAAACTGTTACCAGCTACTGCCCGTGCTGTGGAAACAGTCTTATTGATATTGGACAAGTCCTCCACATCCTGATGTGGTTTGACTTCCTAGTGACCCCTCTTCCTCCCAAATGTGGTAGATATACAAAACATTAATGCCTTCTATAGCTTTAAAAAAAACCCCCAAAACACACACAAAACAATTAAAAAAAAAAGACAAATAGTTACAAACTTTTGCTGGTAAGATGAATACCAGAGTTAGACACGATGGACAAAACAGTGATAAAATATTAACTGCTTGCTGTGTTTTTTTGACCTTGAGAGCCTCTTGAAGAGATGTAGGTACATTACACATTGTTAAATTCAAGGCAGAAGCCATAGAGAAAATACCAGAGAAAGCAGCTGAACACAGCCTCAGAATATCTGAGTTAGATGACACTTGATTACCTCACCTGTAAGTTTGGGTTCTCTAACTACTTTTCTACAAAGCACAGTATGCCTTTGTTTCATGGAGAGGAGCAGCTTGAGCAGCCCTTGCTCAGTGACAACAAGGAGCCCAGGCTGTGACACAGCTGGAACCAGGCACGTTTACAAGCACAGCTCCTCCTGCAGCCAGCTCCTCCTTGGGTGCATGCCTGACACACACTCGAGGAGGAGCTGCTGATGCTCCTGCTGCTGGAGCAATGGGGGGTTCCCTGCTCTGCAAGCTGCTGCAAGGCTCCTCCTGAGAATTTTGGGGTGGAAACACGGGATTTGTCGGACATGAATGATATACTGTCAGGAAATTCCTATCATGAAAACGTATTTCCTTTTGTCAAAACCAAAAGGTATCACTTTTAAAAAACCAGCAGCAAGCTCTTCATTTTCCAGTAAAACATCTGCGGCCCTTTCTGAAGGATGGACCAAGTCCACAAGGGCTGCAGATATACTTTGGTCAATCATTTTGCTTATGTAGTTTGTCTTTTGATTTCTTTAATAGAAGGAAGTGATATAAAGTGATATACCAACGGGAAGATATTTACAAAACGGTATAAAATAAGCTACTGTGGGATCATGGGG
>JAYDZK010000001.1:1494980-1528161 GCA_034509185.1 Euphonia xanthogaster
GGATCATGGGGATATGTGATGTTTCCTAAGGACATACTGTAGCAGAGGTAGGTGAAAAAAGGGGAGATGATTCTGTAACCTTCAAATATCCCAGGATCCTCCATTCACTAGTTTTTCTTCTTTTGCATTATTTTATTTTACGTTTTTGCAGACACAGAGGGCTTATAACAACTTTAACGCTTACTTTCTTTGACTTATTAAGACCACCCTACTATTATTTAAAGCAGTGCACATCTTCATTTGGTCCAAACAGGCAGATTCTGCCCATAATTAGAGACTGAACACAAGTACTTCGAAGCCTTTGCTTCCGTCTGTGTGGGCAGACCTGACACGGGTACGCCAGCAGCGGCTTACTCAAACCTCTCTGAGAGCAGCTCACCACCACAGGTTAGCACTTTTTCAGCAAGCACTGTTTGAACGCTGAGGGTCTCTGGGAGAGCAGACATCCCTTGGCCAGTTTCCCGTGCCCATCCTTGCACTGCACAGTCCTGGTGTGCCAGCCCGTGTCGCACGTTCGAGAGCAGGAGAGCCACGGCCCCGTCACCCAGCGGGGCTGCGCGGCCTGAGCCGTCGCTTTGCCGCCGCCGCTGGGGACAGAGTTTGGCAGCTGGCCCTGTTTCTTTGGCACGAAGAAGCTGTAGCGCACGTCCACGGGCTGCGTGGGGTCCGTGGCCAGGATCTGCACGATCAGGATCTCCTTGGTGGCCGAGTGGCCCATGGCGTGCAGGAAGTCGTCCTTGTGGCTCCAGCCGCTGTAGTTCATGACGGTGCCGTTGATGTCGATGATGGTTTCCGAGGTGGAGATCATGTACTTGCCGTTGACCAGGTACTCCCCGTTCTTCTTCTTCAGGGCCAGGTAGGCCGTGAACCTGCTCTGCTCCTTGCTCTTGAACTGCCGCACCTTGATGTGGGTCGCCCCCTCGGGGATCTTCACCACGTCCGTGTAGCCCTTGCTGAAGGAAGGGAAAGAAGGAAGAGTCTCACTGCAATGCCTCACAAATGCCTCCCTGGCACGACACAGAATCACATGACCCAGCAGGCTGGAACAGATCTTTCAGTCCAACCTACGGACAACAACATCTTGCTTCATTTCACTTCAGGCCACCTGGATTTTCCCTAAGATTAATTTAACCAGGTTCCACTCTTGGCCTGCTGTGTTGTCCTTCGCATTCTCCAAGAACTTTCTGCTGCACTTCTTGCAGATTGCTTAATCTTTAGCTTTAGGGACAGTCTGACGTGGGTCAGATACCAGAGGAATGAAAAATAACAGATAGCTTATAGATTTCAGCAAAGGGTGGGAGATATGAAATACGATGCACGCGCTGCCTGCCAAGGAAAAGATAATGAGATATGCATTGGTTACAGCTGTTTCTTGCTGTCTTTGCTATAATGATGATTAAGGAAAGCACGAGCAGAGGAACAGCTGGGTAGAGGTACCTTGGGAACATTTAAAAATAGTCTTGATCACCGAGGAAAAATTTGTTTACTTTGAAATTTTTAAAGCCAAAGATTAATCGACAAGTGTCTAATAAGAGGGGCACCCAAAGGCTTCATCTGTGCCACCACGGAATTCTCCATTAGTTATGAACTATCTCAACTGGGATTTAGAAAAAGAGAATAAACTCTTTTACCAAAAGTGACAAGCATTCAAAACCTGCAAGTGTGCTGGAATTTATCACTATCTCAAGTATGTTATTTTAACTTCAATGATACAGAGAAAACAATTTAAAGGCTTTACATAGCTGTAAGCTACCAGCTGGACATTGGAGATGTGTTTTCATTCCCAAACCCGTGACAAAGCCATCCTGAAAGTACCTCATATCTGAAAGGTTTCATGAGAAAATACATGAAAAATGCATAAAAGTGATGGCATCTCCTTTGGGATTGTTTAAAGAACAGACTGCTAATTTTCAGAATTTTTGGCTGCACAAGTAGAGACTGCAGATATTACAAATGAAACATTTGTGCTGATCCCCTGCTACTTCCAGCAGTTATGGGACAATGACTTAAGACTCCATTGATTTAGCACCTCCATAAAGCTGGGGCAATATGGTGTGAATCCCAGGCTAGGGACTCTGCTCTACAGCACTGCACAAATATTTTTACATGAGAGTTGCCAGAATAGCTCAGTTCAAACATGTAATTAAAGTTACAAAATCATTTGTTCAAAACCTACAAGCAGTCCTGGAGAATTCAAGTTGTCTGCACAAAGAGCTCTAATGCTCCATGTGCACAGAGAAGCATGTGCAGATTAATTCCCCTCTTTCCCAACTTCTGGTAATTTGGCTTTACAGCTTTTTAAACAAAAATCCTAGGAAGCAGATTTCCCAAAAGATTCTGTTTTTCCTGCTATAAAAGAAAAAAAAAAAAGCACAAACAAATGATGTCATGGCAATTGTCTGCAATGGGAAATAGTAGTTTTGCCTTGTACATTTAAATTTCCCTGGACATTTCATGTACAGATTCTTTAAGTTTACAGTGGACAGCAACAAGGAAGCTGTCAATTCTCAGTGGAGGAAAGATGATTTTCCAGCACTGCCCTTTCAAACAAAACTGTAAAAACAGTTTACAGACAATTAAGATTTCACTATTTTAATCGGGGGTTTATTTTAACGTCAATTACTCGCAGAGAAGAATTGCCCCAAACAACTTTTCCAGTAAAAATAAATCAGCAGTCCTAAATCAAATCAAAATCATATTAGAGCATAAATTTACCCTCTGGCCAGCCTCATGACACTTAAAGGCATGATTTGAGGAGTAAGATGTTAACTTCACAGGGATAATTATAATAAATCTCTCAATTTCCAAGTGTATCTGTGGTACAAATCTGGCCTCCCTGAAATTCATGGAGCCCCTCTAACACTTCTCCTGGAGCTTGATTATTGCCAAATCACATGAATACACCTCCCACTGTCAACTTCACTTAGACATTCCCAGACGCCCCAGTATTTACTAATTGGAAAAGATTTGGTTTATATAATTACTAATTTGGTTGGAAAGCCATTGTTTTTGGCAGAGGTGTTTTGGCATTGGTAGGTGAGCAATCATTGGTTTAACAAGAAGAAGATTAGTTATGTTTATTTTTCAGAATAAATTCACTCTCCGAGCCATTTTTGACTGCAATTCATCAGTCTGTTGAATACTATAGAAATAAAAGATCATTTCAGGAGTCAGATTTCAACTTCTGGTAGCTTTCAACATGCTATGTAAGAATTTGGAAGTTATAAAATCAAGTTCATGTATAAAAGATGCTTAACACACTCACCAATTCTGAATAGAAATTGTCAACTAGAAGTTTCTATGTTAGATCAGTCCTTTGCGATCATGGAATATGTATAAATGATGATTAAAAATCCAAATTTTTCTACCAATTTTAAGAATTGAAAAAGGAAAAAAAATAGTTGACGGAAAGGACTTACTTGAGATTGGTCTATCAGTACTGGCCCCAGCATGGTGAGGGAAAACCATGGGAGGAGTTCCTTTTATTTTACTTATATTAAGTTCTGTTAGAGTTAGAATGTTAACTCTGAGAGAAAAATGGCTCCTCGATAAATGCCATAAATATTCTGACTTTAAAAAGTCCATCTGGAGATTGATATTATGCCAGGGAACATGAAGGGATATGAAGAGATATATATAGTCATGAGTAAGCCTATGATATTTCTGATATCTCCTCTATTTACCTGAACTCCACACACACTCAGCAGTGGGAAAAGGGAATTTTTTGGTATAATCTCTCTCAGCTGTTAAGGAAGGTGTTAACAGCTGTCAGCTGCTTTGCACTTCTAATACAAGGAATGTTTGTCACAAAATCAGGTGGGATGTCCTCGCTGCCACTCAATACAAGTAAGATGAAAAAGCACTCTCAGGGTGTAGCTTGCTAATGCAGTAACAAGTGAGAAATGCAAAATTTCAGAGAGATGCAGATAACTCTGATCCCAACAACTTTCTGCTTCACCTCTCTTTTCCTTTTCCTCTGTGCTCTAGCAACCACACTCCATCTGACACAGCCAGATTTGCAAGTGGCATGAGTGGCTATTCCTGCTTCACCGGCACTTTGTCTCAGAAATGAGCTGGGCGCAGTGTTTTGCCAGTTGGTGCTTTGCCAATTTCAGGATCATGCTAGGGGCCAGCTGTGCACATCTGGAAACTGCAATAAGCTACAGGCAGTGTGGTTTTCCCCCCATGTGAAAGCAAATTGCATTTAGAGGCAGAAAGCAAGCAGCACGTGTCAGAGTAACTACTTGCACAAAGAGATGCACTTGCTGTTGAGATCAGTACCTCTTTTTGGTGAAAGTTCCCATGACTTTAGTGCAGCTGGAGTTGTCTCCTCCACACACCCCACACTTGTCATACTGGAGCTTGGACCCGATGATGCCATCACAGCCCGTTCGGATGCACTTCCCTCGCACACAGACTGAGTTGCTGTAGGGCCGACACTCCGTGCCATCGGTCACCTGGGCAAGCAAACAAAACTTGGTTCAGACTGCCACAGAGATTGGTGGGTTTGGATCCACCTGGCAAAACCCAGTTCCTTATTGAAGTCACCACCTCAGAGCAGGTTGCCTCCCCTGACAGATCACACTGAGCTTCTCTAATACTGATGGTAAAAAAGGAGACGGAATGTAGCTAAAGGACAAAAGCAAGGACAGGTAACTTTCAGTTTGGATTGCTTCTGATAGAACAAACTGACCACAAGTCCTATCTGTTCCACTAATTATCCTATGCTAACTGGCTCTTTAGGAATTACTCTGGACTCCTTAAACATAGTTCAGGGTTAGATGTACTCTTTCCTCCTAATACTCCTTTTTCTCCAGAAAACCCCATAATGACAGAAAACTCCAGGCAGAAAGCCCTTTGTGCACTACTGAAAACAACCTAGTGCAGAGAGGCCCACAATTTTCATGCATTCACATACTAAGATATGGAAAAACTTATTTTCTGGCCCTAAGGTACAACCACTGGATCAAACCATTACATCTGATCATACAGTTAAATATCTGCATCACATAATTAACTTCTTTTCCCTGGTTGCAGGGAAAGATTTCTAAAATGTGGGACACTTCTAAGCTGGAGCATGAAACCCTGACTGGAGCTGCCATTACCTTCTGAGAAAATACCACATAATAACCAGTTCCTTTGGCTCGGCAGGTGAGCTTGCAGACGTCTCCAGGCAGTACTCCAGCATACTTGGGGACCCATTCCACAAAAGTCTTGACCCCCTTTGCATCAGACTGATAGCCATTCCTTGCTTCACACTGCTCTTGTCGGAAGGATTTAGCTGTGGAATTATTCACATCATTAGTGGCTATTTCAGACCATGCTGCAAATATCATTATGTCCATCTATTATTCCAATTTCTTTCCTACATCATTTTTAAGTTATGTCACGCCACTTCTTTACTTAGAAGTGGCCTTCCAATCCCTCTACTGTTTTAGCTTGGAAATCTCCCAATGGCATAACAAGCAGTAAAGGCCTAAAGTCTGCATGATGTTTCATTTTAGAGGACTGACTTTTTTTGCTTTCTCTACGGCATCCAGGGCGAGGCGTGGATGAAGGATTAGGATATTGTACGAACGCTGAACGTCTTGCCTTGATAAACACAATCTGGGGAGGCTACAGGGAGCCTTTGCTGTGTGGTTTCAGGGCAGATTATCAGTGTTTAGTGTCTGTGGAAGGAGGGAGGGCTGGAGCAGGGGGGCACTCACCGTTGGCGGGGCAGGGGGTGACGTTGCAGGAGCGGTAGATGGCCCGCTTGCCTGTGCAGTATCTCCCGTTGTTCCTGGGGGCTGGGTTGTTGCAGTGGCGATAGGCAAACTGAACTCCCCCGCCACAGGTACGGGAACACTGTCCCCAGGGGCCCCAGGATCCCCAGTTGCCATGGCTTGAAGCCTGAAAAACACATGGAACAGCAGGAGGTGAGTTCATCATCCAAGCCTGAATGGAGCTGCTGCCTCACAGTCACTGCTAATGCTTTCCTCAACTGAAGGCAATTCCTTCAGTTGGCCATCCAAGGAAAATAGGTGTTAGGAACCTTCTTTCTCCCAGCAAAGTTAATTTCTATATTTTATTTGAAAGCTGATGACATCTCATTTGCACTGTGGGTGCAAAGCCAACGCTGGGCCTTGCTCCACACAGCCGCCTTCAGCCTCTTCACAGAACACACCCACGGTTTCATGGGCTGCTCTCCTATTTTTTGCTATTCCTACCAAAAAGGCCCCTTAAACTGGCTCCAAGGGGTTCAACTCCCAGAATATACCCATACTGCTAATCTGAGATTAATAAAATCCAGCTATTGTGATGTGTAGGTATTGCTTGGAATTACTGGCAAGAGATGGAGCTGTCAACTCTCCTACATTGGCTATAGTATTGCAATATCATGGAGGCATAGAAATCCATTAAAAAGGGTAAAGAAAACCATTTTAAAAGTGTTAGAAACACCATATCTTGATTTGAATGGCTCCCATAGTTTGCAAATATTTTCTCAAAGCTCTACAAGTCCACACCTCTTCTGTGAGTGTAACAGAAGGGGCGACTGTATACCCAGAGAATTCAGAAGTATCTGAACTGTGCAGCTGACAGCTCTCATGGGGCTGGGGATTCTTCAGATGTGTAAAGTAGACGGGTTCTCTGTCACTGGAAGCACAAACTTTTCTGATCCAGAAGTTATATTCTGGATTAATTTCACCTGCCCTTTTCTTCATTAGAATCAGGGGCCTGGGGCCTTTCAGATAAGGGCTGTAAGTTAAATGTGGAGATGACATTTAGCTTGCTTTCCGTGCCAGGTCAGAAAGCCATGTCCTGAGAAGTGTCATTTACTGAATGGGAAAATCACCACCTCCAGTTTTCCAGGAACAAAGGCTTTCCTTAAGGAAGAAAATACACTTCCTGAACCTCAGCAGCATTTTTCCTACCTCCCTCACCAACAACACCCCAATTACATGCTAAAAAAACCAAGGCAGCTTTCAATGTGACTCCCACAAAAACCAGCCCCTCCGAGGGATCACCTTTTCCAATTCCCCTCGGCGTAACTTACCGAGTAGTATTTCTTCTTGGTTTTGTCCACGCATTTCCCTTGGAGGCAGATCCTTCCTTTGCCACAGGGGGTTCCCTCGACGGCGGGCAGCTTCTTGGTGAGGCAGACCATCTGTCCCTGGCGCACCACGGCGCACCAGAGGCGCGAGCACACGTCCATGCCGGGGCACACCGTGTACTCGGCGCCGAACGCCAGCTTGCACTGCCGGATGGCGTCGTACGTCTGCCCCGGCAGCTCCTCGGGGCCCACGATGTGCTTCCTGGGCTGGTCCAGCAGGCAGTTCCCTACAAGAGCAAGCCAAGGTGTTCTTCACTCAGTTTTTTCTCTCCTTGTCCCTGCAGTGCTGCGATATTGTTGGGCAACAGCAAGCCTCCTTCAAGGGATGGTGATGTGAGGATTCTGAGGTGGTATCACGTTTTCACACGGTCAAACTGCTGCTACTGTGTTCTGACCGTGCTGCTGAGCTGCCTGTTCCCAGCTTGAGGTGTAAATGAGTTTACCCAGGTCCTTTTGGCCTTTCAATCCTTTATGCAAGACTCAGAACAAATTCCGTGCTATTTATCGGTTTGTGATTTAAGGAGCGAGCTAGACTCATGTAAGCAAGACTCAGAGCAAGCACAGTTGTAATTTGAGTTTTAAATCAGATGTCAGAAAGAGTACAGCTTCTTAAGGGGTGCCAGAAAAATCAAAAAGCACAGACTTGTAGCCAATGAGGCCAAAAAACCCAAACAAAACAGACTGAAAAATCAAAATTTCTACCAGGCCAAAGGAAAAATATGAGCTGGGTATCAAAACTAATGTTGCCACTAAAGCTGGACTGCATTTTTCTTCTAAGGAGTGATACTTGGCTGCTTATGGAACTAGTTTGAAAAGGGTTATGCATTTTGTACAAAATCCCATAAATTACAGGAAGAAAAAACTGAAAAATTGCATGAATGTAGAGATTTGTATTTGTGTTTTAAGGTCCGCAGTGGTCAAGATTTGTCTGGCACACTCTAAAAACAAGAATTCACATTTATGTTCTAGGTATCTTCTGATAGCTGTTTTTTTTTGTTTTTTTTTTTTTACTATTGAAAACCTCACTTGTTGACATGCAGAACTATTTATTCAGTGTAACCTCTTTTACACTTCATGAAAGGGATATGTGGTCTGGGCAAGCTTCACTTATCCTCGGCCAAAATAACTCACCACACTTTACCTCACTTTGGAACCCACACCAGTGTTCTTCACTTGCATCATGGCTGAAAAAAGCCTATCTATAAAACCCTGACTATTTACACAGAATGGAATAGAATTTCAAGCTATGGCAGGGAGTTTAAGCAAACCAAATATCCCATTTCTCAATAGCTTGAGTTTTCCTTCCAAAACACACACTTACTGCAAGTGTTCTGCTCTTCCAAGGACTAATGCCAATTAGCCAAATTAGCCAAAAAATCTTACAGTGTGATGACTGGCAACCAAAAACTGTCTTGTTAAACCTGTTCCATTTGCTGACCCTGATTTACCCTAGCCTTCTATTTAATCTGGATTATGCTGAAATTTTAATGCACACAAGTTGTGCCAATGCTAGCTGTCACAACATAAAGATAATTAAAAATACCCTGGGTTGTTGTAGTGTAAAATATTAGAGACGTGATGAGGAGTAAGGAAGCACATAAATTTTTTCTGGAGTTTCTGGACATAATTTGCAAAAGTTCTGGCAAAAATACACTGTGTAAAAGTAAACAGCAGTGGAAATCCTCCTTGATATACCTTGTGAGAAGAGAGAAAGCCACTGAAATGTGAGGGCAGTGATGGGAAGGCTGTAGCATGTCAATATTCAGTATTTTACACTGCTTTTGTACCTATGCCTAAGTTTGTAAAACTCCCAAGCAGAGCTGGTTTTCAGTATTTTAAAACACCATAATAACACTTCCTTTAAACTGGAAATACACATTTAGAGAAAAAGGAAAGAAAAGTCTCATCCTTGCATAAACTCATCTGTCAGTCATTTCAATTTCACAAGCTCACACAGCAAATACAGCATTTTCCCCCTCCAGAACACAGGGGAGTGAGATCCAAACTTCTGCTTAAGTGAGGGAAGTTGTGCAATGTCTACAAAGCCAGGTGCTCCAGCTGAATTTATCACACGATAAATTCAAAACTGAAGATAGGGAAGGCCCCTAAGGATTTCCCACAGGAAAAACCCCATCTTTGTATGGGTAGACTGTAGCAGTGTCTGTGTTTGAACAGGTTGCAGTGAACTGCAGGTGTTTTCACCACCAGCTGGTCCAGCCTCCTGCTTGTCATGGCCCCTGGTGGGAGGGCAGAGAGGGCTTCAATTCTCCATCACATTTCAACATCCAGAGCAGATACATACTGCTATTCCCTTTTTTTTTTTTTTTTTTTTTGGTCCTGGGCACCAAAGAACATCTTTGTGCCCTGGAATAGAGCAACATTGTTGGCTGATGACAGTGCTAATTAAGCCATCTCATTATCTCTCTCAATGCCATGTGTAATGTATCTTGGGGGAAAAAAAAAAAGAAGGCGGAACAAGATCTGTGCAGGAAGCAGATAAGCAGGATATAAATTAATTAAAATACAAACAGACCTTGTTCCAGGTTGCACAGAGCACTGGGACTAAACACACCAAGTCCCAAGCAACCACCCCACAGCCTGGTGGTTGGCATGACAATAAAGGCAATTAGTACCTTTGGAAAGGCTTTGCTAAAAGCAGATGGATATAAATGTCACTCTCCTCTGGACAGGAACCGAGCCTTTTCTTCCTAAATGTCAAACTGTTGTCTGGGGTCATCTCGTGAGTGTAAAAAAAATGGTGATACCATGACAGAGCTGTTTATTGTTCTCAGAGCAGGCCCCAGGAGACAGGGAATCAGCACCTTGATCCTCCCCAGCCCCCTGGCTGACCTTGGACGAGACATTTGAGCTGGGATTTACTCAGCTGACTTCATGTAATGCTGGTGGCTGCAGTGCCTTCAGCTGTCAGGTGTTTCAGTGCTGAGCAAAATCAGTTTATGGTGTCACTCAGCACCAGCCATGTCCCCCACGCTGCCGAGGCCACTGATGGTCAAATCGAGTTTTCAAATAATTTGCAGTCAAATTATTGACTTCCACTTCAACTTAATGGAAGTTTGTATTCTGTTAGGACAGATCTTTGATTTAAAAAAAAAAAATGGGAAATTATAAATTTCTACAGAAAAGAAGACTCTTACTTAGAAAAGGTCTCTGAATGGCTGACCCATCAAGAAAAAGAGATTCCTTAAATATGCATTTGAAATCACACCAATAGCATCAGCAATACAATTAATTCCCAGAGGACTACAGACCTACATGATGAGAGGTTCAAATTTGCTATGAATAATTTCATCATATCAATCACTCTTGAGGACCACACACCTCAATGATAGCTACTCATGAACAGAGGAGAAAACAGTCCCTTACACTCTCTGAGAGGTCATTCATGGCTGGTGGGAGAGTTACCTCAGTAACTCAGAAGGGAAAGTCGTCTTCATTTGTGGAAATTAATTTGGTAATATTCAATCAATGCCAGAGCAATATGGACCATAAAACAGGATAGTACAGACTAATGGACCTTATAAAATTGAGAGAAAAAAAATTAAGTCCTTCAGAGAAAAATATTTCAGAGAGCACTGAAATCAGCCAACAAAATATTTAAAAGCAAATCTTTACATTCAGCAGACACACCATACATTTATCCATAAGCATTTTGGTTACCATAACAACTTGATCCATTCACTCAATTATGTCATTTTTATCTCAGCATTTTGGAATTTGAGTGGTTTGTTTAATAACTGCAGTTGCTTTGGCAGCCAAGTGAAGACTTTAAAATTCATTACGGAGTGAAGTTGAAGACTATGCTTTTTTTAATTCTACTTTTGGAAAACGAAATTTCTGTCCTTATTCCCTGAGGGGTAAATGTCATATTTAGCAAATAAGCTGCCACAAAATGTTCTTATTAAAAAATACAGACTGACAGTAAAAAGTACCATGTAGCTGACACAGGGGGTGATAACACATACCATGGCCATCATCAAAGAATTCTGTGATAGTTGCTGAAGTGCACTTGGACCAGGGTTTTGAAGCATCAATGCTGGTCAGAATGGAGGACATCAGGCGCTTGTCTTCCATGGAGCCAAAGTTCTCCTCACAGAACTTGGAGTCATCATGGGAAAGCCCAAGCAAGTGCCCTGTGGAAATGAAACAAATAAATAAAATTATATGACTATGCAGAGTTTACCAGCTGGAGCTCACAGTCATGTGAGGAAGGGAACTGTACTCATTTATATTTATCAACAATTGATTTCTTACTGTTTTTCCAAATCACCTAAAGCAAGTAAAACTTTGTGAAAATGTTTTTCAACTGTCTAGAAAGGTGCTACATCTTTTTAAGCAGCTAAAAATAAAAGTATTTATGATGCAACTAAACAAAGGGTAGAAGAATGAAGGAGAATAAAGCTGCAGAGAGCTGAAGCCTGAACTTAATGCTTAAAATGTTCAGCCTAAGCCAGAAGTTGATTAATAAGATATGCTGGGCTAAACCAAGAGTGCTTTAACAATAAGGACGAGACCACCCATCAAAGCCACTGCAGATAAAAAAGCCTGATGCTCTGAAAGGGACTCATTCTGCAAGATTTGGCCTTTTCTTTTTTCAAGTAAGTAAAACCATTTTTGTTTGGCAATACTTTCCGTATAAGGCCAGATAAAGCTGTTTTTATGCTGCACTGAGACACTGAATATCAGGAGGTATATGTCAAGTTTCAATCTGATACAGCACTACATACAAAGACTTGCTCTGAAGAGATGACAACGGCTTTGTTTCATTCCAGACAAATGCTGGTGCTGAACAAAACATCTCACCGCTAAGATTATTATTTCAAACTGACAGATTCCTCTGACAGAGTAACCAAATAATCAGTGCACCACTTCTAACCTGCAGAGCAAAATCTCTGGGAGTGGGCTGAGCATTCAATACGTTGTATTTACACTGTATTTACTGATCCAAGGCTGCTCAGAGTTGTAGAAATTACCTCACTGCAGAATGTTTGTGAAATAAGGCAGTGAGGGTGTCCCAGTGGAAAAGGAGTTTAATTTTTAAGTCTTTGCCTTGGAACTAAACAGCCCTGGGTGAATAAAAAAAGCTGGAGCATTGATCCAAAGAGTTTGGCTGAGTAACATCCCATGGCACTCAGCACTGGCTCACTGTGGGATATGAATGATAGGTGGGTGCTCACCAGCAGCTCCAGGATGTAATTTTTCAGAGTGCTCAGCATTTTATAGCACCATGCAGAACTACCCAGAATTCTGAGACATGGAGCTTTCAGTCCTGCAGGGCAGAACTGCAGTTTGTCACAGCCTCTGGTACCACTCTATCCATTAGGCTTTTTTCTGACCTTGAGATGGGGCAATTGAGAGATGTTTTAAAAACTTCTACTCCACTTTCAGTCTCATGTGCATGGTGAGACAATACAGGTGTTATAATTCACACCATCACAATCAGAAGCCAACTATTTCCTAATTCCAATACACTCTAAGTGTTTCTTGGCCTATCAGCTTTTGCCACACCATGCTGTAGATGCCTTAAAGCCAGCCACCCAAAACTACCCCTCGTGGGTCCCACTACAATGCATCTCTCATAGCTCTATTTCTCCAAAGTATCTACTCTTATTTGTAAGGCCACCCTTTGAAACTTGTTTCTTGTTCCATTTCCATCTTCTATCAGAGGGTAGCTTCCACCTTCTGTCAGACCAAAAATTCTCTACAAATTCACTTCCCACACCACTCTGCAGCACTCCACCCAAGTCAGATGCAGTTTTGTTCTCCAGACAAATCCCTTTATTGCATAACTGTATTTCCCTCTTCAGGACTGTTCACTTTCTGCTAAGGACATCCCATGTAAGTACATAATTAAACAATGCAGTGCACATATTCACAGCCTGTTAATGCTCCTGCAGCTTGGGCTGCTCTTGAGTTTCTCTGCTACCTATGACACCTTTCTTTTTTTCTCCTTCATAGAGACAAATAAAAAAATATCCTTTGGATATGAGGAAGCTTGCAGGTAAATGTTAAGCTCTTCATTTTGAGCAGAGACACTGAGGATTTCCTCATAACACTGTTGTAATTTAGCCTCCCTCCTCAGAAAAAGCCTGGACAGCCTTAATGGAGAATTTCAGAGTAAATAAATAAAATGAAATGCTTCTCAGGCCACTGTTCAGCACAGAACATTTCATCCCAAATACTTTGGCAAAAGCAGAGAAATCTGAAACAGGGCCATCTCCTGGAAAGTGTCAGGCTACTGAATTCACCTTTAATGAGAGAGCAGCATAACTTCTCTGCTTCACACTGATAAATGGGGTGAGCTGAGGACACACCTCATTAGCAGCGTCTACTTTGTCATATTAAATCAGGCCATTGTTCCAGTGCATGACAAGAACCAAGCCACTTACTTGGCAGACTTCAGCCTCTTGGAGGAGAAGCTTCCCAAAGTATTTGTGAATCTCCCTCGTTATGTTTAAAATTTTCAAAAATAATTGAAAAAACCCATCATGACAGGGAAAGAAGCAGTAAGTAGTGAATAATTTGCAAAATACATAATTCTGACTGTCAGTCTTTGGGCTTCTAAATTAGCCCCAGTGATGTTAGTAAGGAAAACAGCATTAAATATATGGATTTTAGTTCTCCATCCTGATTTGCCAGTTAATTTTGTATGCACATGTCCTGGGGTGACAAACACTTACATTCACTTACAAACACTGTGAATGCAACTCTCAAAGGATTTTATGGAGCTAAAATTCCTAATTCTTACCACAACCTAAATTTCTCCCTGTCCTAACTTTGCCTTTTAAGGCACTCTGACCAGACTTAGAAGTGATTAAAGCATATGACAAATTCCCAATGATGCTGCAATCTGGTTCTGCATTTCAATGAAAAGAATAAAAATTCAAAATATCACAGGGCTGTGTAATCTCTAAACACTGCCTGGCTAAGTTTTGCTCCTTTTAGCACAGAAGTGAGAACAGTGAGGTTCTTTAACACCTGTACCCTTCATCCTTTTGCATCCAAAAATTAAGGGAGGGACACTTCCTTTCCTACTTCAAGAAGTCTCTCCCCACCATCCCTCACACGCATAAAACCCTGCTGATGTTATTACATGACATTAATGGTGGTTTCTGGCATTTTCTGGTGGGGTGCTTGCCTTCCAAATTGGAAAGGCTGATCCTTCAAGTGACCCTGCATGGAAGCAGAGCTCTGGAGAAAGCTCTGGTCAGAAGTGAAGACTCCAGGAATACAAATCTTACACAGAAGGCTTTTGAAAACAATGCCAATTTGAGCCCCACCCCATTTTGCACCAGTACGAATGTCAAACTGGGCTATTGAAGAAAAAGAAAAGGCTCCCAGCAGCTGTGTGAAATGATGACTGATTGAGAATGGGTTCGTAGATTATCTGCTGTTTTCTACTTAATGAAGCATCTTACTGGTGCTGACAGTTCCCACTGAGTGAAAATGACATAATACAATTTTACCAGCAGGATGGTGTTTAGTTAAGTTATGCTGTAGGAATGCAAGAAATGGTGAAGGAAACAGATGGAGGGGAGGCAGGGTTTGCCCTCTTGTAGCCAAGGAGGAGGTGGCCTCCTTATAAATTCATCTCAAACTCCAAAAAGACCAATGACCCAAATGGAGTGACATCCTGCCCTCACAGCTTTCCCTGCTGAAGGCCAACAGGTGCTACAGCCCAACAGGAAATAATACCTGAAAAGGGTTCAAAAATGATCCCTACACCTTGCAGGAATGGGGGGTATATCCCTAATACGTGGTGGGAATACTTCAGAGAAATTATGACAAGTCAGTTAAAACTTTCATCCTCTCTAAGGATCAGGACACAAGAGCCCTGCAGGGAAAGCAGGAGAGCACCAGAGCTGTGCTGGATGTGTGGTGAAGCAGCTCTCTTACTCTCAGGAAGAGTGGGAAGCAAACCAGAATCACAGAATATCCTGAGCTGGAAGGAACCCACAAGGATCAACCAACTTCAGCTCCTGGCCCTGCATAGGACAGCCCCAAGAATCCCACCCTGTGCCTCAGAGCCCTGTCCAAATTCCTCTTGGGAGTCTGGATATTTCTGGTTTTTCTTAATATCCAGTTCTAGACTATCAGAGGTTCTCTGAGTGAACAGCAAGCATACTGTCATGCATTTCTCACTGGTATTTCAAGCATTAGAAACAAGAACACAGAAAATATCCACAACACAAAGCAAGCCAACTCCAGGCTTGGCTAAAGCACAACCCAAGGTGGGTCTCCTGGAAAAAAGCCACCTGCTGATGGACAAAATGTGGGCAGCATGTCAAAGAGCAGCTCTTGCACTCCCTCTGAGCACAGGAGACATGCAAGGCTGAAAATGCTGCAGGCACTGTAATTTGTTTTCTCAGAGGAGCTCCGCTCGGGTGCAGCACGTGTTTGCCAGTGAGGTCATGCCTTTCACCTCATTTCCAGTTGGGACAACTGGGGAGCAAAAGAAGGTCAAGAGATTTGCCCCAGGTTCCCCTGTGAGTCAGTGGCTCTTGTGGGATCAGGGTTCAGGAAGCTCCTGGCTCAACATTCCTCGGGCTAACAATCACCAGGCCAGACCTTCTGCCTCAGCCTCCTGCTCTCCCCTTGGCTAAACAAAGATTGAACGTGGGAACTCTGTCAAAATAAAACCATTTCTTCTGGCATGGGCTGTTTTTCTAACTCCTGTGAGTTTCTGCCTCCTTCTTAAGAACTTCATGCTGCTATCACTCAGGAATCCTCTTGAAGTCATGATCGACCTAAGCAATAACAATTAATAAAGCTGGTGGCTTTCTTAATAAACAGAAGTGATTTGAATTACACAAGCTTACAAAAAATAAAGCATGGAATATAAAACTAGACATTCCTCTTTTTTTTCTTCTTGAACTTTACTTCCAGTTTTTTCTTTGACTGCTATCAGCCACTTATGAAAGAAAGGGGATTTTAAAAATCACTCTCTCTTTTAAATCTCCAGCCCAGAGGCAGTTTTTAATATTTCTGGCTTAAAAGAGTTCTTCAGACTCAATGAAACAATAGTCTGGAGTGCAGCTTCTTCTCAGGAGCAGACATTAAAAAAAAAAACAATCAGACATTACCCACCAGTGCTGCAGACTTTACACAAAACAGACCTGTGCTGAGCTGGCTTGTTGTAAGAGACTTGTGGGAGATCACAGACCCATCAGCCCTGTCAGACAGGCAATTCCCTGGCAAGGCTCTGCCCAGGCAATCAGAGACCACTGTGTCCACACAGACTTAAATAATCCTTAAAAAGATGTGGCCTTGGAGGTCCACACTGCAGCAATTAATGGGGCATGCAGAGGAGAAATATTCATTTTAATGAAGAAGCAGGAGATGGTGACACCTATTTCACACCTGTTCAATTCAGAGGAGCTTGGAAAGAACATAATTCACAGTAGCTCATGGTAAATGAATGAACTCTGTGGGCTGCACCAGAAGCCTCCCCCCACAAAAACTACTACAAAATATTGGATTGGTATTATCTACCTGCCAAGGAGGAAAGCAATCCTTACTTTACCCTGCAGCTTGGAAGGCTGGAGGCCCAGGCTGAACACTGAACTTCTTTTAGGATCATAAAACTAGAGATCACTTAGGGTTGGTTGGAAAAAACCATTGAGCACAACCATAAACCTAACACTGCCAATTCCACCAATAAACCACGTCCATAACATATTTTTTGATAATGACTGCTGTGAAATATTAGGCAAAACACAGTTCTACAGTTTGATTTAAGCACCATGTCTGTTGCAGGTGGAGCAATGATATATTTTATATAACATTACAAGTTAATAAAAATATTGCTGGGAAAGCCAAGAATTTTTATTCAAAACTTTAACCAGCAACATTTTAAACAGCTGATGTTTGCTTCTTGAGGCATCAGCTTAATTTTCTGCCCCACCTTCAGCTCTTGTGAAGGCTTAGCTTTGTCTGCCCACCTTTCCTCTTAATCAAAAGGGGTATGTTCATGAAGGCTTAATTTGAGAGCTTCTGCAAGCAGAAATCAAGATAGAACTTTGAAAAAAAGATAGAACTTTGAAAAAAAAGGTTCAAAGAGGAGGAATCAAGTAATTTTCCTGATGTATGTCAGCAGAGAAAACTTAAATTTGAGTGTACTCTCTGGGTTTTTTTTTGTTGTTGATTTAAGAGAGCAAATCTGCCTAATTACCTGGATTACCTGGATATTTGCCTTAACTTCATCTGTCATGAGGGAAACCTAATATGAGAGTCACAAGCTCCACTGTTTTTCTCATGTGGCTGTGAGACTCTGTGCCCTTGGCAAAGTATCCCCCTTGAAATGAAAGGCTCCAGGAGATTTGTAGCTGTCAGGTCTGAAGCTTGTCTTTATCTGCTTTATCTTGACAGCCTGGAAATCAAAGGGCTGCATGTTCAGCAGAACATGGCAAAGGAAAGACTGCTGTCTCTAGTTACTTTTGAGTGTACACAAAATGAGCACATGTGGCAAAACAAGGAGTGGGAGGATTTTTTGACTCTTCTACGGACATCAAAAGGCTCCTTTAATCACACACATTGTTCTCAGTTTTTATTTGTTACTGAAGGAGTCAGAATCAGAGTTTGCTGTAAGTTAGACATGGTATTCCTTCCTCAGGGGCCTGCAGTTTAAAAACAGCTCAGGCTCTGAATGAACAGCTCCAACCCACTCAGAGTTCATGGCACTCTGATGTATTTCAGTGAACCCTGAGCAGAGATGCCAGGAGCAATACCTCACTTCTAAAATGGCTTTCTTACAGAAATGATGCTCTCTAATACACTTTGTGACAGTGCTCATGACACTTGTGTCCTCAGTGGTGGCAGAGGCCACAGAGTGATGCCATGCTGGGAAAGATTTGGTATCAAACTCATTATTTAATATATGAAGAAAATTCTTGGGTGTGAGGGCAGTGAGGCCCTGGCACAGAAAAGCTGTGGCTGCCCCATCCCTGGAAGTGCTCAAGGCCAGCTTGAAGCAACCTGGAACAGTGGAAGGTATCCCTGGCCATGGCAAGGGGTGGAACTGGGTCATTTTTAAGGCCCCTTCCAACCCAAACCATTCCATGATTTTTGAGTTTTAGTTTCTGTGCAGCCCCTTGGTTTCAGGCATTACACAGCCCAGCTGTGGGGGATGTTGTGATAACTCCTCATCACCACAGAAAATGATGCTGAGCAGAGACCTTGAAAAGGCATCCTGTGCATCCCTCTGCCCTGGGGTAGGATCAGCATCCCCTGAACCACAGCTGCTTCAGCCAGATGGCTCCAGTGAACCTCCAGAATCGGAGCCTCCCCAAGCACTTCACTCCTGCCCTCAACTGTCCTGCTCAGATGATTTTGGCTAATGCTTAAAGCAAATCTCCCCTGATGCAATTTCAGGCCATTGCCCTTTGTGCTGTCCTAGGTGGACATGGGGAATGAGTTATTATGCAAATTTTTGCAGCAATTTTTTAACGTATTTGAAGGCTGCTTTTATCCCACCCTTTGGCCTTGCCTCCCCAAAAGTCACATGTGCAAGATAAAAGGCAACTAATTAACAAAGGTTTAATTAGTTCCACGCAGCAATGCTAAAGCTATAGCCTAAAAATAAAATACTTGGAAAGAACATCAGTAAACCATATTACTCAGGAGGACAGAAGGAGTAACTGCATGCCAGAGTGTTTGTGTAACAGAGGAGTAGGAACATTGCAAAGGTCAAATGAACACTATCACTGAGAAAAAAAGGCTGTAGTGCCTCTTTTTCAAAAAGTAAGTTTCTTAAGATTGATGGAAAGAACAAAGATAAATATAATTTAAAATGTTAGACCCATGTAACTCCCACCGAGCTGAACTGGAGCTTTGCCTGCTTGAAGGCTGCAGTTAGGATGCTTTTGTACTTAGGGAGCAGATTAAACCTCAGGAGACTCTAGATCAAAACTCAGGCTTAATTCTTGGCTTTCCCTGGGATTCCCTTTGTGAATTGGGGGAATTTCCTATAGATAAAACAAGCAGTAGCTCCTCTTAGATCCCCTTGAACTCTTCTCATTTTCCTTTTGTAGATGCCAGACTGTTCAGGGGGGTGGAATGGCTGTGCCAAAGCACAGAGGGACTCCAGCACAAACTTCTGACCATGACTGTACCTCAAACACAGCACCAGGCTGCAAACATGGAAACATCCCATCACAAAATATGGCAAATGTAATTCCAACTGACTGATTGGGCCTGTTGCTGGATCATGCTGATCTTCACTTGTTTATAATTCAGCACTGTCAAAGTGACAAATGTCTGATGCAGAAGTCCAGACTATCAGAGTGCAAATCTCATTGGCTTTGCTTCCTGATGGTTATTTTAATAAGGGACACATGGAGAAGCAATGTAGTGCTGCCCTATGAAAAACATTAAATAACTGTTGAGATTATGAGCAATCTCAGGTTCTTTACTGCTCTCCTCCACACGTCCCCAAGAGGCAGGGAAGTGCATGAAGCAAGGAAACATCATTTTTTTGCAGACAATAGGCTGCTGACAACAAAGGCTTGGAGAATGGCTGTATACTGTGCCTAAGCTCAGACAGCTCTGCAGAGCTCTGGAGGTGTAGTTGAAGGAGTTGCTAGAAGTAAAAAAAAACATCCATATGCCACAACAGGGTGATGATTTCAGGCAAGAATCCCGGGGGTTATTTTTGAGAAAATGAAGCTACTGCTGTCCCACTGACAGCAGTATGCACCCTGCTAGAAAATAACCAGATATGGATTTACTGTTGGTGGCTGGATGTCTTGGCAGGCTGTGATTTCAAAACAACATTCATGGTACTAGCACTGCTCCCCTGTATTCTGAGGAGAAACTGGATTACCACATTCAAAGTCACAAGGTTTCTTTCCAGGTTTTTGTTGCACTATCCTCTTTTTTCCCATTTGACATTGGAGACAAGCTATTACTGATTTTTCTACGTACAAGTAAGACAAGATTTAGGTCCTACCTTATCAAATTTTATATGAAGATCTCCACCTCTTATTGCCAGCTAATCATTTATACCAAGAATTTGGTTGCATCTATTCCTTCCTGTGCTCTCCTCTACAGGCCTGTGGAGGTTTTTCCTGTTGCTGCTCATTCATTCACTCTCCCTCAAAAAACACTGGTCAAAATCCATCTATTTTATCTGGAAGAAATAAAACAAACATCTCCCACGTGATGTGGCAGAAACCCTGGCAAGAGAAGCAGCAGGTTTGTTCTGCAGCAAAGCTGCTTTTTGGCTTCCTTTGCACCAATCCAACATGAGCCCCCAGGCTGTGCATCCTCCTGTTGGGTTGAGCTGCAGTTCAATTTACTTTGGTTGCCTTCCAGAGAAAGAATCTGAGCCTGGAAAATGCCCCTGGATCCTTCAGAGGGGAAGAAAGAGCATTCAGATCCACTGGAAGTCACAGTGAGGACACTGTGAGGATCAAGCCCATGCTAAAGATGCTGCATCTGCTCCCCATGCACAAAAACCCCTGAGAGTGACTCTGCTTCAGCCAGTGGCTCACCTTGACCTTCCAAGTGAAAGAAAAGAACATCTCAGGCTCAGACCATCCCCTCTGACTGAGGAACTGAGCCACTGCAAAATTAAAGCTACACCCTGCCCACAGGACAGGGGGAACTTGGAGATTTCTGGATTGCAGGAAGAAATCTGGTCTCCAAATAAAATACAGCAAGGTTTTCCCCAAAGTGCTTAACTAAAGGGTATCCATGCCACACTTTTATTTTTCATCCTTTTTTGACCTTTGATTTAATTTAAGTACTCAAGCAATTTTAGCTGTGTTTTCTTCTCAGCTTCTCCCACTTCAGGCCACACACACAAAGATCATTCTGTGACTTGACACCACTCCTTTCTTAAAAACTTCTGGTGAGGAGGGGAAAAAAAAGAGGATGTTATTTTAAACAGCCTCAAACTTGAGGTTTTATGTCCATTAGGGTTCTTATTTATTCATTTCAATTCATGCCTTTTTTACATTGAAAATTACAGTTTTTAGAGATTCCTGTAAATGCCTAGGTATGTAAATGGCCTTTCTCCAAATTCTGCTTCTAGATCACCAAAAATAATTCACTTTGCCTTATATTTTCTCTGTGTGGAATTCAAGGTAACAATGTGAACATTTACTGCTCATCCTTATCTTTACTGATCCGTGTTCTCTCATTTTTAATCTACCTAAAAATGTATTTATTGCTGACAAAAAGGCAGGAAAGACCTTGCCTTCCTTGTCGCACACTAGAACCACCAACAAGAGGCTCCCAACCCTATCCATGACCCTCAGCAGACACATCACTTCTGGGTGCAAGGGACACAAGCAGCATCCTCAGCACTCTGGCTATGAATGACAGCTAAGTGTGCCATTTAACCCATCCCAGATTTGTGATGGCTCACTCACAGCATCCACATCCCACGTGAATCTGTCTTTCTACACTGCTGCAGCTTTCTCTAAATGCACTGAATTAGTGATTCCACAGGACTTTTTCTTTTGTTGTGACATTACTACTTACTAAAATAAAATTTCTGCCTTGGGGACTCATCCTGCAACAATATTTCATGTTTTCATGCAATGTCTGATCACTTCTCCAGCCATCACTGATGCAGTTCCTCTGCAGAGCCATAAGAGGAGCAGGGTTAGGATCACTTGTCACTGAAGAGTCAGGTCATTTTCCACCCTTGGTGACCTCTGTTTCCTCAGCCATATGTATAAGGCACTCAGATCTCAGGCTCTACCTGCAAGCTCCTTGAAAATGGAACCACTGCAATGATACTCCCAAAGCAAACTTTACTTTGGTTTGGCACGAGGTACAAGGCAATTCAGCAGCTGGCTCTCTCTGAAGTTCTGCTTTCCTTGTCATTTCCTTCCAAGAATATTTTTTTTAAAAAAGAACATTCTCCACTTTCAAATTGCTGTTCACTCCCCAAAGTGAGCAGTCCTTATAGCACGTGTATTTCCAGTGAACACAGTCCAGAAAACATCAGCAAATTAAACATTATCAAGATGGCAGCATCCCTCCTGAAGGGTTATATCATGACATATAAGTAGTAACTCATATCCCAGAACACAAACTTTCTTCTGTCACTAATTCTATCCTAAACCCTTCTGAAGGGTACATGCAAGGCTCCTAATTTAACTGCTGCTCTCTGAGGTGGAAACTGAAACAAAGCTAAACAGGTTTTGTGACCAAACTTTTATCACCTAAATACTATTTCACTTTTTACAGGATTTAAAACCAATTTCTGTACACTTACAAAGATACTGGAATTATGCTGGATTTTTTCCACAAAAGCTTTTCTCTGCAGGTAATACAAGGAAAAAAGCTTCCTAACAACAGCGCATGCAACAAGCTGAAAAATGTGACTTATTTTCCAGCAAATAAGTGCATGCAAATTACAACAGATGGGCCAAAAGCCTTCTCAGGAGGGCCATGCACAGACATCTCTGGGCAGTAGCAGCAGCCTTTGAATTTTCACTTCAACTGCTGCTTAGAAAGGCCACTGTCAGGGAGGAAACACCTACTGTGCTCCTTCCCCTGCCTTCTGATCCCTTATTAGTTAACCCTGAAGTGCATATGTACACAGCCCTAATCCCCAGGCGGGGCTCTGGGCCGGGGGAAATCTGGAATTAATTGCGGGGTATTTTGGTTCCTAATGCAGCTGTTGGGAGTGTTTGGCTTGGCAGGGGAACAGAAAAGGCACTGCATACCAATTTCGTGAGCCACCGTAAAAGCTGCGTGGAGGCCGTCGTCTTCAATCACCGCGCAGCTGCGCTCGGGGGAGCAGATGGTCCCAACGTCTGCCATTCCCAGGGTATCACAGGAATGATGCCCACATAAATCCTGCCCGGGAAGGGGAAAAGAAAAACCAAAAAAAAGGAAAAAAAAATCGTTACAATGAATTTTTACACCCAGCGGTAACAACCGGTTAAAGGCGCCTTTGCCAATGGCAGGTCCCGGATGAAAATATCAGTGCAAAGTTCCAGCTAAAGATGTTAAAAGCACAGCAAGGCAATCCCTGGTAAGGTCAGTGGGAGTATTTCCATGGACTTTAATAGGTTTTGGATACATTCTGCAGCTAACTGTTGTTAGTTGTTGCTGCTAATTGTTGTTAGTTAAATTTGTATTTGTATCAGTTAAATCTGTAAATTTGTATTTCTGCGATGCTCACACTTGCACTGAGGTAGGCGCTGAAAATATGGTGTGGAAGCATTTCCTCACTGACAATAAAACCAGAAAATTCTCTTTATTTACAGACAGTAAACCAAAGCCCAGAGAATGCTTCAGCTTCCTGATCAGTCCTTGAACCAAAGAACACCTTTCTTTTCTGAAGCCAATCCTATATCCTCATTTAACAGAAATGAGATTGTTACATGTGAAACCTCATTCCACATCTGTCAAGCAGTACAATTACTAGTGCCTCACCCAATAATATACCAAGTATTAAGCAATTCTCAGAGATTGCTGAGAGTTGGTGGTATGAGAAAAGTGCAAAATCCCAACAACTTAACCACTTCTCCCACAAGTGGATATGGGGGTGTCTCCAAAAACCATGCAGGTAGCATCAGGTTTTGTCTTTCAACTTTGGTCAGACACTGTGCTTTTATCACCAGCAGCAATTCCTCCATGCTTCTGTTGAAGCAGAGGGAAGAATATTCCTGTGCATGTGCATATATACACATTTTTTGGATGAGAAGGAGAAGTAGGGGCCATGCTATTGGGAACACTTCAACATTTCCTTGTGGTTGAATGAAATTGTCATTTTTAAGCCATGACAAATGTTATTATCAACATGATCAAAGAGCACTTTTTCCCCTTCATTTTCAAGATTCTCTTCTTCCCTTCAGATCTCTTTCTACAAGGACTTCCTTTTATGAAGCCTTTCATATTTAATCCACCTGAATGACAGACACCTTATAGGAGGCTTCAGAGCAGCAGTGTTCACTGATTATGACAGGTTAGGTAAACCTGGAAAAGCACAGGATTCAAATCCCACTGAAGTCAAAGAAAACCACACCTAATGCACAGACACTGTGACAGAGCATCTCTTTACAAACACACACAAAGGAAAAAAAGAAAAAAGGTGGGTTTTTTCCCAACAAAGGAAATTTTCAAGCTAAAAATACAAAGCAGTATTACATATATGGAGGAGAAATTTCAGGCTCAGTTCTGGCTTCAAGAAAACTATCAGTGGGACAAGAAGACACCATCCTAAGCTCGATGTTTAGGTTGGACATTTAGGAAGAATTTCTTCACAGAGAGGGTGATTAGCTATTGGAAGGGGCTGCCCAGAGAGGCGATGGAGTCCCCATCCCTGGAGGTGTTCAAGGAAAGACTGGATGTGGCACTTAGTGCCACGGTCTAGCACAAGGTGGTTGAACTCAATGGTCTCAGAGGTAATTTCCAGCATAACTGATCCTGTGATTCTGTGATGGAGCAGTATGACCTGAATCCACACAAGCAGCTGAACTGAAATTCCTACACAAGTACTGAAAAGCACATAAATCAGACAGAAAGCAGCTTGCTGGAGGAGAGCTAGACAGGTTGGGAATGCCAAAATAGTATAAACTGCATTAATTCAGGCTTTGTCTCTGTGTGCAGGTTCCATGTCACTCAGTATTTTCTGGTATTTGGGTGTCATTATTACACAGGTACTGACACCACTGCTGCTCCCAGCATGGCACAATGGTATCAGCACCCAGATGCCTCGTGCCACTCAGCATTTACTCCCATTTGCACACAGGAAGCAGCTACACTGGGAATTTACACCAGCAGCCACAGCCAGACTTCACAATGATTCACCAGGTTTGATGACACAAATGTAGCTAAAAAAATACAAATTTTTCTAAGCAGGCAATCTTGTAAACTTCCACAGAGCTAATTCTGATGGGCTGTGTGGAGCATGGAATATTAGGGCAGAGATGGTACCATAATCTCCCCTCAGCATTTCAACACTTGTGCTCAGGATTGCATTACAGTGTCTTCCCTAGATATCAGGGCTGGTCCTAGAAAATCCCACAGCAGGAAAGACACGATTCTGCAAACTGCTGAGATGCCAAATGACCCGGCTCCTCCAACTCCTCACAGACAGCTGGCAAGCAGGTGTCCTCAGATGACATGGGACCAGCCATCCCCAGAAAGGAGAAGAGTGCCCACCCTGGGGTCAGAAAGTGGTGGGCAGTGCTCCAGCAGAGCCCTGGTCCCTCAGTAGCCCCGTGGCCACCTCCCTGTGGTCCCCCAGCAGCCGGTGTGGGAGTCCTGCAGCCACCACCAAATCCCAGCTGGGAAGCAGCAGAGGGGCTTGTAAAGGATTTTGGAAACAAGGACAGGAAATATTTTCTGGCATCAGTTCCTTTGTCAGAAGCTGTTCTGGGGATGTCTGTGGGTCGCCCATCTGCTGCTAGAGCAGGGCATGCCATGACACTGCTTTGGGCAGAGCATGGATTGAGCATCCTGGTTTTCCCTGCCAATTCCAGCCCTCGGTGGCTGCCTGAGGATGCTCATATGCAGCTAAGGCTGACATTATCAATAATCATTTAGGCAAATTACTGAGGGCTCCTCTATGTTGTCATTATCTCATTCACTTCTTTACTTCTTCTGCCTCTGCATGATTTGACCTGGAATATATTTCTGTTCCTAGTATATACTAAAAACAAAGCTGCAGCCTATCAAGCGGCATCTCTGAGACAAAAATTCTGAAAAGTTTGCTTTTGGGTCAATTCACCAATACCAGCTTCCAAACAGCTTGACTGCAAGTGATGTTACTGAAAATCATGCCTGCTTAGCCATCAAACACTGGCTATGGATTATTTACTACCAGAATCAATAGCTATATTTGTTTTTTGCTTTCCTGGGCAGTCCTGGAAAGCAGTCTACTACTTTCATGAAGGAAACTTTTTGGGAGCACAGTAGAAGGTTTTATTTCCCTGGAAAATATTTTAACTTTTTGTTAAAAACAGGCTTCAATGTAATGATGCAACCTTAAAAAATCTGTGTGGGTAGCCTCAACTTTTCATACTCCAGCTAAAGCACGAGGAAGGAGGGGACTCGTGATACATAAAATGAGTTTCCAATGATTATTTCACTCTGTGGTGTTTTGCTTCTGCTAGAAAGTTCATCAGCTACTCAGATCTGGATGCTCAATTGCCTTGAAACAGTGGCAGAAGAGTTAAAGAATGTTTTTTGCTATTTCTCAAGAAGGAAAGCAGCATGGCCCTTGATCTGCTTTACAGTAGTTTCAAAAGAGAAGAATGGCAAGGAAATGCATTTGCTATGCAGGAGGCAAGAGATGTTAAGACTTAAGCTTTGGCAAAGGAATGGCTTAGTAAAACTAAGCTGTACATCACAAGTCTAGTAGTTAATTAGACAGTTCATTAGAGGCCAAGTCTTCTTGGCATTCTGAATCCATCAGGAGCAGCTGGCTGGCTGCCATGTATACATGGCTTTATTGTGAAGGGAGGTAACTGTCACCATGTCCTGGCTGGAGCAGGGAGCTCATTCCACCTGAAATATGTTCTACAGTAGGTTTCAAAACAAGAATAAACTGTTCAGTGAAACCTGGTATTAGGTCAGAGCCCGCTGATCAGACCCAAACCACGATGTGAGCACCAACGTGGACACTTTGGGGCGATTTAAGGGCAGAAGAACATGGCCTCAGGTCTTTTGAGTTATCTGCCCCTCACAGGGCTTGCAGCTGGGGATCCTCTGGGCCCCAAAGTGCCGCAGTTCCACCGTCTGGAACAGCTGGGCATTTTGCTTACTGGGGTTCAGATGTTTCATTCAGGGGTTTCAGATGCTTCTCCACCTTTGGCCCTGAGGGAAGCTGAGCCCACAGAGCTTCTCAGACCAGAATGAGAGGAACCCACAGGATGAAGCTTTGTAGCAGGCCAAGCTGCACGTCACCTTCTAAAGCACAGCTAAAACCTCTACAGTTCTGTTCACTTGTTCTTCTGGTCCTTTTGCAGCAGCTCATCAGCTCAAGCCTTTTCCCAGTAAGAACAGTGATCCAGCTACAAATTCCTTCCAGGAACAAGGTTAACTAGAAGCATCTTTTTTAGGAGAGCACCTTATGGTCTCTACACCAGGCTCCTGCCAAGCACACAGGGAGCTGTGGCTCCTCCTGGAGCAGCCCCTGAGCCCACGGTTTCCCTAGTCCAGGCTGCAGCTGAAGTGCAGTCAGGAAAGGGACCCAATTTTTGGTCCCTGTTGCTCATCCTCCTTCTTTCCCACTGAACAGCCTGTGGTAAATCACAGAAACAGCTCCTCTCCATGCTTGAGGAACCCAGACCACCTTGCTCCAGGCGCTGCGCTCCACTCAGCGGCTTCAGGTCACGATCCCCCTCGTTCTCACCATATGAATTACCCACTAAACAGGGACAGACCTTTGGTCAGAGGGGTGGAAAGTTTCCTTAACACCTGGAACAGCTTACGGCCTCCTGGTTAAGGACCTCTCCTGGGAGGTGGGCGATACAGACCTAAAATCCCTCCAGCACAGGAAGGAATTAAGCACGACTTTCCGACTTCCTGCAGCAGCAGCGTTCCCACCGCAGGCCTGGGAGGGAGGGTGGGGTCAGGTGGTGTTAGGAACACACACATCCACCCTCCCTACAGCTCCTCTGCAAAGTGGGTGAACTTTCACTGATGCCACAGCAACCTGGAATGGCACACGGGGTTTCAAATGCCATGTTCACATGAGCAGGAAGGATCCTGGGTGAGGAAAGGATGGGTTACTGCTCTGTCCTCCCCTGGCCACATTTTGAGAGGGTGGCCAAAGCCTGGTTACCTTCTGAGGAAAACCATAATGGTGATACCAGCCAAACCCAAATGCATTTCCCCAGCAGTTTAGCTTAAAATTTGAGGTCATTTGCTTATGAGCCCGGGGCTTGAGCATTTGAAACAAAAAGAAGGAACAGCAAAGAGATACAAACTACAGGTTATTTTAAAATACTGACAAAATGCAAATAAAGCATTTGGGATCTGCATGGGGAGAAGTTTCAGTTATGAAACTGGTGATTGATGACCAAGTAAAAATGTGTGATTTAACCTGCCTAAGCCCACAGTTCCTTTGTGGGGAAACTCCACACCATCTCTCCAGACCAGGGTGAATCAAATTTCTCCTCTATCAGTTATGTCCCACTTTGTTTTCCCTGGGGAGTTATTTAAATGTGCAACAAAGTTGGTGAAAACACTATGAAACTGGTATACACATCACACTACAATTTCTTCAGAGTAATAATAATTAACAGTGAAATCTATTCTATTGACCATTGGTACAGTGACTTGTTTTACTGCTAGGGGATAATAATTGTTGGAAGATGATAACAGAGAAAAGAAAAAAAAAAGAAAAAAAAGAAGTAGAGCCAAAGAAAGCATGTGCTCCATGCAGTGAAATTATCATCTACAGAGCTGAGATAATACAAAGCTTGCTGTTAAATTTCAACAGCACTGCCAGATGGACAGTTAAACTAAATCAAACACACCAGCCCCATATAATTACTGTGTAGAAAAAGGCAGGACAGTGGCCTTTGGCTCTAGCACGAACCCTCTGCTCGAGCCAGGAACGATGGTACTACCAGAGATGATGCTAACAAGCACTTAGGAAAGGATTTTTTCCTTGCTCCTAATGTCTGTATCTACTGTGAGAAACATCTATTTTAATCTTCAGATGATTCAGAACGGGGGGAAAGGAAGAGAGCTGGATTTTGTCCAAATGCATTCAATAGTTCACTTGAAATTTAACTAAGGGCCACTAATGAAATAGACTGGATGGATTCTAGAGGGTAATTGCAGGCCAGGCTGGACCTCAGAAAAAGAACAGCGTGAGTTCAGCTGCAGTTTGCAAGTCCCATCTAATCTACGGCAGCGAATAATCTGGCAAGTGTTTTGTTGCACCCATAAAAATCTGAAGATAATCTGCTTCCAGCTCCTGCAAACTGTTCACTGTAAAAAAGGCTGAAACAGAATGAACTCTAAATTTGCTGTTGACTTCACTGCTGTGGACAACAAGTGATCTAATCTCCAGAGAAACAGGCCTTTGCAAGCCCTTCCTCCTCCCCACCACACGGCCAGTTCTCTATGGGGTAGAGGAGACCCACCTGGCCAGCAGAATTGCATCCTTGCACCACCACATTCCATGGAGGATGCTCTAGGAATCAAGAGGCCCAAAGATTTACAGCTGCTGCCAAGGACTCAACCACAAAGTAGTCCAACAGCAGGGGACCCATGTACTCTCTAAGGCTCTTATGGTCAAGCTGCCTTGAGGAAATTTAGAAATATCAGAAAATTATCACGTCTGCTTACTGTCAAGTCAGACCTCTGCCATGCTTCATCCTGTTCCTCATGGGTCAAAACGACAGATTGCAACCACTGGGAAAACACACTTCTCATTATCAGATTTTAAAAAATCACCGTGGAACCCAACTAAACTTCTGCAATATTTAGTGACAGAGGATTTCTGTGTCCACTTAAGGTTTTCACTATGGCCAGACATGTAACTTGAGTGATCCTTGCATTTACAGAGTAAACAGAGGACCCACTGCAGCTAATGGACCCTGGCCATCACTGATAAGCAACACAAAGCCTAAAAACAGCTTTAAGATGTTGCCTGTATCACCCCAAACTGAATTCAAGTTCATATCAATTTACTGATCTGCAGAATAATTGCTTTAAAGCCCTTATCCAATGAAATATAGATTATGACCGGAAGTAAGTGGCTGTTTTAACTCAGGATCAGTGAATTTCCTTCTTATTTTTTTTACATAGGAAGTACTTCCTAGCATGAATAAGGATGACGATGACAACCATTATTTGAACTTATATAATATAATGTGAACCAGCACTAATGTAATAATAAAGGAAAGCTGCCAATGAACTCTCAGTCTACCAATGGTTACTAATTTATCTTTAAAGAAGTAAAGACAACCAAAGAGGATGAAGCAACACTGCTGAATTCTGTCAGGATTCTTCCTTCATATAGAAACTCAAATAAAGCCCTCTATTGGTGTAAAAAATACCATCCAATCAAATGCCACTCCAGAACAAAGGTATTTAGGGATTTGTATGGCATCAGCCATGCACAATGCAGATTCTATCTACACAAAGCCAATTCCATACAGCTGAGGCCACGCATTCAGCTGACAAATGATCTGCAAATATTATTCTGTTGACAACACGAAGCTCAAGGTAGCCTCAGTTAGCAAACAACGATGGAAAATGTACCTCCCACGTTTGCCCAATGCCTGAAAGCCAAGGCACTTAGAAAGAGACATCTGGATGTTCAGAAATCAGCATGACGATATTCAGAGCCCATCAAAACACGCAGCCACGGCTCGGCGTCTTGTATCTTAGCAACCAACTTCATCCATCCAAAACAGAGTTGTAAAAGTGGTGCTCTCCTGCCAACTGCTGCCACTCTCATTGAAAAGCTAAACTGGAAAAAATCTCTCCTTCAGTTCAAAGCGGGGCTGTTTTCTCCAGGAAACATCTCCACTGCTTTTTCAATCCTTTAACCCTTTTCGTGTTTACATTCCACAAGGAGCAAATAGATTCATGTTGACATTTCAAGGGTAAGCATATAAAAATCGTGTGGGCTCACACACACTCTCTGCAAAGAACATCATGAACACATGTAGCAAGAAACTCCAGTCTGGTTCTTAATTCAGTCAAACACTGCCAAACAATGTCCGTGTGCACACAGCAAAGCATTAAAGCAGATTAAGTTGTCCTGAACTGCCTCGAGCAGCTAATCCCAGAGTTAAAGCTGTTAAAATGTAAAGCAAGAAAACACAAGCCTGTGCTTTTCTTCTCATGAAGCAGCCCTGAGCAGCAGCACAAGCAACATTTGCATCTTAAGAGTGCAAGGAGACCACAGGAACCGTGGTGATTTGTTTATTCCATGCACTACTTACACTCCAGAGAGGTAATTCCATGCATTGCTCACGAGTCTTTGAAAGCTGATTACTCATTAGCAGCACCCTCTTATTCTGGCAGGAGGGTGTCCATGCAAAGAATTACAGCTAAGCATCTGTAGGGAAACTGCACTTTAAAGTCACATCCCACCTCGTCCAAATCAACTTAATGATTGACTTTAAGGTTCACAGTCGCCACCCTAAGCGTTTCAGAATTGTCATAGAGCCCAGGGAAATAAGTGGGAATAAACACTCTTCAGAGAGAAGTGATGGATTCTGGCCCAGGCTTAACAAGCCATTGGAAAAGATGTTTACAGCAAACCAAAAGACACTCTGACCCAGCCTAGGTAGCCTGCTTTCATTCATGTTATAGCGAGAAAAAAATGAAAGCTTGCAAATTGCACTGATGGGCTTGAAACTGCTAAAAAGGGCTCCTGTTGTACAAGTGATGCCTGACACAGAACCTAATGTTTCAACTATTTACAGCTATAAAAGCAAGCCAGGCGCTTTTTTTCCCCCTTCTGGAGCAACTCCTTCCACAAACCATCCAAAGCATCCTTTTTGGCAGGCTCCTACGATGTAGCAAAGCCGGAGAACTCAAATGAACGGAAAGTCATGCAGTTATTTTTTTCGTACTTGGGAAAAGGGAAAAAAAAGAAAACACCAAACCCAAACCGCTGAAGGGATATTCTTACAGAACTTCATTGCATAAACTCGGCCACATGTCTACCAGAGCAATGTCCCTTAACGACCTCTGGCAATGTAATTAATCAACAACCCAGCGTGGAGCAACAAGGCACGGCTCTGCATGGGCAACACGAGCAGATCCAACCCACAGCTCATGAGGGCACCCACCTGGGGGACAGGACAGGGACTGCAGCCCCTTGCCACCACCCAGCCCGACTCACCCAGCCTGTGCAGCCCTGTTTACCTGCGGTCTGCACTTACGTCCTACACCTGAACCACAAGCGCTGCTGGCTTCCAGCGCGGTGGAGCTATCCTTGCTGGAAATAGCGTCCCGGTGTGCTGCACAAGCGAGACGTCTGTGCTCTTAAGGTGCTCTCCACCACCTTCCCTAGCAGGTTTGTTTGGGGACTAATTTAGGCTAGGAAGTGCTATCAGCCCTTCCCGACTGGACCACCTCTGCAGAGCGTGGTAAACATCTCACAGGGACAGACAGAACAGTCTGAGGCAAAGGGACGTCAAGCTGAGCCCCACGATCAAAGCTCCCACCTCTCCACCGGGCTGGGGTCCCAACACTGAACCCACGGCGGGGGTGACAGCACAGGCCAGGGGACACACACAGATCTCAAGCCCTCTGCCATGCCCGGCAGTGGGCGCCGGTCCCTGAGATGCTGCACTGCCCGATGGACGAGCCGGATCCATGAGCTCAGCAAAGCCGAGCAAGGGCGGCCGGAGGTGCGGCAGCCCGGCCAGCCCAGGCTGGAGGAACACCTCGTGGCTGTCATGGCCATGCCCACGGCCAGGGCCATGCCTACCTCGCGGGTGAAGAGGATGGCGGCGTCGTAGTGCTCCTCGTGGTCATCGTCGAGGCGGTTGTGCTGGTGCTGCCACTTGCAGAAGTTCTTGAGCGTGGTGGCGGCGTTCCTGTTGACCTCCAGCCCCTTCTCCTTGTCGCCGAGCGCCACCACCTTCACCACGGCCAGACGCACGTGGTTTTCCAGGCTGGCGTGCGCGTAGAGCCGGGAGGCGATGGAGGCCAGCGTGAGCAGGTAGTGCTGCAACCCCTTCCCGTACTTGCGCACCATGGAGGCGTCGGCCACCAGCAGCAGCTCCACCTGCCGGGCCCGGGACACGGAGCGCCGCCGCCGCCGCCGCCTCCCGTCCCCTCCCGCCGGCCTGGCGGGGTCTCGGGTCTCGCAGCTGGTGCGGGCCGGCACCGTCTCGAAGCTGAAGCTCTCCCTGCGGAAGACGTGGGGGGCGCGGGCCGGGCCCTCGCCGTAGATCCGCGCCGCGGCCTCTCGGCGCGGAGCGCGGCGCGCCGGGCGCACGGTGTAGCGGGAGCGGCCCACGGCGAAGAAGCCGTCGAGGCCGCCGCAGAGGTTGAAGACGGCGAGCGAGCGCGGGCTGCCGTCCACCGTGCCACGGTAGTGACAGCGCGGCCAGTCGCGCTCCAGGTCGAGCAAGAAGCGCTGTCCCCCGGCGTAGAACACGTAGCCCACACTGCCGCCCC
>JAYDZK010000001.1:1528420-1539418 GCA_034509185.1 Euphonia xanthogaster
GGGAGTGGAGTTAAGGGGTGGGGAGAAAAGGGGGGGTGCGGGGAAGGGAAAAAAAAAAAAAAGAAAAAAGGAACGACAAGAAAAAAGCAAATAAAAAAAAAAAAGTTCACCCTCCCGAAGTCAAGTGTGAGTGGGAGAGAAAAAAATGTCAACAAAAGCCGCTCGCGTGTGAACTTTGTGTTTCTCTGTAGGGAAGAGCCGGGAGCACATGGAAATGGGGGGGGGAGAGAGAGAGAGACAGAGAGAGGGAAAAAAAATAAAAATTCCCAAATCGCTGCTGCCGGGGAGGCAAAGTGAGGAGAGAGGAAAAGGAGGAGAGACGGCTCAGAGCCGGCAAGTAGAGAAGTTTGAGCACTTCCCACTCCCCTTCCACTTCTCTGCTGTAGTCACCGGATCATCACCAGCAGCAGCAGGGGCAGGTCTGCTGCGACTCGGCACTTTCTCGGGCTCCGGTGGGCTCCTTTCCTTCTTTTGCCCTCTTTTGTTTTGAAGAGAAGGAGGAGAAGGGGAGAGAAGAAATTCAGGCACTCAAAACCGTCTCGATCGTCTCTGGTGAGATGGTTAAAAAGAAAAAAAAAAAAAAAAAAGAGAAAAAAAAGGAAAAAAAAAAGAGAAAAAAAAGCCCAAGAAGCGGAAAACGTCCTGGATTTCTGTAAAAGCCCCCTCCCTGTATCTTTCCTGTTGTTGTTGTTGTTATCCCCAGTCTGTCGATGTGAACAAGAGGAGAAGGGAGAGAAATGTGAAGATGAGAGGAGGTGGAACAATGAATTTATAGCGGAATGCCATCCTGCAATGGCAATTTCAACAATTCGTCACTGCAGGCTGCCTCTTAAAGGGAGAGCTTCAAAACCACCACTCCCACACTTCCTTCTCATTTAATCAGACAGAAGGAGAAACTTGAGGGGAGGCGGAAAGGGGGAGGGGGGGCGGCTTCGGGGGAGGAGAAAACCAGTGAGAGTGAGCGGGAGAGAGGGAAGCGGGAGAAGAGAAGAGCCGGAGGAAGCCGGGCCACGGCACAGAGAGGGTCCGGCAGGAAAGAGATGTTTCCTCTGTGTGTGTGTTTGTGTGTGTGTGTGTGTGTGTGTGGAAAACGCCAGGTTCCCCGCATCGCTGGCAGCCGCCGAGCCGCGCCGGGCTCGGGATGTGCCCGCGGCCGGAGCCGCGCCGGGCTCGGGATGTGCCCGCGGCCGGAGCCGCGCTTACCTCGCGTCCTGCCGGGGCTGCGGCTCGCAGAGCTCGGGGAGGACGAGGAGGAGGAGGAGGAGGAGGAGGAGGAGAGGTCTGTGCCTGGCTCCGGAGCCAGCGAGGGAGCGGCCGCGGCTCTGCCGGGCTGATGGAGCCCCCGGGTCCCGCCGTGTCCCCGCTCGGCCCCGGCCCCTGCCCCGGGCAGCGCCGAGCTTCCCGTCTTTGTCTGCAGCCAGCCTGTCGTCGAGTGCCGCAAGCTGTCACCCACCGGGGCGGACTGTGCTTCCCCGAGCCCGGCGGCACAGTGGGCGGGGAGGAGGTGATGCTCGCTCTGACCTTCGGGATGACTTCGGACCCTTGGGTCATCCCCCGCTGTCGCACACAGCCGCTGACCCCGTCCCCTCCTCTGCCGCCCCCTGCTTGGGGCTCCAGCGGGGACAGGTGACCGCAGTCACCTTTGCACTTTAGCATTGCCAATGGAATGGGTGGAGATGGCAAATGCCCCGTTCCCTCGGCTGGAACTGCTCTGGGAAGGTGAGAGCAAGGGGTCCCCTGAGGATTCCGACTGATTTCCCCCTGCTAAGGTCCAGACCCCACACCGACAAACAAAAGTGCTTATTTACCCCATGTTTCCTCTGCACGTCCCAGGACAGGGCCAGGAACAGGTGCTCTCTGGCTGCAGGACTCCGCAGGGATGCAGGTCTCCAGCCTCATGCTCACCTGCAGGCAGCAAATAAACCTCTGACCACTCTGCAAGAAAATGATGTGCACACCTGTAATGCTTGGCAGGGTCAGAATGGGTGGTGGGATGCACAGACCTGCCCCTGTAGCTTCCAGGGGCTGCTCTGCAAGTCCACCATTTCTTTAAGGAACAGCTTAACTGAAGGCACAAAAGCTTCAAAAATTAATAGTCCCGTGTAAATTATTGCGTTAACATAACCCTGAGGTTGTGCTTATGAAATGTTTAACTCACCAAAGTTTTGCAAGTGTTCATTCTTCTTTTTCCATTTTTCTGGAAATGGTGATGCCTGTGAACTACAGTTCACTTCTCAACCTTCTGGTATTTCTTTGTCTACATTTCAGTGTTCTGTCATCCCCAAAAATTCTTCACTGGAATCAGTAAATTGCAAAATTAATAAGAGGTACGTATTAGGAAGGTCACACTAACTTTTTGGGCACTGGGCCAGGACTATTCAACATTTTAAAATTTAGACATTTCTCAGTTACTTAAACTCCTTCTAATGTTAAAACAGCAGAAAAAAATTAGAGAGAGAAGACATCTTTTGATTGAAAAAAGAACCTGTAATTTTCTTGGATGGGTTTTACTTTTCCTTTGAGCCTAATGCATGTCTGCTCAGCACCAACAATATTTTTATTGACTTCACTGGGACCTGATCAAGCCCTGGATTTGCAAGTGTGTCCAGGTCCAAACTCCCAGATACCCCTGGGAGAGGTGCTAGAGATGAGATCTGGGATAAGGAATGTATTTTGGATAAAAACCCCAGCACATCTCATTAAAGAAGTGTTAGTTTGTCAATGAAAAGGGATATGGTGCACAAGAGGCCAGTGTAATGTTCTCCCTGGCTGCAGCCTAATTCCAACTGTCCAGCCATATAACCTTGAAAAAACAGGAATGCTTAGAAAGGCTGGTGATAATTAAATGGTGTGTCCCACTGCTCATCTCTGGAGTTGTTTTTGATTTCCCAAGTGACCAAAGGAGTTGGCTGGGCTGCCCTGTTACACCAAGCAAGGATCCAGGCTTTCCAGGAAGGTACAAATTATTTTGTGCAAATAACCCCACAGATGAGGAAATCTGTCCTGTTCACATCTCTAAACTGCAATAACTCAGCACAGCATTGCCGTAATGGAAAGATGGGTCAGTCATGCCTCGTGCAATGAGAGGGAACATCTTTTGGTCTGAGAGCCTGGAAGTGCAAGGATAAATCACTGGAATGAATCATCTCTTTCCTCGCAGTTTTGCCCTCTTAGCCTCTTTTTACAGTTAGAGCACTGCCTTTAAACAAGAAATCCTGTTAGCATGTCCCAAGTTGTGGATGACACTAAATCCTTGTCAAGCAGTTCTGACCTGGAAATTTCAAGGCTGACCTTTCCCAACTGAGAGATAGAGAGCCACAAATCCTCAATTAGCTTTGAGGCACAGCACAACTCTTGTACACTTTGGATCAAATTCAATCCTGATGAAAGAAGATGCAATCCTCTGGAGTCTCTGGGAGCTACAAGCTGCTGTCATTCCAGTTGTGTTTCACCCCCTGGGTTTGTCTGTGAAACCCTTTAGGATCCTGCAGATAACAGCCTGGGTAGCAGGGGATTCCTGATCCTATAGTGTTTTAGTCACAAAAGGAACTTTGCTCTAAGCATTATAACCACTCGCATGAAGGAGCAGCTGGAGAGATGTGGAGATACTGGAAAGGTTGTTAATGATTTTATCCAGGTGTCTTTCCAGTTTTTAATAAAAAGGTCCTGTTTTACATCACCTCTTTTCCAATGCTCAGGCACATTAGAAGGGGTTAGAAAACCACGAATCCAAGATCTGCCTACAGCCCTCTGACAAGCAGTCAAGGCCTAGCAGGGATGTCCCCCCCAAAAGCACCTGTGTTTCACCATTAATGGAACTCCTCCTTCTCAGAAGTTACAATAGTTCTGTTCAGTTTTCATTGTTCTGGTGTTAGGACTGTCTGGCATTTCTAAGTCATTGCACAGGGAAGATGGCAATTACTGTGGGAAGTAACATTTGTTCAGGAAAATTATAAGAAGGCTGAATCAAACCCAAGAATTTTGCCTGCCCAACACGTTCTAAATACCAAAAAAATCAGCATTTGATAGACTTGTGATCAACGTAGGGCTATAGCTGACCCAGGTTTGGTAAGGTCCTTTTCAAAAATCTACCTGTAGGAACACAATTCTTAACAAAGGACAACACTTTGTCCCTCCTGAGGGTCTCTCTTCTGTTACCTTCATGGAAAATTTTAATATGCTGATGATCAGAGGGAGGGATCAGCTCTGCTAATTAAGAAAGGCTGAGAAAACTGGGATTGTTCAGCCTGGAGAGAAAAACTTTGGAGTGCCCTAATGCAGCCTTCCAGTCCCTGAAGGGAACTTAGAGGAAAGATGGAGCAAGATTATTTATAACAGCCTGTAACTACGGGAACAGCTTCAAATCAAAAGTGAGGATGTTTAGATTAGATATTAGGAAAAAAATTGTATTCTGAGAGTGGTGGGGCAGTTGAGCATGTTGCCCAGAGAAACTGTGGGTGTCTCATCCCTGGAAGTGTCCAGGGCCATGGTTTGTTGGTCTTGTCAGAAGTTTTAATAATGCCAACATGATGATTACATTGCTCAAATCTGCTCATCCTAAAGCTTCCCTTCAGTGATGCATTAAAACCACTGAAGAAAGTTATTTCTAAATGGCTCACTAGTAAATAAAATACTCATTATAAGTAATTTTGCAAAGGATTCTTAAAGATTAATATTTTAGGCTAGTCTTCAGGAAAGGCCTAGATATTCCAGCATTTGGAATAAGTTATATAGCCTTTAATCCTCACCCTAGGATAGCAACATATGCCACACTGTCCCTTTTTTGGACCATGTATCTTTCTGTGGCTTGGATGCTGTGAAAACCTCCTGAGATGGAGACCTCCTGGCAGCTGTTTTGAGTGACTTCAGCTTGCTTCTTGATACTGAAATGGATTTGTGGTTGATAAATAAGGATCCACCACCATTATTGGTGCATCCTTGCTGCCAGTCTCACCAGATGGGTTGGGAGCCAGGTGCTCCTGGAGACTGAGGTAACTTCTGCATCCTTGCCCTCTCCCATTTCCACAGCTGGCATTTCCAAGGAGTCCAGGACAAGGATTTTACAGGCCTTCAATTATTTATTTAAAGGTGAAATAACAGCTATCTCAGAAAATAATCAGAAAGTATTTTCTCAAGGAAGACACAGGCTGTTGCTCAGTTCCTTGGATGGCATTAGGCAGGCTGTACCTTTGTGCCCCTCAGAAGCCACCCCTGCATTTGGCCACCACTCCTAGAGTTGCCAGGCTCTTCAGTTTAAGCAAAATCATGAACTTAAACCAGTCATGTATGGTCAGGAATGCAAGTGGTTTTGATGGGAAGAGCTGTGGCTTTAAGGCAAAATGTTTCACTTGCTTCTTGATGGTCAATGACTCCTTCAAGGGAGTAAAGGAGACAGGTTTGCTTGGGGGTTGTGTTTTTATAGGTGGCATGTGCAAGCAGTGGATCAAGGCTCTAACAGTTCCAGTAGGCTGAAAATTTTGGATTTAACATCAGCTTCATTTTTCTGTCAGGGCTGAGGAGGCAGCTGTGAGGGGTGTGGAGTTCAAGTGGGTTGGGCACTTTTAAACTACTGTATTGTTTTAATGTAACAACACAAGAATATCGTGAATTTGTGGGTACAGTATCAAATTAAAATAGGCAACTCTCTGAGGCCTGGCTAGAAATCAAATTGTTGAGGTATCATGGAGGAGAAAAAGAGATTTCTGCAAGATTAAACCTGAATAAAAATATATAATGTGATGAAAGTATATGTCTTACAGGTATCCAGGGGAGGGATGAGCTCATAGGTCAAAAGAAGCAGTGGGATTGTCCAGTCAGGAGGAGAAGGAGCTGCAAATGACAAATTGCATTTCTTACATTTTCAGGCATTAACCTGGAGAATAGGCTGGAACGGGGTCCTCACCTTCCAACCTGCTGCAAGAAATGGACTGGCATAAGCCATAACACAAGTGAATAATTGTGACCATTGAACCTGCCATGAATTTTGTTTAAAAACACGTGTTGGGTGGAGGCAGTGCTCTGCGGGAAGTATCACATGTTAGCAGAGTAAGCATCAGACCCTTCTCCTTTTTTATTTTCTGAACAGCAGCAAGATGATCAGAGGAAGGGTAAAATGTTAAACTTTCCTTGTTAAAAAAAAATGACACTTGTTATAAAAATACACTTTAAGGGTGCAAGAAATGCATGTGATGTATTCCACAGCTGTTCCTTCAGAGGAGTAGAAGGCCTGAAAAACTCTTGAGTGTAGTTTATATGAGGAGCAGCAGACATTTAATTAATCTCAGTCTTAGAATTTTACAGCCAATATGTGGTCTCTGAACATCTCTGCTCTAGTTAGCAGAACATCTGTAGTAGAAAAACAGAGCTCAAATAAATCTGCGTTGTCTTGCACCCCTCCAAACCTTAACACTTTTTGTCATCATTTCTTTAAATATTTTTCCAAAGATGTGTATGTTCAGCTTCTCCCTGTCCTCCCAGCCCTTCTTTTGCACATAGCCTGGATATAGATCCTATATTCTGAAATAGATCGATCTGAAATTCTGGGGCAATTATAATAAAATAAATACCTCAAATATTTTATTTTTTGAAGTTATTTTCTTTTTCAGTCAAGTTCTCAGTTGCTGCAAATTGGGACGGTTCCACGTGGGCAAATTGCTAGAGGCATAGCTTTATGAATTTGCACATCTATAAATGATATTCCAGGACTGGAGGTGGAATATCTTTTTCCATGTCATCTGAGGCACAAACCAGAAAATGTACTTCCCTAGACTTCAAAGTTGAAACTGTAAGAGTGATTAAAGAGAAATTTAAAACAAACATTCTCTTGCCAGATCTCACCTGGCATTAACACACACGCTCCACCACTTCAGAGATCGAGTTCTGGTTGCTTTGTGCATGGATTTTTCCATCTCAGTCCTGGTTGCCCTGAAAGTGGGAGAAGGAAGGATTTCACAGGTCCTGTGAGGAAGGAGGGAATGCTCTCAGGTGGCACCACTGCCTGGCCCAGAGCTCCATCTGGCTGATCCTCACTCCAAAGAGAAATCTTTGCTGTGAAAGGGAAAGGTGGAAAACCCAGAGCTTGCTCTCCCAGCATTAACCCCCAGGCAGGACCATTTTGGGAGCTCTTGCGGTCTAAGAGGGCTTGGAGGTGCTCCCAGGGTGCTTCTGGGGTAGGATCATGGTCCCGCTTTTGGAGGGATTCTCCTGTCACCTCCACTGGCTGTGCTTTGGTTTTCACCACAGAGGGGCCACAGGGGATTCCTTAGGGCTGGAACTCAACCAGAAATAAGTTCCCATGGGCACACAGGTAACAGAGAGAGCTAGACCAAAGAAATCCTCCCAAAGGGGCACTGAGTGGGTGCCACGTCCTGAGCCAGCTCTTCCAGGTCCAGATCTCCCATCCAGCTGCACTCCTTCCTGGAGCAGCTAGTCCTGCCACCTCAGAGGAACAACGTCAGCTGAGCCCTGCACAGGGTTCCTTTTCAAAGGTTTTAGACATTGTGCAGGCTGAGATGTTCAATCTGTAAGACAGGGATGCAGCTTTTGGGATATATTTTCCTGTCTCTAACAGTGGAGAGCATCCCTTTAATGATTAGCACAGGCATGTTAATGATCAGCACATACATTTTAAGGTTTAGCACATATCCTGCAGCACACTCACTTCCCTCAGAAGGGCTGGGAGGTCCTTGTGACATTTAAATGCAATTTTAGTCTTATTTTAAGGCCTTAAATGGGTCTCAAGTGATGCATTAGGCTCAGGCTGGCCTTGGGCGTAAGGGTGCGATTCACCCCGAAAGAAAAGCCCAAACACGAGTCTCATCACAGCTGCAATATTCATTTCTGGAAGGCTCCCAGCAGGTCTTATCCAAGCCACTACAGACAGGCAGCTTGAGTTTTTCCAGTTCCTAATGATTACACAGTATCCTGGAGTCAGTTGGACAACTTCCACCGAGAGTGAAACTCTTTGTATTTAATATCCCCCGAAAATAAAAGTGGTATAAGAAAAGGGCCTCAGTCTTTTTCTTCTTTTATTGCTGCTGTTGAAAAGGTTTAGCCCACAGGGATTGGAGCACTGGGCAAAAATACAAAATATGCAGTACATCCTGTTACACCAAAGCAGGCAGATCCTCTCCCGTAACAACCAGACCGGTACAATGGGAGACTTTGTCTGGTTTTCCTGACCATACAGCCTGCATGGGCTGTCATTAGGGTTTCCATTTCAGGAAGTTAAATGGTGGAAATTGATAAATATCACTACTCCTTTTTCACCATTGTTCCTGGAGGGTGTGTGTTTGAAAGGGATGGGGGAGCTCTATTACCTGATACTGCCGTGGAAGTATTCCTGCTGCAGGAAAATTATTTCTCTCCTTACTGGACACCTAGAATATCATCAGACATGAGTCTTGGAAATTTTCAGCACCCATGATGCAAAGAAATTAAAAAATAAATAAATAAATGCAGCGTTTAACAGATATGTGGGCAGAGCACAGACCAGCTTGATCTTGAGTGGATGTGAACAACTGGTCCTTTCAAAATCCACCTATCCTGACCTTCAGCAGGAGAAGAACCTGAGATCCACTAGACAAAAACACTCTTCCACTCTACATCATGCTACAAAATCTCTTGTGGCCTGAAATGGATTTACAAAGGAATATAAAAACATCCAGCCCACCTTTCATGGCGTTCAAAAAGGGAAAGAAACTTTCCACCCAAACCAAACTTTTGCTCTCCTGCATAATCTGAGTTGCAGGGATTTCACCATAGCCTCAAGGCTGCTTCCCAAATCACCTATTCTCTCTCTTCTCTGCTCTCTTGCTTGCAATATTTTCAGATTTTTTTTTTCTCCTAGGGGAATATTTTGCAACGTCCATGTCATGGTCTAGATCATAACCACACCAGGCAACCTTATTTCCTTGCTGATGTTTACCGGGGTTTATGTGCTCCAATATGAACTGACAAATGTGTGTACTCAAGCCCTTGCCAGTGAACAGCACGACTTTCCATGGCTCATAAAAGATCACCCATCCCCAGTGCAGCAGAACCATTCTTCCCTGCTCAGAGCAGGAGTTCACCACTTCCAAACACGGAAACCATATGGTGACATGTTATAAGAGAAAACATAACCAAGCAATGTCCCACCCATGACCTTTCCCAACAAAAACCTCCCCTTCCCGTGCTGGAACTCCATCCAGTAAGGCACCTGGTGTCCCACAAGGTGCCAGCTGCTGTGGTGTGAGGAAGATGAGTGTTACCACTCTGTTTTTGCCATGTGTTCACACCCAAAACACTCAGACTGAGCCACTTGACTCATTAAAACTTGGCATTTTCAGGGAAGAAATGAGAGCTTCTGGAAAGGTGTTCCAATGCTTATTAACCTCAACTGGTAAAAAATGGCATCCATCTGAAATCCTTTTAGCTGCAGTGCCCAGACATCACACCTTATTAAGCATTTTCCTGCCAGGCTGAAGAGACTGCTACTTCTTTTTTTCCTAGTTAGTCAAATTAGAGATAATAGCTCATCACTCTGACCCTTTCTTTGCGAGACTTAAGCACAGCAAGGACCTTGTGCTTATGCAAAGAACAATTTTTCAATATTTCAGTCCGTGTTTTAGCCTCCCTCAGTTAATCAAAAATATCTCTAAGCTGTGGACATTGCTGCTGGACAAAGCTTTTTTTTTTCTTGCTGCAACTTGGCTTCCATAACTCTGTTGGGCAGAGACCACACCAGGAACTCAATACCTGAGGAACAGCAGGAGCTCCTCCCTTTGCTTTTGCACAGCCCCTGCTTCTCTGGAGAGAATGCTCCTCTTCTAAGGTCATGGTTTCCAGCCCTTGTTTCCAGAGGCACTGCTCTGCTCCAGACTTCATCATCAGCATCCTAAACTCTTCATGCCATGAGGTCCAGCCCATTTTAAAGCTTAGACTGCCTCCAAAGCTGATTTTATGATTTTTGTGACTCTGATTTTATACTTCAGTCACAGTAGTGTCCCTCAGGGCTCTCTATTGGGACAGATTAGATAAAAGGAAGGAATTCTGCCCTGTGAAGGTGGGGAGGTCCTGGCACAGGTTGCTCAGAGGAGCTGTGGCTGCCCCTGGAAGTGTCCAAGGCCAGCTTGGATGAAACTCTGAGGAAACTGGGATAGTGAAAGATGTCCCTATCCACAACAGGGGAGTTGGAACTAGATGATCTTTCAGGTCCCTTCCAACCAAGGTCATTTTACGACTCCATGATTCTCTGTCTATTTGCAGATAAAATGATTAAACTGTGTTGTGCTGAGAATTGTGTATTTTGCTATAGAGAAGGAAAGCCTGAGGCTCCTCTGCTCCTGCTTGGAAGTGCCTGATGCTGTGCCTTCCCAATCACACGTTGAGCTCTCTCAGTTTCCAATACACTCAACGTTTGCTGCATATTTTCTACTCCTCAGCAAATCCACATGAACAGCCCTGAGCAACCACAGCGTAATGAGGGTGAATAAGAGGGTGAATAAGAGCTCTTGGTTGCACAGTCACTTCCTCCCTAGCTCCTGTGAGCTGCAGCCTTTGCCTTCCAGGCCCAGGGCAGCTGTGTAGGACGTGGCTGTAGGGGTCCCTCAGAGTGAAGTCAGCCTTCCTGACTCCAACCACTGACAAAGACACGACCTCACTGCAGCCCTGTTTTGGCTGCTTGGACACGTTTCTACTTATAGGGCTCCCTCCTGCACTTCACAGAGACATAAAACCCCCCTGTCCTTTCCTGTTTGCATCTTCTGAAGAGCTCATTTTGGTAAATTCTAATTGCAGGGGGGTTTTTTTCTGTCTTACTTAGAGCAGTCTGTCTGCAGTTTTGTGTAGATGAGGTCAGAGCAATTTTGTAGTGAAGAGCATTGTAGCAGTCTCACATTCTCACTCCCCAATCAGGGGATCAGGGAGAGAATTGGAAGAGTAAAAGCTGGAAACCTCATGGGTCGAGATAAAGACAGTTCAATGGGGAAAGCAAAGACTGCACACAAGCAAAGCAAA
>JAYDZK010000001.1:1539719-1583727 GCA_034509185.1 Euphonia xanthogaster
TCTGTATTGTCAGACCCAAAACACAGCCCCACATAAGCCACTGGGGAAAAAATTACCTCTGCCCCAGCTGAAACCAGGACGAGGAGAAAACATTTAGCTTGTGAGGAAAATCTGCAAGTCCTTGACAAAAAGCCTCACTGCACATCACTGTGCACAAGCTGTACTTGTCCTTGGAAGCAAATGCTGAGTGAGGTGCAATATTTGATTGGTTTTGGTGTTTTCTGATCTGTGTGCTCATTTACAGTGATAAGGACTAGTCCCCATTCCAAGCAGCCAAGGAATGCTGCAAGAATGCACATATGGAAATGAATGGCTGCACCAAACTCAAGGCCCATCAGACTGTCTGCTGTCTGCAGGGTATCCCCTGTGGCCCTCTCTGCTCCCTCATTTGCCTAACCCTGTTTTAACAAGCACCTGGAATGCTTCAGCTGGGATGTTCCTGCTGTTCCTGCACTGCAGGCCCACAGGACTCCCTCATATTCTTCTCTCGACTGGAATGGGGCACAGGCAGAATTCCAAAACAAAGCCAGCAGATGCTGTGGGTCCCTGAAAGCCATATGAAGTTGCTTTTCTGATGGTTTTCATTATGTTGTGGTGTGAGTGCCCTGCATTCACATGGCTTTACGGATTTTAGCAAGCTCTGCCCTTAGCTGGAGTTTCAGGCTCTTTCTGCAGATTTGAGGGCACTCTGTGTGCATGTAAGGGGGGGATTTTATTTCATTTTTTAATGTTGGAAAGCAAAACACTCCCTTTCTCCTTTACTTGCTGTGCTACCAGGAAAACACTGGGAGAGTTATTGGTCAATGCCTCTTAGAGTAAAAGTTAGTAATGTTTCCCAGTAATAAATGTTGTGGCAAAGACATGAATTCCTTTCAAGTTCTGAATCAGATCCTTTTTTTTCCCTCCAAACCATCCCTCAGATCTGAGGCACTCTGAAAAGAAGGGTTTTAGTACTAAACCCAGAACTCTCTGTATTGTTAATGGGACTGTCAAGGTGCTGTTTTCACAAGATGGGATTCAGAGAGCTCAGCCACCCACACAGGCAACTGCAACCACAAGAGGCAACACTTCAGAGCATCCTATCTGAGAATCCATCTAGAGGACATGTCAGACAGACCCGAGGCTCCTCTGCTCCTGCTTGGAAGTGCCTGGACACCAGCCAGCTCTAATTTAGAAGTCCTGCAGACATGTTTGCTCAGTTCTGTGCTTGAGCTAATGTATCAAAGCCCTTGCAATCATCCGCCTTGAGATGATGCCTTGCAGGTAAAGCTCAGTCCTCAGTTGATCCGGGGTTTTGTTCCTTGGTGGATGTCACAGGAATTTTGCCTCAGAATAAAGGCACTCAGGGGAGGAGGTGTTTTTCTGCTTTCTGTTATGCCATACCCATTGATTAGGCCCAGCAGATTTTTCTACAGCTGGTTTCAGGGAACCTCTTTGGATCCCGTCGAACACTAAGCAGGATTTTAACACCCTCCACCAGCTCTCTCTGCCTTGCTTTGAACCCACTCAGGCCTGGCCAAAACCCAGCCCTCAGCCACAGCCTGTAGGACTCCTTTCCTAGTGCACATGCTTTGCAGATAAAAAAAAAAATAAATAACTTGAATCAGAAGAAAACCAGGCAGAAACCCCCTGCCTGCAGTCACGTGTCACACCCAAACCAAAATCAAGGGTTCTTGGCTCTCCATCCCAGCAGACAACAAGTTTGCACCTGAATCCTTTGGAAGCAAAATCTTTTCAGGAAAAAGGCATCTGGCCCAAAATGAGGCATGGATTCCTTTGTTTAGCTTAGCTGAATCCCATGGTTTTGCATTTTCATCCCTCAATCCTCCCTAGCAGAGGAACAAATCTCCGGTAATTTGAACACATGTATGCTGAGCGCTGGCTCCCGGCTCGGGTAACTTGTTCCATATTCCCAGCACCATTTGCATTTAAACAGTTCTGCCACGATTCCCCTGTGCACAGAAACAGATGGGCAAACAAAGCAAAGGACGGCCCTGCCTCGCCGCACCTGAGTTTTGGGTTGAAATCTATGCAAACTTGGGTACTAATCGGGTTTTAAAATAAGGGAAATTCCTGCAAAACGCTCTTGGGTTTTTTTTTTTTCCCTGCTCCTTCAAACAAAATGCAACGCGAAACCACTCCAGATTACAGCATGTAAATGGATGTGGAGATAAGATAGGCTTTGTTTTGTTTGAGACTCAGAAAGATAACTTCATGTAAAACTCCTTGTTGTTGGCAGCCTACTTTCTTTGCTGGGATATGATTTAAAGTCATCACGTACCAGCTTTTTTCACAACACTTTGATGGGAGTAGGAGGCAGGTGGTGGTGGGAAGTCTTTCCATGGGAGGTTTGCTCAGTAGTTATGAAAATGTTGGATCTAAAGCCCTGTGCAGGAGAACCCCTCTGCTTGTTTTTTTGTTCTCTGAAAAATCAGACCCGCAGTTGACCGTGTCTATCTCATCATGTTGATACTGTCGGTACCTTTGAAAAAAAACACTCAAAAATGAAACCAGAAAGAGTGAAACGTCTGTTCTGTTAAAGGATGCTCTCCAAAAGGCTGTTAGGCAGAGTTTTAATCTGAGACAACTGGTATTTTACTGACTCCGGCAGCAGGGCTTGATGATTGTTAACACTGTTTAGTGACTGTGAATGTTCAACCTGGATTTGCTTTGCTTTCTGTTTTGCCTCGGACTCCCTTCACTAAAGGCTGAAAAGCTCCTGAAAAGCTGGGAAACAGTTTTGCAAAATTTTTGCTAAAGAGCTGGGAGACCTTTGTGATGTTGAGTGAGTTTGTTGTGCTCTGCCCTTTCCAGCTTTTCTACTTCCAGGAGCAAGAACGAGATGGAACCTGCTGATTGTTGGAAAGCAGGAGACCGATTGCTGAACAATAACTTCACAAAAATAAATAAATTGCCTTCAGCTTAATGTCTGCCGTTGTGATTTCTAGGTTTTTTTCATTGGTTGGTTGGTTGTTTCGTTCAGTTCTTTTTTAAGGGTTGGAGCTCTTCTTGCTTTTTAGCATGACAGCAATGAAAGTTCGTCAGTTAAAAATAAATGCGGATTTGGTATCTGAAAAGGTTCACTGCTGCCTAGATAAATTTAAAAGAGTGAAACTCCTGATGAGAGATTTTCTGGAAAACCAGCCAAGTCTCCAAGCTCAAGTCACCCAGCAAAGTGGTCTTGAAATGTCCAGTGCCTCTTGTATGTACAGAAAATTTTGATTTTGGGGCCTATTCGGGATGAGTTGGAAATGGCAGATCCTTATCCAAATGCCATAAGCATCCAAACTTGCAGGGAGCTGGAGCTGGAGCACCTACAAATGACCTCCAGAATTGTGAAATGGCAGCAAAACCATCCCCACAGGTTCCTACACTTGCATTCCAGAGAAGTGCCCGAGGCCATTCCTAAATCCTAAATGCTGTTGAAAGTCACTGACAAATGGCTGTGGAGTTTTGTAAAACCCCTAAATAATTTAGGAACAGGTCTGGTAATCCCTTGAAATGGCATGCTTTGGAAAATGTGGATTTCTCATTACAAATGAGAGACAACTGAGGCAAAGCTGTGAAAAGGAGAGTCTGTTGTGTTGTCCTGGAAGATCTCAGCTATCACATTTTATCTTCTCCCGCATCTCTGCCTCAATTTGTTCCAAATCTTGGAAGAAAAGAACACTTTGGTGCCCGAGCCTGTCAAGAACAGTCTTCTTGCAGATCAAATGACATGTCTGAAAGCATCTTGAACCTATTAATATTATTGCTATGACACTGAAAAGCTTCTCTTTCGTGCTTTTGATATTAGGACAGTGCTGACAGATCTGCTGCCTCACCTTGAAGAAGTAAGATTTCACTAACCATTAATCCTACATGACACAATTTTATTTTTATCATTCTGTTTGCCTAAACAAAAGCAAACTTGCCTAGTTTTTCCTTTACTGCTGTTAGTTGTACAAATATTTACTGACTCACCTAAGCCGAGGTTTCCACTCAAACAGTTTTTACCCAGATGAATGAGGTAATTTAAAAGGTCATTTACAACTAAAAAGAATTCTCACATACATCAAAACTTAAGTTTTCCTTTTGGTGGAAGGGAGTGTAATTTGCTACCATCAGTCTTGAGCTAGGCTTTATTTTATAATGCAGTAAATGTTGCTACCCATCAACTCCAACCAATTCAAATGAAATTGCTGTATGATCAGGTTTGTATGATCAGGTTTGTATGATCAGGTTTATGAGGGTTTTCTGTGTCTTGCTGGAGGTGTGGACTTGTATCCAGATTCCCAAAGAGTGGAAAAATGCAATCCCCTCAGTCCAAAGATGCCAAAGGGTGCAGCAGTCTTTGTGTGAACCAGGAGCAGCCAGGGAACTGGAGGCACAGGAGGAAGGAGTGAGGGAGGAATTCACTGTGCAGGCTGCCGGAGAGCCCATCAGCACAAGGGACCTTCTTAGGAAGGATTCTTTCCTCCTTTTCCCTCATTTCAGTCTTGGTTTAAAGAAATAGGATCAAAATGTAGAGTACCATTAGTCCTAGCTTTGTTAGAAGGAAGCCAGCACTAAATCTTGTTTCCTTCTAGGCTCTGCTTTGTATTTGGGTGGTGTGAAGAATGGGATCTGAATACACATGGGCCTATTATTTATCCTCATCTTCTTTCCTATTTTTCCTCTACATTTTTAGTGTAAATGCAGCCCTGATTGTCTGTTTCTGAGGCCTTGAAAATGGGAGCAGCCCACATCCTTAGCCAAGCCAGGAATGCTGCTGTGACATTTTCCAAGCCTAGCCCAGGTAGGATATTCCCTGAACTGCAGTGGAGTCATCCAGCTGCCCTCAGTGGTTTGGAGCTCAGACCCAAGGTGTGTGGTGGAATGTGCAGGAGAGGTCTGGATCAAATTCCTCTTCGGTGTCTGTTTTATAGAGGAAGGAACTGCTTAGTGGGGCTTCCAAGCCCAGGTCTCAGCACTCAACCATATCATCAGCCAAGAAGGGGAGAGTTATGAAGAGCCTCTGACTGCTGTTTTCAAAATAAATGCCTTTCTCAGGCCTCTGCACTGGAAGCATCTGTTCTTATTTATGCAATTTTTCATATGCAAAAGGATATCATATATCTTCATTCTGGAGAGATTATTCCTGATTGGAAAAAACAAAACAAAACAAAACAAAACCAACAACAAACAAACAAAAAATAAACAACAAAAGAAAAAAGGTCAACAAAAAAACCCCATCAAGCAAAACCCAACCCAAACCAACCAAACCTCAAAAAAAGAAAAACCCAAAACAATCCAAACAACATTTGATAGGAAAATACAAATCTCACACCTTGAAAATATCTCCAGAGAAGGTGAGACTGGCTCCTGGGTGAGACGTTTTCACCCAGGCTGGCCCTGCTTCAGCAAAGCACTCAAGTGCATCCTTAAGCTGTGGTCACTCCAGTGGGAAGCCGGGATTTTGAGGAGATTTTGTGGAACAGCTGCCAAGCAAACTCACAGTGCATCCTGGTGCAGGGAGGAACCTGATTAAAGCTGTTGTAAGAGACCGCTGGAGAAAGCCAAGTGCTCTGCACAACAACAATTTTTAATGATCCCATAAACTCAGGAACACTCCTCCTAGCCAGCCACCTATTTTTGCCTGCTATTTACAAAAAAATGAACCCTGCTTATTGGTGTATTTAAATCCAAAGAGCACTTTTGCAGTAAGTCCCAGCATTTAGAGTGCTCCATGAAGGAAACATCGGTGCTCTCCCCACTTGTGCAGCTACAGAAAGCTCCTCTCTGCTTTGGAGCTAGATAAGAGTGATCCATGGTGATGGAGAGAGGAGAATTTACCCAGGAGGCACAAATTGTAACACAGAAAGTTTCACCTGAATATGAGGAAAGTCTTCCTTACTCCGAGGGTGACAGAGCACTTGGAACAGGCTGCCCAGAGGAACTGGAGTCTGCTCCTCTGGAGATTTCCCAAACCTGCCTGGATCCTGTGTAAGCTGTTCTAGGTGAACCTGCTTTAGCAGGGGAGCTGGACTGGGTGACCTCCAGCAGTCTGTGAGTCTGTGAATCACTGCAAGCTCTAAAGCTGCGCTGCTCTTTGGGCGGTATCCAGACACGTGTGATTTTCAAATTGGCACTATGGAGACAACCATGGCTTTAGCAGGGAGTGACACAGGATGGAGGAGAGTAAAAGGAGCAAGTAGGGAAGCCCTATTCTGGAATGCTAACCACTTAATCCATTCTTATTGCCTCTATACTTCTATTTATTCATGAGTAGCTCAGCTCTCACCTCAGTTTCATTGCTCCTGCCCTGGTTGTCTTGTTCCTCATCCTGACAGGTTCCAACTTCAGCTGAAATCAGACCCCAGAGGAAATGAGTTGGGTTTATGTCTGTGTAGAAGGGTTGCTCAAGCAGGATATCTGTTTATTAAAGCACCGTCTGGCAATTCTCATAGGGTGTCTATAACTTGTAAACCTTCAATACAAAAGGAAATTCAAAATGCAATCAAGAATACAATGGGGTTTGCAAGTTCCTGCACTTATCCTTCCCTATAATCCATACTTACATGGTGAATTGCATGGTTCTGGCCTGATCCTACAGCCCTATTCACAGGGAAATACAGATATTCACAATAACAACTGTTTCAAATCAATATATTTTATTCCATGTTCTCCACCTTTCAGAATCAGACCTTCTGAGCAAAAGATGGTGTTGTTCGCAGACAAAAGAGCAAAGTGTTCCTTATGCTCAAATGACCTAATGGGAGACTCAATATTCATTTCTCTCATGTGGGGAAAGCATGTTTTATATAAATTTTCTAAATGGAGAGGAAAAATCTCAAAAAATGTTCACTTTAATTTAGAGGCATAAAACAGAGCCTTGGAGAGGTGTGAAGTCATCATTTGGTCCATGTCTCTGTAGAGAACTGGCTTGAGAGGAGAAACAATGAGAAAAAAAACTTTGTCTGGTGTTAATGAATTGTATTAACATAAAATACACTTTACTAGTTGGTGATTAGTTCTCACATTTTTAGGACAAAAGGACAGGTCTGCCACTAGATGTTTGATAAAGGATGTCATCATCATGTGATTTCTTTAAAAATATTTCTTTAAAAATATCTTTCCATTTCTGAACTAAGGATAATTCCTGTTGACTGGTAATCCCAGTACAGAAAACTTAGAGTGGGAGGGCAATTGCATTTTCATTTATGTTTGATTCCTTCTCCTTATTTTATTAAAAAAGTTAGACTCCCTCACACAGCAGTGTTATCAGCTCTTCTGAGCAGGTAATTTATGAGCCAGCACAGATTACATTTGGGATGAAATAACCATAAATCTGTAGTATCTAATAACATGGCTTTGTTCAAGAAGAAGTAATTTGGAATTAGTAACCTTAAGCACAAATTTGTCTCTGATACCAATAAAATCCTTTTCCCTAGGAAGAGCTAATTCTGTGGCAATCAGCTTCTCTTCTGAGCCTGGAAAGAAAAACAGAGTCTCATTTCCACTCAAGTGAATACTGAAACACAGGATTTTCACCTTCCCACCAGCACTGATCCAGACTCTGGAACAAATTAAACCCTCAGAATTTTAACTGGGGAGGGTTTGCAGTGTCTGAGGCTGCTTGAAACAACAGATTCTTGGCACCAGACCTTCCTTGAGATGCTCTTTCCATTGTAAAAAGGATTAATAATAACCAAACATGGCTAGTTAATTTCTCCAGAGTCCTTAAATGGTGGAAACTGTGTGTAGATGAGGTAGAACCCCTCACTACTCTCAGCATTCAAAATCCTGCTGGGTATTCCTAGCCTTTGAAAAGTCTGCTTTTAATTATGCACGTTGCCTTTCTGCCAGGGAGCAGGTGGAACAGCTTTCAGCTCAACTGGGAGCCCCCATCAACTCCTCCCAGCAAAGCCTCTTCAAGAGAATTCTCTTTCTGTGTAAAAAAACTTTAGGTATGCACAGGAGAATTTTCTGCTTCCAGTTAATTGTACTAGAGGTAATTGGGAACCTGCACTTCCCCTCTTGCTCTGTTATCTGCCCACCAGCCAGCTCTGTGGCTGTGCTGTGCTTTGGAGGAAAAAACCTCTCTCTCTTTGTATCCAGCCTGGCATGGAACCATAAATTCATAGAATATCTCAAGTTGGAAGAGACCCATTACAGAGTCCAACACAGGACTGCCTAAAACTAAACCATATGACTACCAAAAAAAAAAAAATAAAAAAATTAAAGGAATGTTAACTGGGAATGTCCTGCAGAAAATGTCACGCCAGTTTTCTTTTTATAGCCACATCTCACAAGGTATTATATACCCAAGGTATACACACCTGTGTGCTTCACTTTGGGACTGTTCAGCCTGGAGAAGAGCAGCTTTGGAGTGACTTAATAGTGGCCTTCCAGTGCCTGAAGGATGGAGAGAGACAATTTACAAGGAAAGGACTGACAGAATGAGGGGGAATGGCCCCAAACTGAAAGAGAGTGGGTTTAGGCGGGATGTTGGGAAGAAATTCCTCCCTGTGAGGGTGGGGAGGCCCTGGCACAGGGTGCCCAGAGTTCTTGGATTCCCCATCCCTGGAATTATTAAAAGCCAGCTCGGATAGAGCTCTGAGCACCTGGGGTTGTGGAAGGTGCTCCTGCCCATGGCACAGAGCTGGAACTGGAGGATCTTTAAGGTCCCTTCCAACCCAAACCAGTCTGGTATGCCATGACAGGAATTCAAACAGTGAATTAAAGAGAAATACCAACATCAAGCTTGACCCAGCAGTCATTCTTATCTCTCCCCTATCTTTTTGTCACTCTTTATTCCGATGGCAAGAATAACTCCTGAACAGCTAACACAGACCTTCTGTTTGTTCTTATTCCTTCTCAACTTCAAGTGCATCTGTCAGGGAATCTTTTTCCCCTTTTATGGCAATTTTTTCCCCAGGTTTTCCCTGCGTTGTTTATGGACAGAATGAACACAGCTGCATATGCAGGCATGACTGAAAGTCAGGCATCCAAGCTCCCTGCCTCGTTACTGGTCTGCATGTGCCAAAGGGCTTTGGTGCACAAGCTGTTTGTTGACAGACATAAGGAGGTGGAGGTTTGAAAATTCTTGCAGATATTGTTACACTGTACCAGGAATATCTGTCAACAATCAGGAGAAATCCTACACACCCAAGGTCTGCTCCTCGAAAATGATCCACAGAAACTTCACAGAAACTTTGGTAAGTTTGGTTAAAGAAGAAACAGCTATTTATGGACTGAAAGGATATTATATTTTTTAAGTTCTGATTTGAGAAACAGCCCTAAATGTAATTGCTTTTGTGAATAAGTGTAAATGTAGATAAAACTCCAATCTACTAAAATGAAAACAATCCAACAGCCCCAACCTGCCCTAAGCCTCTCATCCACTTTGGTTTCATCTACAACTCTTGGGGATGAGAGAGGAGAGATTGTGAAAAGACAGCATGGGATCGGCACAGCCACAGCTTTAAAAACCCTTGAGATTTGTCTTGAAAATGAAAAGTATAGGCTACTGCCACTCAGTAGCTGGATTTTGCTAGGAAAACTGTAATCACCCATCCTACTTTTCTTCTGCTGGCCTCATTGCCAGGAGGTTCTCCAGTTCAAGGCTTTGGTTTTGCAAGCAATGCAGGGACAACTCTCAAGGGGAGGGCTATAAATGAGGCAGATACTCCATGCCACAGACTCAGTTTTCATCTGAGAAGAAACTTTCCTCACAAGAGACAAGCCCTGTAGTACTATGAGGTGGTAATTAAGAAGAATGCAGACAGGAACTTGTTATTTATGTAACATAAGAAGGAGAACAGAAAAATTAAGTGGAGGGAGGACTGGTAAAAGTAAGAGTGAAGGAGAGCATTTTCAGAGTTCTGAGGTTATTACATTTCTACCACAAACCTTTAAAAAAGCAGGTCCCTAATACACAGATATTAGCATTTCTCAGATCAAGTGACCAGCTCCTGCACAGAGATGTCACTGTCAGTTCTCAGGCAAAAAAAAAAATCAAAGTAGGGCTTAAGTGGGGTTTAAGATGGATCTAAGCTCCTTGCAAAGCCTGAGGAACAGCTGGCATGCAATGTAAGCATTGTTCATCCAGCACGGAACAGTCCTAGGTCTTCTCCCCTTACAGGAACTCCCTCCTGAAGAGCCTGGTAATCCCTGCTGGGGCACTGAGCACCAGGAACAGCCCGAGAACCATAAAAAACACCACTGAAACATGCACTAGGCTGTGGAAATACCCATTTGGGACAGTGAAACCTTACAAATAGTAAAAAAAAAACCACTCAAAAATGTAGATTAGAATAGTAGGAGTGATCCTGATGCTCTTCAAGGTTCCCTCTGTCTTCAGCACTGTAATGGAATTTTTTGTGTCTCCTAAGACTCCTCCCAAATCATGTTCTAATGCCATGTTTTTTCACATGTACCCATCTCATGCTTTTAATAATAAGAGGAAATAATTGCACATCTTTGATGTGCAAAACCCAGTTGAAAGTAACTATTTGCACTTGAAACAGACCCCAGGAATTCCTCCCCTCTCTCACCCTCTTGTACTGAAATTGTGGCGTGTTAAGAATCATCTAAGAAAAACTCAGGCCATAAATAGTGATAAAATATCTGCTGCTTTCCTTTAATACTATTCTGGTCCTATCAAAGTGCAGCTTAAAATACCTTTTCTTTTTCTTTTTTTTTTTTCCCCATTCTTGGTTTAAGTCAGAAGTGTAATGGCATTTGAGCTCTTTTTTCAAAGACTTGTAATTGCCCAGATGATAAAGCTGGACGCTGTGGCAAAAGGCATAATGGAAGGAATGTGTTTCACTTCTCACCTGTCTTTCCCAAAATGTGCTGGCAGCCAAGGATGATATTTGAGACCCTTTCAAAAGAATGCTTCTCTTCTCTAATAAAAGGCAGCTTTATTCAGATACTCTTTTTAATTCCAAGGTCCAAAAGAGGCCACACTCTCAACACCCTCAGAAGCTCAGCTGGATTGAAATAGAAATGTTGGAGCCAGCACATGTGTTGCTACTTCTTTTGACTCCATAATTTAAAAAGAAAAATAAAAAAAATCATTATTACATCTGCTAAAGGGTTCAGCTTTGCCTGGTCCTCGGTGACCCAAAACTCCCAGAAGGCAACAAAGCCGAGTGCTCGGCCCCTTCTGGGATTCTCCAGACTGTCCCTGCCAAGCACATGACTTCCTGACAGCTGCTGAAGCAGCAGTACCTGCACAGCCATGACACTGCTTGAGGTGCTGGGAGAGTGCTGGAACCCAGCCCTTTCCAGACGCACATCACAAATATCCCGATATTTCAAGGAACTCCTGACATCTGCAGACAGGAGAACCTCTGGGTGTTGCAGCACTGGGCAGGAGCAAGCACAGAAATGCAAACTAGAGGGAATACAAGCACAGAAATAATAAAGCTTTACATTGAAATGGAAACAGACATGGGTTTTATCTTGCTCAGCTTTACCCTTCAAATTTCCAGTCACTTGCAAACAAATCTGTTGCCCTTGCAAGAGAATGTTCAAGATCAAAGAATAAATCCTGATATTTAATCTGACTTGGAAATTACCTCCCTGAGCTTTTTTTTGGGAGAAGAAATGTCACCAAACCATCTAATGTAGGCACCACGCTGTATCAGATAACATTTACATAGGTCACTGAGAAATGTCTCAAGATTTACCAGCGCATCTCTTTGTTTTTGGTTTCCCACACCTCCATCCCTTCAGAAAGTTGTGAGTTTTCACAGAAAACACCCAAACCCTGTGAACATGTGCTTGCCTTCTAAAAATATAACAACAACAAAAAGTTCTTAAAAACCCCAAATGCTTTCAGCTGAGAACCCATTTTTGCATGATTTCCCATGCAAAAATGAAATGAATGATTTCCCATGAAAACCCATTTTGACAGATTTAAACTGTCCTTGTTTTCTTTATGGCTGCCAGCATCTGCCCTTTATTTTATTTCATTTTTTTTTCCCCAGAAACCCAGCCTAGTTTTAGTTCAAATAAAACCCCTCTATCACCCACAATGATAGGGAGTGAGAAACCCTTCCCTTACAGAGCCAAGCTAATGTAAAGTAGCCAAAAAGCATTAAAAATGTTTTTTAAAAAGCATTAAAATGTATTTGCAGAATTGGCCAAAGAACTTCTTCTCTGCTGGGGAGTTAAAGCTTTCAATTTAAACCCTTCATTAACACTGTCATGATCACTGTTATTAAAGCCCTGTTATTTTTATTTTAAGCTTGCTACTGAGCTCTTATTACCCCATAAAGCACTTTCTAAAAGCTAAAACTTTCTAAAATCTAACTAAAATCCTTGTCGAGGGTACATTTTCCTGTGCATTACCTGTTTCATTCCATTGCCTCCATTTGACCTCCACATTTTCTCGAGGCAGTTGTGTTGCACCAGGCATCCCATGGCTGTGAGGGAGCCTTTGCTCTGCTGTGTGCCTTCCAGAGGAGCCTGAGATTTGAATATTTTATCTTCCTCTACCTCTCTACTTTTTTTGCAAGTCTCTCCTCTCACCAACCCTTCCAGCTCCAGATGTTCTTGTCTTGTTATTCCTTTTTTTTCTCCTCTGGATTTCTTTGCAGTTACCAATTAATTAAAAATACAATGGCACTGTAGACCTCCTTGTGACAGAGAGTGGCCAACATCAACCACTGTCCTTGGATAAAAGGTCATACTCCTTCTTCCAGAGTAGTGGGTCCCAAAAAACACATAAACCTGGACAATAAAACATCTGGAGCTACATGCACATCACTGGATTAATTCAAACACCAAGTAATGACATTAAAAATGAAAAAAAAAAACCAAATCTTCAGGACAAGCTGCACCTCTGTGCCACTGGAAGTGTTTTAGGGTAGCTGGGATACCTCTGCAGGGTTGGCAGCACCAGCAAGGGCCCTTTGGGGAATTTGTGTCCTTTTGGATCAGCAGAGAGAGGCCAGGTGGGATCCCCAGGGCAGCTCAGATGTCCCCAAACACCTGTGTTTTGGCACCTGAAGGGCAGCACTCCCATTCCAGAAAGCTGTTCCTGATAAGCAGACACTGATGCCACTCCTGATAGAGCTCAGCAGATAAGGACCAGTTTTTCAACTTCAGGCTGTAAAGAACTACTCTGAAAAGTGGAAAAAAAAAAATCTCACCAGATTTCTAAATATATGCAGCAACCTCACTTCTTCTTTGAAATCATTATACTTTATAAAAATCGACTGACAATCTTGTTCTATTTTCTTGGGTTTGTTTCTAATGTTTTAAGGCATTCTTGCTGTGTTTTCCAGCTTTTCTACAATTCTAAATGCTTGGAAACTCTTCTTTGTTTACTGTTGGTGTTCCAGGACATGCATGGTTTTAGGAGACAGAAGTTTAAAAAATAAAAGTTGCAAAACTTCCAATATGAAACATTCAAAAAACCCCACAAATCTTTGCTACCCTGGAGCTGTCCTGATTAAACCTGACTTTGTACAGCTCAAGACTTAGAAGAACTGGATGTGTCAGAACATGATTTTCAGGAAAGCTTGCATTTGTTATGGAGGTTTTGTTAAAACTTTATTCCAGGTTTTACTGCCTATAAGTCAAATGCAAATAAATGACTGTTGGAGTGAAAGTGGGTCTAGTAAATAATCACTTGTGATTCTGATTATATCAGATTATTTCAATTATTATTGAGGATACTTATGGAACTGGAAAGTCAGAACAACATAAACTTTTAAGAGCATTTTAAAAAGCTGAAAGAAATTTTTTTTTTTCAATGAATCAAAATTAAAAACAGGCTGCATGGAAACTGCCAAGGAGGCCCAGAAAACCCCCTAACTTTATAACTCCTGCCTTGCTGCCAGGGCTTGTATCAAGAAATCTTATTATCAGACAGGTGGCCCTGATAAAGAAGGGGCATTTGATGGTAATCTAATCTCTGAGAGTGTTTTCAGTTGCAGAGAAGATGAGAATTATTAAAAAAAAAAAAACCTTTGAGCAAGAAAATTAAGTAGGGACCAAAAAAAATCTTTTTAAAGCTAAACATAAACCAAACTAAATAATGAGCATAAAATGCTGTGTAAAGCTGCACTGGAAACAGTGCTTACTGTTTAAAAAATACATTCCATTAAAAAGAATTTCTCAAAATGCCAGCCTGTCTAACTCCAGGAAGAAATAAAGTTATCAAGATGGCATTGCTTTTGAGGGCATCATCAACAGCTTTTCTATTACAAAAATTACTTTAAATTTGGATTGTGCTGGGGATCATGGTGGGCTGGGAAAGGAGTAGCTCTTACAACCACTGAATCACATTTCTGACCAAAATAGTTAAATCAGATCTGCATGGCCTTGTTCTTCATATATTTTTCACCTGCCTTCAGCACAGACAGAGCCTTAGGAGTATGGCTCTACCATCTAAAAAAATTATTAAAGCAACTCATTTTAAAGCTCTCTTGCTCACATTTTTGCCACCTTGCTACTGCCTCCCTTGGTTATTTGACACACAGTTGATGTGAAACAGTTATAAAGAGAAGAAAAATGTTACAGAAATTGGCTCTAGCAGACAAGCTCTACTCTCTTCTCACATAATTGTGAAAACAGGGATTTTCTGTTGGCTGGGAGCAGCCTCAGCACTGATGTTTGGCTTTTCCCTGATTTTCCTTTAGCTCTGCTCAGCACAGATATTTTGTTTCAATCAGGTACCAAATTCATCTGTTTCTCAAAAGCTGCAGCTTTAGGCTTCCCACGTGTAACAAAAACTGTCTCTAGCTCTGACTCAGGCATATGTTCAAAGCAGAAATCTGGGAGGATGGCAGCTTGGTTAAAGTGGAAAACCTGAGAAAGCCTTGAAGCTTGATTTAGTTGTCTCAATTTCCTTCTTTGCCCTGCAAGTATCATTTTTTGGACAGCTGCTTGCATCCCAAATTTAGGTTCAGGTGCCCAGCAGAGCCCATGGTGACCAGTGAGGCAGCTCTGGCCACCCAGCCCAGCTCCCTCCTGTGCAGGAGAATGTTGGATTAAGTTTTTTTCTGCCTTAAAGATGGGAGATGCAGGAGAACATTTGGGTCACAGCTCCAGTGTGACTGCATCACTTCCCTGGGAAAGCTCCTGCTTCCTTCCCAGCTTTTCATGGGACAATACCCAGCTTCTTGCTCAGGAACAGCACTGGCATCTTCTGAGGAAGCAAAATCCTGTGGGATGGTGTAATTCATCCTCCAGCACCTGCTAATGATTATTGTTCATTACAAGAATATATGGTTTTGATGTTTGTTTGGGTTTTTTTAGTATTTGGTAACTTTCTGGCAGGGGCATTTGAGGGGAACACATTTCATTAGTCATTAACAGACCTTAGTGGTGGACCTGGGAGTGGGACATTTTTGATGGAACTTGATGTTAGAGGCCCTTTCCAGCCTTAATGACTCTGATTCTTTGTGATTCTTTATCCTCCTGCCTCTTGAGGTCTGTGGGATTTGATTTGGGTGGGAATCCTGACCCGTTTTGGCACTGACAAGGGTGGCCAAGTCCCCTCACAGAGCCCTTGGAATGCTCTGCTCCTGCCCTGCTGGAAATTTCAGGGAGTTGGAAATGAGGCAAGAGGATTTAGTGTGTTTATTTAGATTCAAAATGTCTCTTACAGTTGAAAAAATAAATTAAATACTCAGAAGCTAAATCAATCCATGGCAAATGAGAACATAATATTACAGTAGCACTGTCTCAGATGAGGTCACTGGACTTTGAATCATTGAAACCCATCTGCCTTGAGCCCCTTTTGCTATTTTTTTTAGAGTATGAAAATTTTGCTATTTCTAAGAGTGTTTTCCTTTTGCATGACTGTCTCATGGAAATAAAAATGGGAAAACATTGCAATTTTAGATTTTTCCTACAAGGTCTCTCATTTATAATTCTATACTTACACCAGAACCTACAAACTCTTTTCTATTCTATTTTACTCTTAGAAGAAATTATTGGAGACCCTTCTCCAGAGGCTAAAGCAGCAACAGAAGAAATGGATGTTTTATAAAAATAGAGTCAAACAAAGAATCAAACGAGATATAACCTAAAAATATCTTCCTTCTCTTTTAGTTAGTGCAAACTCGCACGTATCTCTTAAGAATATACACTTTGTTTTTAAAGTAGTGCTTCCTCTTTAAAGAAAATTACCTTCCAGCATGCTCAGAAAATTCAAGATCATTTACATCTTGTTTTACATCATCTTTTAATGCTGTAAGATGAGAAGAAAATAGGGTCTGCTACACAGAGGTCTATGTGAGAGCCCCTGCATTTGTTCTCCTACAACAGCCACTGTAAAACGATCCCTCTGCTCATGGCTGGGAAGTTCTGAAAGCCCAATTTTCCTCCTCCTCAAGCCCTCCTGCCCTGCACATTAACTACAAAACCCAACTCGGGAGTGACATGGCTTTGTAAAAGTGCAAGGAAAGGCTTTGGAGTAGGTTTTAGGTGAATTGCTTTGCATGCCCTGCTGGCGTTCGTTGGAAGACTCTTCTCATTATCCTGAGTTTTATCACAGCTATTGACGTTTATCAGTGGGTACCAGATTGCTCCTGGATGAAAGGCCCGTTTGTGTCTCACTTCGGGGATCTCTTGCAAACTAATTACCTTGACGAGAGCAGCTTGCAAACACAAAGCACTCCAAAAGCCCGGGCTCGTATTTCTCAATTTGTATGAAAATGCACTCAAACCTTAGCCTTAAACTAACCCTGCTTTCATTTACACCTAAATATACACCAAGAATAACTCCTCCACCTCCAGTGGAGCACTAGGGATATTCCCAAACAGATGGAATTGGGAGGTTCAGGGCTTTATTTGTTACCTCAACATCAACATGCTCGTGAATCATCACTGCCAGAGCCCTAAAATTGTGCAAAACTAAGGCTCCTTTTCCTTCTCATCCCCATCCCATGCCGCTGTGATCTGATGGGATCTGATCTAAGGGAAGAGCACTTTCAGACCAGAAATGTCATGGTGGCACTGAGCCAAGGCCCTCCTGATGCAAGGCAAAATGCACAATGAACAGCTGACATTCCTTGCTCCTTGAAGTGAGTCCAAAGCAATTTAACACAAGGCTGTGAGCATAAATTATGATAAAGTAACACTGCTGATTTAAAAATCCTTGCACCAAATCAAAGCTTGTAGTCTTTCAGGAATTTTGGATTTACAAGATAAACTGGAAAGGAAGTAATTGCTAAAGTGTTCCAGGCTCTGACCATCCTGGTCTAGTGAAAGGTGTCCTTTGGTAGGGAGGCTGCAAAATGGATTTTTAAAGGCCCTTCCAACCCCAGTCCTTCTGTGATTTTATGATTCTATGGAAAATTTCTTTTCTGAGTGATTTTCCCTCCAGTGACATGGTTTTCTCCCTCGTGTGCTGCATCTCTCTCCTGTATCCTGAACTCCCTGTAGCAGAACCTGCACAACAATACCACAGCTGAGTAAAAGAAAAACATTTTGAAGATCAAGATGTCAATGGAGCTGTGCAGCAACAGCAGAAAAGAGGACAGGGAAAGGTCCATGAGCAAAGGAATGATGTTGATGTCAATCAGCAGGGTCATTGTCTGAACTGTGTGTGATGGAAGCAACTTAAAAAATTGGTGTGTTCTTGAAAGAGTAGCAAGTTCTTTGATTAAAAGTCCAGATACTACCAGTACCATGGAGCTGCTATCTAGTCCCTCTAGAGGAGGACAAGAACATGGCTTTAGTACAGCAGTACAAACCCATTATTCCTTATGTAGGAGCCCAGGAATTTTCAATGGCAGCAGGAGAGGCAGGGCAAGAGGCAGCTGGAAGGGCAGACCCATGGCTGGCAAGGGAGCAGCACAGGAAGGAGCAGCTGAGAGAGCTTTCTGGCATTCAGTGGGAGCTTCAGCAGATCAGGGAGTGAAGGGGAAGGCAGTGAAGGAAGGGCCTGAGCAGCCAGGCTTGCCAGGCAGAGCGAGCAGCAGGAGATGATTTTGGCAAGAAGCGCTTGTGCACTCATGCATTCAAGAGGAAGGAGAGCTGTGATGGGGAGAGATGAGGGAAGAGAGAGAAAAGCTGTTTAGCCAGTGGGACAAGGTCTTGGAAATAGTTTGAAAGCAGAGTTGGATGGATGGGGTGATGGAGAAAGCAGTCACAGATTTTTTTCTAATTCAGTAGGATGGAAGGGCAGTAATATTTTTAACAGTGATAAAGAGGCAGGAACACAAAGTGGGATAGAACCTTGGCCATGATACATCCAGAAAAAACTCCTCAGGAGCAACTGTCAGGAATACAGTGTCAGGAAACAGTGAAGGGAGGCAGGTAAAAAAAAATAAATAAAATTCAGGGTTTGTCTTTTCTACTGTCCACATTTGCTTCAATTCCAAGTGGATAAGCAAGGAATCTGTTTGTCCATATTAGATCACAAAATCACAACGTTCTCACTCATTAATCTCACAAAGGGGGACAAAGAAAGAATGAAGAGCTTTGTGACAAGGGTACTTCTGCTGTTGCCCTTGAATCGAAAGGATTGTTGTACCTGTCCAGTGTATCCTGCACTGCACATTTTCACTTTGTTTTGTTCAGCTAGGCAGGATTTCATTAATTTTCACATTTTCATACTTCAGCTCTGTAAGGTACACACCATGCTCCAGCATAAGAATTTCCTTCTAGCCATCAACCAAGAGCACACATGGCACTTCACACAGCGCGTGTCGAAGCGAGTCAGAGCTCGTTCCCATTAAAGGTTGGGCAGATACTGTTTTCTTTAGGCACTCAATTAAAGGCAGGTGTCTGGCCCCTCATCAGTTCTAGGTGGTCTTTTCCTCTTGGGTTGTTTTCCTTTTCTTGGTGGTGACTCAAGTGCTTTCTTCACTTTTGAAATCTGTTAAACTCGCCACGATCATTTCATATTCTCTCCGGTTACATGTGCAAGAGTTTCCAAGGAACAGGCAGGACTCTGTAAGTAATTTTTCTTTCTTCTTCTGCTAGGTATAGCTTTATTCCAAATTCCTGGTGGTGGTTAGTGATCTCAAAAGAAATGGAATTACAGAAGCAGGAGTGTGGATGGCAGGACAGGCCATTTTCCATTGATGAGTTCAGAGGACACTGAATTATGTCTGCTGCTGAAAGACCCCAGAAATGCAACAGTGATGAGGACTCCTGCTTTGTTTATCCTCTAATTTTGGGACTTGAAATTTAACTCCTCTCTGTCTCTTCCTCTCCACAGAAAAGCTGAGAAGGCACCACGTGTTCAGATTTAGCTGCTTTTGGATGTAATTGCACGAAATTCACATTGACTCTGGGATCTCTGCCAGGGTACATGCTGACAGAAGACAGCACAGACCTTGGGCTGATAATGAACCTCTCTTCAGTCATCAATATTTCACATTAAATAATCATAGAGTGAGGTCAAGAACTGCAGAGGGTAAAGGGACGTAGAGGGAAAGATCAAATATGCTCATGAGTCTATGTAAGTAGGATAATTTAGTGTGAGGAAAAAATTAATTTTAAATGGATTTTTTACCTGTACCAGTCTACTGGAGATAAGCTGCCATCCTTGGGAATACACTGCTCTTCAGGAAACAGCCACCTGCTTGAGGTGGAGCCACATCACCCTGGAATAAAAAGCACAAACACTTGCTCCAGCAAGCTTTTAAAGCAGTGGTGCAGAAGGAAGCTTTGCCCAGTCTTTGTGCAGCTGTGCTTTGCAGGAATTGGAGGATGGAGCCAAGATCACGGGCTCTTTGTGCCCTGGAAATGCAGAGCTCACTCCTCCAAAGCTTCCTTGGAGCACAAAGGGAGCGAGCAGAGGGTGGGGGACAGAGGGACAAGGGTCTGGCTGTGTGTCAGGGGGCTCCAGATGGCCTGGGTGTCCTGGTTCACTGCAAATCTGGGAGAAAACCTCTAAAGGGGTTCCTTTAGAAAGCAGATTTAAGCGGACCCTCTCCCAGCTGGTTTGGAAGAGATTTCCTTGGAGAAAAGTGACAAAAACCCGTTTATTTAGCAGGTAAAGCATTCACCAGTACAAAAAGTCACAAATATTAAACAGCTAAACCTCTTGCTGCTCTAAAAGAGATGACAAACTCAGCAACTCTCCTTGGTGGGCTGTTGCTCAGTCTCTTCTCAGCCCCTCCTGTGCTGGGAAATGCCACGTCCTGGGCCCTGGTGGGCCACAGGGGTGAGCTCCCAGTTTTCTTCTGGGTGTTGAGTCCAGAGAGGTTTGAAGAGTTCCCAGAAAAAGAAAAGGCACAGTCCAGGGAACTTCTCTGCCTCAGCTAGCTAAAACCAACTAGAAGCAAAGGAGAGCTCTGTCCTGCTGTCTGTCCCTGCTGCAGACAACACAGAACATGGAGGAGGCGAGTGCAGTTTCTGAGAACAAACTCCGCGCTTCTTCCTGTCCCCCCTTTGCTCTCAGAACCAGCCTGAAAGGTGCAAAACTCATTTCTGGGCTAAAGAGACAAATGGGGATAAAACTCAGTGTGATAAAATCACCCCAGGGCACTGGGGCACGCTGAGAGCAGGCTGCCTGACACCCAGACGTGCGGGACAGACAGACGGCTGCTGCGTGTGCCCAGCGTGCAGGCACACAGCAGAGCTGCCATGCATGTGCAGGCCATCTGTGAGGAGAATGCTCCACAGTCCCTGCTGAGCTGGGTGAGGAAGGGCTCTGCCCCTCTGGGTTCCAGGCTGACAGCTTTTCCAGGGTTTTTCCAGGGAAAACCGTGGTGCAGAGCTGGGGAAGGAGATGGATGTTAAATTGTGCCCACAAAACACGTCTGCTCTGAGGAGTGGGCAATTGCACAGCAGCTCATTTAGAGAAACTAAAGGAGCCATTCCCTGTCTCATTTTTTATACAATGCCAGCTGCTGGCAGGGAAATACTCACATTTCCTGCTCTCCCACCATTACATGGCACCGTTGGAGTGTAAGGAAAGCTCAGCCAGTGGTCTAGCTGGGATTTAACCTGTACCTACTTGGGATGCCCCAGATCTGAATTTAGTGAGATATTCCAGAATTTTTAATAAATGGGTTGGAAGTGGCTTCTGCAGGCTTTGTATTCCAAACAACTCCAGGCTAATTACAGACTTAACAGGGTCTTTTCCAGTTGAATTTTAAAAATTTCTGAGGATGGAGAGACTTCACAGCTTCCCTGGGCACCTGTGCCAGTGCTTGGCCACTCTCAGGATGAAGAAGTCTAATATTCCTTTAAACAGGAAGAGAAGAACATTAAATCCCATTTGGATCCTGCTAGTTTTTCTCCAGTTAAAATCTTGAACTCTATTTGTCCATTCTTTCACCATCAGGGAATGCAGGTTGCATTTAGCATTTCATATACAGGCCCATTTCTTCACCATATCAGTAAGATTATTATCAGGAAATGTGAAGCCAGAACTATGTCTAAATATTAGAACAAAAGACAGGTTTTAAACTTTCAAGCAATTACTTTTTCTTTTGAGGGGGGAATAATATCTGTATAATCTGAGCAAAACACTGCACTGCCTTCTCCTTCTTTGTTTTTTTGGTATGGAATTTCACAGATGTATCCTTATTCTCACTTTTTAGATTGGATTTATAGACAGAGAAATGGGGCATTCCTTTACATAGGATTTTCCTACTTCACAGGGCCTTTATGAGGGTAAATGTAAGAATTTTTCTATCCATAGCTCAGAGAAAAACATGCCTTAAAAAAAAGTGTGCCTTTTTTTTTTTTTTAAATTTTTTTAATAGTGTTCTACCACTCCAGAATCCAGTCAGGAAGATTTTGGAAGGGACAAAACCACCTCTGAAATACACTAGAATTTATACCACTACTGATCTCTTTGAAAAAAAACTTTTTTCTTTTTCTCACAGTTCTTTGCCACCTCTAATTCAAATGAGGCCCCTCAGCTGTTCTGGGTTTCATGAGATGGCAAAGCTGCATCATGATTCAAAGAGCCACAACACAAAGGTCTTGTCCTCTCGTTCCATCTGTTCAACAGGATCTTAACCTGACATCAGAAAATATGGAAATGATGCCACATGAAACAAAGTTTTATCCTTTTAAACAACTGCATAAAAATGCCTTGGGGCTTCAGTGAATGCTTGCTTTTCACCCCAAAAGAGACTTTTTTCATGTGGCCTTTCATTATGAATCTTTGTAACACAGGTGTGATGCCCACAATGAAAGGTGACATCCCTCAGGCTACTGGGAATGTTTGAAGCAGGAGAAGAAGCAGGAACCAGGTAAACAGAGACTATTTATACCCTGCTGGAGACAAATCATAAGGCTGTAATGGACAGCTATAGACAGGCAATGACATAGTGACTAATGAAAAGAAAGAGGAAAAAGCAATTGGAAAAATTTTCTTACTTATTCCTTCTATGAAAAATAAGTAGGAAAAACACCCTGCTAACTGGGAAAAAATGCAAATCTGAGAGGTGTCTGATATCCTTCCTGTTATGTTGAAAGAAATGGGGAACTGGAAGCAAGTGAGAGGGGAAAAAAAAATCCCAAAGCAAATAAGCAGCTTGTTTACAAGGAAGATCCCAGCAGCTGGATGAGCAGCAGGAATGGAATGGGATGGGATGGGATGGTCTGGCCCAAGCCCACACTCCCCACAGCCTCCTCGAAGGAGTGGCAGCATCCCCAGCCAGTGCCCTCTCAGCCAAAAATAGAATTTCACTCCTCCCGGGGCTGGGGAGCAACACTGAGCATGGGGCAGGACAGCAGCTCAGGCTGAATTAATTCTGCTGGGGCTTTCTTTCTCTGCTTCCTCTTTTGTCTCCAGGTTTCCTGCTCCTGGTCATGCAGTTAGGTCCTTCCCATACCATCCTGAGCTTGCTGGTTCCTAAATCACCTGGGATGGATCCCAGTGTCCCTTTCCCCTGCCCCTGGCTGGGACCACACCTGCTGGAGGTGCTGTTGGAACAGCCTCGGCAGCAGCCTGCAAATCTCTCAGGCACTTCATGTGCTCCAAAGAAATGTTCTGGGGTGATTTCCTTTGCTCCCTCTGAATCCATTTCCCCTTGATTTCTCCTCTCTGTGTCTCTTTTTTCCTTTTCCCTTCCCAGTATCCCCTTTCTTGATCCATCTCACTGTAGTGCTACTGCTAGGTATTTCCCTCTCTTTCCTTGTTGTACTCCTTCCCACTTTCTCCTTTTATGTCCCTTCTGCTTTCTTCATTCACTTTTCCTGTTACCTCTCCTCAGTTATCCTCACCTCATTCCTGACAGGTGGGGCTTCTTTTCTTTTTTTCTTAAGTTGGTCCATTTATTTTCAAAATCACTTTCCATGGCTACGCACACAGAGCAAACCCCTTACACACTACATGAAGAGCCAGAGGACATAAACCAGCTGAATTTGCTTTTCCTGAGAAGACTGTGTCACATCAGTCCTGTGATAACACAATAACATGGAAATTTGGGCACAGGGAGCTCCGTCACTGCACTCCCATCTCCACTGTCCTCTCCTGCTGGCTCTGGTGGGGTGCTGAGGTGGTTAAAGCACAAAAACTCTGATTTTGGCTCACAGAACGAGGTGGCACCAGGGCAGTTCGGTGCTCAGATACTCAGCAGCTGAGTCAGAGAGGCAAAAGTTCAAAGAAGGGCAGCATCTGCAATCAGAAACATGTTTTGGGCCTGAGGACTAGAGGAGTTAAAAATAGGGACATGTGGGCTTAATTACAGAACAAAGGGAAAAGGGGCTAGAAAAAGGAACAATTTTGGGAAATTAGGAACAGTGGATCAACCAGAGTATTGCAAACAACCTCAGACAGTGCTCCTGCCTTCCCTAGCAAAGAGAGCCAAATCATGTAACAGATGATCAGTGCTCTGCAGGGGCATAAAATGCACGGAGGGGCTAAAAACTTGAGATGAGCAGCTCAAGATGTGCAAGAATCATCAACAAGATGAATCTTGCATGGTAAAAATAAGGGTTGACTCTGTCCTGTCAGAAACTGCAGGCACAAAAGCTCTAACAAAACCCACAAAATATAAAACCTGCCTGATGTCTCTTTGACCAGGCTAACTCATGCCTTCTTCCTCAGACCCTCTAAACTTGCTCCCCTGAAAATGGAGGGGATTCTCCTCTTCAATTTTCTCCTTTAATTTTTTAATGAGATAAATATTTGAGCAATACTGAGAAGACTCTGAAGACATTCCATCTCAACTGTATTGATTCTTTTTGAATATTGTATTTCACTGGGTATGTATACAACTGTTTCTAGACATTCAAACTGATCAGGGCAATAATAAGTCGGTGGCAGTTGTGCTACAAATTGAAAATGGCCTAATGGGGGAACACTACAGCCAAATGCCATTTTAAATTGGGCTTAAATGCTGCATTAGCCCTCAGATGTCTTGACCCAGTTCTGTTTGCCTGTTTTGCACAGGCTCTGTGCTTGTACAGATGGTAGGAGATTGTCTCAGCTCTGAGGCAAAGAAGAAACCTACCCCAGCAGAGCAGTGGCCAAAGCAAGCATGGAAATGACTGGATCAGTGTCTTTGACTGCTGCTTTTCTTTCTTCGTGCTCTGATTCCAGCAGGGATGTTTAAACATGCCTGGCTCTGTGCACTGTCCAGTGTGAAATCCAGCTGGACTTGGATTTCACATTTGCCAGCAGCACTTGGGAGTAAGTGCAGTGGCTTCCTGGCTGGGGCTTATTTTGCAGTGTTGAAACACCATTTTCAAACATTATCTTTTTGTTCCAGCATTTATAGATCAAGCTTCTGTAATACTGGACCCAGATTAAGATGAGGATTTTATACAGAACTGTTTCTTTCCATTAAAATCTGCCCAACACAAGCCAGAGAAATGCCATGGTAAATTCTGAGGCTTCTTATAGCCCAGGGAGCCTTTATGGCACAGATCTCACTGTGTCATGAAACTGATAAAGAAGCAATAAAAAACGTGTCTGAACTGTTTTGGTGACTGATTGTGGTGATTACACAGAAAAAAAGGAACTGATTTTCCCTCCCAGCGCTTTTGATTAACGTAAGAACTTTCCCCTCAGAACACAAAGAAATATCAGCCAACCTTGAGCACTTGCAGCCCTGAACAAATCCTCTCCCATACACAATAAGAACTTACTTACTACCCAACCATGCAACAGCCCGTTGTGGGTTTTGTCAGAATTGTTCTTGGACACAGAGATTTCTCATTCAGTACTGATAATTTACAGTCATTTTATCACTGAAACCTGTTTGCCTTTCTGCTTTGAGCTGCTCAGATATGGCAGAGATCAGTACTTTGAAGGAATCTGAGGATGTTTGTTTTGGATCATGTTTTCTTGGAAGACAGTAAAGAAAAAACCACTTTTTTTTTTTTTTAAAAAAAAAGCTCTCTGACTCAGCAGTCACAGAAATTATAAAAGCCACTGACACCTATTGCAGAAACCTGCAATGGTGGGTTTTTTTTTAAATCTATCTGAATTTTATATGATCACTGCAATCTGTATGTTATTCCTGACATCTACAATGGGTGGAAGATAGGAAAAAAATCCCCTGTATTTGCACTAACAGAATAATGATCATCTTTCCTCAAAATAATATTTGCTCCAAAAACCAAACAAGGACATGAGAAAACACTGTTTTGGGTCCAAAGGGTCTCCATGGGCAATCTGATTTCCTTTTACACTCATCTGTATCTTGGATGCCACCAATGCCTATAAGAAACCCTTTCTCCCAAGATGCATCCATGGAGAACTCTAGGGTCTCTATGCTGCAGGAATTATTTCTGGTCACCAAAAAAAGGGAGAACCATTTTAGCATATAAATTGTTTCCTGTGGACTTTAGAGAATGGTAGGCAACAGATTGAAAATAGCATTTTCTAATTTCCAAAGGAATACTTGAAATAAACTTTCCTCTTTCTCCCCTGAGGTATTACTGAAATGACAATTTCTTTCCCGTTTCAAGCAAAGAATGTTTCCAAAAATATTTTCTTGCTTAACCCCAACATGCTGCTAAGACATAAAGTTATAAATGTTAATTTTCTGCAACTCCCAGAGTTTTATTTCTCCTTCTTTTATGTAGGCCTGCTTTGCAAAGCTTGATCTCCAGTGCCTAAATGTGGAAAGGCTGATAATTTACACTGGAACCAGCATTTGGGGAATTTGTATATCTGGAGAGCTGGTTTGAATAGAAATTGTAAAAATGCACTAAAGAGGAAAATTGACTGCCAAAATTAGACTGGCACACTGCAGGATTTTAAAGGCCAAGCTTACTGCAGAATGGCCTGATTAGCTCTGTCTAAATTCATTACTGGAGTGCAGTTAATGTTGGTGATCTTCAAAACTCGGAAAGATGAAACGTGCAGCAAACATTTGAATGCTCAGGCTTCAGCTCTAGGGCATTCTTTTGGAATACAGAGTGTGTGAAGTGCTGTAAAGCACTGGACATGTTCAGACAATGCTCTGCTAGGAGGGTGGCTGAATATTCTCTTCAGTTTGACCTCAGGGCTCTGCTCTTGGTGGAAGCTTTTCTCTTCCCCCAGCAGTTGTGGTGCTCAACTTTGCTTCAGTGGGAACATATTTAGTAGCAAGCTGGGAGTTTTCCTTCCTTGTTCCTCCAGCAGATTTTGGAATTTCAGTTCAGTCCTTTATGACAAGGCTTCCAGGTACCACAGGAAGGTTTGATGTCCAGGCACTTCAACCCAAATGCTGTTTCTGTTACTGCTTTGGAGGGCTGGATGGGAACGGATGGTGAGGAAAGGCAGAGCTCAAGATCCCAGCCTGAATCCAGCAATTCACAGACTTGTAGGAGGTTGAGGCTTTCTGCTTCCTCTGATATTATTTACAGGAGCAGGGAGTGACAGGACACAGAGGGGGATGGCTTCAAGCTGACAGTAGACAAGTTTAGACGGGATGTTGGGAAGGAATTGTTCCCTGTGAGTGTGCTGAGGCCCTGGCAGAGGTGCCCAGAGAAGCTGTGGCTGTCCCTGGAAGTGTCCAAGGCCAGGTTGGAGCACCCTGGGATAATAGAAGCTGTCCCTGCCCATGGGAGGGAGTGGGACTAGATCATCTTGAAGATCTCTTGCAGCCCAAATCCTTCTGGGATTCTGGGATTCTCCATCTGCCCCTCACCTCCACCTGAAAACCCCTGCCAACAATGGATGTCTGACTGTGCCCTTCAGGTGCACTGCTTCAAGCAAGGAGAGATTTGCATCTGCTAAAAGCCAGCTTATCCAGCTTTTACCCAAATTCTCCATTTGGCCTTTAATCACAGCATTCCATGCACAAATCCAGAACGCGCAGTTTCAACTTTCCCTCGTCCAGCCTGTGGATCCCTCCCTGCCTCTGCCAGAGAAAGAAACCCCTTCAAGTGAAAGAGGGCAGTAATAGAAATCCCATGCTCACACGTGCTAGGGTTTCATTTCAGTGGCATCATTTATCAGTGTGACTTTGCCAAAGGGAAGAAGTTCACGTTGGAGGATTCAAAAGCAGCATCTAGGATGAGATGGGTTAGAAAGGCCTCAGGTTTCAAAAGGAGATGCCAGACGTGGGCCTTGAGTCTACTCACTCGAGTTCATTCCTGGAGATTTGCATTTGTAACCAAAACTGTCTTCCTTTCAACCTTGAAAAGCACTTAGAAAATGAAAACACATTCCAGACAGTAAAAAAGGCTGTGTTAAAAAAGCTCATATTATTTTTTGGAAAGACATGAAGAGAATTTAGGGGGATTTCATGCAGATTCTCGAGTGAAAAGGCATGCCAGATAAAAAGCTTAATCACATTAACTCTCTGGAAGACAAAAGGACTGGCACACTTTGTGTATGTCAACTTACACAAATCCTAAAACTCTTTAGAAGGGTTCTTGTAACTTAATACACTCAGCAGCCCCTTTTTAGTTCCTGGGAGACACTTTCTAATATTAATTTGTTTTTTCACCTCGCTGTGTATAACAAAAGCTGGACAAATGTCAGTGGCTCAAACACACAAACACAGGTGACTAATCTAGCTAAGCCTTGGAAATACCTGTGTGAATAAAATATAAACCAGTTGAGCTAATCCAGGAATGAAGAGAAGGACATCTCCAACCAGCAGAGATGAATTCTATCCCTGCTCCAAGCACTGAATGAATGAAAGGCAAAAAAGAAAACTGGCATGTGAGGATCTCCTTTTCCCTTCTGCTCTGAGCTGGTGTTACATTTCTCTCTGATTGTGTCCCTTATGGTTTTGTGCCCTTTTGTGCCCTCCCAGACAGTTTGCACATGTGACAGCAGGAAGAACAAGTGAGCAGAGCAGAGGGTGGAAAGCAAAGCTGGTCAGACAGTAGCAGATGGCAGACTTCTGCTCGGGGCTGCTGCCCCTAAAAGGCTCATTTAGACACCAGCCCAGAAACGAGGAATCCCATAGGATTCTCCGCTGATTTCCTCTAGGAAAAAAAAAAAATCAGTAATATTGTTTTCTACTTTAAAGGGAACATTGTGAAACCAGCCAACTCTAAGATTCAGTCGAGATGGGAAAGGGTCAGATTACTCCATCCAGGCATTTCCCCCTTGTGCAAATTGTCACCGTTTGGTGAAGTTCACTTGCAAAACAATTGTTTTCCTAGATCACAGCAAATCTTCCTGCAAAGCTCTTTCTTTTATTCTGACTAATGTAGGAAGGACATGATAATGGTTGTGGAGGGTTCCTTCCCCCCAGGACTCACTTTCAGCCTCTGGCAATTTGTAGCTGAGAAATATTCTAACACTGCATCAATGTTCTTGAGCTTAAAGACCATCAGTGAGCTCTTAATTCCAGGATTTTACCCAGCTGCTTTCTGAATCCATAAAAACTCTCAGCATTCACAAAGAATTCCCCAGGTCAGCCAGGAAATATATGAAGAAATGTAATGTTTTTGTTTTCTTTTTGCTTTGGGGTTTCTTTCCCTGTTTCTGTTTGTCTTCCACAAGTTGGTTTAGGTCAGTTCTCCTACAACAGGTGCCTAAACCTGAGCAAGGAGAATTTTCCACAGAAGGCCCTCAAAAGGCAGCTCTGGGTCTTTCTAAAAGCAGGGTCCTCTTTGCACTTAAGGCAGGGGGGAATTTCTAAGCATAACAGGATTCGTTAATTTCTAATAATTAATAGGATTAGGGAGCAGTAACAGAACCCACAGGCAGAGATATTTGGGGCAAGACTTCAGAAAGGTGCACTTTTCTACTGGCAGTTTGATTTGAGGAGCACAGAGCAGTCATGTCTATTCTTTACCTCTCTTTTTTTTTTGTACTTCTGAGAGTTTTTGGCAACTCCTCTGGGTTTGGACTCCACACAGACAAAAGGAGCCTCTTCCATCCTGATGAAAACATAGAAGGGAAAATTGGTATAGCTCTTCTGATGGGAAAATGAAGATCAAGAATGCTGTTAAATTATAATATAGGCCTAGGAGAAAGTAGAGGATGATGGAAAATACTGACAGTCTAGCTGGCTTTTAATGAAGGATAACATTTTCCATTACAGGAAACATAAAGCACTGGAAAACATTCTGAAGAGCTATCATTTAAAGTTTTGGGTTTTAGTGGGAAATATCCCTGCTCAAATTGTATTCATGATACTGTCTCATAAATATGGGAACATAAGTTGCCTTTAAAGTTCTGGCCTTTCTTCAGCATATATTTTTAAAAACCCTTTTATATTGTATTAACTTTTTGTTTGCTTTGAAGAGGAAAAACATGCTCCTCTCTGTTTCCATTCCCCTCCCAGTCTTCTTTTAATGAGATGTTTGACTCAAATATCATCCTTCATGTAACCCTCCTAAATTTTTATGTTCTCTCTGTTCTTGTTCCTGGCAGCACCAGAGTCTGCCTTCTCCCTTTGTAGAGCTAAATGGCTTTCTTAAACCCCAAAATTCTCAATTCAACACCTAAACTGTTGCTTCTGTCACCTCTTGAGCATAAATTCTTTTTCATTTGTATGACCTTAGTTTTAATCAATTCTTTCCTGATTGCTCAATTTAATTTAGGCTGTTCTTCTGCTGTGTCCCTCCAAAGATGAAAATATTAAAGTAACAAAATCCCATTGAGCAGTTTATCAATAAATCTGCTTAAGAAAGAAATGCCCTTTACAGAAAATGAAAATGGTTTGCATTTGTCCAAAGTGGATGAAGACAGTTCAGATGCTCTGACCTAATTCCAAATCAGCTACCAAATGTAGGTGCCTTTTGTGAGTATACACCTTGCTAAATAAGTTTCTTTGGGATGAAATTAAGCTCTTCTGATCAAAGGGGATAATTTGTGTACCCCTGACGATGCATTTTGAGCTATATATTAACAGCTTACAACACTGAGAAATTCATATTCCTTTGTTTACTGTCAAAGTCATGGTAAAAGGAAGGTAAGTAAAGATGAATAACACAGACCACCAAAACAACTTAGTTTTCTGTGATTATTGAAATTAAATTTAGCAACCTTTTGCAAGAGCTGATCCTTAATTCCTCCTGAGAGAGTGTAATTCACAACTATGCTATTTAAATCAAATGATTACCACCAAAACCGATGCATTGAATGTGGATGTAAAGTTCACAAAATGCACTGAGTGAAAAATTAGGAGTTTTAGGTTTGGTTTTTTTTTGGTTTTTTTTTTTTTTTTAATCTACCTGAAAGCTCTGTGGCTCTACCAGCAAACTGCTTTTCCCAGCTCTATCCAGTAGTATCTAAAATTCTGGATGAATTCTTCTTTCTGTTTTTCTTGATTTTTGCTACTTGGGGAATATTTACTGTCTCACTGCAACATTTAGAGGTATTTACACAGCCCAGCAGACAACTGTGCAAAGATCCTGGAGCTGGTGGGAAGCTGAGCCAGGAATGCCATGGGATCCAGTGAGAAGTCCAGCCCTGTGTGGCTGGGGGCAGCCTGACCACTATTAAGTGGCAATTTGCCAGGGGCTGGCTCTGGAGCCCTCACAATTGCAATAATTATATTTCATTAGGCCTTTTGATCGTGGAGAAATTGCATTGTCCCAGCACACCCGGGATGTACAAGCCCCTCCTCAGAAGCTGCACCGTAAATTCAGTTTATTGAGGCAAACTCCAAAGCTTCCACACCAAATCCATGGATATGGCCTCTGTAGCTGGCCCTCCTCTCCCACCCAGCCCAGCTCAAACACGACAAACACATGGCCCTGTTACCCCATATCTTGTCACAATTATTATGTCTTTTAAAAGATAAAACTTACATAAGCTACATGGGCTCAGTAGGACCAAAGGTTCATCCTTGGCAGAGCAGAATTACCTGTGGGTGTTTCACAAGATGAGAAACAAACTTTCAGTTGCCTGTCAGATTCAAAGGTATTTCAGATAAGACTCCAATTTGCCTGAAATTTGCTCACTAAAAATTGAGGAATGCTGTCACCCCACTTTGAGCACAGTTAAATCCTGATCAAAAGTCATTGCTGAAAACTGAGCCATTACTGTATTTGGTTTGTAAGGTGGGAAGAATTTCCACAAACGTGAGGTTTAGAAATCCATTTAAAAGGAGAAACGAATTTTCAAATTGACAAAATCAAGTACTGTAGAAAGTTCTTGCTTCTTTTTCTTACAAGTCACCAAAGTGCACAAGTATTTCAAACAGCTTGACATCTGCATTACATAAGCAGAAAGCAATTCAGCTGCTTGGAGAATATAAAAAACAACTCTGACCTTACACTGGAGTCATGCTTCAAAAGACTGGTTATTCATACGAGGAAAATTGCTCAAAAACAACTGCTTGGAAATATTCTCTGAAAGAAAAAAGATTGATTGTTCTGAGGCAATAATACAATTATGGTATAACAAACTGCATTTTTATTTCATTTTACTCCTAAGGCTTTTTCTTTTTTCACAAGAAGTGCTTCATTTGCTAGTATTTGAAATATTTTATCTTTCAAAATGTTTCCCTTGTTTGCTCAGTGTATTTTTTAGCTTGCTTGAATGTAACCCTTCAAGAAGTTTGAGAGTTGCTGCTAATGGGAGAATTTCAGGCCATGATGCCCCTCATTAATTCTGACCCCATTATGGCCATATCACTGTAGGGTTACAGATGTCTTGTGTTGGTAGAAAATACTGTAAGGGTGTCTATTACTGTAAGAGTGAATTGTGATTCAATACATTTTCAATGTGTTCTTGATATAATACCAAATTACATAAATTCTGGATTTATTTTAGGGTAGTATTTCTTTTCAGGTAATATTTTCTCTCTGGAGGAGGAGGTACAGCCACCTGGCTGAGGGGCTGAGTGGAAGTTCAGGAAATCTGAGTTCAATTCCCACCTCTGCTCTGGGCTTCCCCAGCCGTGCTGGGTGGAGAACTCAGACCCCCCTGCTGAAATCTCTCATGCAGATCCTGAGCTCCACTGCTGTGAGCAGCTCAGGATTTCACCAGCTCAGATCAAAACCTGACTACATGCTAAAGGCTGAGGCCATTTCTCCTCAGCTTCACTCTGAAACCTGTGCATTTCAGCTCTTTCCACCCACGTCCCTCCTGCCCCTGGAGTTTGTTAAACACGTGGATCCAGGACTGGGCTTCTCCATCCAGGCAAACTGAGGTGTCTGAGCCTTGCCAGCGCCCCTAGAGCAGCACATCTGCCACAGTGAGCTTGGTTCTGACAGCACATTAAAATAAACTGGGCTCCAGAACCTCCAGCAGAATCACCAAGTTTGGAAAACCCCCCAAGGCCATCGAGTCCAACCATTAACCCAGCACTGCCAAGCACACCACTAACCCACAGCCCTCAGCACCACATCTGCAGGATTGTAGAACACTTCCAGGGATGGTGATTCCACAGCTCCCCTGGACAGCTCCTTCCAGTGCTTGACAATCCTTTCTGTGAGGGATTTTCTCCTGTTCTCCACCCTGAGCCTGCCCTGGCCCAGCCTGAGGCCGTTTCCTCTCCTCCTGTCCCTGTTCCCTGGAGCAGAGCCTGACCCCCTGGCTGTCCCCTCCTGTCAGGAGCTGTGCAGAGCCACAAGGTCCCCCTGAGACTCCTTTGCTCCAGGCTGAGCCCCTTCCCAGCTCCCTCAGCCTCTCCTGGAGCTCCAGCCCCTTCCCAGCTCCATTCCCTGCCCTGGACACCCTCCAGCCCCTCCAGGTCCCTCCTGGAGTGAGGGCCCAGTGCTGGACACAGGATTTGTACAATCAATCCCTTCACAGCAATTAATTCAGTCCATAACCAAATCTTGTCACTTGGGTTACGGGATCTGATTCATACCCAAATATTGGAGTTCAATTTTTCTTCAAATCCCCCTTTACAGTAGTCCAAATTCTCTCCCAGCATTATTTTTACATAGGTTAATGAAGAAGCCAAACTAAAAAGTTGCTGTGTATTCCACATGAGAGGTTTCTGGAGAAAACCAGAAAGTTTTCTCCAAGTTATCTGTAATTCACCTCAGTGAAACCATTTCAAACAAGGATTTCCCCTCAGTGATCTGGTCACAGAGCTCTAGACAGTAACATGACATGGCATTAAACCCATTTTAAAAGGTAATTCCTTTAGTGCTTCTGATGTGTATCCTAATTTTATCACTACAGAATCACAGTTCAATGGGCTGCTTCTTGTCAAGCTGGAGCTATTCTTTTTTTTACCTTACATTTTTCAAATAGTTCCTAAACCAAGGGAAGGAATTTCACACCACCAATCAAAATAAGCCACTCAGCAGAAAAGTTTCAATTTCCAGCTCTTAATAAATCACACAGATTTAAATCAGATTCACAAATTCCACAGAAGTTATGCATTTATGTTCTCAATTTCCATAACAGAAGTTGCAACTCTACAGGAAAATCCGAACTCTCTAATAGTTACCTGCTGAACTTAATTGTGGGCAGAACTCATTTGTTTATGTCTGCTTGCCCCTCACTGGAGAAATGTTAACCACAGCACAATATGAACATAAACTTCAGCTCATTCACTTTCGAGCTAAATAAGCAAAACAAACCATTTCCTTCCTTAAACTCAACACTGATTTCTATTTATTACACAGCAAATCTTGCTGCTAACAGAGGCCAAGCAAGGACCATAAAAGAAGATCAGATATATTAATTTACAGCAGAAGTGTGGGACTGGGAATCTCCAGGGAAACCTCCCTCTCCAAGGCACTGCAGAGGCTGTAGGATGTGTGACATGACCCCATCCTGTGCCAGAGATCATCAGCCCGTTTTCCAATTTTGGTGCATTTTCTGCATTTTGGTGAGCACTGCTGCCATCTCTGCAGGCTGACACTGCTGGGGCCTTCTCCCCAGAGCCAAAAGGAAGCTCCTCCAAGAGGGTTTTTCTTTGCCAGGGATGCTGCAAGCAAAGCCCCACCCTTCCCCCCGTGCTCAGGAATGTGATGGATCCATTGCACAGCTGAGGGCTCCCAGCTCTCAGCAGAATGTGCTGCAGTCATGTCCCCAAACTGGTTTCCTATCAGAATTCCAAATAAAGCACTGCACTTTTTCTCCTCAACTTGGCCAGAAGGGACTTTTCCACTTCAAAGCATTGAGAAAACAAAAGTGTGTGTGCATGTGTGGGTAGAAATACTGGGAAAAAAAATAACACCTGTGACCTGATACCTGCATGTCAGGAGTCATTGGTGACGCTGAGGGTGCAGGAACACATGCAGCAATGAATTCAGCTTCTCCCTGATCACGAGCATCACATTTGCTTTTCCTTATGTTGATTACAAATGCCGTGTGATTGCTTTTAATCCAGAAGTAATAAATTTGTCCTGACTGCTTAATCTCATCAGTAAATGGAGCTCTTTGGTTTCATCAGACCCCAATTTATTGCGTTTTTGAGATAAAACAGCCAATGTTTGATACTGTTTGGTTTCAGCGTGCTGCATCTTTTTCAATTTCTACTTTTACAGTGTTTCTGTTTGCTCAAATCCCCTCTGCAGACAAATTAAAACCAGGAAGATTTTTAGAGTTCCAAATCTATTTTTTGCTTTTAATTTTTTTCTTTCCCCCCAACCCCTAGGTTTTCCACTTGAGGTGGATACACAGAATCAAAGACATTTCAGCATTACTTGAACCTCAAGATGTGTTTAAACTCTCACTTTGCAGCTCTATTGGCCAAATCCAACATTTTGCTCTGCCAGAATATGCCAGGTGGTAACAGAATCATTTTAGGTACTTTTTTAGCTGGGCACCAGATGGTAATAACACAAGTAATAATACCAAACAAGTATCATCTTGTTTCTAACCCCTGCCTCCCCAAGCTGCAGATGCAAAAGGTCATTTATATGAAGCACTCACCATGTGCTGTGCAAAATACAACATACATTCCAGCCAAACTTGTCCCTGGAGTGTCCAGGAAGCATCCTGGTGGAAATTCCCCAGTGACTGTGGAAAATGCAAGAGAAAAAAAAACCCAACAAAACTGTTATCAATCTTTTGTGATCGTGATTTGGAATGAACCATGTCAGGCAAGTCATTCACAGTGTTATGTCACTGCATCCCTCTTTCAAACAAATGGGGCATGATTAAAGCAATTAAAGGCTGTGTCTTTATTTAAGGCTTACCTGGCTAGAGGGGTATTTGGTGTGAAACAAAAACCCCCAAAATTATGCAATTAATGTTCTAAAATTAAAATGAAATTATTTCTCCCTTTACCTTCCATAAAAAGGAGTGGTTAGAGCTTTCTACTTCCTGTGGAAATAGATAAAACAGAGGTCCCTTCTGTCTTAATTTCCCCACGCACATTTCCAGATCCTGACATTTCCTTTCCCTCAGCAAAATCAGACCTGAAATTATGGCATCTCCATGCTGTATTGCAAGCCTTAAGAAAGACTTCTGGACTTCCTCAGAAACTGTATTGGAATAAAGTCACCCAAATTGCAATGTCAGATTGCTTTGCTTTTAATTTGAATACGAGAGTGATCCGTTCCAAATGCTCCAGAGAAATATTTCCTTGTTCAGCCCCCTCAGCTCCTCCTCCAGGCTTCCTCAGATCATTTCCAGTTTGCTGCTAATGGAAATTCCTTCTGACCCCAATCTTCTGCCTGATGAATTCAACCTATTGCATGTATCAATCATACAAGCCTTTAATCCAATTTATGGGGGGCTGGGGAGAACAGGAGGAAGCAAATGTATGGAGATCAGTGGAATCAGAGCAGCGTGCTCAAAACCCACCTCCAAACACATGAAATTAAGCAGTCTTCTGACTCTGGGAGCTGAGGCTCTTTCTAACATCTTGCTGCTTCTTACCTGAGTTGGAGCCAGTGCTCAGGACCTTTCAGACTCATCAAATGATGGGTAATTGTTCTGCTTCCAAGGTGTGCCTGGCAATTTCTCCTCAGTGCTGGTGTAGTCAAGGTCTCAGAAGCATGAAAGGCCCCTGGCTGATCTCTCCTTGTGTCTGCACAGTTTGCATGCCTGCCTGCAGGAGAAGTCCTCCTGCCTGAGCTCTGTCCCAGGCAAGAAGGTGGCCAGCCAGCCATCAACACCATCTTGGGGCGCTGGCACCTCCAAAGCTCTCAGTGCTGTCATGGCAGAAAAACGGGAAAACCAATCCTTGAATAATCCTAAAAGTCACACTCTGAATGTGAAGGTGACTTTGACTCACAGAGCTGTTCAAGTCCTGTCCCATGGCTTCTGTATGTGAAACCTCACATACTTCAAAATAATCAGAGGTTAATTATACTGATAATTGCAATTTCCACTCATAGTTATCTAAGCCCATTTATTTCTGCTGTCACACCTTTTATGGGCTGGGTAAGAAACTCTTACTCATCGAATTCCAGGATGGGTCAGGCTGGAAGGGAGCACAGAGGGTCACTGGTGCCACCTCGCTGCTCAGGCAGGGTCATCCCAGGGCACAGGAGTGTGCCCAGATGTTCTGGAATATCCCCAGGGAGGAGACCCCACAGCCTCTCTGGGCTCTGCTGAGGGCAGAAGTTCTGTCTCCTGTGCAGGGGAATAGCTGGGCTCAGTCCCTGCCTGTGGCTCTGGTGCCATTGCTGGGCCTGGAGCAGAGCCTGGCCCTGTTCAGAGCCCTCCCTTCAAAATCTTCCCCAACAGTTCCACTGATTTCCTCACTCTTGATTTATTCTATCTCAAGGAGCTGATACTTCTTGAGAAAAGAAAAATACCTTTCAAGCTGAGGCAAACCCCTAACTCCCACTTTTTTGCGATGTAACTGGAAAAGCTGCCAGGTTTCTTGTTAAAATGAAGTACTTCCATTTTCCCTCTCTTCACCTGCTCATAATTATTTGATTCTTTAAAATTGAAGTGAAAAAGATTTGTTTTCAAAGCAAGTAAAGTTGAATAGGAAAACTAACTGGGCTAACTGTAGCAGTAGCCTTCAGCAGTAGCCTCAGCACACCCCCATCCCCTGGGAACATCATATCTGGAATATTACTTTACTCCAGAATAATCAATGTGCTTTCAAGGCAAAGCAATTCTTCTTGGGAGGAATAAGGGAGTGGGGGAGGGAGTCTAAGCCACTTTCACTGTGGGTTAGAATTCCCTACCAGCTGTTCCTTGCTGCTCAACAGAGAAAAGAAGCCTGGACACAAAAGTGCTTTTCTGGGATTCTGAGTGGACAAGGCCTTACCATTAAAGAAGCTGGATAAGAAGTTAAAATTGAAAAGAGAGGAAACACCCAACCTCAACATACATTGCCTTCATACAAAGACTTCTAATCAACAGCAGCAGCTGTTGCCCAAAATAACCACTGTTCCTTTAGAAATAATCCTGAACCATAAAACCAACTCGAAAAACCTTTGGAAAAGAAACACATGTATTATTTAAGGATTAGATAACACACCAGTGCCTAATTTGAGCCAATGTGAGTTTCTGAAGAGTGTGCAAAGCTAGAGGTGCTCACAAAATTTGTTTAAAGCACTTTCCTTTCTGTTAGTTTGGAACTGAATCCATGAGCACAGCTGTTTCAGGAAAATATTGTTTGACTTCAGTTAAAATTGTACACCAAAATTTTAATAAATGTTATGGTGTGAAAAGTTTTCAGGAAAATTTATTCTCCCTGCTTTTTCTTCACACTAAAAGTTGCAGTGAAAAGAACCTCAAAAACTCCAGACCTTTAAATATGTGAGAAATGCTTCAGTGAAAATCCTTGATTAATTTCATGAAGGAAGTAAAATTTACAGATATACTGCAAGAAACCTCGTTGCTGTGCAAGAACAAGGCTTGAAGGAAATGGTTCTTCAGACATAATTTCTCACCCTTCTTGATTCATTGGTGACTTTGAAACTCAAACCTGTTTTTGGCATTATCCTACTGCAGAGGAGACTGATTTTCATGGTTTCTCCTGGGAGTCCATTATTCATACAGGTTAAATTTCAGTGAGTGATAAAGCAATCTCTCTCGTGACAGTCTGTCCTCTCCAGGAGCAAGGAGCCTGCTCAGACACTGAGATGTGCAGGGAAACACCACAGTTAATCAGCAGGACCAGGGAACTAATCGGATTATGTTGTCTGATCCTATTTTCTAATCACAAGAAATTGTGATGTAAAGAAAACCAGAGCACATGTTCCAATTAATACGCTCAGAATTTGCTCTGGAAGGCACTGCAGCAGGGCTAGACATGACAAGATACAAAAGGATCTAGAGTTCAAGGGCTTATATGAAATATAAGAAATGTATCAAGACTATATAGTGGAAACATCTGTAGCATTTTATTCCCAGAACTCTCCTTTTTTTTATTGGATGGAAAGAGATGTTGGTTGTGATGATGGTGTTGGTGGTGGCGAGGGAGAAGGAAATGAAAAATGGAAGGAGAACCTTCTAAGATTCTTAATATCTTATCCTGGTTTCAAACTCAGTGTTAACTGTGTAGAGCCATAAAGAGGGATGGGAGTCAAATAGCAAAAGCAGGATTTTTATGGAATGCTGCTAATACAAAACCTACAGTATCTGGTGCCTCTTGGGGTGCTGCTGAATTTTATCTTGGACAGGTGAATTGTGGTTTTTAGTTGCTTCTTCTCTTCTCTTGCTGTGTCTTAGGAAAGAAAACTCATGATGTCTCAAAGCGAGAACATAATTCAGTAAGTGAAATAATCTGTAAGTCACTAATAATAAATCTCTATTGAATTACAACTCTGCCAGTGTTCACAAAGGTATTAATATGTGAAAATAAAAATAGTGCCTTTCAATCAGGAATCTACAGTTCAATTAAAAGGCCAAGGAGCTGGATTTTCACCTGGAGTTTTAAGTGGCACAGGTAGAAGAAGCAGCTGTAGAAGCACCATGATCACCCCAGATTACATAAATCCAAAAAGCTGAGGGCTGGTTCTTTTCCTCCCCCATTTAAATGTGGCACAACATTAATGGAATAGGAGTTTACAGCCCTGTAACAGTTTACAGCTTCTAAATGGAACCTCCTGACTTTGCCTCAGCAAATGTCTGTCAGTGGCAGGATTTGAATTGCAAACTCTATTCCATTAATTTTTTTCAGTGTAGAATATGAAAGTGCTGTAAGTGACATTTGAGGGCATGTTCCACCAGCTTAGCAAAGATTGAAGAAACAGAGACTGCATAATGTTGGGAGGAAAAGCCAGAGGAAATCCAGATGGACCTTTTACGTCCTCAGTTTGGTATAGAAATTGTTCAGAGAGTGGGGGATTACACAGTGACACCTGTACAATATAACATGCAAGGTACTGATAAGTTATGAAAAGAGCTGTTTTTGAATGACTTTCTCGAGTTTCCCCTTAAAGAGGTCTGTGTTTTGTTACTGCAAAGGGAAAGGTGGGGACAGCTTTATGTATGCTCTTTTGCCATGTGTATTCCCTGTTTAACTCTTTCTTGAAACACAGGCCAGGTGCCAGAGCTTTGCAGGAAGCATTAAGGTGAAATTTAATGTCTCCCCAGTTTTGACACGGTGTGAATAGTTCCTAATGGGTTTCCAAAGAGGGACTATCAAACAACTCCTAAATAAACAGGCTTTGAGCACCAGAGCACCCACTGTAGGCAGCAGAGACGATAACAAGCAGCATCTGCTCAAAGAGCCTGGGCCAGAGGCAAAACTTGTTCCACGAAAGGAGGGAAGTGGAAATGGAGTCTGCGCCACAGGCTGTTGTCCCCCTTCTTCCTGCTCCTTCTGCCTCATCCTTCAGTGTCCTTGTGGGAGGAAAAGGAGTCCACCAAGCTGGTTAGAGAGAAAGGCTGGGAGAATTGGGATTGTTCAGCCTGGAGAAGAGAAGTTTTGGGGTGACCTCATTGTAGCCTCCCAGTAGCTGAAGGAAACCTGCAAGAAGGATGGGCAGGGACTCTTTACAAGGGTCTGGAGGGACATGACAAGGGGCAATGGCTTCAAACTGACACAGAGTAGGTTTAGATTGGATATTAGAGGAAAATTCTTCCCTGTGAGGGAGATGAGGCCCTGGCATAGGGTGCCTAGAGAAGCTGTGGCTGCCCCATCCCTGGAAGTGCCTAGGGCAAGGCTGGACGTGGCTTTAAGCAACCTGGTTTAGAGAAAAGTGACCCTGCCCATGGCACAAGGGCTGGAGCTGCATTATCCTCAATCCCTTTCAACCTGAACACGTCTGTGATTCTCTGGTTCCTTGTACAAGCACAGAGCAGAAGTCCCAGCTCTCTTCATGAGGAGCCAAGTGGAACAGAAGCTCGGAAACCAACGGTGTGTTCAGCACACAGCCTTAAACTCACCCAAGAGCTCCTGTCCCTGGGAGAAGCCAGCTGACAAAGCAGCAATTCTGCACATTTGCAGCTCCTCAGGGATCAATTAAGAGACTGTTATACTCTCTACTGCTGCTGCAAGATGAAAACAGCCAGCATCTCCAAGGGAACTTCTTGTAAAACCCAAATTGGGCTTAATGAGAAAAGACTCTTGACAAATGCTGTTAGATGTGAGATGCATTTAGCACTTGTCAGGAGCTGTATTTCTGACTTAAGGAATTTATAAGTTGCTCCATGCTCCAATGTTGATGTGGAGGAGACTGAGATCAGTGGCTTTGACAAAGCTTGAGGGCACTGGGTACATTGAGCAGGCCAAATTAATGGATTCAATTAACCATCATAAAATATATGAAGATGAACAGCCACAGCCTGGGTTGAGTTCAATTTTAAAGCAGCTTTTTTCTGTTTAATAGATGGGAATACACAATTCTTTTGGAAAAGAAAAAAAAAAAGACTAATGTATAGATAAAAGAGAAGAATTTCTCAGGAAGAATAACCATTGGTCATTCAGGGGTACATTTGTCATCAAGCAGGGCAGTCTGTGATCCCCCCCTTGGGAACTCCAATATCAGTGAATTTTAAGGGCATTGTGTGAACTTGAAGGACATAGTGCAGTCACTAAATCAGGGAGCTGCCAGGTCTGCCTGAATTCTCCCATTCTGAGCTCTATTCAACCCAAAAAGGTGGGTAGGGAGAAGGAGGAAGTGACAACTGCCTCACCCTACAGCTGCTGAGGCAGCCTCAGAGATCTGTCAAGATATTTCTGAAACTGCTGTCAAGCTTTGGCATTTTCCAAAACAGAGGAGGTGGATTGTGCCCATATCCTTGGGCTGCCACACCTTTAGCACATTTTTTTTTAGTGCAAGCAAAGTAAAGAGCAGCTGCATTTTAAGAGATTTTAGGGGCAACTGTTTAGTGCAGCTGGAAAAGCCTTTACGCCTCTCCAATGCAGGCACGAGTAACAGAAAGGTGAATTAAAACTATCACACATTTTTTCCACTGTATGGGGGGATTTTTCACTTCTAAAGCAAAAAGGGGTATCTGGGCCCTTCTGTCTCCAGAGCAGGGTGCAGTTCCCACAATCCCTGGTACAAAGGGGGCTCCCGCCCAGCTCCAAAACAGAGGCATTAAAAGATTCAGAGGCCTTAATAAAGCTGCTCTGTCTGCACATTAAAAAGTTATATCCAAAGGTCCCTCTTTTTCCCCCTCTGTTCTTCTCTGTGCTCAAATACATCCAGTTTCTCTCCCATCTCTGCAATCTCACGTGTTTGTGAGCCCAGCTTCCGTGGCAGGCAGGACAAAGGGGGCTGTTATAAACCCAGTCCCAGGCAGCCCTTGCTCACAGGCCTCACACCTATATTTCTTCCATAAATTCCAGTCAAATCTCTATTCTAAGAGGTAACTGCTGAGCTGGCTGCTGGCCCTGGAAACCACATTTTCAAATAAAATGCAATAGAGGAGAAAAGAAAACTACTTCTCTTAAGGACAACAAAACAAAACTAACTTCTGCTGGAAAAACAAAAGAAAAAAAAGAAGGGGGAAGGATTTTAGGTAATGGCAATAAAAATGGGTTCAAATTTAAGCCAGAGTGAGAAAACAATTCTCCAAGAAGATTCCTATTTAAAGATCAATGGGCAAAAGCCTCAATAAAGTGGGAGAGCTCTTTAAAGGTAATGGATCCCTGATTATTTCTTCCAGAGGTGAATCAATGTCTCTTTTCAGGACAAATCTCTCTGCACCTGTGAGCTGTGGTGAGGTGGGGAAATCCCACAGAAATAGAAGGAGAAATATTTAATTAAGGTGACAGGAAATGCTCCAAGTGTGCTTGGAAATAGCAGGGATAACATTAACAGGTCAGTAAATATTTCATAGATTTACAGTCCTTTCAATCCAGGCTTTTATTGACTTAACAAACAAGGTTATCCCTGTGCTGCCTCTAATCCATTTACAGTTAGTTGGGTTTTTTAATCAAAAAATTGGGTAAGGCTAACAGGAGACCACTCATTTCACACATGGAGGTATGAAGTGCTTAGGGAACCAGCAAATCCTCAGAGTATTTTGCAAAATGTTTCTTACCTAAAACTGGAATGAATCCCTGATATTTAGATTCTACATCATAGAATCTAAATATAGATTCTAAATAGAATATAATCTAAATCTGTATATTTCCATATAGATTTATATATAAATATTAAAAAAATATTTTAGATATATCTGATGAACAGAAAAAAAAACCACAAAGGAAGTGTGAGGAAGTTTGAGTTCTCATTTTAAAAAAAATTCTTTTTAAAGAAGAGAAAAACACCACCTTGTTCATATAAGAAATCTATCCTTCTGAGTAATGAATCAGCAAATTATTTTCAACTATTAGAAATGCCAACAAAACCAAACCCAGCATTTTAACAGCAAAGAAAAAAGCCTAGCATTGTGAACATCTCTTGCTTGGAAAGCCAAGCCTTTGTTAGTTTGTATTTCCACTTAATTGCCAAGGCATCTCTGCTAATCAGAAATATCAAAATTTGCAATATTTGTCACAAGACAAGCACCACATTTAGAAAATCCTAATTATTTAATAGCAGCAATCAAGAAAACAAAGCATGTGGCACTTTTACAGAAGATGAAAACATTTCTTCTGGTGTATTAGATAAATAATTGAGCCAACAACCCCACTGGATTATTTCAAGTGTGTAAAGTGCTGAAAAAAAGCCTCCCAGTGCTCCATGCTGAGCAGGACAAATTCTGTGGAGGGAAACAAATTTTTCTAGGTTACATCTGAAATGAATCTTAACTCTGCTCTTATCAGACCCTGGTGCCAGCAGGAACAGCTCTGAGGAAAACCACTCGGACACAGCATACCAACACCTCGTTTTATGATGCCTTTTCCTGGGGAAAAGCTAAACCAGTTCACTCCATAAAGGCAGCTGAAAGGTACACAAATTATTGTTGTGCAGATGGGGTGCGTGGGAAATGAAATATGAAATCCATTTGCCAGTGGAATGGAAAAGTAGGCATGGTGGGATAAAACACTGGAATTACTCAGATTGCTTTCTGATAAAACACACAGAGGCCTCAGCCTTGCAAATAACCCATCTCTGGCCTCTGGAAAGGCTCCCTCCAGGAGGATTTGTGTTTATGTTAAAGCTGGCCACAGTTCTAAGAGTAAATGTCTTGAAAGTACACAAGGGTCAGGCTCTACTGCTGATTGGGAAAATCTGTGTTTAGAAATTTGAGCTCTTCCTGAAATGTTTCATGAAAGGAGCTGCTTTATTAATGGAATTCTGGCATTTTAGCCACCACTCTTAGCAACAAGAGGCTGCACAGGTACAGCAGGCACTGGGTGCTGAAGTGGTTCAAGGGCCCTAACATGGATTTGGGATCTCCAGGTTCACACCCATGGTCAAATCAGAGATCACAGCTTCAGCCTTTATCAGCGGCAGAAGCAACAAAATCATATAAACCACGTTGGTTTCCTAGAGAGACATTAGTCTTCTCTTAATTACAGACCAAGGTTTTTATTTT
>JAYDZK010000001.1:1601021-1613719 GCA_034509185.1 Euphonia xanthogaster
AGTTGAAAAAAAAAAAAAAGAAAAAAAAAAAGAAAAAAAAAGTAATCTTCCCATCATCTTGGTTGAAGCAGGGAGGAAGAAACTTTTTATTTGTGAGCTTTACCTTGACCCAGAGGTTTCTGGTTTTTGGCATTCCTTTTGCGTCCACCTTTCCACTGAGGGGCAGGAAATGAGGGAGAGAGCAGCTGCCTCCTCAAACATTCTGACTCCAACCAAATCTCCCTCTTGGGGATCTCAGTTCCCTTAAACCAGGCTGATTCAGGAGCAAATTCTGCACTGAGTCAAACTTTTCTCTTCCAATTGGCTGCAAAGTCACAGCTGTTCTGCTGTTTCAGGTGTGTCCTGCAGCACAGGCCACCTCTTATGATCCACACTCCTTGCACTTTCCTTAGTCCTCACTCCTTATTCCTTATTTATTTAGTGTGCTCAGGGAAACAATGGAGTTCCAGCTCTGACAAGGCACAACTTTAATTAGGAGTTCAGTCACATTCTCAGAACTACTCTGCAAAAAATTTGGCCCATATCTTTAGCCAAATGTCTCCATATTCTTTGGTTTTAGAATAATAAAATCAATAAGTTTGGAAAAGACCTCTAAGATCCAACCTGAGTCCAACTTGTTTTGAGAAACAGGAAACTACAATTAAACAATAAAGTTGTACTAAATGGTATCCCTGAAATTATTCACTGTCTTTGGACTCTTTCCCCCCCTGAATTTATAATGTTCTTTTAATACTTACATACAGAGAATGCTGCATTAAATGTTTTTTTTTATTATTTTTAATGGATATTCAAAATCCACATGTGCATGTATAAAGGATATAAATATTAGTAATACAAGGAAAGTCATAGAAAAGAAGGGGGAAAAGAGATTTTAAGAAGATGTTTTCTGCTAACAAATTTGCTCCATTTTCTCCTTTGACTGTGTTACATACACAGACATCCTGCACTCCAATTTTGGTTTGATGCATTCTAAACCTCGAGGTCCTGAGAGCCTGAAAACTGGAAACCCAAATGATTTACTGACATGATTTCAGTGTTCTTAGGTCAGTTCATTGTGTTCCTGGCTTTTCTCTGGCTCTTCTACGTAGACGTGCAGAGTTCAAATCTGTGACAAGCCCCATTTAATAATTTGCATCTGTCTGCCTTTGCTAGCCTAGGAAATGATTGCTCCACTTTGGCTAATGACCTCTCTGTTCCAAACCACTGCAAACATCCTCAGTATTTTGTTTATCACAATAAAGAGCAGCAGCACACTGAGCATGGTGTGCTGTTTTGAATTCTGGACTCCACATTTCTGTCATGATCTATGTGAGGGCTGGCAACTTGCAAAAAGTTGCTTAGAAAAGTGCAAATCTCATCTTGGAGTCCAGCTAAATTAACCTCCTTGGTCAAAGCCTCACCTTTCATTAATCATTAGCTCTTTAAGCAGATTAAACCCTTAAAATGAGCAGCATGGGGGAAAGAATGACGTTTGGAGATAGCAGGGGAAGATAGGAAGCACTGCTATCACATGCTTAATCATGGGGGATTTGGGGAGAAAATATGGCAAGGAGATCACAGGCTGCACAATTGCAGGAAACAGAAGTGCAAGGGGATCTTGCACAGTGATTAGAACAAATGGGACCCATCCATCACTGCATTTCCCCCCAAATTTAAGGGCTTACACATGCAGAGCTGAAATTGCCTCGGGGTATCTCAGCTCCCATTATCCTACTTTAGACTTAAAGAGATGTTTTAATAGCCATGACTCTGCTGCCTGTCTTGCTGGTCTGGTAGAAAGAGTCCTGTGATCCAGGCAAAGCTTTCAGAGGAACTGCTACCTGAAAATGTGGCTGTTCCTCCTTCAGCTCATCTGATTGCACTCTCAGGCTTTTTGGAGCATGTTTGTTTTATTTCTCTGCTTTGCCTCCTAAATCAACAGCCTGGAAGCAGACACTGTTTTCTTTTTATGACATCTTGTGTTTTCCATGTTTCAGAGACAGGCAAACAGCTCAGGGCTGCAGAGTGCTGACACACAGCAATTGCTCAACAGGGACATTTTGATGTGGAGAGAATTGGCTTTTTAGGGCAGTGGGAGAAAGACAGTGCAAATACCACTGGTGCTCGGTGGGATTTCTGCTGCTTGGACACCTCTTGGCCTCTGCTGACACCATCAAAGCTGCTGGGAGCCAGAGCCACCTCCCAGAGAAACACAGGCAGCTCCTCCCTCCCTCCCTCCCTCCACAGCAACCTCCTGAGCTGGGGCTGAGCTCAGAAGTTCATCAAGGAAATGCTGGTCAGCCTCCTTATGCACATCAAACAACCACTGTGACTCTGGAGGGGCCTATTATTTTGTGGGAAGATGCTGAGATTCCTGAAGAATTAAAGCCAAAGAGCATAAACCGTATACACCCACCTAAATCAGCAAGGCTATCCTGTGAAAATTCTCAAGAGTAAATATTTCCCAAATATTCCTGGATTTGATGAGCTTTGTCAGTCCAAACTCCTCTGGCTTCAGCCACCACAAGCAGGCTCTGCTCTGTAGTTACCATTGGTAAAAAAATTGTAGCTACAGAGAAGACACAAAAATAATGTTGGGAAGATAGAAATTTAAAATTCTAATGACCTTTTAGGAAGAAAAGCCAAACCCTCCCATGCAGAAATCAAATAGAGGTCAGAGTTTCATAAAGCAGGACACTTTTGCAGATAGTGTCAGACACAGGCATTCAAAAGTACATTAATTTGATTTTCCCTGTCTGACAGAGCACTCTTGCCCTTTTCCCTCTACCGGCTGAGGAAACATCAAAATGAGGGGAACTCAAAATCTGCTGTAAGCTGAAACACATCAGCAACTGATGCGACACTGAAATAGTTGCAAACACGGTCTGACATCTTTTGCAGATATAGTTTTTAATGCTAATTTGTTCTGCCAGCTCCATTTATGAAAGGAATAGGATAAACCAGGTGAGGGGCTGTGATTTAATGCATTATTCTTACAGTATACTTCGGGAGAGATGAAAAAAACCAGAATGCTTCTGAATAATACTACCCCAGAGATCAGAATGAAAATGAATGACATATGTATAAGTAAAAGAAAAATATCAATTATAAATGCAGGTCAAATTGATTTGCATCATGGAAGGCTTATCAGTGATGTATACTTATCTTGAAGTACTCTAGTGCTGTAATTTAAAAAACTATTTCTTCTTTTTCTAATTGTGAAACCGGTAGGATTCCTTGATGTTTAACTTGGCCCCCTGAGCGTTCACACCAGGCTATTGACTCAAACTCTTAAAATATTTGGAGTGAATTGTAAAAATAGGAATTAAAATTGTTCTTGGTAGGCCTCAGCTTCCTCCTGCACACTTCCACTGCTTCTCTGGCTTTGGCAGACCTGGAAGTTGTCAGCAGCAGGGAGGGATGTTCTGTGTTTAGAAGGGGATCCATTGTTTGCATGCAGGGTGAGGCCAGTCTGCAAAAGTGCTCATTAAATGGGAAAGGAAACCTCCACCTGCCAGGCAAAGGGATGATGCTGGATTGTACCAATAGCTTTCATTTTAAGTTGTTTTCCAGTTGCCCAGCTCAGAAATGCACATTTTCCTTCTGTGATGTGCAAGGTGTGTCTGTCAAAAGTGCTTCTCGAGTGTTCTGAGAGCGGCAGGAATGGCTGAGCTCTGCATGAGCTTCCTGCAGGAATCCCCAGAGCTGTGGGGCAGGAAACCCTGGGGACTGGAGCTGCAGCATTTCACTTCTGAAGGAGTGAAATCATCACAGGATGGAATCATAGTTTGGGCTGGAAGGGGCCTTACAGCTCATCTCATTCCATCCCTGCCATGGCAGGGACACCTTCCACTGTCCATGGTGGCTCCAAGCCCCATCCAACTTGGCCTTGGACACTTCTAGGGATCCAGGGGCAGCCACAGCTGCTCTGGGGACCCTGTGCCAGGGCCTCACCTCCCTCACAGCCTCCTCAGAAGTCGGCAGGGTCATGCCTTGACGTTTCAGACTTAAAACCCACAAGGTGATGCTCCACCTAAAGAAAGACAACACCAATCCTGGGAGTTGTTCCTTCCATCTTTCATTCCTCTACATGGGCTAAGTAGTATCTGGCCTCCTGCCTTTAAAGACACCAAAATATCCCTAATATATCTTTTAAAAGGTTTCAGGATCAAAGACAAGTCAAATCCAATGTGGTTTAGTGCTTGTGAAACTCTGGAACATCTTTAGGGTTCACAAAGCTTGTTTGAACTTGCAAAATATTTTCCCTTTATTTAAACCCCATATTTCCCAGCCAGGGTGATTCAGTTTTATATTCAGCTGAAGTGAGAGAGTGCTGTGTGTTCACATAATCTAAAACACACACAACAGAATGGGACCAGAAAACTGGATGCTAAAAGTCTTCAGACATAAAACAGCAAATTGCTCATTAGCAAACAAAGTAAAATAGCATCCAAAAAGGCAGAACAAGACTTGACTACTCTTGCAGGAAAATCAGGAAGCAGAAGTGTGATGTCATTAACTTGCTTTAATAAGCAGAGTTGCCATTTAGGGTGCTGATATTGAACCAGAGGAAATCCTCATAGAATTTTATAGACCCATATAGGTTCAGACCAGCTGAAAGCCTCTCCTAAAAAACACTGGGTTCATTTCTGGAATTTTTATTTTTGGGAGGAGGCAAATGAACGGATTTCAGAGGTGAAAAAACAAAAAAGAAGAAAGAAAATTGAGGGATCGACTGCCAAAGCTAAACAGGCAATGGCACATTTAACTTACACAGAACTGCAGCAATGTGATAAATGAAGAAAAAGGGAAAACCTACTCAGAATATTCTTGCCCAGAGACGTGAGTAGCTGTGGCATCCTGTCCTGTGGTGCCCTCCAAGAACTGAAACAGCAGCTGCTTGATATCCCAGCTGCTCTAGAAAATTCCCACTTAGAGCATCATTCCATGGAACTCACACTTCGCTCTGCTGACTTGATTGCCCTCCTTTTTTAGGAAGAACAGAAATAGGATGTGACAGGCTCTAATACCACTCAAGGCTAACTCTAGAGATAGAAAAGATATTCTGGAGATGACAACTACACTGATTTTGACAAGCGAGAAAAATGCACCTGCAGTGACAGATTACTCACTTGAAAAACTCAGCTTAAGAGAGGTGAAAATTCAAAGAGAGGTCCAGTCAAGAAGTATGAATGGGAGAAACAACTGGGAAAGACTTGGGAGCATCCCATTCCTTTATAGCTAAACTGAAAAAGTATTCCAATCTGGTTAAACAGATTTGTATTCTTCAATAAGATTCAGCTAAGAAAAAGACAAAAACCTTTGGCCATTCTAGACCTGCTACTACACATTTAAGCTGAAGCTGACTTTAAAGCAGAGAAGGAAACAGAACCAGATAGAAATCTGCCATTCTGAGTAAGATTTACCTTGGACACTGCCCTGGGAAGTGTCATCAAGACTTTCCTGTTGGGTACTTTGGAGATGTAAAGCTTTTAGTTGGCTCACCAGACCCCTGCCAGCTTTCAGCATTTCTTGCAGACCACACTGTATTCTTACCCTCACTCTGAAAACTGTGATCTTTACTTTTTCATGGCTTTCAGAGAAGGGATTATCCTTAAAGATATGCACACTCCACCTGGACTGATGTTTGGAAACCTTTGCTTTTCTTCACCAGGGTCTATGGGAATTCTCCAAGGTGCTCCTTGCTAAACAAAAGGAGGAGCCATAGATTAAAGTCGTAATATCTCTACTACTGGACTGAAGCAGTTTCCTCACCATCCTTCTGTCTATTGCCAAACCACTGAGCTGTTCCTGTTTATTTTAAAAACTTATTTAGAAATCTGAATCTGGATGGGGATAGCAAAGTAAAGTCAACATGAGGTAAGGGAAGAGCATTTCAGTTACTTAGCTTGCACTAGATTCACCCTTATTTGTTATTGCTAACTTAACTCTGGCCTGGAAAGAAGAGGAAAGCTATAATCAGTTGCTTTTAACTCAGGCTTCAAAATTGTGGCCAAAGTTTTTTAGTATTCTGGATTCCTTTGCCTAATTGCAATCCCACAGTGGCAGCAGCACTTAGAGAAATACAGAGTTGTTTATAGGGCAAACCTTTCCTTCCATGGCAGTGAAAATTAAATCTTGAGAGAGGTGGTTTTTCATATTTTCGTTTAGTTGGGGTTATTTGTTGCTGGTTGCTTGTTTGATTGGCTGTGGGGGGTTTTTCTCTTTGTTTTTCAGTTCTTACTGTAACATATCTCATCTCTGAAGGCTCAGCTTCTCTGTGCAGAGTTGTTATTTATGGTCAGTGCCTAACATTTTGTCTTTTCTGAAAAGCTGACTTGGATTTGTCCAAATGCCCAGTAAATGCTGTTCCCTAAATGTTTGCATTTCTTGGGACAGTAAAGGCCACAGACCCAGTATAAGCAACATGCATCTACGTTTTCCTTTGACCTGCCATTCCAGTGGAGCTATTAAGTGGCAGAACTTGCTGGACACAGCATAATTCATAATCTTCCTCATCTATTTTGCTTCACTTTTCTGCTAAGAAAGTTTACAGTGCAAAACTGATTCCTTTTTTTCCTTAAAAATAATTCCCAAGTTTCTCATCAGCTGCACTGGTCAAGGATTATGTGGCAGCTCCAATTGTTTTCCTGCTGGGATCTGATGCTGGCTGGATGCCCAAGTGCTTCTCTCTGGTTGTTTAAGCGTTCTCTCAAAAAACTTGAGGCCAGGTGGCATCAGGGCCAATTCAGGTACAAAGGTGAGGGAAACACAAAGTGTTTTCCTGCCACCCCTTGCCTTGCCAAAGCCCCAAAGAAGATCCTGTTCTTTTCTCTCCCTAGAAATGTTCCTGTGCTCCAATTTAGCCCTAATCTTGCAGTGTGAGGAACACTGGGTGGAGGTTCAGTTGTGCCTCTCTGCTGGCTGGTACTTTTAGGAGAGGCTGACCAGGTGCTTCAGCAAAAGTGAATAGAAGCAGTGTCATTGTGAAGATGTCTGGAATTTTGGAATAAATTTTTTTCAGGCACAAGAATTCTTCCCCTCCCCTTCCCTAGCACAGCCTGTGAGGGAAGTCCAAGGTGTAACTGGAAATCCAAGATGCTACTCAAAGTCCAAACTTAAGCAAAAATTTGAGTGAAAACTCAGCAGCCTCACAAAACCAGATTGCTGTGAAACACTTTAAAATTACTTTCTTGATGCCGTTGTTTACAGGTGAGGAACTAGACCCCCATGTCACAGGATAAAGAGAATACATCCTCCTGGAAAAAAGGTATTTTGTGACCCTGATAGGAAATAGCTCCTCCAGGGAGCTGTTGGCTTTACCTCTGGTAAATATGGATCCCTAAGAGGAAGATTCCTGGCATGTGAGAACAACTGCTTGCAAATTCAGCTGAAGAGGTAGCTTTAAATCCATAGATGCAAAAAACACAAGGACTGTGCTTGTGTCAAGAATCTGCTGAATCCTGTGCTGTCCATCTGCCCATGTGTAATTTAGTCTGGCACCATTTCCAGTGATGTCATGCCTGGAACACCCAGCCCTGTGGAGAGAGGCTCTCTGGGATGGAGCTGCTGCATGAGGTGGAGAGATCAGCAGATGTGGTAATTCACTCCTGGAATGGTGTTCCTATCGAGTTGCAGACTGGAGCAAAGGCAGTTTCTGCTCTTTAATCCATTCAGTTTTGGAGTAGGCACGTGTTCAAAAGACAGGCAGGTGAGACAGGCAGTTCCACAGCCAGTTCTTCTGGCTGAATATTCCAGTTTTAAGGAGAAGTGTTCCATTACATCATTCCAGCTCGTGTCATTTCTAGGCAACTGGTTTGCAACTGTGGGATAAGGAGCATCTGGCAAAATCTGTTCTGTGTAGATAAAGTTCTGCTGCATGAGGAGTCTTCCCCCAGCCCAGCTGAGAAAAACTGAGGTCAGTTTTAGCCCTGTGTGTAGCCAAGGAGACACAGCCACCACTCAAGTGATGGTTTGTCTGTTTCTCTCGAGTTTGTCCAGCAAAATTCCAAACCTACCAGCACTGTGCTGAGAAATCACAATGTAAGAGCACGAGATGTTCCAACACTGCTGTCCAGAAAAACCTGGTGATCACAAAGTTGCACCCGGAACTGAGACAAACTGTTTATCATTTTTGAAAAATGGATCAAAATAAGGCAGCCAGAATTTCTTGGAAAATTTAATGTCAATTTTTATAGTGTCAGAATCAACATGTCATATGCCCTGCTGTCATAGTGGAGACCATGTGCAAATACGGAAGAATGAAATGCTTGAAGATGAAAATAAAATTCAAGAAGAGTTTGGTATAAGATTTAATTTATGCAACATTAAAGGAATTTCTGACAAGAATTTTTTTTTCAATTCAAGCCATTAACATGAAACATAATAAAAAATACAATATGCTGTTACGAAATCATTTTTATGACCTTTCCTAAAAGTCCTCCCTTCAGGTACACACCACAAGTGAAAATTATTTCAGGGCAGCAGTAAGGAGCTATGGAAATTTGGGTTTTTTCTTTTTAATGTAGCATAGATGAAGATGCAGAGTGCTGCTTTCAGCAAGAAAAGAGCAAAAAGAAAAAGCCAGGCAATGCTTACGGCAGAGAAGTCTTCTGGAATGCTAATTTAGATAAGAGAAGTGACAAACATGCCCTTGATATTTATAATTTTCATCTTCTATGTGGCAGCTTTTGACTTTGTGACATTTGAATCTGTTACTGTGAAATGGATTCAGATGTTGCAAAAATGCACCAGATTTCCAGAGTGTAAAATTAATTGTCTCTAGCACAGAAAGCTGTTATTTTTGTAGCACAAAATAAATCAAAAGCAATGTTAGGCTAATAATAAATAAAGCTACGGTCGTAAACAATCTGTTCCCTTTGTTAGGTTTTATGTCATGTTTTGCATGAGAAGTTCAAACAACAACAAAAAGTTCTGAAAGCTCCTCTCATGTAAATGGCTTTACTCAGCACTGGAAAAATCCACTGGAATGAATACTCAATGATCTCCTGCACTGAAACCTAATTCCTTAAAAGAAGGGCAAAATACACAAATAAGACCCCCAAATATATTTGAGGCTTGTAAAAAACTCTTGTACAGAACAAAAAATCTTTCACTTTTTTTTTCCACTAATGGAGTGACATTCTGTCCCATAAGCAAAGAAATTCCATAAAAAAAGAGTTTGTTCAGAGAAGTCAGTTTAGAGATTGAAAAAGGTCACGGAAGTTCATAAACTGAAGAGCAAATAGGTTAATGATGCAAGAAATGAGACTGTAAGGAAGGAGAATTTACATTTGCTTCAGAGCTGCTCGATGAGGTGCAAAGCTCTGATTAAAGGGAGACTCTTTGATTACCAAGTGTTGAAAATGAGGAACCCCAGGACTCAGCCATCAGACCACACCAGGAGTGTCATATCCTCAGGCTCCTGATGCCAGCCTCATGTCCCCTACTGGGGTCCCTTCCTTTGGTAGGACCTTCCACCCAGAGCCAGGTTTTACAGCAGAAGCAAAGCCAGCTCTTTTCCAGTCAGCAACTTCTTCACATTCCTCCTCTCTCAGTGATGCAGACATGCAAGATTTAGATGTTCCCCTTTTCAGAAGAGGAACCTCAATCTCTTATGAGTTTCTCCTCCAAGAAGGTCACCTCAGATTCATGAACATCCTGCTCAGTTTGGTTTCTAAGATCCTCACTACACATCGGTCTCTAATTTGAATGGCAAGCTGACGTGATTTTTTCAGATTTTTGCTTACCCTGAACCAGCCATATCCATGCAGCTGCAATTTCATCTGTGACAAAACAAAACTAAGAATTTAAAGTAAGAATAAACTAAGGTACATGAACTTAGAGATGGTGTCAGCGACACAAATATGTGGCTTTGATTTGCCTACAAAACCCTGCGTGTGCTGAACTCACAGAGCTGTTTCTCTTAGGATCTTACTCAAACTGAATTCCTTTACCTTTTACATCATCAGAGGTGACTTTCCAATTGCCACTTCCAAGTTTCCAGCAGTGGCACCAGAAGCACTTAGGCTAATCCATGCATTTGTAGGCCAATTTAGCATCTTGACACAAGCACTTCTGTCTGTCTGCTGAGAGCCCTTTGAAATCCTTCTGGACGTGACAGTGGGTTTAGGGGAGAGGTGATTGTGGTGGTGCTGAGGGGAAGGTTGGACCAGAAAATCTTGAAGGTCTCTTTCAGCCTCACCTCTGTGTACAGTTTGCCAGCCCCAACTGCAGCTATGGCAGGACAAGCAAAGTCTTGACACATTGGTGGGGCTGGGAGGACTCAGGAGACAAAAATAACAGAACACGAAAAAATTCAATAGGCTACACTGGCCTAAATCCCACCTCCTGCTTCCATGCTTTTATCCCCACTTTTCTTGCTACAAACTCATTAGAAGAAGATTAATTTCATATGGATTTAGTGGTGACTGAAGGCGCAGTGGAGGTTACTGTCTGTAAGAAAAAAAGAAAAAAAAAGCTGAAGGGGAAAACTGATTACATTTCAAGCAGAGCACCTTTGCTTCCAGCAAGATCTCTGCTGTTTCTCAAAGTTTTGGAAAGGCTTTCTGATGACAGCATGGATTGTTTTTCCTGTTGCACTTTCCTTCAGTCTGTCTACAAGCAGTTGTTGAAGTGGATTTAAATGTGCAAATGGTATTTTGAATAGAGTCTGGAAACTGTAACACATCAGAAACGACAAAGAAAAAACTCTTTAAACTGGGAAGGAATGCAAAACAGGACAAGCAACAGTGCCAGCCATGAGAGGAACTGAAAAGCTCCTTCTGGTGTCTGCTGTAGCAAAAAAATTTGTTCTTTCTGGAACTTCAGGAGATATTTATGCTCAGTAGGAATTGAATATCCAATAGGAATTGGAAACATGAATGTTTATTCATTGAAAATGGTACACACGCAGAAACTTTGTGTCTAAGTTCCAGTGTAATTACTGGAAGTCAAAATTACTTCTCTTTTCCCATTTGTCTTAATATTAAGGCCGCCACCTCCTAGGTACAGACCTAATAGCTTTGTGGAAGACAAAAAAAAAATCAAATTTTTTGTGTCTTTCCACAGAGAAAGCAAACAAGTAATCCTCATCCAAGTTCATTAAGACTTCTAAGGAGACACTATCATGCAGGGTTTGTGCTACATTTTTTAAAACTATTAAATTATCACAAGCCTTAGACAATCAGGCTGAGAATGAATTTCTCAGAGACAGCAGGGAACTCAGAGACTGGCACCTCTGTCTGCTTTAGTGAGAAGAGAAAAAGCTGAGAGCATCATCAAAGCAGCCTTCATGGGGCTCTGAGGTTTCTGTGACTGAGGCCCAGCTAAGCACTGACATTGCCCAATTTCCTCATGGAGGTATTTAACATCATGGACTGAAAATCAGAGCCTGGGAACAACAAAGGTTTGGAGAGACAACACTCAGTGTGCAAGGTCTGCCTGGAGAAATAAAATTCCAGCCAGAATCCCGCTCCCTGCATCCTCACAAAGAGAATCCAGAGGGGAGAAAGTGAGGAGCTGTGTGATGAAAATTAAAACCATCAGCATATTCAGAAGAAAACAAAGGCATAGGCAGTTCCCTCAGTAGCCCTGTCCTCACTGCAGATATGGTGCTAGCAAATTCCCCCCAGCCACAGAAAGCAATTATATTGTCTCCATGTAACTGTACTTGCTGCTGTTCCTTGCTGATCAAGCGACCATTACATAAAAATTAATCAATGTTGATAATATTTACCATGAACAACTACACCAAGGACTCAGCTTGGACAGGGAGGCTGTCAAATGTTGTGCATTGATGGTTCTGACTCCTCAAGGAGCTGCCCTGAAAATGCACCCAGAGCCCAACACGCTGGATTTTGTAACTGCTACAGTCAGGGTGCTCCTCACGTCCTTTCACACCTTTGCCTACACAGCAAACGCATCCCCACCCCTCAAACCCAGGAAAAATAGCTGGACACCATTTTTATCAATCCTGTATTTCCTTAGAAACCTGAAAATTCTTCTGCTCTATCCTTACTCTCTGAATAGTTGTCCTTTTATGAGCTTCAGCTATATCCAGCTTTGTTAATTTGACAAATAGTAAGGCAAGAAGTGTCCCTAGAAAAGGGGAGGATCCAAATTAAAGTGGCTCTCTCACTCCTAAATATCTTAAAATGCTTGACCCACGTGCTTATGAAACAGCTGAACTGGAGCAACCAAAAAAAGTTTCCAGGAGGCTGTCTTGAGTCGATTATACCACAAGATCTGTTTCAAGGGCTCCCTCTCCCCTCTGCAATTCATCAGGAATGTTGGAAGTTTGGCAAAGAGCTTGGGCTGGAGTTGCAGGTACCAACCATATCCCTCAACAAATCTCCCTTGCATTTAAAGGAGAGAATGTATGAAAAGCAATTTGCCCCCACTGTTACTTAGGAAAGAGAAAAACCCATTCAACCAAGACCCCAGAAAACCCCAAACCAAATCACAAGATTGATCAGATACATATCCCTGCTATCCTAAAAGGACTTCACTCAGAATTCCATGGAAGAATGCTGAAGAATGATAAACCAATGACATGTTTATGATGGCAGTGACATGCTGCTTGTGATTAAGTGTGTATAAATAAATAAATATGTATTAGAAAGAAATTCCTGCCTGTAAGGCTGCTGAGGCCCTGGCACAGGGTGCCCAGAGAAGCTGTGGCTGCCCCTGGATCCCTGGAAGTGTCCAAGGCCAGGCTG
>JAYDZK010000001.1:1613819-1669820 GCA_034509185.1 Euphonia xanthogaster
ACGCTCTTCCGATCTAATGTTTTATTTGCTGTTTCCTTAGCTATTTTTTCCTAAGTTAAGAAACTGTATATTGAACAGAGTTATATTTCCACCAGACTAAAATTGTCCTCTTAATTGTCATTGACCTCTAGATGTGTGCAATGCTCAAGAACACGTGCACAGGTACCATGGGCATATCCCAGTGGCAATGTGAATAAAAAACACCAGCAGATAGAAAAACTATTAGATTTTTGTGGACACAGCATTTAAAGGCACTTAGATTTGATTGGTTTGTCTTGAGAAATCAATTATGCTTAAGTCAGTAATTATAGTCTGAACATAGTACAAGGGAAATTAGGTGCATAGTAATATGATAAGTATGGAGTCTTACATTTGCTTAGAACATTTTAATCTAATGAGGCATTTGCCTATGCAAACCCATAGAAATAATGAGTCAGAAAATAGGCAAATAGCACTCTACAGGCATTTCTGTTGCTGCTGTGTTTATGTGGATACTGGGGCCGCTAGCCAGTCCTTTCTGTCTTTTATTTCATGTAGTCAGAGTTAGCAACTTCTTGGTTTGTTTTTACAACCATAGTGGATGTTGATATTGATGAGAAGGTTTGTATTTGCTTTCCTGATTTTCTTTATTTAAAAGTAATCTTTTGGTAATTTTTAATATCTTTGGCTTCAGGTTTTTTAAGCTCTTTAATGAAATAATGCATGTATGGTTAATAACACCAGAAATTCAAAATATGGCTAAGGAGAGCATTTTGTGTTGCTCAGCTCTGAATGACTGCATGGCTTTGGGTTGGTGTTTCCTGTTATATCTGTTATTCTTTCAAAATATGGGAGGTAAACTCTCCTGTGTCATTGCTGCAGCCCACCTATTCAAATCACAAAAACTGCCCTCATAACATGTAAGGAATCTTGAAAGAATTTGAGACAGGATTTCTGAATTGTTTTAGATGATGTAATTTATTTTTCTTGTATTTTATATAGGTAGGAAGGGTGAGTTCAGTTCACATCTTTACAGAATTGTTCAGAAGGTTACAAGACTGCTAGTTAAAAGACCTTTTAAAAACTTTTTATCTAATAAAATACTGTCAACAAAAATATTTATATTTTTGACCTAATCCTTTCCTTAAATATTTTGTTTTATGAACTTTTGTTACAGTGTAAGTTTTCTTAGTTAATCAAGTTATGATACACAAACTTACAGTACTGTATTCTAAACTTCTTGTTTACTTTTGTAATTACTTTTATTTTTTCTGTATCTTAAACTCTAAAACTCTAAACTCTTCTTCTTGACATTTTTTTTGCTTTAAACTATAAATCTGCATTCTCACTTGTATCACCTAAGTTTAGAAACTTTTTCCAAAGTCTCAGATCAAATCTTGTGTTTAATTCAAAGCTTTGGCTTGCAGGGCCAAAGTTCTGAGAGCTCCCTACATTTCAGATTCCAGCAATAACACACAGGAACTTGGTTTGTAGCAAACACAGAAGATCTTCCTGTGTGCTGTGGAGATCTTGCTGTGCCTTTTCTCAGCAGAGGATTATGCAAAACCTGTCCTTTCCTGCTGGGCTCAGTGCTGGAACTTCAGCTGCTCCTGTGTTGGAGGCAGCATCATTCCCAAATTCCCAAAGCAGCTTCCCCCCCACCTCTGCTGGAGGAGCTGCAATATTTCAGAAGCTCTGGCTGACTGTGAACTCTAAATTCCTGGGTGTTGTTTTATTCTCTCCTCCAGTTGTTTGCTTCGATGCCAAGATAAACTTTGATGACAACGCAGAATTTAGGCAAAAAGAAATATTTGCCATGGATGACAAGTCTGAAAATGAGCCCATAGAGAATGAAGCTGCCAAATATGACTTAAAATATATAGGACTGGATGGAAACATTGCTTGCTTTGGTAAGAACAAATACATTCAGAAGACATTTGAAAACAAATTTACACTTGTTCAGTGTATGGACTTTGTTTACATCTCACATTCAGGTCACCCTTTACAGAATTTCAGTCTGTTTCACTGAGTCTTGCTGCAGTTTTGTCTGTCCTTCCACAAGTTCTTGCAGGAAGGAAACTAAAATTGTGTGCAAGCTGTGCTGATGGCCACAGCACACAAGCAGGGCAGGAGTGGTATCAGGGAGAAGGCAGACTAAGCCTTAAAAACTCCATTTCTGACTTTTTAACCTGATGTAATTGGTCTTTCCAGTAATTAAAACAAAACAAGAAAAGTCATCAAAACCTAATCGTTCATTTTAAAAAATAAGTGTGTTACTTAAAAGGCACTTGAAAAGGATGTTTGTATAAATGTCCCATTCCTAGTTACAATTGAATATTAAACTCCATTTCCCTTTGAGGAAAGCTGCTAAGAGATCTGCTTGGAAATGGCAGGTTTTTATTTTCCTGAAGTTTCTGTAGAACAGAAATTACTCTGCTGTTTAGAAGAGATAAGTAGAAAAATCAGCTGTGCTCTAAGTAATTTTCATTTTGTACAAATTCTTTTAGCCAATACAACATTTTATTATTAATCTAATTGAATTAAGTAGTTTTTTTTTTATTTGGTGAGAAAATGCCCAGCATTTTTATTGGCTGAGATATATTGGGAAATCTAGAAGATTGTGATCATGTGTTGCAGTTGATTCGGTAAGTGGCAGTGAGACTTCAATCTCAATTTAAGAAAACAACCAAAAGATCCCAAAGCCCAAATAAGAATTGCCAACATTATGCTGATTTTAGTGGTCTGTATTCTGGTTGACACAGGAGCATTTTTCCAATAGGAGCAACATAAAGGAGACACATAATTCTCATCACTTTTCCCAGTTTAGATCTTCCTGTCCATGGAAATGCTTCTAGACTAGTGCAAATCTGAGATAAGATGTTTCAGGAACTTATGAGGTCTGTCCCCAAAATGAGTTATCTGTGATGCAGTAATACAAGGCATCCACTGCTATCAGAGTGATGGGAGAGGAGCTTAAAGAGTCAATTTGTCCTTCACATCACCATTCCCAGAAGTTTTTATGTCCTTTTTTTTTTTAATAAAATCAGAAGGTTCTGCAGTGCCACAATTGTTATTCCAGTGCTCATACATGCTTAAAGGAAAGTGCATATCTAAGCCCTGAAAAGACCTAAATGTTGGTGTGTTTACACCAGATTTTGAATTATTTGTTGCATTGGATGTCCTTGAATAGCTACTAGTATTTAGAAATAGCTGTGTAACATTTTGAGCCCTGTTCTGGGGTTGTGCTGATACATTTAAAGCCTTTTCACAAATCTGTGTGAATTATAAGCACTGTGATGTTTGCAATTACAGTCAATGGAGCTGGACTTGCAATGGCAACATGTGATATAATATCCCTGAATGGTGGAAAGCCAGCCAACTTCTTGGATCTGGGTGGAGGTGTGAAAGAAGCACAAGTCTATCAAGCATTCAAACTGCTGACTGCTGATCCCAAGGTAAAAATGTTGGGTTTGGACTGGGAGCTTCCCTGTGCAGCAGTAGGGCTGAGAAGGACCATGAATAGTGCACAGAAAAACCCAGATCATGGTGAGAACACTGAGGATGAGCTACTAAAGGGCTGATCTGGGAGGAAAATTAATTCAATGGGAACCACTGGACAGACTTTTCAGCTCCTGATCCATACTCAGGATCCACATCCATACACCAGGTTGGCTGGTGAGTTGTGAATGGGAACATTCTCAAGGCAGTTCAGCACAGGAATGCAGGTGTGCTAATGCTGGGCATTGCAGTGCTGAACTCAGAGCATCTCACTCCTAAAATGGAATTTGTGAGACTTGGATGTTTAAAATATCATTCCTAATAGTGTAGTAACACAGTAGACTGAGGAGAAAAATGGGAAAATTAAGCAAATAGCTAATTCTAAGGGCTGGTTTGTACTCTTTTAAACTCAAGGTTTCTAAAATATCTGAGTCTGCACTGCAGGATAATCAGTATTTAATTAACGTTCCCAGGCTGGAATCATAGCCTGGAACGTTCTGACACTTCCTTTGCAGATGGAGCTGCAGTTGCTCTTTTCTTTTTTGAACAAGAGGAGAAGACATTAGTCTGTGTGTACTGAGTAGAAGTTATTTCTAGAGATGAGTGTTGAGGTCACTGGTCCCCTCTGCAGACAGAACTGGAGTATCTGCTGAGAGAATATTGATCAGGCGTGGGCTTTGGAGCAGTGCCAGCTGCCCATCCTGCCAACATGGAGTTCTGCTTTTGTGTGCAGCCAGAGCTTCCTTGCTGTTGATATTTTTACTAATGGGAATCTGTTGGAGGGCTTTGATCATCTTTCCCATCTCCTGCACCTAAGCATCACAGCTGAAGTCCCTATTTCAACATATTGCTTCTTTTTGTGGATCTGGCTTCATCCCTTTTGTCTCATGTTTGCTGTGATTCTAGTCATTTTCCTCATGTTCATTGTGATGTGATATTGGCTTCTAAATGCCACCTTCCTGTGACAATTACATTGCTCTAATTGTATGCTCTGTGCAGCAGTAAGTGACAAAATGCTGTGGCTTTTCAAATAGACATGGGTATTGTTTGCAGCAGCATTTCAAGGCAAAATTAGGAAGAAAATTTGCAGTACAAAATAAGCACAGGTCGACTTCATACTGTAAGCTCTTTGCAGTTGCAACTCTCCCTGCATATTTTATAAGTACCTGGTACCTTGATGTCTCAAGTGTTTGTTGTTTGAGTTGCTCTGCAGTGTTTGCTTGGTGTGCTGATCTGGGTTTGCCTGAGATGTAATTTAGTTCTGAAACTTGTGTTAGTGGTAGAGAAGCAGGTGCAGTAAGGTCTCAGATACACAACTTAGCTGGTGATTATCATTGTGTTAAGTAGTTTGTACTGTCTGCTGCAGCACAAACAGCAGGTATTAATTTTGGTGATGAAGCTTACTGAGTTTAAACAATTTTAAAACAAAAAGGCATTCTAGTAGCTCTCAGCTATAGAACATCTGCGTGCCCAACATTTGACTTGTGTTATATCCTTCTATTACACATCCTGCTTATATGTTACTGCTTAACTATTTCCAGCTGCATGCACCAGGGCTAGGGAAGCTCTGCCATTGAGAGAAAGCAAAAGGGAGCATGGAAAGAGCCTGGATTAGGCATTTATGCTGGGGCTGTGCCATTCCTGGCATTGACTGGCTGAAGATGCAGAAGGCAAAACATTTCATGTTTTATTTCATTCTGTTCAGAAAATACAGCAAATGTCTGTTATTTCTTCTCCTGATACACCATGTCCATTAGCTCACTAATATATAATCAGAAAATTGGATGAATCTTCTCTTTTCTTAACTAATGGTAGGGTTTCAGTCCCAGGAGTCTTTGTGGCTAATGCAGCATTCACAGGTTGGATCTGGTCAGTCATTTCCCTCTGGCCTCTAACTTGATTCCCACCTGGTTTGATAAGATAAAAATTTGTTCTTGGGAACTTGAGATTCAGTTAATTTTTGTAAATATCCAAATATCTGGAGACTAAAGAAATAAACAACAACAAAAAAGTTTTCAGGGCTGTAATATGGAGAATTGCTGTTTTTTAGTTGTGCTGGCAGAGTTCAGGACATTGAAGGAGATGAAATCTTCCAGAAGGAAAGGTTCAACTGCACTTTGAAAAAGATCTCTTTCTCCCTCTTTAGCTGTCTTTAAAATGTCTATTTGTATTAAGGCAAAAAAACCCCAAAAACCAAAAAAGCAACCCCAAACAAACTAAAAAACCACACAACCCCTCCTCTCCCCCAAACAAAGAAAATAAACAAATCAAGGTAAGCCATGATTTGATTTAGTGAAGTAGAGGATATTGTTTTTGGGAAAAGTGAAGATCTGGGCTGGTTTGCTGCTGGTTTAATCTGTCAGCTGTCAGTGTCTATAATTCTTGGGGAAAAAGAAAAAAGTGTGAGGGTTTTTGTTGCAAAAGGTGATCCACTGGCTTTTGGATGGAATGCTGTCCCTGGAGGCAGTGACCCTTTTTACACTCTGCTGGTCTTGTTTGCTGTCTGCCATATGCAATACTTCCTAGGTTAGACAGGTCATTGCAGTGGTTCTGAATTCCTTTTCTATTCACTGTCTAAATTCCAATTGCTTTTTTTCTTTCTTCTTTTCTTTTCCTTCTTCCTGCCTGTCTTTTTATACGTTTGTGCTGTGCATCTGCTCTGGCAGGAAATGTACAGTCTTCCCTGGTTTTAGATACTAGCAGGAAAGGGAAAGATGGCTCAGTTCTGGCAGTTCAAGCTGCTGGAAGACACTGCAGGAGCTTCATTTATCCCCCTTTGTCTCACAGTGAACTAGAAGTGGTGGTTGCCTTTGGTGTTTCCAAGGTTCTGGGTGGTGCCTGGCTCTCCCTTGCATGTGTGAATTCCTGCTTCAGGCATCCCCACAAAGTGAGTGCTCTCACATCCTTGTCAAGCTCCACAGGTGCTTGTTTTTGTTCATGCTGAAGGCCTAGTTACCATATGATGACTCTTTGTAGGATCCAGCAAGGTTTTTAGGAAAGGCTAAAGTAGAAAAAATATCTGCTCTTTGCTGGATCTCCGTGGGCTGCTGGGGAATCTTGGCCCTGGCACCTGGGGCAGTTCCTGCCCCTCCTCCGTCACTGACCCTGCTGTCTGCAGGGCTGTTCCTCTCCTATTCTCACTCCTCTCTCCAGCTGCTGTTTTGCAGTTTCCTCTGCCCTCCTTATAACTCTGTTATCCCAGAGGTGATGCCTCTGTCCCTGATGGCTCAGGCTCCATTTCAGAGCTGATGGCTCCATCAGACATGGGGAAGCTCCTGGCAGCTCCTCACAGAAGCCACCTTTTATCCCCTGCTACCAGAACCTGGCCTCACAAACTCACACAAAAGCCACCTAAGCTGTAAGCAGGTTTTTTTTACCATCAGCACACTCTAGCCCTGATCTTAGCAGTGCACTCCTATTAGAAAGTGTCTCTGAAACACAAGCAGTTAAAGGCCAACATGGTTTGTTGTTCTTTTTCTCCTTTTCCCACTAAAGTTCCTTTGAAAACCTTTTTTGAAGCCTGTCATAGATGATATGACTAAAGATTCACCAATCAATTGATGTTAACAACTGTTGGCTTGTTATTTAGGCAAAACACTATTGACAGAAAGACAAACATTTCTCAGGAAAAACTATTCCATATTGACATCTGTTAGCTCATATCCAGGGAATAATTACTATCAAACCCACACAATATTTTTTTAAAGCAATTATCTAGTCCAAATTGAAATTATTGTCTTAATTATATGGAATAGACAATCATTCCTGTCACCTTGCTTTGCCTGTTCATGTTCAGATGTATCTCTGTGCCCACCACATAATTGGCACTGATGTGTTTCACTGCTGTTTGTCAAGCAGAGGTTTTGGGGCTTTTGTTTTCCAGGCATCTGAGAGAGTGACCAGAATTCTGAAAGAGGATATCATTAAACCATAACTTTGCATTTCACTTCTTTTCCAGCTGTGTTTGGTGTGAAAATAATGCAGTTTATACATCCTTATTATACAAGACATTTTTATCACCAGCTTATCCTTTTGGCTTCAGGGATTTTTAGTATTAGCTTTCTTAACATTTGCAGTGTGTTATGTGGCAACAGAAGGGATAACATTATACTAAGAGGAAAAATTTGGGATATTCTTTTCTTAGATTTCAGAAATAAAAATAAAGTTGCCCTGTATAATGTATTTGGGCTTTATTTTGGGTAATTAATTTAAAATTGAGCGAGCTAGCTCAGTTCAGACCATTCAAAATATCTCAAATCATTCAGGCAGATTGGGGTGTAGTAACTATATTTGTGTGGTTCTGGACTGTTTGCTCTCACTCTGCAACTTTGAACAATGACCTGCTCAAGGGGGAAAGTTTTAAAAATACAAGAATTCCAAATGCCACATTTCTGTGATAGGGAACTTCCTCATGGTTAGAGCATAGGCTGGCTGTGGGCAGTTTGCTGCATTTTACTGATTCTCAGCAGTGGATTTCTCAGTGTTACAATAATGCAAGCCCATAAATCAGTAGGAACAGATAATCCTCCCTATCACACATGCAGCCTATGTCTGTGTGCATTTAATTTTTGGAGAAAAAAGGGAAATGTAAATAAGATTCAGTTTCAGGCATGAAATAGAGTGTTAGCACTGAATTTGTTTAAATTATCAGATTTTGTGTCAATTCAGATAATATAGAGGAACCCTGTTCTTACAGCCTCATTAGGAATCCTTTGCTTTCTCATTCACATAACATGCACCCTTTACACACTTCATTAGCCAGCTCTTCTTTGCACAGCATGGAAAGGCTTTACACCTTGTGTAAAGAAGAGGGTGAAGCATCATACTCTGCTTTGAGGACTCCAAGCTCTGTAGCTGAGGAGCTGCTCCAGTGCACAGTGCCTGTGTGCTGCACTGTTCTGCACTGTTCCCCAGGTGTTAAGTGCCAGTGCAGTGTCTGCACTCTGCATGGCCCTCACTGCTCCAGCTGGGTGTCTAAAATGGTAGCTCTTGAACTGAGTGATGAATTTTGGAAGTCGAGGCTCTGACTGCTGTTTTTACCCCTCTGTGTGAACTGTGGGTTGCAATCCTCATCTAACATCTACAAACACTGATCAAAAATTAAATAGTTTGTTAAAGAAATTAAGTGCTTTGAAAATCATAAAAGCTATCACCGTTCCTCACTAATTATTACAGAGCCCTCTCCTCCTGGCAGTTTAGTGCTCAGCACTGGTTTTGTGAAAGTGCAATATTAAATTTTTAAAAAGAAAATCATAATAAATAGACCTGTTGTATTTTTTGCTAGAAATTTTGACATTTCTGTAGGGTGTTGTCTAATCAATCATTGAAAAATTCCACATAGTTTTTGGAATCTGGATCTTGCTACATCATCTTAGTATTAGCACAATATACAGGGACCTTTTAGTCTTGAGGGGGAGTAAACAGGTAGGTAGAGACCAACCTTTTCTCTGATTTCAAATATACAAATGATTCAAGGCTTGAAAGAGGAATCAGACACAGAAAGGTGAAGGAGCCTTCAGGTAACCTGAGCAATCTGCCCGGTGGTGCAGGTCAGCGACTGCCTCAGGCAGGAAATAAGGGTTAAGAGCAGCAAAGAAATGTGGCTGTACAGGGGAGCTGTTCTGAAAATACTGCAGCCAAAAAAGGGAGTTGAGTCCTACAGCAGTTTATTTTGGGGATTTAGACACTATCCAGCACCACAAGGTTTTAAAGGCTAGCTAAACAAGCAATTATCCAGGAAATTTCAGGGAGAGTTGATCCTGCCTTGGAGCCAGTGAATGTTCTGGAGCTTCCTTTCTGTGTTTCAGAGAGGAAACATAAACATAAAGCTGTGATTGGTAATTCTGTAAGAGCAATAATGTCTTGACTCTGGAAGTTTAAGATTATTCTCATAAAATGACAGTATGTGGAGGTAGAAAATACCTATTAGGGCACAGAAAAGCTGGGTAAAGTTCACAAAGGCATATTGTGGTTTTTGTCTCAGAAATTTGTACAAGTATTTTGCCTTTAGACAATAGAGAAGGTCATGGTTCTTTTAAAAATACTGTAGGTTTTGAGTCTATAAAGAGTAATTTAGGAATTTCCCCACATTTTTTATTAGCTCTGCATTGGTGAGAAAATACAGACTGATAAAACTATAGCAAGGATTCTTTTCTAATGTGCCTTTTCAGTATTGCAGAATTAATATGAAATGACTATTCATCTTTTAAAACACTTAAAATATTGAAAAGTCGTTCTTTCATTTCACTGAGGCACTTTTACAGATTGATAGCATATTGACAATATTTATGAAAATGAGAAGACAATTATGCATTTAAAATGCATAATTGAATTGTCTTGATTTATAACCAAAAGTAAAATATTTTTCAAGAGTATGTGTAGCATTGAGTCCTAAGTAATTGATATGTAAATATACTTGAACATGAATCTGTCATTATTTATGGGCACTGACAAGTTGAATGCCTTTTGGCGTTTTATAGTAGGCTATAATGAATCCTAAAAACTGGATATGAAAATAAAATTCCTAAGCAAGAGGAAAACTTGCAGTGACTTTGTAATTGCTTCCTTTGTGGCAGGAATGTTTTCATAGATGGTAAATGCTGGCAAATTTGTGGAAGAACCACAACACAAACTGAGCTGGTAGGTTTGGATGGACCTTGAAGTGCTTGTGTGCTAATTATCCTCTCTGTAGTGTTGTCCCTTCTAAAGCAGGGAAAGAAGAGCAGGCATTTCCCTTTCCTTGGAGCAGAAATGGCATCAGCCTCCTGAGAGAGCTGCTCTGTGGGCAAGGCTTGCAGCATTTCCCTGCTTGTTTGGAGGTGTGCTGGGCTAGTGACCCAAGTGAGAGAGGATTTTGTTACTGGCTTTGGTTTTAGTGCTCGGGGTTGGACAATATGGATTTTTTTTTTGAGGTCTTCACTGGTGAGCTGGGAGGGCTGAGCCTGTGGTGGGAAGTGTTTGGGAAGGACATGGGAATGGTTATGGGACCTGTTTCTTGTAATGCCATAGCCTGGTGTCACCATCTCACTCCTAAGCAGGGCCTCACATGGAAGGTGATGGATCCAGGCAGTAAATCTCCATCCTGAGCACCTTCCCAGCACCTCTGCCTGCCAAGGGCCTGATGGCATGGCCAGGGTGTGCAATAGGACCTGCATGGCTTGGGACTGCCCAGTAAAATACACCAGAAAAGTGTTTAATCCTTCACTGGGATTTCCAAATTGATGAAATTTTGGAAATTTATATGACTCATTTCACAATTAGCGAGGATAAAAATAGAAGATATTTTGGGAAAGTCAATTTGGTAATTCATCTTGGTGAGATGAGTAATTTATTATGAATCTACTTTTAGATTGTCCATCTAGGACACATACAGGAGAATGAAAGACAAATAATCTGATAATGCAGGTAGGAAATAGTATATTAAAAGAAAAGTTGTAGGTGTCCTTACTTAAACTCTTCTGTAGAGAAAATCACATTTTAATTCTCATTATTTTTACGCGGTGTTATGGCAGTCTAGGAATGTGTTTGTTCTTTCAATCAAAATGAAGAAATTTAATCACCTTGCCTCCATCTGTTCCTGACAAACTGGCCCAGATGATGAAATGTGTATCTCAGGTAGATGCTTTCAGCCATTTGTGCTGGGCTAGGCACACTCTTGTGATAGTGCAATAAATAACAACTGGTTTTACTTACCATTGCAGAAGCACCCTGGATGGATGGAGCACAGGTAGATGGGACTTCATATTTTTCTTATTGATAAGACTCAATTTGGGGAAAAAATGGTAAACTAGGACAAAATTAACAAGTGTTTTCTCATCATAAAATTATCTTTTAATGACAGAAGGGCCTGATATTGCTAAGATTTTTAGAGTAAAGATACTTTTTTTTTTTTTTAAGGGTATCACAGGGTGATGGAAAAGTTTTGGAAAAGACAAAAATTGTTTGAAATATAGCTTAATTAAAGAGGACTAAAGCTATTTCTCTTGAATCTCTGTTTTGCTTCAGGTAGGATTGAATTATTTCACATATTCATGCTCAAATTCAAAAAGAATTCAAACCTGTTTCAAGTTTTAGTATTTTATTATCTATTATTTTGAGAGGGTTGATAAAGCTGAAATAAAGGAGTCTATTCACTTTTAGAACTTATAATTTGCTTAAGTAGTTGGCCAATCAAGTCCATGTCTACCACAAATGAGTAGCTCTTAGTCTTTTTGCTCCAGGTTTAGTTTCATCTTCTAATAAAAAACTACCCTCTCATAGGAAGATAAGCTTAGTCCTGTTTCTCCTGTTGCATTTTTTGTACCTTTCACAATAAGCAGTTTCTAAAGTCAGGTGTTCCCTTTAGACTGGTGTGAAAAGTGAACAGTTTATTTCTTTTGGTGCTCCTACCTTTGATAGCAATCTGCAGACAGCAGAAATTCTTCCATTTCCATCTGCCAGTGGCCAAATTTTCATGTTTTTAGTCTGGGGTGTGTGTGGGTGATGCCTTGTGAAGGCTGACCTGGAACAGAGGCTAGACAGAGTTAAAAAATAAAGTAGGGATTTATTTTCCAGCAGAAAAATACCAAACATTTTAAAGATTTTTTTTTTCCCCCAAGCAATTAGAGGAGCTGATTAGGAATAAGGTAGCCTTACTTGTTTCAAATAGCCATATAATTTCTTCTTTCTGGCTGTGATGGAGAAGGTATTGTACTACTGCAGCTATTCCACATGAATCTAGAAGACATTTGACTGCTTTTACAAAACCATTTTCACCTTGAATCTTCTGCTATGCCTGTCATATTCTTTTTCATTTGCATACATATTTTGCTCATCAAATAAGTAGAGGGAAAAGAGAACTTCCTTTTGAATTTTTACAGGCAGCTTGCTATGGTGAAGGTGAGTAAATCTGCAGATCTCTACCCCACTGCTGCTCTGACACAACTTGTGTGCACATTTCCACAGCCTGTTTTGTATGCAGTGCTGGCTGCTGCTGTACTTTAGAAACCATTTCTAATTATTTAAGTGTAAGCCTGAGTAACCAAAGAGCTGCAGAGCACCAGATGTTCATTCCCTGGGAACGTGGGGGAGAAGGAGCCTCCTTTGCTGCAAAAAATCTGCTCAGGGCAGAGGAGCTGGAGCTGCTGTGGCTCCCACCATCCTCTGCCATCCTCCCCCAAATAACTCTGCAGTGCCTCAGTGCAGGAAACAATCCTGCTATCAGTGCCAGAAAATTGGATTTCTGTCTGGGTGGATGACAGGTGAGCTGACCATGGAAGTCAGTATTCCCTTCACCAGAAAAGGGAATGAAATCTGCACCTTCAGACAGGGCCCTGCTGAGAAGGTTGTTCAGCCAAAGTGTGCATAAAACTCTTGTCCTGTGACAGTGATGCCAACCCTGTGATTAAAGCAGGAACCTTTGTATAAGCTGTGGTTGGCACTTGTGAATGGTGGATTTGGAATTAATAGTGATAACATGGGAAAAGAGGAAAAACATCTCATTAAGAAAATAGATTATATACCTGTTTATGTGGTGCAAGCTTTAATCTAGACAAGATTAAAGCTTGAAAACGCTGAGGATTTCTTTTTTCTTAACTAAGTCTTGATTAAGTCAACCTCCCAGAATAGTGTTATGGGCCTGTAACAGGCAAAAAAAGAAGAATCCATTATTGGGTAGAAATGAATGAATGTGCAGAGTCAATATTTTATAGGGGGTGTTGAAAGTTGAATGCCTGATGCCCAACAAATCATTTGATTTAAAGGTTTGGGACTGCAATGCTCGACTTCTCATTGAAGAAATATAAAGGAGCAAATTACTATTTGCTGAAAAGTCACAGAAACCTTATCAGAATTGTTTAGTTCCTGCTGCTCCCTGGAGGTTTTCCTCTTCAACCATTGATTGAGTATGTGCTCTCTGAATTGTGAAGGATTTGCCTTTAATCAAAACTTCCATGGGGCTTTGCACAGTTGTTCTGGGATTTTTGTGTGTTTTACTTTGAGGGAATCTCAAATACATTTTTCTTTTCACTTAGTCATACAGACTGTGGAAGTAATTGAACTGAAAAGATAAAAACAATTAGAGCAAGGATGGTGTTTACATATCAGCAACATTTCTTTCACTCTCTTAGTAATGCTGAACATCTGTTGAACTTCCATGAGAAAAGCAGATGGGTTCAGCCTTGCCCCTGACCAGTGGAAGAGCTTCCAACTTACTGGCCACTGCAGTGTGAGGCTTTTCATCAAAGAACTTCCTTCTGCCACTTGGTCAGCTCTGTCATTCCCTTCTATCAAGAACTATTGGGATTTTTTTTTTAATCCAAGGAAATAAAAAAGATTTTTTTGTGTGAATATGTTTTCATATTTAATGTCCTCAAAAAAAAAATAAATCTAGAGAGAGATTTTCTGCAGCTCACTCTTATTAGGGTGCTGCCCTCTTCCACCCTTTGTTTGACACCTGATTTGGTATTTCATTTATATTTCTGTCTTTCTGAGATCAGTGTATTTTACCACACAGCACTCCAGAGTGCTCACCATAAAAAGCTGACCAGCAAACTTCCATTATTCATAATTTACCATTTCAAACCAAAGGAGAAAATCTGGCAGAAGTTTGATTTCAGTAGAAACTATTATTGGCATTTTACTGGTATTGGTGCTGCAGTTCTGTATGGTGAGAGAGCTTCCCTTTGTGTGAAGTTGAACAGCACCAACACAAGATTGCCCCAGCAAGCCAAGAGCTACTTCACTATTGAATTCTCAGGTGTAGCATCCTGGCATATACATCAAACCCTGTGTAATTCTAGTGCCAAATTCTTGGTCAAAATCTCAGCCCTGGTGTTGAATTTAATTACGTGGTGGATAAAGAGCATGAAGCACTTTCGTGTTATTTAGAAAAATGTGGACATGACTATTGAAAAGCTTTTACTGTTCCCTGAACTCGGTACAGGGATAATTGTTTATCACTCACTAAGTCCCTCATTTTCTCACTTCTTACAGTCAGAGCTGCTGTAAGGCCCCAGAGTCACCCTCAGCAGAGGAAGATGATGTTTATCAGAAATCAGGGGAGCTTGGAATCAAGCTAAAAGTGCTTCAGAGGTGGGGCTCTTTCCCCTCTCTTAAGAGTAGAGAAGGAAAACTTCAGTGAAAATGATTGTGCTGTCTCAGTTCCTTCTCTGTTTTTGATGTACTTTCATCAGCTGATTTGCTCCATAATAAAATGCCACAAATTAATTATTGTAATATAAAAGAAAATACTGTTTTGGTCAGCTCTGCCTTCTCTGGTGAATTTTATATGCTAATGCAATTTTTTGGTTACTTGGGGAATTGTATTTGCAGAAAGTGGGGATTTGTTTTGGAAGTCAAATATTCCACTCCATTTTCACACTGGGGAGGAGGGGTTGGTTGGGTTGGAGGGGTTTTTTTGTTGGTTTTTTTTTTTTAAAGCATTTGTCAGGCCAGAACAGCTCTGGAGGCTTTAAGTAAAGTGCTGATTGCCCTGTCAATCAGGGTGCTGAGGAACTGGGAACTTCACAGATTGATGCTTGACAGAATAATTAGAAAACTGTCACTTGAAGTAACCACTCCGGTGTTCCCTAAAGAAATGTGCTGGTGCCAAATGTATTCTGTCCAGATCTAGAGGTTAAATGTTCAGTAAGACAAAACATAGCATGTCACCAGAGAAAATTACTTCCAACATGCTGGGGAAGTGATGCTCCTCTAGTCCCTAAACAGGGACTACACAGTTTATTGAGCTTACCTGCTTTGATCTTGCTCATGTATTCAAGAGCTTTTTAACCCTAAACGAGGGGGTTTAACTTGGTAACCCACTGAGGCATTATCTAACATTTTAGATAGCACAGAGTCTGGAAGGGTTGGAGGCAAAAGCACTTAAAGCTGTATTTCCACTGATAGAAAGCTTTTAAGGCAATTCTCTGAGTATTTTTGAGTACTTCTCATTTAAAATAAATGGAGGCAGGTAATGTCAATTTTTTTTAAATCCCTAACTCTTAAGGAAACTTGGAATGTTTTTTCCTGATTTGGGTTAGTTTGGAGATTGCTCTGAGGAGCACAGGACAGGGGCTGTGACATTTGTGTGCTTTGGTTCTCACCTGTGTTAGTGCTGCAGGGTCTGTGTGGGGCTGGCATGTCAAGGCTTCCAGGAATCTGCTGTGGAATCTAAGGCTGGAAAGATCCAAGGAAGGTCTGTCCCAGGAAGAGTTTCTGTGGTAGAAAGCTGTTCTTCAGAATGAACAAAGTAAATTTGTCTTTTGCAACAACACTTGCATAGCCTTTGAGTTGAGGTTTGCCCAATTTTCAGCTTGAAGTTTATTTTGAAGTGTAAGGGGCTTTTTCAGTATAAGTATTTTACCTAAATTGCTTATGGATTCTCCAGGTAGTAAATACAAAGGATAATTCAAGATTTTAATTGAAAGCTGGCACTTTCCTATTGAGATGGAGTTTTATAGGAAGATTGGCTTTATTTTGTCACTCCAATGCTTAAGATCACTTCATACATGAGAGTGGTTTCCTGCTTGCTGTTATCTGTAGGGCTGAACCTTGAATTGTGCAATTCCCCTGACAAGAAAAAGCTGCTTCAGTTAGAATGAGTGAGCTGTAGATGCTCAGGTTGCATTTCTCAACACTCACACTGGAGCTGCTGAGACTGTGTTTGCAATGGATCTGTCAATCAGAAGTGCAAGTGTCTTTTCCTTTGAACATTACAGATATTGAAGGTCAGTGCTTCTATGGATTTAACTGAGAATAATTTTGAAATTCCTATTTTCAAAGTTGGAGATGAAACTTCAAAACTGCTATAGAGAGAGAAAAAGTTTTATTTTCATGAGCAGTCAAGGGCTGATTCTCTCCTCAGTGAGATATTTCTATTATTTATAAATCCCCTGGTACTGGAGTGTTAGTGCTGGTTTGCATTAATCTGCTCAAATCATATTAGATCCTTAATACCTATTTAGTTCTTTTCTGTGCTGTGTGAATTGAACTGGGTTTGTTTTTCCTGGATAATGCACCTGTGCAGTTATGCACGTGCTCAGAGCCTGAAGCAGGGTTCCCTGTGTGCACACTGAATCCAAGTGTCCAAGGCCAGGCTGGATGGGTCTTGGAGCCACCTGGGATAGTGGAAGGTTCCTCTGCCCACGGCAGGAGGGGGAAGGAGATGAGTTTCACAGTTCCTTCCAGCCCATTCTGTGATTCATTCTAACACAGCACAGTTCCTATGGTCACAGCAGCTCTGTAGCAGCACTTCTGGGAAAATCTGTCTAGGAAGGCAGGAGGAGCTGTCTCAGCTTTCAAGGAAAACTGGAGCAGTTTCATTCAGCACAGAAAAACCATCAGGAATAGGTGAGACAGGGATGAAAAACCATCAGGAATAGGTGAGACAGGGATGAAAAACCATCAGGAATAGGTGAGACAGGGATGATTTGTGTTTTGAGAATTTAGAATCGAGGCAAAGAACTTGTTGAAGGCAGCATTCCTCTCTTGCATAATGTGGGATGCTAGGACAGAATTCTTCCTTTGGGAAGGATTTCAGGCTGTGTCTGAAAGGTCCAAATTCTGCTGGAGTTGGGGATTTGTGAGTTGCAGTTCTTCCTCAGCTGCTGGCTGCCTGCAGAGTGAAGGGAGCAGGTTTCTGCTTCCATTGTTGGATGCAATGCAGTGGTTGAGCACTGATTGTCCACTGGGCAGTTGGTGCAGCCAAAGAGAGAACACACATTGCAGTACAGTTGAGGAGTTGAGGTTGTTTTTTTACCCAACCACCCTTCAGATTTCAAAATGGTGCAAAAACTAACTTTTCACTGACACAACTTTTCACCTGCTGCATCAGTGACAAAATTGTTTCCACAGAAACTGATTTCCTCCAAAGACCAACATGAAAAAGCCAAAATCAAATAAATGGCAGGAAATAGAATGTGATGGTGCAGATGCTCTATCTTTATGATTATTGTCACTCATGGGGGGCAAATCCATGTAGGACATTCCTATCTCTGGCACCTGTTAGAGATGCTGTCACTTCAAGCTCACAGCAGTGAAACCTTTAGAGGCTCCCACACCATCTATTAATTTTTATTCCCTTTTTTCCCCTATCACACATACCAGTTTTCCATGCATGCTTCATACACATTTTTATCATAACAGTTTCAAGCAAACTTCCCTTATCTTGCTGATATTCTCCAGTCCAGAGTTTTTAAAGCTCTAGTGTACCTTTCCTATCCTGAGCTACAATAAAAGTGTTCTCTCTTATTTTCCTTTTTAATAATTTTTAAAGGATTTCTTAAATTTTGATTGCATTTAGTAGATATGTGGAAAGGGAAAACTTTTATTTCCTGTCTTTTGAAATAATTCTTGTGTAGATTTTGATAAATTGGACCTGGCACAAATGCCTTCATTTTGTTCCCCTGTCAAACTTCTGTGTCTGAATAAATCAAAGAAAACATCAAAAATAATGGAGGCAGGAGGTGAAAGGGTTATAGGGAAGTGGTTAAAAATTATACTCCCTGGGAGGAAGAACCTGCTGAGCATTTTGAAGTGTATAAAAGTGTAAACATGAAGGAGAGAGTATAATTATTTAATCTTAGTAGAACTGGAACTAATCATTTTTAAAAACAAAGAGAAGAGAAGATCATCCAAAAAAAAACCCCAAATCCTATCAGCAGGAGCTAAAGGGTGAGACTTTGATCCTGAAATTAGCTCGGTGTGTGCCCTTCCTGATGAGGCAAGGAGTCTGCTGAGTAGGTTTTTCCCTGACTCAATCTGCATTTCTGTTTACAGAGTCCTGCCAAAAATCACTTCATATTTGAAATAAAGTACAAGCCATCTCTCTGGAAAGCTTTAAAAGTAAGTAGGCTGAAAAAGGAAAGATATTTCATGGTCTATCAAGTGAGTAACTGGAGCTCCTTGCAGGTATTTTTGGGGGTTGAATTAGTGATCTGGTTGCATGCACAGAAGATGGCAGGTGGTAAATGCTGTTTCCATAGGCTGTGGTATAATTCCAGATGTGCATCTGGAAACAGGATCTGGCTTCAGATGTGTTCTCCCAGTATGCCCAAACTTGTGCAGGAGTTACTTGTACAGTTCCTCCCTCTTCTTCTGAGTCTTCATCCTTTCCCATGTGGGAATTTTCATTCCTAACATCTTTCCATTCCTCATTTATGGATTGTCCTTCCAGCCCCTGGGCCCTGGTTTGCAGTGGCCCTTCTGAACACAGAGCCAAATCCACCTCCCTGGTGGGAAGTGGCAACCAGGTACATCTCTGTTCAACCCCTGGCTGCTGGAGGAAGCAGAGACTCTGAAAAGATGAGTAAGGAAATGGGAATTGTGTCATTTAGTGCCAATATCAGGGGTTCAATCCATTCACTTGAGTTGGGTCCCTTACAACTTAGAATATTCTGGGAAGATATGTCTGGGTGAGGTTTTGTCAGGTTTGGGTAGTGGTTTTTTTGTTGTTTATTCTTAAAATAAGAATAAACACTTATGAAAAACTTGTTCTTAAAAACTCCCCAGCTCTCCTTGAAATTTATTCAATACTTGGGGGAAAGGTCAGTGTCAAAGCATCAGTGTCCAAGGCTGATCCCAAGACTGGGATCCCAAAGTAGCTTGGAGGAGATCAGAGCTTGTCAGTCTCTGGGACACAGCCATGACACAGACTTGCCCACACTGTTTTCCTTTGATTTGTATTGGATATTACCTTTTTTAGAGTTAATATTTTCAAGCTAATCTCTTTGTTTGTAGCTTTTATAGCAGAAAGGAAGTGATACATTTCTGTCTATGCCTATTAATTTTCTATCTTTATTTCCTGGTCAACACACACCACATTTCTGCCTTATCTTAAAAGCAAGGCTTTGCTGGTGCTGGAGTAAATATTCTAATTGAATCCCTCCAGTTGGCACTCTAATAGCTTGTCAATTTGCTCACATTTGACAGCCAGCCCTGCTGCCTTCACAACTAATGCTCGTTGAGTGCCAATATAAATGAGCATGATAATAGTCTGATATTATGTCTAGTCTTTTTCTAAATTTAGTGTCAACATTTTTCTGGCTCTGTTGTGGTGTGGTGTTTTCCTCAAAGAAAATGATTGAGGAATAATGAAATCTTGCTGTTTGTCATATGACACTGAATCCTACAAAGGATTTTTCATTTTCTTGTGAACATCAGAGTTGTGAGCACTTTGTAAAACACATCTTATTAGCTAGAGTACTACAATAAGGAGAGAAAGCAGAACTTGATGTCCATCTAAAAGAATAAGAGAAAGGGAAAGAAAAGGGTGAAGAAAGGCTACCCTTTAGATGATTGATGAGCTGCCTGGATCAAATGTGTCTAAATTAGATACTTTTGTATAATTGACCCTGAATAGATATAGATTGTGTGATTGATGATATCACTCTTTTAAAGAAAGACTTGATTTTCTTTGCCATTTTTGATGGCTTATTCTGTTGACAACCAGGAACAATAAAGCAAATAATTTGTCATGACATTTTAAAAGACTAATAAATGGTGTGGAGGAAAGGTGATGAGTTGTGATGGTTTTGAGGGTGCTGAGGCCCTGGCACAGGGTGCCCAGAGAAGCTGTGGCTGCCCCTGGATCCCTGGAAGTGTCCAAGGCCAGGCTGGTTATAAGAGTTTTTAAAGCAGAGAAGAAGTAAAATGCAGTCATGTAGAAGCAGAACGTGCCAGGTCTGAGGCTGCACATATCACGTTGTTGATATGGCCAAGGTGGGGACAAATAGCTTTCAAAAATCACCAGAGAGCAATCCAAATTCAATCATTAAATAGTAGAAAATGAAAGAACTTGACTATGCTGCCTAAAATAAGTGCCAAATTATGCCACCCTAAAAAAATCAATCCTATATTTGAGGATTTCAATGTTAGCAGTTTGATTTTCCAAATGAATTAACTTGCAGGCAGATTAATCAATAAACGAGACATCAACAAAGTACCTATTACATTGCTAAAAACACAGAGTTGTAAAATTTCCAAGGATCAGCCTTTTGAAGAACTTTTCATAAAAGATGGAAATGCTCTTGATAGGTGATTTGTATGGTTTACAAATCCAAAATTCCTAAGAAAATCCCACGAAGAAGGCTTTGTTCCCAAAGGTCTCTGAAAGCTCCATGTATCTTGAAACAATAAAGAATGTGCACCAGGACTCAATTTACTGCTTTGTTAAATGAATTGCTTCCATGCAACTTTCCTTCTATTAGGATGTAAATGCTGGAAATAGAAGGTGGAAGCTGAAAATGTCACAGGAGAATTCATGCCTGAAGGAGGAATCTGAGCTGCATCCTTACCACCTATGAGATATTAGCAGCAAGTTGTGAATAGATGTGATAAAGTTACTATTGGTAGGATGATGCAGCTGTTGCAATGTAACTTTTGGCTTACACCAGGCTTATTCATAATCTATTTTTATGGTTTTCAAAATCCAGCAAAATAAAAAAGGACCACTGGCTAATTGTTACCATACTGTTTATCCAAAGAGCTATTTGCAGTGCACTCCAGAAGCAATTCCCTCTCCTGTCCTCCCCCTCTTCAGCCCTCGAGTGCTTCTAGTTATAGCATTTGATTTCTAAAATTAAACTTGGATCCACCTTAAAGCTCATAGTTTAGAGAATCTGGATAAATGAAATGCCATTTAAAGCATCCCATGCCATCCCTTTCCTGTGCTATTCCTTTCCTGTACTCTACCAGACTGTAACTTCTTCACTGCCTGAATGCTTAAGGCAGCATTTACTTTAAAGCTTTTCTCTTTTTAAAAATTTCAAATATTTACCTTTTTGTTGTTGTTGATGTACTCCATATATAAGAAAACACAAGTGAACTTCACACATGACTGTGGGTATTCAGTAGTGATTTGATTTCTAAGCTCCCTTCCAACTCAAACCATTTTATAATCCTGTAAAACAAATAATTATGCTAAAGGTGGAAAATGAACACATAACTTTTATAACTGTAACATCATAAAAAAAAATAGACAAATGGAATCCCTGTTTACACTACAAGAACTGAAGAGTCACAGGAGGATCCAAGTGGATGGAATTTCTAAGCTTTGTTACATTGCCTCAAAGTAATTGCAGAATTCCCATGTATGCCTTTCAACATAAAGAATGAGCGTCTTTAATTCTACAAACAATTCAATTATTTTCTATTCCACATTTGATTGACCTACCAACTCACAGCCAGGTAATATTACTGGCAAGGATGTTTTTAACTAATTTTTAATTCATTCTCTTAGGCCCCTAAGAGGCACCTGGGTTCAACAGGCCCCCTAAAAGCAAAGCATAATCCAGGTATTCTGAAGGAATCCAGGTATTCTGAAGGAATTCTTCAGCTGGGGCCTGGGAGGGAGCTGAAATCTTTCTTGCAGTCTTAAAAGTCTCATGAGAGGAACCTCCCAGAACCAAGAAACTTCATGAAATTTCTTTTTATGTGGGAAGTCACCTGAGTCTGGTCTCTCCTGACCTGAGGAACAGGTACATGCAGCGGTTCAGAACAGAAAAAAAGACAGATCCCGCTTTATTCCAAGGCAGCCTGCAGGGAATTTGCAAGCAAACACTGTAGTAGTTTCACTGTTTCCAAATGCTTATTCTAGTCTATTTTCGTCTTACTAAAATACTTAATTTCCTCTCCAGAGTCATCTGTAAAATTCATTTTTGATCTCCTTGATCCCCTTTTTGGGTAATTTGTGTATTCCAATGTCTGTGTCCTATTTAGTGACTTGTATAGTGCATTGTTTTGCAGTTGCATTAACACTCACAGTCTAAAAATACCAAGCCTGTTCACCAGCTTTCTTGAGCCTTTGCCCAAAACCCTTTTTTCCTATGACAGCAGGCAAACTTACCACAAGAAAAGGAGAAGAAAAGATTTCTTTGTCCCATTTTCTGTCTCAGCAAAGGTAAATTAAAAGTTGGATGGGTGATCCTCTTAGAAATAGTAATTTAAGCCTTAAGAAGCATTAGATAATTGAATGTGGTTGTGAAAACTAATTAGATTTAAATATACAGCGTGAATGTTTTCATAGCTTTGATCTTTTAGGAGGTATCAGAAAAATCTTTGTGGGATATCTCCTCATTTTTCTGTTCTAGATGTTTCAGGTAATAAATGGAACTTTTGTATGCATTTCTTTCCAACAGACCAGGGCAAATGACCCCTTTTCCAATGAAACTTAGCACTTCACTTAAATTAAACATTTAAACTCATTTCCAATCAAAAAATCTTAGACCTGGTGCCTAATTAAAATAATTAAAAATATATTCTACAGGTATTATTTGGAATGAAATATTTCCAATTGCATGGTGTATTTTATTATTGCAGACTTTGCAATGATGTTGTCTTAAGGTAATGAAAAAGCATGGAAGTTCCATCTTGGTGATTTATTTACCAATAAAAGCACTTTCTGTATTTACTCAAAAAAGTGTTTATGTCAAAAACACTTCTGAATTTCTCCAGTGAATATGAAGAAAATGAACATTCTTTCTACTAATTGCTGAAAAAAGGACCCAGGTTCAATCCAAAACATTTCAAAACCCCAAACAAAATAACATGGAACCGATCTGAGGAATTAATCTGAGGAAATCACAACCTGCCCATGGGCAGTGAGTGAAGAAAAGGAGATTCTGTGTGTCCAAAATACATTTTTCAATCCACAGGACTGATCATCCAGGCATATTTCACCTCATTCTGCATTCTGGCTCTCTGCTTTCTGATGGTTCACCTGTAGATTATTTCTCCTAACAAGGAAGTGTTTATTTGGAAATAAGCACCTTTTATAAGAACTGCACCCTCCTCTCCTCCAGCACTTGCCACACATGTTCATAATAAAAAGCAAGTCATGCAGGCCAATTTTTTCATCCATTAAAAACACTTTTTGATTCATCCTACCTTTGCAGAAGGAAGCAGTGAGTTTAAAACCCCACTTCCTTGGTATTTTAGTTGCATGATGACTGACTTTGCATACTGACCACTGTATTATCTTACTTCCAATGAAACCTTCTGTTAAAATTAATATAAAAATAAAAAATTATCCTACCTGCTGGGTTTGGAATATTTTTTGTCTTCTGATTTAGAAAGGAAAAAAAGCTATCAATGGAGATTAAAAAAAACACCAGAGGAGATATGATGAGTCAGTGATAAACCTACTTAATGTTTGCCACTGAGCACTTTCTGTTCTGAGAATTTAACAGCTGACAGTAAAGTGCTTTTAAATGGAATAATTTGGGTAAAACTCAATCCCCAAAGGCTTCAGGCAAGCCCTGGTAAGCATCTCACATCTTCTTTAGATCATATAGCTCTTGATATAACTCAAAGCAAACATGATTGTAGCTATTTAAAGTACATAAATGACTCTGTCTTTACTCCTAGCAGGCTACTTTATTCTAGCTGATTATCATGAAAACAGCAGTTCAAATTACAATTTCTCTCACAGCTTCCAGCACCTATTCTAAGTGTAACAGCCAAGTTTTATGGGCACACCAAAAAATAGTAGCAAAGACTTTTTCCCCAAAGTTTGGGAAGGAGCCTCAACCATTATGGTCACCCCAGTGGGATTTTCAGGTTCCTTGTCAGACCTCTGTGGTGATCCTGGCATTATTGACCTAGATCACAACCACTTAGAAGATCCCACAAATGGGATAAGGCTGCCTTGAAACAACTGAATGTATGAACTAAAATATATATATTATATATGTATAAAAAAAAGGTGTGTAGAATCATCCTGAAAGATATAAATTAGGGAAAAGAATTTAAATACCATTATCTTGTCAGTTTTAAAGCTTTTGGATTGTTAATGACATCCTGCTTATAGGCACTTCATTTAGAGTAAGCCTGTTGCTATCCCAGATGTGAGAACACCATTCTGTCCTACCTCTATCTCTTCCTTCATCTTTTTACTTTCAGGCTTAGAAAAATTTCAAAGCATGTTAAGAAAAAGTTGCACATCATTAAATGACTTTAACCTGAGTTTGCCGCAGAAAGGGGAAACTCTTCCCTACCTCTCCCCACTGTGAGTTCCAAACAGGAGCACTGAGGGTAGCAGGAATTAATTAGGAGTATGGAGCATGACATAACATTTTTATTGGGCTCCTTCACGAAGATGATGGTGCCATGACTCTCATGCCATCTGAGGATGTGCTGTCTAAGATTTCCATCATTAAGCTGGAGTTAGGAGGAAAAACCAGCATTTCCTTTTAACTGAGCAATCCTGGGAAGTATTCTGAGATGCCATCTCCTGAATAACCTCCAGGGAGCAGGTTTAAGGACATATGAAGCTTACATAACACACAAATGCTGAAGAACTATTCTTAAAAGAAACAAAAAAAATGATGCTATTTTGTTTTCCAGAAAAAAAATGTGGCCTGAATTTAATGTAGCTTCCCTTTGTATAATGAAAAAATGCCAGCATATGCCTCTTGGGAATTTGCAAGAAAGCAAAATAGAGTTTGAGTTACATGTAGGAAAGCTATTCTATGTAATCAATAATCAAAAATTACTGAGCAGAACAATTTAGCAATAGGCTTCCTCCATTTTAGCTGTTTAAACATCAACTTCAATCAGAGAGACAAAACGCTTCATCAGGAGCATGGTATCGTACTTAAATTTTCCCCCAAGTGTCAGCTATCTGTGACATTCAATTTTCAGTACTGGTGATATGAGAGGAAGCTCATAAAAGGTGGGAGAAAATCTATTTAGCTGTACTAGAGATCAGTACAGAGTCCCTGAAGTGAACTGGATGCCACAAGCCCATTTCTGTCTGAAGAATGGCTGAAAGTCTTGACTCTGTCAAGATTAAATCAAAGAACCAGGGGCCCTGAAGGGAATTTGGAGCTTGTTACAGACTTTTATTTCCTCTAGGATCCTCCTCCAAGAGCTACATGGAAGTGTGCAACAACCCAGCCCTCCTGAAATCTGATTACTTTGTTTGCTGCAGGAGGAAGCTCTCGGGCAAGGAGCATCGTCAGGATGAATTGCAAGGCTCAAAAGTCAACAGGGTGAGAACTTGGATGGAATCTGCTGCTCCAGATGTGTCACTGACAGAGGGTACCCAGTTCTGGAAGAGCAGGCTGCATCAGGAGATGTTGATTCTGCCAGCAATTGGAAACATTTGTGTAGAAGTGTCTGTACACTGTGCTACATTTCAGTGGCACTGCTCATGTACAAACATTTCTCATTAGGAATTAATCACTTCTGGGGTTTATAATCACTGTGGATTCAGCATTTTGGTGGGGCCTGTGACACATGTGGTCTCCTTAAGTTTTTCCACCAGCACTGAAAATGTGTGATTTCTTGTTATTAGTACCACTTGAATTATCCAAGTGTTCATGAATGCAAGTGATGGATGTGGGCCCCAATGTACTTGGTGCTGTTAAATATGGAAAGGAGAACCAAAATGCTTTAAACCTTGGGAACAAGGTGCTAGGCAGCAGCCAGGAAGACTGGTCAGCACACCTGACAATGCCTTAATCACCAACAGCATGTTGGATTTAGCTGTTAGCATCAAAAAACCTGAAATATTTCATTAATGGTAAAGATTTCTTTTTAACTTCATCAGTCTTTGGTGCTGGCAATACTGTTGCACTCAGAATGTAGACCTACATGGAATATACACAGCTTCTGACTTGCCACCCAGTCTTTCCAAATAAGAAGGTGCTTAAAAAGTCTCAAAGTCAGCCAGGCAACAAAATAGGTACGTGATATGTGATCCCTGCTTCCCAAAAAATCTTCAGACTTAGACATTTTATGTTTAAGCAAAAAAATCTTGATACAAAATATCATCTACTGTCATATATCTATATATCTCTCAACCTGAACCTCCCATTGACAGTGAGATAAATTTAAAAATTACCCTCAGAAATAAAAATCCCTCACTGGTTAAAAGCCTCTCTTTCCTTTAGATACTTTCATAGACTCAAGAAAAGCAAATGCAGAGAAGGTTGTGGCTAATTTTGATTAATTCAATCTCTGCCAAGTGTTTAGAATGTCAGGTACTGTCCTTACAGGACATTTGTTTCTGTTGCCTTTGTGGCAGTGTGTGACACAGCTGGCTGTGCTGGCTGTGACCAAAAATTCAGGTTTCCCTCTGGGCCCAAAATCCTCAAAAGCCTGTTCCTGATATGACATAACCCTGGATGTGATAATCTGGGGAGTCTGGAAGAACCAGTTTTGCTCACTGAGAAGCAGAGCAGCACTGAAGAGTGTGAGGACTCCCTGTGTGTTAAAACAAGGCTTAGAAAAACACTCGTGAATTAAAGTGAAATTCAATCCTGCTGCTTCCACATCAGCATGAACACGTGTTGTACAAGCATAACAGAAATTGCTAAATAAACTCTGAAGCAGCTTCCCTGTTTAAAATGAACAGAATCCAGCAAAAGGAGTGTTTGGTACAGCTCCCAAACAAAATCTGCCACTTGCCAGAAGGTGCCCCTGAGCTGGTTTGGGTTGCTGTATCCAAATGTCACAAGGGCATTTGTCTGCTTGAGCTCAGAGCTTCTTTCCAAAATCTGTGTGTCTGGTTTGAGGGCATCAAACATCCTACACCTCACCCAAGGCAGCAAACTGGGCTGGGCAACAAATTGGAAATGATCTGACCCTTTTGTAAAAATATCTTTGCAAAGATGCAATTGCAAATGGTGCTGCCAAAACTCAAAGGAATGACATTGATATTCATGAAAAGATCAGATTTTTAAGAGAATAAATCAGAGACTGTAATTCTCTAAATCAGAGACGATAAAGTGAAAAATTCCAGACGATATCCAGTCATTGTGTGCAAATGGAGCAACAAACTTCCACGTTTACACCTTGGAGAGCATAACCCATAGTGAGAGGTAAACAGGGGAATGCAGAAATACAGCAAATGGAGAAAAAGGCACTGCCTCCCTGTAACTTCTGTGTGCCTTGGAGAATTGTCATTATAGATGGCACTTCCATTGCAGTAGCTCAAGGAACTAATTTTTAAAAACCCCTCAGATTGTATTCTATGATTAACTGCAATTTTTTAGATATTTCCTGTGATGTCTTTGTAGATATTTTCATGATGTCCTTGCTCCATCTAAACTAGATTATCTGACACATAGCATATGCTGTAAGGGCTTTGAGTCCCTCACAATTCTGTACAATTTTCAAGATCTAGACTGCTCTCAGATTTAGGCTTCTAAAACCAATTTCTTGTTTTAAATCCAGTTTTGTAACCCAGCCAGCATCAGTAATAATTTGTGTATATATATGTATATGATACATAGACATTTTAACACACTAAAAATGGAAGATGTGGGGAATTTGAATCAACAAAATTACCAACATTTCCGCAGCCTTTCCCCCTCTGCTTCTGCCTTGAAATTCCTGAGTATACTAGCAAAGTAATACTAAAGAATAAATTCCCCTGTTTACATTATATGAAAAATATGGAATGTGCAGTGCTGAGCCAAAAGGATTCAGCATAGACCAGGCTAAGAAGTCTTTTGATTATCAGCTGAGATTGCTTAAATGCTGAAATTTCTAAAAGTCCTGTTCACCAATCTTTCCTAAAATCACCAGGATAACATTTAGAAGATATTATATATATATACTTTTTTTTTTTTTTCTGTTATTACTGTTGTTGCTCAGCCTTACCTCCAGGAGAGCTTGCAAGGTAAATTGCAAGCACAAGTGGAGGCAAGGCCAGGGGTTGCCTTGCAGGGCTGCCCTGCAGCACAGCTGGCAGCCCTTTGCTCAGCCCTGTGATGTGGTTACTCCTTCCTCTCCTAAGCACCAGATTCCTGCTCCTGGAACGTGCCAAAACAAACAGCTGGGGTTTAAAAGGAATCCTTCTGTGAGAGTGCCTCATCAGATCTGAGCTGCTGGGGAGGAGGTGAGAGTCACCCAGGGGACAGGCAGGAAACTATGGCAGGAATGATTTTTTTCTCCCCCTGTATATATTTTTGTAGTGAATTGGTATTTATTATATGTTCATGTTGTATGTAATGTGAGATGCTGTGGCAGGAAAGCCAATCAGAAAGGGACAAATCCTGAGAGAGGAACAAGTGGTCCAAAATGTAGAAGAATTGCAAATTGGGAGAAAAACCACAGAAATGTTAAAGGACAGAAATGTAAATCCATTACAGCTGAGCTGAAGTGCCAAAATAGGACAAATGAGGCCAAAAATACCAGAAGAACCCATACTTTATGTATTTTGGCAATTCTGCCTCTCACCTGGCTCTAACTGGAAAATGTAAACTAATATGAATTTAATAATAAAACAGAGAAGCAAACATTGCAATAGAATGCCTCCACAAAAGGTTCATTTCATGCTTGGTATATAAAACACAGTTCAGGTGTATCAGAAATTATCCAGTTGTCACAAAATTTTGACAATGATGTTGATAGGATAATCCATATTTAAAAATCCCCTGAACTGCTGACTAACTGCTTAATCTCCAATTGTAAAATTTTAGATACCTGGCACCAGAGAGAGTAAAAAGGGACAAAGTATTTCCCCTCTTGATATTAAATATTTGAAATCATGCAATGGCTTCCTGTCACCCATAACGATAAGTGCTTTATATTGGATTAATCAATAATATTTGCATTATTGCAATTATCATAATTTATCAATACTGGGCAGCTGAAACATAGTTAAGCCACAAGTAATTTCTATTTTTTTTCCATTTTGCTCCTTTTTAATACCCATGCTTTTTTTTTAATTTTATTTTTTTTTTCATGTTTTCAGGCCAGAGATGCTTTTATTTCTCTATGCGGGAGACAGACAAGTCAGCTGAGTTGTGCCAAAAAGCTGGAAGACCTTAAGTGGCTGGCAGTACAGGAAAACAGAAATATAAATCAGGTTTATCACTTGGAATTTTCATTATCATCACTTAGAGTTTGATAGGCATATTACTGCTGCATAAAAGTGATAAATCTGAGGGGTTTTTCCTATGTTTCAGGCCAAGAAATTCTAAATTTCCTGTTCATGCACCTTTAATTCTTTCAGTCATTCTTTTTCCTTTGATTGGACATCATGCATTATTTTCCCAGACATATTATTACTACTCTGGTTCTAGCCTATTTTATTTGTTGCCATAGTTTTGTCTATAGGTATTTCCTGATCCATTTTTTATTTATATTTTTTCTTCCTGCTTCTGTTGGTGTCATCCCTCCTTTCTTGTTATTTCTGTTCTCTCTGCTCTGCTACCCCTCTAAAATCTGTCTGCTTAAACAATTCCCCCTCTCTGTCCTTTGGGCAGAGCCCTTAAACATCTGTACACTTCTCCTTTTGGGGCAAGGAAGGGAATTTTCCTGACTATTTAGAACACATCAACTTATTAAAGATTTCCAGAAAAAATTCCCCAGAGAAGCTGTGTGTTTTCATCTATCTCCAAACTCACTGAGCTGCCCTCCCTTCTTTTTTTTTCTTTTTTTGTAGAACTCTTTATTTGAGTGAGCTACAAGCAATATCCTGAACAAAATAATGCTCCTGATGTCTGTTTCCTACCCAGCAGCTATGCAAACAATCCTTGCCCATTTGCAATTCAAGGACAATGTCTGCAGATCAGGTATCTAAATGAGTATTTAGGTATTTAAATGCCTTTCCCAGGTCCCTGAAAATTCCAGACATGGAGGGATGTGTGTAGAAATGAGAGAAAAGAGATGGAAAGGTTCAAAATAACTCATTTGTGGGGAGGAAGAGTTTCCTCCTGTGGCCAAGAGGTCCAGATTCACCCAGCCATCCCTCTGGATGTGCTGTCCTGTGCCTTGTGGGCTCCTTGTCACCACTTCTGAGCCAGCAGCTGCTGAGTTCAGACACTCCAAAGATCTGTGCAGCTCCACAGGTGCTGCATGTCCACCTCTCCTGGTTCCTTTCTGTTCTGCAGGGACACTGCTTGGAGTGCCTTTACTCAGTTAGGATCAGAATTACAGAATATCCTGGGTTAGGAGGGATATCACCAAATTCAACTCCTGCCTCTGCACAGGACATTCCAAGAATCACCTGTGGCCCTCAGAGCACTGTCCAAAACTCAACAAGTTCAGCGATGATAATTCCAGCAGTTCCTCTTTAATTGCATTCCTTAAATGGGGTTGTTTTTTCTTTCCTCCCAGCCTTTGGCAACATTAAAAAAGATAACAACTATTTACATAAACTTGTCTCCATGGGCAATTTCCCTGGCAAGTACAGGAGCTCATTAATGTATCCTGGAGAGGTGGCTGTGTGCTTTGATTTCTTTTTTTTTCTAGGTATTTCACAAAGCTCTCCAACTCATCCTTTCACCCAAATTATTTTGTCAGGGATATTTAGCCCAGCCACCCATTTGTTCTTGTAAATGCCATCTGTCCCACAAACCCAGCCCAATGACCCTTTGCAGTCCTTGCTGCTGGGAATGTGTTGCCTCCTGCACCTGCATCAGATCCTTGGACTGCAGTCAATTCAGCTGACACAACCCCCATAATTTGTGCATCACAAACCCCAGGGAGAGAAACTAAACCTGAAAAGTTCCATTGCAGTTAAGATGATTTGCAACAACTTCAGCTTTGTCAATCCCTAATCCAACCTCCCTGCTCCTTGGCACGGGTTTTGCATGGAAATAACAAGACCCCTGCCCTTTCCCTTCAGTAGCCACACTGAAACCAGTCCACTGCTTCACAGCTCCTCCACAGCTGTGCTTGGCATCCTGTCACAAAAATCTTCCTCCAGATCACAGACATACTGCAGAAGAGTCAAGGGATAAAGGCAATATAAAATTGGAAGTTGGCCAATGAGGAAAAACCCATTTGTTTCAGTGGCCTGATAAACGTTCATTTTTTTAAGATCAGGCTGAAATAGGTCCCTGAAGGATGATCTAATAAACCTTTAAAAGTGTCACCTTGCAGTCAGCTTGCTTTATTGTCAGCGAGTCAACAGTGTGACACAGAGCAGATCCCTGACAGCCAGCACAAGGATTTAAACATCCATTTAAGAGAGGTTTAACTGGTGCTTGCCACCACTTCTACATGAGTGAGATGTGTTATTTCATGCATTTTTATGAGGTTACATAACATCAGTGTCACGTGGTTTGCTTAATGCTGGTACAAAACACAGCTTGGGAGGATGCAGCAGACAATCTGTTTCACAGATGTTTGCTTTTCCTAGCTAGCTTGGGTTTTCTTACACCAGTGGAGGGTGATGGTGGTTTCAGAGATTGCTCTGCTGCTGATCATGTTTACTGCAAATTACAGGGTAATAATTCCACCAGAGCCTTCTATCAAGGACAAATTATGATGAGAGACTCCAAAATTAAAACTTTCTTCTGACTAGTTGTAGGTGAAGCTACTGGCTTCTGTTCTTTCTAAGGTCACCTAATACCACCCAACTTTCATGAAAAGAATTTTACCAGACCATTTGAAAAGAGGTTTCCATAGCATGTTTCCAAACGCTTTGGAACTCAAACTACATAATTCAAATTTTTCTGAGACATTCTTGTCAAAGACATATATTCTGCTAGCCCCTGATAATATCCACATATGGCAAAGAAAAGTTTTTAAAAGTTCATGCTTAGGAAAAATTTCTTAGACCTGCTGGCCCATGTTGTGTCTGGGCACTGAACCGCCACTGTTTCTGCTGAAACAGAAGTCCACAATATCTAATCATGTGGTATTTGTGCAACACAATTTGAAGTTTCTATGTGTAGTTGTTTCAATACCTTGATATTGCAGCAGTCCTGCAAACCTCGCCTCTGGTTTGGCCAGGGAAACAAAATCCTGACTTCAGGAAACACCAGAATGCAAAGACAGATGAAAAGGCTCTGTGGGTGTCACACAAATCAACTCCTAACAGATTAGCCCCAAGTCATTCCACCAGGTTAATATCCCACTGTAGTCAGGGAGCCTGGTTATATTTTAATGGTCAGATGTTAAACTTCAGGAAGCCACCTACAGTTCTGTCCTATTGGCAATAGTCACAACTTAATCCTTGGACTTTTTAGCAAAATGATGGATCATATTTTCAAATTTTAATATTGAACCTGTTGGAACTGGTTCTGAGAATCTGAATGGTAAAATTATTGTCATCCAATCAAGAACTAGAAGCAGCAAGTGATTCATACCCAGTTGTAAACCTTCACATTTTTGAGGGTCACAATTGACCAAAATATATTTTCACTAAGTATTTGACAAAGAATTTTTCAGTAATTAAGAGTATACAGACTGCAGAAACCTAGTTCTGCACAAATTGGCCTTTGCAGTCAAAAGCAGGGCTGAAATATATCTTAAAATCATAAGGTATTTTTAAAAATTCTTCCAGTTCTCCTGTTTCTAAATGCTGTCAGATATTACAGCAATGAGCCCCAATGCATATTATATTGTGTATATACCTAATCAGAATATTTTATTTTAGTTGTTAACACCATTTTCAAACAGTGTCTTCACTGCTCAATTACTGGCAAGCACAAGTTCCAAACACCTTGGAGCTCCTGAATGTTGAGCAGCATTTTGGCTGCCTATACCATTTTTTTAACAGGCATCTCAAACCACCACCAATTCAAACCATATTTAATGTGAGTATTCTTACCACGCAACCAAAAATAATGGGAAATTGAGGGCCAAATTTTTCTTCTCAGACCAGCAGAATAGAAAGAAGCTCAATGTGTTCCTTCCTGAGCCTGATCTCTAAATGTAAGCTCTGTATGCACTCAGATCAGGACAAAACAGGTTATTCCTGGTTTGTGCTTTTGCTGCAACTACACTCCTACCTCCACACCCACTCACTGGACGCAGGGACAGATGGTAAAACATTAATAATTTTAGTTACATTTAGATTTTTCTTCTCCTGTGAAAGCTGTCAGCGTTTAGTGATAGCAGCACTCAGCACTCCAACATTTAAAACCACCTCTCTTTGTGCACAGCAACTACCAAGAATGAAGATAAAGCTGCAGGAGACACTTGCTTTATTCTCACAGAAGCAGCACCTTGTTAATTTGAGGTCAAACACCAAGTTAGAGGCGTTGAATTAAAATTTAACCTCTGGTTCCAAACTGTCTCACACGAGCACGCAGGCGAGTCACGCACATCACCGCGGGAGCGACTTGGAGACACTGAGATCATTGACCTGTAACCTGGGAATGACTTGGCTGGTAAAACATTGCCTTTCCTGGTTAAAAAACCCCAGAGGACAGCGTTGGAGGGCAGGCAGGAGGGGAACGGGAATGTCATTTTCATATCTGTCAAGTGAGGGGCTGCAACGCTCTCAGCTTTGGGCATAAAGCACAAAATGTGCAGAAATAACTGAGCCAATAACCCCAGTGCAAACATCACCGAGCTGCCAGGATCCCAGAGGCTGTGTTGTGGCCCAGCTAGAAATGAAAATGCCCTTCTGCTCTTTCAGCTCTGACACTTGCACCTTGAGGATCAGCATTTTGTAATTTTGTTGTGACACCCAGAGCAAAGATCCGGGCTGCAGATGCCATCCTGATATTCCACACTTCTTTTTCAAGGCCAGATAATTCTGTAGTTTATGGGGAAACACCGTGTTTGTCAGACAGCAAGAGAATACTTGGCACCTGTACACCTTATTATATATGTCTATTATATACTATTATATATGCCTATTCTCTTTCTGGTTGATTCATGACTCAGCTAATTCAATTTATATATATTAATAATTCAACTTTTATTTATTTTCAGTAAAAATGGAGAGTTCAGCTCCATTTTTAATATTCCTGATTGTGACTCAAACTAATCAATGAAATGACTACATTTAATTACTAGTTAATTAAATTACTACATTTAATTTTTTGCGCATATTCGTTTCCTGGTTCCACCTGGGGAATTCCTGCAGATATTCCCTAAGACAGCCATTCCCAAGAAACAAACAACTCTGTCTGCATCACACATAAAAACATGAGCCTCATACAATGTTTTATGATATCAGTATTTTAAACCAAAATATTTCTAAGAACATGACATAATGATTTTTGGGGGAAAAAATCCACTTGTTTGCATCAGCAGTGCAAATTTCATGATTTCTGCCAGCAGCAGTCCATGAAGTTTTGATAGCTCTCTAAAAATTTGCTCTATCTTTTGTCTCATTGATTACTAAAGTAATTGTATTATCTGCTGTAAGTATTAGTTAGTATTAGCTATAATTTACCACATGTCTTTCTCTGTATTAAAATTGTACACTTTTCATGTGGGTTTTGATATGGTTTATTTTCATACTTGCCTACACACCTATTCTGGGTCTCTCTATACCTAGGAAAGATCAGCTAAAAGAAAATACAACATCACGTCCACTCTGTTGTGAGCAGAAAATCAAGTATGGGGGCTAATACAGTCATTTCTCAGGGGGAAAAAAAGGAAGAAAATGGACATCAGTCGTCAAACTGTCAGAAATGTGGTTTTATAAAGCAGAGGGCAGCTTGAAGGCAGCTGAAGGATTGCTGCAGCCCACAAATAACTCCCCTGATCAGAGTCACATTGGCACTGAACACTGAAAATCAGTTTGGCAGAAATTAGGCTGAGAAAATACTGAGGTTCCAGCCAGGCCTTGGTTCTGTAAAAGCTCTTCCTGTTAAACATCAGTGCACTGAAGTGGTGGGACAAAGAGAAGGATGGCAGAGGGAAGGATGGTGAAGTGTCCCTGTGTGTGTAGGAGCTGTTTGTTTATCTGCTCGGCTTTCTTTAGAAATCAATCTCCAGAAAGATTTCCCTGCAAAATCTCTTTAAAAACATTAGACAGTGGTTCTCTTTCACTCCAACCATGCTCCTGGGGGAATTCAGTTGGTCCAGCAGCAGATCCTGGCCCACAAAAGCATCAGCAGCCCTTCAGCTTGGGAGCGATGAGACAGCTCCAGCACGAATCTGATAAAGCCTTGACTCTGAGGTTCTCTGGGGAAAATGAGTGCTCTGCTACTTTATTTCACCAATTAAAGCCCAAATGTCCCTGTCCTGGCTGCTGGGTGGGCTGCCAAGATTCACTGCTCTTCTTTTGTGCGTCCCTGACCTGCCATTGATGTCAGCTGCCTCAATTAGCCTGCCAAAAAAATCATAGGGCAGGGGGGACCCTGCCAGACACGCAGCGTCCTTCCACTCCCCTGTTTGCTTGGAATAATTGTTTTTCTCTTGTTTGGAACAAGAGAAAAACAATTATTTAACTCTTTTGTGTGTCTCCATCGTTTGCTGCTTTCATAAGATCAGTTCATGTGTCCAATCTCCCACTTTTTGTTCTTTTTTGTCCTTCCAGATATGAGTTTTTCGCAAAGTGGAACACCAGATTGACAGAATTTCCACCAAGAATGGCAGATTTTCTTGTTTTTTCTACAAAACCCTTAGAAATTCTTTTTATTCCTCCAGCACCCACAGCACAACCAATCAAACAAATCCAATAGCCTGGGAAGGACCATGTTTGACATGAGCAGAAGTTTATCTTGATATATTCCCTAAAGCCATTTTCTGTTTGCAGATAAATCACTCCAATCTTTACAGTCTCAGGAAAGGCTGAACTTGTGGAGAAAATCTTCATCTCTTAAACATACACAGTTATATAAAAATATCTTCCTCTTCTAATGCAGATTTTGAATGGATTACCTGAGTTTTCCAATAAAAAAGGATCTCATTCAAAAGGTAATCAAGGTTTGGTTATATTGTGGAATTTATGTTTGGTACCCTGAATAAACCCATTCACTAATGCTTGGTCTGAGGACATGAAACTAAAAATGCCTTCCTTTGATGGCACTGATTTTTGAGAATGTATTATTCAAGTAACAAACACTCCTTTTTAATGGAGATTTCAGCCTAGTAAACATATCTGTAGCTTTTGATTAAAAAAAAAAAAAGAACAATGAAGGAAAAAGGGAATAAAGAATTTTAATCCTTGAATTGCACAGATATCCTACATGTTGCAAGCAGTTTTAGGCTCCAACCAAGTTTTGATGACTGAGAAAGATCTCTGTGTGAGTTTCATTAGTGAGAGGACTTAGTCCCAAAAATCCCCTGGATACTGACAGAAAATAAAATTATCCATGCCTGCCAGAAGGGATTGGAATGGAAATATCTGAAATATCTGAATTTGAGATGAATATTGGTAAGTTAATTTGCAATCTCTTTGCTAAAAGCACAAATTATTTGTTCTCTCTTTAGTCTTTTGAGCAAGGAGGGTGCATGCAACATTCCTGAGTAAAATCCTCCCAACACACAGCAAGATTTCCCTGCAATTACTGACATTATTTGCTGAGATAAGTAGTGAATATATTCCACTCTTGATGGCCATTGCATCTTCCTCTGACAGAATTTCCTGACTCTTTGGGTGGGTGTCCCAGATCTGGCTGAGACAATCAATTTTCTCCCTGGTAGCTGCTCTGTTTTGAATTTAGGATGAGAATGGTGTTGATAATGATGTTTTAGTCGCTGTCAGAGTTAAACCACAACACTTGTCACCTCTAAAGCTGTCACCACAGAACCTGTCACCTCCAAACTCGCTCCTCTCCCTTCCCCAGAGCTCTTCTCAGCAGCCCATGGCAAGAATCCCATAGAACACACAGAAATGGGACATTTCTGGCATTCTGCCAGGGCCCCAAATTTAGGATTTTTAACACCCAAGACAAGCCAACGGTGCTTGTACTCAGCAGGGCTGCAGCAAATTTCATGTGTCCACCCCTCTTTGTCCCCAGCCACAGCTCAGCCACCACCCCTGAGCACAGATTTCAGTGTCTCAGGTGATTCTGTCTCACTGGTTTATTCCACTGACCTGTTATATTGCAGTGAAATCATTCTGAAATACTACATTTGTGAATCAGAGTGAACATTCATGGGAGCATTTACAGCCCAGTGCCATGCCGTGGGGGTTTTACTGAAACAAATGCAGCCAAAAGAAAAATTGAAAGGAAAAAAAAAAGAAAAAAACCCATCAGAATGCAGTAAGTTTTCCTTATTTTCTCTCCAGTTTTTATAGTGTGGAATCTTTTAGAGGAGTAGCCAAAGGGAAAAATGGATTAAAATTACAGCTTTCCATTGTTTCAGTTGTAACTGAAACAAAATGAAAAGTGATACAGAAAACATCCAAACTCCATCCAGAGCAACTCTTGTTGCACCAACAGAGCTGATGTTTATTTAAATACTGAAGGGTGGATAACAGAATAAAATTACCTAAAGCATTTTGTTGCATGTTGACACAATCTTAATTAACTCAATATCAACACAACTCAAACACACATGAAGAGAAAAGCAGTTTAAGAGAGACTTTAAATAGAAGGAATAGTAAACAGCATTTATGCAAAGAAGATAAAGCAAAATTTTTTTAGGATTTAAATGTATTTAACACCCTAAACAATGTTGGTTTTTTTACAGATTCATTACAAATTCTAGGCATGGGGATTGTGTTGATACGTTGAGGGAACTTAAAAGGAAAAAAAACCAGAAAAAAACTGAAAGTGGTGTGACTGTCTCACCCACAAAGCTGTGCCATAAATTTACAATTCTAACATTCATGGCATCATGAATCAGAATTATATTGATATTGAATTAGGATGATGGAAAGTAACAGGGGTGAATTAGCATGGGTAGAATGAATTGGGCAAGATGGTAACAAAATAATGGAAAAGCAGGAACATGGAAAATATGATGCTTCCAATAGTTAGGTAATGTATTGAAAAGCAGAGCAGATGAAAATTGTGTATATACATACATTACAAAATTCTCACAGTTACTGCCAGGAATCTTAATTTTGCCCAGAGCCATGGATTATTAATAAAATAGCCCAATCTAAACACAAATAAATCCATTGTGTTCAGAAGATGAAAGAATTATAAATTGTTGTAAAATAGCATTTCTCTGAATTGAGCAGCATCCAAGTCAACTTTATAAGCAACAGCTGTGAAAAAATTTGCACGGCAAAAAAAAAAAAAGGGGAAAAAAAGAATTCAGAAACAAAAGCAACCACACAGTTGGGGAATAGATGTTCTGGGCTGTTGCTCTCTTGGCTGCCAGAGCAAATATTTGGTGTCAACATGGACAAATAAATATTGTATGTCTGAGTCACCATTTCGAGCCCAGAACTGCTCAGTCAAGGGCAATGTGTATTTATAGGATTGCAATTCTTTCCCAGCATTTTCAATGTATAAGCAAGAGCCTTCAGGAAAAATAAACAATAGAGGCCGTCCATGTGTAAAATGTGAGGTTTTGGGTTGCCATCAGTGTTGCTAATTTTTAATGTTTAGATGTGCACTACTTAAAAATTTTAAAGAGGTGCCTCTACCTGAATTAAAGTGCAAATGAAGTCAATAGTGTGGATTTTATTTAATAGCAAATGTAAAAGACAGAGAGAGAGAGAGAGAAAAATAGGTGGTGAGGGGGGAGAGAAAGAGAGTGGCAGAAACAGAACAAGTAGAAAATATCACCACTCCATGGATCCCAAGTAGCTCCTTTTCTCTTTTTGTTGTTGTTGTTGAATTGTAGTGGGCAAATAGCTTAAACACTTGTACAGATTGAACAATGATTTTATTCTTTTTTTTTTTTTCCTCCCCAAGCCTTCATTACATCACTTGGTGCTCTCTGGTACCAGGCTGATGAAGGAATAAAAGCCATTGCTAAACTCTCCAGAATGCTGAGAATGCTTTCACTTTCCATATGGCCAGTCTGCATTTGTATTTGACAATTTTGGTTCAAGAAACCTGTCCAGGTTGACTGGGTTAGCAATTATTTTCTGGTAAAATCAGTTCAGAATCAGTATAAATTCATAAATTCAATTGGGCTTCCTGAATCTGCAATCTGACAAATCTCTACTTTCGGTGGTCTAATGATTTACAGACAGCAGAGATTTACATTCTCTTTTCATCTAAGAAAATCACAAGAAATGGGATTTTCATGTACGTGGCACAGCAAAAAAAACAACTTCACCAACAAACCAAGACCAAAACACTCTCACAAGGATAGTCCATCTTTGTAAAACTTTGGGGTTTCATTCTTAAACAAGAAAAGCAACAATTTCTCTCAATGAAAATTATACTAGCACATTTTTTAATAATGTATAATTCCTTTATCCTCCTAGCAATTGTATGCCATCCTTTATCTTGCATTCCTGCATAAGTTCATAAAACAATTTACAGAGAAACCTGGACATCTGACACCAGACTAGTATCAACAAAGTTATGAATATAAAAGAGTTTGACAGAGGAAGCAAAGGGCAATTTCAGTAGCAGACAGCACTTACTTAGTTACAGGGGTGTCTACAGCATCTTTCCAAAACAAGGAAGAAGAAGGAGTGCAAGTCCAAGTTTGGAGAAGTAAAACTGCTCTGTTTTATTTTTGCTGTACAAAATCTTCAGTGTTTTCCTCACTCCTGTGGGGCCCAGGACTAAGAAATCCATGCTCAGCTCCCCAGACTTCTTAAAGACTGAAACTTAGTGAAATGTATTTCATAAATATAGTGGGGTTTTTGCCCAAGTTTTCCCCCAGCCCTTTGCAGATGATGCTCTCTAAAAGTTGTGTCTTCCCAAGCCTGTCCTGAACACTGAGCAGGAATTATCCTGGATTTCCCTTACGTATTTTGAAGCCTATTCTGCAAGGGAATGAGTCTCTCCATCTATTACCAGGATTTTCACAACTTTCCCACAGAGTTCCCTGCTCAGGACATCTTGAGCAGCTCAGCTCAGCCTCAGATCTCAGGGTAACAGAGCTGCACATTTGTTTGCCATTCATGGAAAGCATAAACAGCTGAGGCTTTAGGAAGTCTATTCACAAGCACGAGAGCCTGACAATATTGGGTACATGTGGACATGTTTGAAACATCCAGCAGCTAATTCAGAGCCTTCTGGGGCTTGCCTGAAGGTCTGTTACAGAAGCTTCACATTTTTACAAAACAATCTGCTCCTTTCCATCACACTCTGCTTGCTACAGGGATTTGAATCTGGGCTCATTCTCATTTGTGCAGGGGAAATTAAGATGAGGAGTCAGTATCTGTCTTTTTCACTTTTGCAGAATCCTAACCTTGCCATGAGAAGTTCTCCAAGACACTCTTCTGCCAGGTTTCTACAGCCTTTAAGTTTGCTTGAATACAGATGGGATACAGGAACAGTTTCTAAGAAATCAGTGTCCCCCAGCTCACTCCACAGGAACGAAACCCCAGGGTTATTTGTTCTGGTTTTAGATAATTCCCTTTGGTCTGTATTAGTCACAGTTCCTCTAAATCTTTTTATCTTGCACACCCCTAATTTTCTCTAATTCCAGGTTTTTCTGAGGGCTCTCAAAGTGCTACCTGTAATTTGTAGAAACAGGAGTGGAGAGCTGGGCAGCTCCTTTGCCATTGTCTCTGTGCTGGGTAGAGGGTCCAGGCCCCTCATCCCAGCCCACACAAAGCAGTGAAACTCCTTTATTTCTGCCATTTTTTCAGGATTAGGAGATGATGGAGTGCAAGGACATCCTTACAGACCTATCCTTCTGCACTGATGTTAGGGATAATGTGCAGCCACCTCCTGAAACAACTCCTGGGGAAAAAGCCTCCGTGCATTACAAGACAATTCTTCCTTCCTCTTTCCAAAACAAGGTGAGAATAGCAATGATTTATTATTGCTAACAGCCATGATGAATGTGACAACGACTTCCCCGTTTTGGAATGTCAGTGAAGAGGAAATAAACCTTTGTGGGGACCACAAACACCACATTTAGGGGCTCTGGCAATGTCTCAGAGGGAGCAGAAGCATTAATGTGTCAGATATTCACAGTGAAGTCTCTTTTGAGAGGAGCTGGCTGTCCCTAACATGAACAGTTAGAGATTCAATAACAATGTCTGTGGCACCTTTTTGGGCAAAAAAAAAACCTTCTGCTGTTTTTGCTTTAAATAAATTTCAATCAGATCCAAATATTACTTCCTTATTGACCTACAACACTCTTTTTTGAATCTAAAGTCCAAGGCTCCAGTCATAAAATTGACACATTATTTGGTTTAAAGAACGCAGGTGTTTGATTTTGCTTAAAAGTTTTTTTAAGTTGCTAAAGATTTTATGTAAACACACCTGTAACCTCAGGTGAAAAAAAGCCTCATCATATATCAAAGCACCCCAGAAAAAAGATAAAATCACTGATATTTATGTTGAAACTGCAGATAGGCAAACATTAGTCTTTTCTGTATAAGCAATTAAACATATAGGCACAAGAATGAAGCTAATACTAAAATTTAAATTTAAACTTAGATTCCCTTTGCATAAAAATTAAATTTTAGGAAATTAAATCCTGCTGCAGGTGGGAATGAGGTTTTTTGGCCACCATGTAGGATGTAAAGTAGGTGCTGACATGTGACTCACAGACTTAAAGAGTGGCAACATTAAAACTCATTTTACATTTTGAATATTCAGAACAGAAAGACATCTTGCACTGAAGCCTTCAAAGTATCTTTATGATGAAAGAATGCACAGCTTCTTCAGAAAAGGGCTTTATGTGATTTAAGTCCTGTTTTCTCTTTGATAGTCAATAAGACTGAACTGCTTCTGAAACATTTCCTCATTAGTTTTTAAGTGAAGGCAACTGGCTGGAGCCAACTCTTCACTTCTCCTAAACAAGCCACTCTCAGAAGATTCTTAAATGAATTTAGAATCCCAGAGGGAGGAAAACGCAGGGGAGATTAGAGAGAGGGGGGTACTCTGAAGCACTATCTTTTCTCACTAAAAAAGCTGGGCTGAAACTATAAATAACTATTTAACTGTAGTGAACTTTTGCATGAAATGATTTTATATGTGAAGCTGCACCCATTGCCAGAGTGAATAGAAAGAATTTTTTCCATTGTCTTCAGGTTTCACTCCATAGGCTCTGTGTGACCTCACATCTGTTTCCATACTGAGTTGCCATGGAGCTTCCTGGTGATGGAAATCGCAAAACAGGCCGAGACAGAAAACATGCACGTGGATCAGTGTCCTGGAAAAAGTGACTGGATACCTTTGACTTCCACCAGATAGGGCAGAATTAAAATGAAATCCAGCAAAAAGGTACGTGCACGCTTGCCTGGTGCTGAAATTAAAGCAAGGAAATGGGATATTTGCTGAATAAGAATATGGCACATGAAATTATACTCTGATTTATGTCAGTGGAAGGTCTAGTCCAAAAAGAAGACCTATTTGTTAAAGTAATTCAACAATAAGGGGCAGAACTTCCCACTACAGTTTTACAGAACAAAGTCCCTCCTTTTTTTCATTGTCTCTAATTGTACAAAACCAATATTAACCATGACAGGAAAAAGTGCTCACAGTACACAAGCAATGAAAATGTTAATTCTGAGATGGGCAACGGTGAGGCCTGAAATCACAAGTATGTCTTTGAAAAATACAAAGGAATTTTTGTTGTAGCAACAAGTCAAAGGGATAGGGAATAAGGAAGGAAAGCAATTTATTGTTTTATTTATATCCAGGATTTTATCTTCTATTCTGATATCCCTTATTAAATCCACAAACAGATGCAACCATTTTATCAGTTTCTGTGTAAGACATTTGTTCTGAACAAAGTTCAGTCAAAAGATGCCTGGGAGAAAGCACATTTCCATTTCAATTTCCATTTACCAGGCAGGATCAGATTTCCTCCTTCAATCCTCCTCCTGCTGGAGACTGGGAATGAAGGAAGCAGCAAGACCTAACACCACCTCCTAGGATCCTGCAAACTGCTCTTAACTGGATGCAAATTCTGCCTCAATCCTCCTCAATTCTGGTTTAATTACAGCTCTAAATGCTGGCCTTGCTTCAAAGGAGCTCTCCTAAGAGCTGGGCTAAATTCTGAGTGTCCCACCTCGCAGAGCATCCCCACAAAGGATGAAGGATTTATGGATCTGGATCTCACCCAAACCAAATTTGGAAGGCACCACTCAAATTTGCTTTGAACCCTGCATTTCATGCAGATCTGTTAAAATCCAGGTGAATCAAAACTGGTGCAAAAACCTGCTTCTGTATCCTCTTGTGAACCCACTCTAATTCAGCATTTCAAATCTATATTAAGTAAATTCATGTGGTTCCACAAGAGCAGGGACCTGGCCCTGTGAAGGCAGAGGCCTAACTTGGTCATTTCTGAAAGAAATTCAATAGGAAATAAAACTGCAATGCACCATCTCGTCTAACACCAAAACTGTGTTTAATCTCTATGTCTAAGAACAAGATTGTTTTCCTTTCCTTTTTTCTTTCTGTCAGGATTTTACTTTGATGCAGAATTGATGTCTGAACGAGAGCCAATTGAAAATGAGAAATTATGTTACATGAATATTGTAATCTTTGATGAATGAAAACTTCAGTGGATGCAAATCATTCCTTACAAGTTATTTGAAACAAACAAACAAAAATAATCTTGATTAGACATGGGCCTAAAAAAGTGGAAGATTCACAGAATTTGTTAAAGCATTTTCCAGTAAGATGGTTCCTCCTTTATTTCTTTTCCACAAAGTGTTACTGGGAATCACTCACTTTCTTTATATTTTTAAATTCAGGTTGTTGCCCTCTTTTCCTCCTCTTTCTTTTCTGTTTTCTCTGTCACATGGAATCTCATCCTGCAAACCTTTATATTGCTTTAATATAAATTATAGTGAGCTTTACTAAAGAAGAAGCAGATTGCTGATCTCTATTTTGGAGTAAATTCTATTAGAACTTAATCCAGCTGCCAGGCACTACATCATGATGTCATCCAGAATATAATAAGAAAGACTAAAATGTGAATATTTTTACACTCTATGTTTTTAAGCTTGCAGCCTTGATGGCTTTAGCAGACATCGACTCATTATATTTATTACCTCTGATATTACTTTAGCTGCCTAGAGCTGATTCAAATTCAATATTTGGAACTGTATTTTCTAATATTAGGAAATGTGCTAAAGCCTCTTTCTTTCCAATTCACACTCTGTAATTTATTGCTTTGTTTCCAGCCTGCCTGATGTTGACAAACACTATAATAATTCTGGATCCAGGGACTCAAACATACTGTGTTATGTTGTCCAAACAAAAAAAACTTTGGCCTAATGCTGTTATTTTCATGTGCTGTGTAAATGGTCTACTTAAAATATTTTAGCAGCAAATTTCTTTTGTGCCTGCAGCTCTTCCAAATATCTTGATACAGCTGATGTCAAACTTGGTTTCTGCATGGTGGCATAGCTGGATCAGATGCCAGGGGATTATCAGGAAAGAAACTGCAGTAGGAGACATTTTAAAGAGTAAAAGATATATAAAAGTTCACCTGCACAGTGAACACAGCAAAACCCCAGGAAATGGCATCCACAGGTGCTGTGTTCCAAAACACCCCAAACAGAGAGACACAGATTCCCTACAGGCATGGAATAAGTGTTGGCACTTCTTGCAGAAGTTTTTTTTCGGACATTCCAGCCCAGCAGATGCCACATAAAAGTTCCTTAAGAAAACAGTTAGATAAGACCTATTATGATGTCAAATCTGAATACAAAAATAGGTTGCCTAAGGCAACAGGAGGCAGATAATAAAAGTGCAGGAGTGGCTGAAAAGAGGTTTCTTGACTTAAAAAAAAAATATTTAGAAATCTATTTATTTTTACAGTAATGCTAAAGGTGCAATATCTAACAACCTCAGATGTGTGACTGCGCTCCTGTGCAAACACAGGGCACTGAATTGCAGCTTCATCTCTTGAAGGAGGCAAAACACAATTGCTTATTGTACTTTGATGCTAGAAATAAGCTCAGCTCTAACTGCTCCCTGCTTTTTGTGTCCCTTTTGCCTCTGAAAGCGAGCCCACAGCTGGAATACTCCTCATCCTCCACACCAACATCCCTGCAGGACCTGCTCTGAGTGGGGCTGTGGGAAATCCACACAGCTCACCACGGTGGAGCAAACAGCCCCTTTTGCCAGCAAGGATTCCACTCAAAAGGAATCCCACTAAAATGGAATCCCACCAAATCCTGGACGTGTGCTTTCCTTGGCTGCAGCACGGGAAGCCTGCCCTGCGCTTGGGAAATTGTTACAGGAGCAATTTTAGCTGCTGTGAATTGAACTGGAAATGTCTTCTATGGTCTGGCACTTCATGTGATGGGCCCACAGATGAATGACCCACCTTTAAACTCAAGTCAGTCCTTCCCTGCAATTATTCTGGAAAAGCCCCACTGTTTCCACAGAAATCAGGTGAATTAATGGCAGTTCTGACTTTTTCTGTGTTTTGGATGTCTATTAAGGCACTAATGACATAAACTACTTTAATGTTAGTATGTATATAAGCAGTGTCCCTAATTTCTGTTTTCTCTGAGAAACCTGGATATAAATTGTGCTAAATATAAATATCCCTTAAAAAAATTCAAAACTGGTAGACAGAGAACATTTTTCAGTTTCCTACAAAAGAAAGGATAATGAATGTAATGAGAAAGGATGACCTATGATTGTCCATTCTCTTTATGCAGTTTAGTAGGGAAAAAGATGTGCAAAGTGTAAATTCAGATATTTTTCTATACCTATTGAAATAATTGTTAAAAACCAAAATACAAAGTAAATTAATACAATCCATATTGCAACTTGTCAAGTCACTGCATCCACAGAAGAATTAAATAAAAGAAAAAAGAAAAAAAAAAGCCAGAGGACAGCTGCTGTGTTGCTTTGTTTGAAGTTTGGTGGGCAAACAGCACGTGGTGTTCTTTCAATGGCTTATGCCTTTCTGAAGCCCTTTGGATGATTTATGTTAAAGACAGACTTCAGTTAGGTGGGCTCAAGCTGCTGTGTGAAAACCCGTCAAGCAAAGCACAGAGACTTCCATAAGTCCTTAATGAGATGCCTTTTTTTCTGTCCTCAAAAATAAAATAGCAAAGCTGCAAACACAGACAAACCAACCTACACACAAAGAAATACACCAGAAATGTCCCTTCCCAGACATCGTCCACTGCTCCAATATTGTCCCTTGCTGTATCAAATCTCCCACTGTAAGAAAACACCTCAAACCCAGTGGAAAATAAAGGCATTATCAGCATTGTTCCTGTCCAAACTGTCCTGCAATAGAGGAATTAATTTCTGTTACAAAGTCACATGCTCATAACAAGCTCTCTGGGGATACGATCCTTTGCTTCAGCACATTCCATAAAGGAGAGGAATGACAGCAGGTGGAGAATTCCTGGAAGCTGCCCTGCCAAAATGCAGCTCCCCACATCATGTGAGCCACGTGGCACAAGTTTTCTGCCCAGTGAGAAATGCACACTCACTTCTGCAGATAAACTCATCTTCCCCACTGCTAAACCTAGTCAGCATTGCTCCTCTGCTCTTCTACAGCGGCTGGAGGTCACACTGAGCATCAGCAGCATTCCAGGCATGGATAGAGGATGGACAGACAAACTGCTGTGTTAGGGAACCTTCAGACTGAACTCAGGGGTATGTGAGGGATAGAGAAATTGCTGGGTTTTCAAACCTTCAAACTGAGCTCAGCCTTCTCCATCCCCTCCTGCTGTCAGACACTGGATGACTCCAGCAGATCCTCAAAAGTCTGAATGCTCCCTAGAAGCAGGCAGAGGATGTTTTGGGACCCTGACCTGAGTGTCTGGAGCACTTGTGCACCCCTCTCATCTGCTTTTCTGGTTATTCTGATTGCCACAAGCAAACCCAGCTGGCTCACACGGGATGTTCCTTCCTCAGCCCCTTGCAGGGTTCCCTCAGTGGGAGGCCACTTGTCAATCAAAATTATATTCAATCAAAATTAAACTCGTTCTCCCAGTGACTCAGAGCTACCCACCAGAGACTCGAGGAAGGTCAAACAAGATTTATCCATTACAGCTTAACTTAAAGTGTCTTTTCCTGCCAAATACCTCTGTTATGTTTATATGACCCAGATCTCCATTTTCAGTTGTTTATTTACAGATACCAGCAGTGCCACAGCCAATTACCTTTAAACATCCTATAGCAATGTTAGATAAATAGAAAGCAATTGTGTCTGTGGGTGTTTCTTCCCTAAATTTTAAGTATTTAAAAAATGCTTTTAAAAGTTTCTGCTCAATCAGACCGCAAGAAAAGAATGAGATTGCTTCCAATTTGAATAATGAAGTTCTGCAGTCGATTTAGGAAAGAGGTAAGGACTACCTGACCTTTGGGCAACGTAGTCAAAATCCTGTTCTGAAAATAACAACTCACTGTCCTGGAACAGAGGCCGTGTTAGGGCCCTTTGTCCCTCGATTCTATTAATATTTTAGTGAAGAACTCATTTCTAGGTTTTTATCTGTGAGAATTTCTGATGTAGTTATGGGCTACTGATGTTTCTGATCTTTCTGGAACATTACTGAGCTAAACACATTTTTTTAAACAGTGGTAGTTTTCCTAATGTCTCCTTTACTTTTGCTTTTAATTTCTAACAATAAAGTTTATTGACAGAAAAGCTTCGAGAAGATAACTTTGATACTGAAGAGTATTTACTAACTTAGAATGATGGGTATCTACAATAATTCATACTTGTCTGTAACGAATCTTAAAGATTTAATCCAAGCAATCATTTATAGTTTTATCTCTTCTATACAAAGGGTAAAAGAGGAAAGAACCTTTATAAAGAGTTTATCCCTGCTGTCACTCAACCCAAAGAGAGTTTTCTGTTACTGAAAACAGGGAAAACAAATAAACCTGGATGAATAGTGCAGTGATCCAATAAGATTTTGGAGATTAGATGAAGATCTCGCTGAGCTACTTGTATATTCAAGTTAGGCAATTTTGGGTAATGAATATTAAGGGTTATGTATTGATTTTGTACTATGTTTGATTTCAAAGGAAGTAATAATAAATCCAAAGTTTGAAATCACACAAGGCCAGATACACTCACAATCTTCTTTCAGAAATTGGATAAACTACGGCGCTGAGGAATTATTTTCTTAACTGAAGGAAAAACTAAAAAAATTAATAAAAATAAATCTTTCTCTGATTGTTGAGAAACTTAGGAAAGCTCTATTAATTCAGTTTGAGGTATTTAGGTATAAAGGGAAATGTAAAGACATAAAGAAATAAAGAAGACCAGATATTCCCAACTTTTAGCCACTTAATAGACGATTAATTTCCTGTAATTCCAAAAAGTGATCATTGCAGTTCCTCACTATTTGTTGTCTTGTAATCCATAGAAAAACCTTGCAGCTTAAAGGAAATTAGAACAGAGTATGATCATGAACCAACAATGAAAACTTGCTACAGAGAATGAGATCTTGAAGACTTTTTCCAGTTTGATGGTTGACATTTTTGCTCCACTGACCCATATCTTAAAATGTATACTTCTCTCTTATATATACACTTGATAAAGCAAGGACTTAGTGAATTTATTTATTTATTTATTTTGTATAGAACCTTGTTTGAAGGGGGAACTATTTGTTTTGAAGGTTATTTGAACCAGGAGGTCACAGAGCATGGAAATACTACAGCAAATTAGTTAATGATGCTGGCTCCTCGCCAGGAAATACTACTGTAAAATGAACAGGAAAAGGGCTGGATCCTGTACCTCTAGACTTCCTAGAATATTGTTTCTGAGGAATGCTAAAAGCAGCTTTTCGATAAATTTCAGGAATGGTAAGAGCCCAGACTTCATGCTTGTAATTCTGAATTGCCAACTTTCATAAGGAAACTTTTTAATTGTTTCAATTCAGATCCTTATCTAAATATTAGTTTTAACACTGATTTGCTTTTCCTCTTTTATATTATTTTTAGCTTTCTGTTCCTTCAGAAAGTACCTGAATGGAGGATTGTGGACCCCTTTTCAGGGAACACACTTTGTTATTATTTGCATCTGATTTACTCTTCACAGAAGAAAAATAAATGCATAAGTGAATCAATCTTTTTCTCTCTCAACTGTAGGACTATGAGTAAACAAAACCCCCAAAGGTTTCTATTCACTGCCATCCATTCTTGAGCTCTTATGAGTCTAAATCCATTCTAACGTGAAAAAGAAAGAACAAAATTACAGATTTGTTTTTGAGAGCAACATGAAAATCCATGTGTCTAAGAAAAATGTCTTCCTAAGCTGCAATCTTGAAAGAAGACTTGAATTTTTTTAAAAAGATTCTCTGGGAAATTTCTCTATTTGTAGAAGTATTAAATGAAGGTAATAAGTCAGCAACTTTTCTGTTACCTGAGCATGACCCTACTCCAGCCCATTTACTACTCTTCTTTTACTGTGCTCTTACATTCAAGTACCTTTGAGCCTTTAATTTTTTTTCTCCTTTAAATAGTCTTTCTCTGACTGCATAGACTTGGAACATCCCCCTTCATGGTGATTCTGCTTTTCTTTAGCTTATGAACTCCTGCACCATGTAACACAAAAGACATTTGCTTTCCAAGAGTAAAAAAAGATTGATGAATTGTAGTGAGAATTTCCTTATGAAGCAAAGTGCATTCCAAACATTTTTCCCATGACAAAAATGCTGGATTTTCATGCATACACTCTGTATACACAGCATATATACACAGAATAATCCTGAATAGATCTTTGAGGACATAAATTTCTCCCATGACCTGATCTCTCCCTGTGTTCAAAAATTCTACAGCAGCAAAAATCTTCAAAGGTATTGAGAGTTCCAGTTACTACATAATTCTAAATGGAGACATTGCAGGCATAAAGGCATGTTATTTCTGATAAGAAGATATTAGGAATGATAGAATAGGAAACAATCCATCACCAAGACTCACTGAACTCTTTTCTGCACTCTTATAATATACATGACCCAGTTTTACATATAGCCCTTAAGACAGAACTTACAGTATTTTTCCTGCAAAAATTAATAAAAATCCATTCCCAAAAGGGATTGTGGTCTCTCAATACTTTCCATCTAGCAATAACAATTAAATTTTATATTTTTGATGGTTAAAGTTGACGGGGAAATTCTCTGTTAAAAAATATTCTCTCCACTTACTTCCTTGAGTTACTACATGATTTCTCTTGCTGCTGCTCTTGTCTCTTTTTCTCAGAGTGAAAAATCTGAAACTGAGCTGTTCCCTTGTAAAAAGTGAGTGGAGATCAGGATCCGAGATCAGGGAGAGGTTGAACCTTTACGGGAGATGGAAATCTTTTCCATCATGCACTCCCTAACATGGTACTTGCAAACAACTTGGACATCAAGATGGAAAGGAAGGGAAAAAAGCCAAAACACCAAACTTGAAACAAACAAACAAACAAACAAGCCCTGAAACAAAACACAACCCAAAAACCAGATATGAAGAAAAGCCAACTCTCTTCATCTTTAATTATTAGGTACAAGGCCTGAAAGGCCAATTCCAGATCCCACTGAAGTTCAGAAGGATGTTTGCAATCAACAGCAGACCATTATTTTTCTAGATCTGGTAAACCAGAAATATTAGAAAATAAAATGACATCAGATTTATTTAAGGAAAATTGTGTCAAGGTATTTTTTTAGGACTCTATTCTTCCTTTATCACATTCCCTCATCTTTTTGATGTCCTTGTTGATGGCTTTCTCATGGAGAAACTCAAGTATTTCCAATGTAATAACTTCAGCTGGAATTCTTTGAAGGGAATACTTGTATATACAATATAATAAAAGATATAACACAAACCACAAAGATAATGGAGCAAATGCAGACCATCTCCAATGGGGTGTCCCTGGTGTCAATGCTGGACATGGGACATTGCTGCAAGGAAATTCGGGACAAAGAATGGTAGGAAAAAGAAGGGAGAAACCCAAGAAAGTTCTCTTCTTGCTCCTGCCCTTGAGATTGCCGCAGTCACCTCCTTCCAGCAATAATTCCTTCAGCAACTCAGTTCTCAGTGCCTCAGGACATTGAACAACCTCTCTGATTTCCATGTATATTGTTTGTATGATTTCATATTTCTATTATTTATAATTATATTTATGTATTTATATTAACTGGGGGAATCATGCTTTGCAGAGAAGGGAATGAGCAATGGAGCAGAATGACATGTGGAAAAGCATATGGAGAACCAGTGACATCTGCCAGGATAATTGTGTTTGAAAATATCCCAGATCCCAGTTTGACAGAACTGACTGGCAACACGGTTATTTCAGGGACCTACACTCTGTGGTATTTTTGCTGGTTTGTACCTTGAATATGGCAGGTTGTTTGCACATTTCAAGTTTTTGTTTTCACAGCCCTGGCTAGGAACATATGAAGAAGCTGAGAATAGGCAGGACATAAAATATTTGGCCACAGAAATTCTGTATATGAGTATTACTTATTTTCCTTTTCATATATGTGCAGTCAGCTTCAGTGGCTCAGTTTATATTTAGGCTTCAAATGCCAAGTTTAACTTGGCTCTACAACCAAGGATTTTGGTTTACCAGAGGTTAATAGCAGCTTTTCATTAAAGTTGCCCATATAAAGACACTTGAATGAAAAGTTTAGGATGTTTGACATAGTTTTCTGATATTTCTTTTAGTTGCAAAATAGAGACCATTAATATTAATGCTCAAATGTTTGTAAAAACAAGAATGTAAAACACCAGACATGGTCCAGGTGTTCACATAAATTTCAGACTGAGTTTCCTTTCCCTGCATCTCTTCTAGGAGGAAGAATTCATAAATCTCTGGATGACACATCTGTAGAAGGCTGCTCACCCAAAAAGAGCTAGGCTTGCAAAGCAGGCAATTTTAGGAGGTGACCTAAAAAGCAATTCTTATTAAGAGTTTATCACTTCAGATCAAGCCTTAAGTGCCATTCTGCCTTACCACTGTCTAGATGCTCCCACTTGTGCAGGATCTGCATCTGCACTGTCAAATCAGAAATAAAAATGAGCAAATGCACGGGGCTGATGAGATTAATGAAAAAAAAAAAAAAAACCCAACGTGGCAAATGCTATTACAACCCTTATTTCCCATCAGTGACAAATCACAGACAGTTTGGGAGGTTTCTCAGGACTGGAGAAAAAGGAAGAAATTCTTGAAGCCATTGGGAAACAATTTTTCCATGCTCTTTGCACACGTGAAGACTTTTACCTTTCTTCCCCAACTTAATTAAAGACAGAAGAATATGGATTATATCAGATATCCAGGAATTAGTCTGATTCTTTCTAGTAGTAATCTCGTGGTGCTATCAAATAACGTGCAAAGGTATTTTTTGTGGGAGGATATTAAACGTTCTTTAAAACACAGTTATCAGCTCAAGGAGCTCACGATATTAGAAGTAAAAGTTCAGCCAAAAGATAAGGATCACTGATGCCCGTGGATCACTGATATTAACACAAACTGTCTAACTGTCTCTGCTTTCCAAAAAAAAAAGTCAGCTCCACATTATTTCCTGCTGTTTTCAAAGTCAGTCTTTGGCATCACTTGACAGAGAGCTCTTAATCATATTAAGAAAATGTTAATTAGGAATTTCTTGTTGATATTTATGATGCTAGAAGTGAGCAAAGAAGAGACAAAGATAATCCTTTAATAATTCCTTTCCTTTCCTCTGAAGAAGGAGAATTAAAGTAAAAGGGAAGAACTGAAATAATTGAAGTAACTTGAAGAACTCAAAAGAGGGGGAAAAAAATCACAAGGCTTCCTCAACAGTTCAACATAAATTGACTTTTCCGTGCTTCCTCTCTGCTTTTTCATATTTTCTTGCATAACTTTCTTCCTGGTTTTGAAAGAAAGCAAATTTTTATCCAGAGACCAAGTTCTCCAGGCTGAAATCCGTGCTGGAACTATTATTCCATGCTAATAACACTGATAGACCGCAGCCATACAGTGCTGTCCAATTTTTTTCTTTTTAATTCCTAAAAAAATCGATACCATTTTAACCCATGAGTGAAGATCTGTCTTAAATTGCATCCTGGACAATACTTTGATTTTAGAAATTTTACGCTTCTACATCAAACAGAAAAGAGATGTTCAGGTGGCTTAGCCACGTTTTCTCTAGGTTTAACTACATTAATTGTCCTATAATGAAAGCAGTGGATAAATTCTAACTTATTAAAACAAACATTATTATAATAATAAAAATTTAATATATTTAAATATTTTATTTTGAATTTTAATTTAAATAAATAGAAAAGGAAATAAAAATTGCAAGAGGAATGTACTGAGCTTGTACAGTAAGCAAGGAATTATGAAAAATGTAGAAGATACCAAATTAGTTTCTGGGTACTAGGAAAGGAGGAAATTTGGGTCCAAATCACTAAACCTCAGTAGATCATGAGGAGGGGAATTTGCATGAGAGGACAATCCCTCCCTTGTTCTGAACCAGGGATGGTGACAACAGTGACCATGACACGAGGACTGACATCAGGGAAGGGACACAAGCGACCCAAAAAGTCCACTCAGGAATACGGGACAGAGTGGGAACTCAGGAAAGGGGAAGTGCCATCGTGAATTCAAAAGCCTTTCAAAAAAGAAAAACCTGAAAAAAAAGATTATACAAGTGCCTGTGTGCAACATAAAAAGCCTGAACCAAAGTCCACTGAAAGCAACTTTGGTCTTCCAATTAACTCCAGCAGGCATTTCATGGATCCTATTTGTGATCATTAGGAATGAAAAACAAAAGTCTTATGATTGGTCTCTAATTACCCCAAATATTAATTTAATGACATCCTGGCTGAAGGAGAGTGGGTGAAGCTCTGCCCCTGATTTGCAAGAAGCCAGGAGCCCTGCCAGGACTACAAAAACTAGAATTAATTGAGGGACATTCTGCTCCTACCTTCAGCACAGGTAGCAAATCTGAATTTAATTATCACAAAAGCTGAGGCAATGACTGAGAAATAATCATCCATGTTGAGAGGGAAGTCTTGTGCTTAACAAATATTTTATATTTTCTTGTCTGCAAAATCTTTGTGCCATATTCACTCAAAGCCAATGATACATTACATAAACTTGTTTCACAGGCAGAGCTTCTGTTGTTCCACCCTGCTGGGAGGCCACAGCAAGGAAGTTTCCTGAAAGGCAGTGCCCATTTGGGATCCCCATTCAGGGAATGCACACTCAGGGGACACACACAGCTCATGACCTCATGCCATACTCAGACAAATTCTGATCATTCTGTCTTCATTTTGAAATAAAGAAATGAATGTCCTACAGTAACAGCATCCCAACATGCCCTTTGTCACGCTTCCAGGCAGAGGAATATTTCCTTTTATTTTTTCAGATAATGCAACCAACGCCAAGTAAAATTCCTTGGGAGGCAAAGCAGCTGAGTGAGACCATGGGAAGGTCAGGCCATTTTCCCTGCCTAGGAAGATCCTTGTACTGTGAATTTCAGTGTAATCTCTACATTCCATCACATCACTGATGGCAAGAATTCGGGGTATACACACAGCAGAGGCACTGGAGTAGATAACCAGCTCCTCATATCTGCAAATTCCTCAGCCATGGCCTTGTTTCAGTTGTTATCTTGAAAGAATCCTGACTTGCCTACTGCTGTGGTGCCAAAGGTCATTTTTGTAGATCAAGCTGGTTTCCTTTGTGCTGGGATATCCTGCAGAGTTCTGTTTGTTAATTGATAATTATACTTCCTTTCAAATTTGTCAGGCACTGATACTTAGGTCTTACAGAGACATCAGGGTTAAAAAGAAATCAAGCTAAGCAACAATGCACTCAGTCAGTTATATTTAGATAAAATCAGTGTCTGAAGACTTGAAGAGGCCTTAGGCTCAGCACATTTGTTAAAAGAAGCTTAAGCTGTGTACATTTACAGTAAGATTTAGGATTGTAAATATAGTTTTAGATGGCCTGTAGGCACTTTGTAATATTTCCTGCTGTGTCTCATTTAGTTAATTGATTAACTGATGAAAATTGCTACTGGAACTCCCTCACTGTTCAACTTTAACAAATATTGATTCGCATAGAGTCTTCTCTCTAGACCTCATGACTTCAGGACAGACCTGAATTTCTCACGATGTTGAATAGAGAGGATTTAGAGAATAGTCACAGAAATATCACTGCAAGGACAGAATGAAGAGGAGAAATCTCTAGAAATGAGGTTCTTCTTGGTCTGCCTGTGGGAAATGGCAGGAATAGCAGCAGGTACTATTAAATAGTACCACCTCTAAATATCTGCATCTAGGGAGTAGAGCTGTCTCTTGGTCTTCTAATGTTTATTGCTCTGGAGCTTTCTGATTTTCAGAGAGGAAAACTGAAGAGAGAAGTTGGTTTAGCTTTCAGAATGTTTCTTTTTAAAAAATATTCCTCAGAATTCCTCAAAAAGCCCAAGAACAACGAGGAGCCTGAAGAGAATTCCTTGTTATCCAAGTACCACTATCAACAAACACATTCTTGGCACATACTTAGTGATATTCTTGTTAAAAAACAAACCCTACATTATTTGATTCAAATTAAGTTTCACCACCTTGTGCTGCTTCTGAGCCAGACATGAGAAAGCTGAGGACAACACCAAGTTTTGGATCTCTCAACTTCAAGGGACACTTCAGTATTGGACCATAATCTAGAAAAACACTATACCTCATGGAGGATGGAACAGCTCTCAAATATTCCCTTCTTGTTATGGCTCTCTTATACAGCAAAAAAATTTGTGATTATAGGGTGAAGATGGCTTATTTAGAATAGTATCTCTTTACCTTAGGATGATGTAGATGTTTAGAAAGACAAAAAAATAACAATGTTCAACAAGGTCAGAGAGAAATTACAGAATTTTGGTGAACTGAAAGAGAGGAATGGTTAATTTCTGATATCAAGGTGCCACTGACTGAGCATCCTGAGCTGCGAACAACGGAGCTCAGA